>OY992877.1:30637293-30749793 GCA_963921405.1 Cepaea hortensis
CACGTATGCTCCGTGAGCTTTAAGGCATGTAAAAGGCTCCTTTACTTACTATACTAAATGTACTGTACTGTACTGCACTTACTTTACTTACCTATTATACTTTCTAATTTTACTGATTTTACTTACTGTACTGTACTGTACTTACTTTACTTACCTATTTTATTTTCTAATTTTACTGACTTTACTTACTGTACTGTGCTGTACTGCACTTACTTTACTTACCTATTTTACTTTCTAATTTTAGTGACTTTACTTACTGCACTGTACTGTACTGTACTGCACTTACTTTACTTACCTATTTTACTTTCTAATTTTAGTGACTTTACTTACTGTACTGTACTGTACTGTACTGCACTTACTTTACTTACCTATTTTACTTTCTAATGTTACTGTACTGTACTGCACTGTACTGTACTGTACTGTACTGTACTGTACTGTACTGCACTTTACTTAATTACTTATCTACTTTACTTACTTACTTTCTTACTTTATTTACTTACTTTACTGTAATTTACTTACTCAATACTTTACTTACTTACACAGTTTACTTACTTTACTTACTTTACTTACTTACATACTTTACTTAGTTTACTTACTTTACTTACTTCAATTACTTACTGTACTTACAGTACTTACTTTACTTACTTACTGTACTTTCTTTACTGAATTACTGACTTTACTGACTTACTTGCTGTACTTACTTTACTTACAATAAAAACGATGATATTCTTCTTCTGTAGTCTTTCGAGTCGCGTTAGTCCCGCACAGTTATGTACACCTTGGCGTAACTGATAGGGAGCTACGCTGATTATGGCATGAGCGCATTGAGATGAGGATATGATCGCCAGTGCTGGAGGTCTCGCTAAGCCAGGGACAGACTGGCCATCTATTTCTCCTGTATTTACGCCTACAACATGTAATACCCCTATCACATAATGGACCCATGGTAGCTTTATGCTTCGACACATGCCTATTTTTGTTATGTGGCCAATGTGTTACGAATACAATTCATAAGCCCGCATACCGCGTTGAAGTACAGTTGCGTGCGATTTGGCAGCAGACCACCGTGCATTGGTTCTCATACAAAGGTATCAACGCCGGTCTTTCAGAAAGCAATGGCTACTGAACATAAACTTACCAAGAAATTACAAACAGCCACACCCACGCAAAAGTCTGGGCTGACTACCACGTCCTGTAAAGGATAAAGAATATGCAACTTTTTTTTTTTTTTAAAGTTTTGCACATCAGCGGTCAGTGTGTCCGACTCCAGTTAGTATCTGTGTAATCTGTGCAACTACAGTGGTTGCTACTACAGTGGCCTTACGGACTAGTCTGTGGGATTTTCCAACTGCCGAAGGATTTTTAATTTCCACAACGTGCACACGGGACCTTCTTTGTTTCCTCCTAATTCTGTAAGGATAGGTATCCGATCTGAATACCGAAGAAATTATGGGAGACTAATTTTTTTTCATTAGATTACCAGGGGTTCTTGTGAATATTCCCAGCCCTATCCCAGCTGAGATCTAAACTCGTACCGTCTGAGCTAGAGGTCGACACCGTAACCCCTCAGCCAGGGTTCTTAACTTGCTCTTGTTCGTCCCTCTTTCGATGGTAGTCTGTCACACATAGTTATGCAACTCAAAGGTCTGTGTATCCACCTTAGGTAGAATGTTGAAATGTCCCTCAAGGAAACTATTAAAAATTAGCCCAGCTTTCACGAAAAGAAAAAGAAAGCACGCACTAATAACGTACGAACAGCGTATTAACAACATGTGACAGCCTGTCATCAATTCTCGCTGACCAGTAGTTTTCTGTGTCATATCACATCTCAGGACATAAATTATACGAGTCACACATCCGGTAGAAGTAGAGAATAAAGCGGAGGCCACGCAGTCAGAGTTGATGGATATTACAACGTACACTAATTAGTTTACATGACCTTATGGGTATTATACCGTGGTATAACTAGTTTACATGACATTAAGGCATATTTGGGGACATGGTGTTAAACCCAAACGTTCCAAGACCAAGAGGGGCAAGGGAAGTAATCAGGTTGGGAGTCCGCCCGCGGACTCGAGCTTGCATTTCCGGACAGAAATAGTCACGTGTGCCTATTAGAAAGGAGCAACCTTATCTCTTGGGGACTGCAGCGGTGTAGATTCTTGCTTGCTGGCCCCGTGGACATAGGATCAAATTTTCATCGGGACGGATTTTTAAAATGAACCTGGGCAGCCAGGCCAGCCTAACATGGGTACTATGATATATCTCGGGACGTGAAAGTCTCTAAAAATATGGATTTACCTCCATATGGCAAATACGCCTTAAGGTGTGTAAATGAGTCCTTTGTAACCGTTAACTCTTGACTAAACTTGCATTTTTATAAAGGGTTAAAGTCTGTGTTTCCACCCACGCATTTACTTTTGTATATAATGGAACGGTTGGTGTTGAAGTTAGGAAGTGATACTGACAATCCATCCACCCATCATGTGCCATGCCGGTAAGCGTTGATAATACGATGAACGATATCGGACAAGGGTATCACAGGAGATCACAAAGTTTGCTACGGAAGTGAAAGAATAACCACGTATTTCTATGTGCACTCAGGCCTGCACTATGTGGTGGTCCTAACACTTCACATACCCACAACAGCTTCCTGTTTAGGTCCATTTTCTGTTTAAAAAAATGGAACGCATTGTTCCGTGAAGATCGGGCAGGAGTCGATCAACACTTAGCTGGACCAGGCCATAAAAGACACACTTGGCATGAAGATGTATAAGGCAAGAGGACTGGAGACAATTCTAGAGTCTTTCCGGTAGCCTGTGATAAGAGCGACATCTTGTCAATGGCTTGCTACAAGACGAACATAATGGATTGTACGTGGCTCTCTTCTCAGCCCACCAACACAATCCTCCAGCCACGGCCAGTTGCTCTGTCTCATGCCTTTTTATGTGGAATAAGAGTTCAACGTCCTGTGTCCATCAGCGTGCTGTCCGAACCCTGTCTCTTCTTCCAAGAACAATCCTCTCCGACAATGGTGTTCTTTTTGTTTTGTTTTGTCTTTTAAACCACTATATATATATATGCGAATTTGTGTGAGTATATGTGTGGACAACACAACACACAGACAAGTAATTAGATAAATACATGAACAAACACACATTATAATACCCTTGGAGAAAGAGATACCGAAAGACGTAGCGTTAAACACACACATAAACTACCACACACAAAAAAAAATTAGGAAGAAGGACGGGTGTGTGGTGGAAAAAGAGCAATATTACTAGATTTCTATAACTAACACAGGATTAAACCAGGCGGCCAAAGATTCCCTGGAGCGATCAATTTCCCTAACAACAGTTTTAAAGCCATCTTCTAAGTGAGCGGGTTAATGCTACTTTTTGCAGCCAGGGCAGACATTTCGCTATATAATCACTCATGGACTCATCTTCACCATATCATTTGAAATTGCGAGTTATGCTTAATTTGACACACACGTTCAATGTCGGTGTCGTAAACTAACCGTTGTGGTATAGGATGTCATACGGCTAAGGAAGTCTGGTCAAAGACATTGCTGGCAGAGCAAGCAAGGCGACGGTCTGCTCATCGTGGGGCTGTTGTGAAGACCTGGGAATGACCTCCATATAGCAGATACTTTGCCGAATGTCGTTTTCATCATGGTCCACCAAAAGTCTCCAGATCACTGGCTACTCCTCCCGCCTCTTTCACTCTCTTGTTGAAGGTGTCTGCAATGTCCGGGGTCCTCCTTCGCTCTGGCCAACGTGTGCCCCTTCTTCGAGGAACTATGCTCTCCGTGTTTTAAAATGGCCAGTACATCAGTATTATTTCTAGTTCGTTAGTTATATGTTGGTGTATTATTCTTGCACTTCGGACATGTCCATATGGGCTCATATTCACCCCCCCCCCCCCCAATCTTATGCATCAGCGTCCGGCGACTAATAGTGCTAATTCAGTGTTGGTTGACGAGACCTCTCATTTTCCCGATACGCCGCTCGTGTCTGATCATGGCAATTCTGACTCCCAAGTCTCTCATTCTAGACTACGACATGGATTCATTGTCTAGAACGAGAGACTTGGGAGTAAGAACTGGCACGGTCAATGTATATTTCATCAGTAATGATGATGAGCTTTTCTTTATAAACACTTCTAACATTCAACGTTTCTATTATATATTCTTCAGCCTGATGATAGTTTTCTACTGTAGAGCCATCATGTCACCCCCTCCGTATCGATCTTTCCCCCAATGTGCGTAAATATCACCCTGGCCTGGGACTTAACCATCAGCTCCCTATTCGATCTCTTCCCCAGTGTGCGTAAATATCACCCTGGCCTAGGGCTTGGTAATAAGCTCCGTATTCGATCTCTTCCCCAGTGTGGATAAATATCACACTGGCCTGGGGCTTGACCATCAGTTCTGTATTCGTTCTCTTCCCCAGTGTGCGTAAATATCACCCTGGCCTGGGGCTTGACTATCAGTTCTGTATTCGATCTCTTCCCCAGTGTGCGTAAATGGGGGCCTGGGGCTTGGTAATAAGCTCCGTATTCGATCTCTTCCCCAGTGTGTGTAAATATCACCCTGGCCTGGGGCTTGACCATCAGCTCCGTATTCGATCTCTTCCCCAGTGTGCGTAAATATCACCCTGGCATGGGGCTTGACTATCAGTTCTGTATTCGATCTCTTCCCCAGTGTGTGCAAATATCACCCTGGCCTGGGGCTTGACTATCAGTTCTGTATTCGATCTCTTCCCCAGTGTGCGTAAATATCACCCTGGCCTGGGACTTCACCATAAGACTTGTGTATCCTCCACACGGCAGTAAACTAGAATATAACTATGTATAACTACAGGAATCGCCGCAAGTTCAACGAATACATATAATTCTGTGATGAAACATAACCTCTGGCATATTCTCCTCCTCGAAAACATAGTATTCTATTGTTAAGACTACAGTGGAATGCTTTTACTTGTATCAGTCAAACATAAACACAACATTCAAAACTCTCCAATGGGTTTGATTCTACAGAGAGCACACTATCGTTAACAACGAAAGCCCCGGTTTGTATTATCCACATCAATACAGTTTTATGCGTTTACACGCAAAGGAGTTTTCCTAAAAAGTGCACAAAGGGTCATGGGGCAGTCTCATAACCAACTGTCACAGAGCAACAATTCTATAGCGTTCGTCATTCCGTATTTTCGTTTCCCAAACTTAAGGTTTTGCTTACGTTATACGGTTCATACACGTGAATTAGGTTTTTTGTGTGGTGTGATTGTGATATTTCAATTTTCTAATGAAATATTCTTAATTTTTCATCCTCTTTTTGCACACTTTGGCAGACATGTCCTTTTTAGATCGGTATGCTTCGCTTCTTTTGTCGAATTGCCTTTTCGTTCTTTCGTTTTATGTATCAGCTAAAAAAGACAGTCATCACTCTTCCGATGTCATGTTTCTAGAGAGTAAGCATACTAGGTAGCTTGGGCTGTTTACAAAATCAATAAATATTTCAGTGAGCATCTCCCAAACAATGCTAATAATAATAATAATAATAATAATAATAATAATAATAATAATAATAATAATAATAATATTAATAATAATAAACATGGTTTTGGCAACTCCTGCAACTCCACCGATACCAAGTTGCATTGGCTACTGGCTTTCCCTTGGTCAACATCGGTGATGTGGAGAGGGGGAACCTGCTGTTGGGCAACAGCTGGTTCTCCGCATTCCATTGCTCAGGCTTGTGCCAGCTCAATGAACAGCGGCACTACTCTATAGTTCTACAGGATTGAAAGAGGCCTACCACTAATAATAATAATCATATTAATAATAATAATAAAAACAACGATAATAATAATAATAATAATAATAATAATAATAATAATAATATTATTATCAATAATTATAATAATAACTTTAATATTTTGTAATACTTATTATAATCTCTGTACTGAATGCGTGGATTATGAAAAATAAAAACTTTGATCGCACAGATAGAGAATCTCTTTGGACATTTACAAGGCATTATGGGATCCCACATACAACCATGAACCTAATAAAGGCAACATATGGAGACATGGGGTGCAGGATCCTCTATGAGGGAAAACTAACAGGGAAATTCTAAATTAGAACATGGGAGAGACAAGGATGCCTTTTTTCACCCGTATTATTCTTAGAGCCGGTCTCCCAGGCCTAGGGGTTAGCGACTTTCTCCGTAAACCCGTATAGTCTCGTGAGTAACGTGACGTGCGCGAAAATCGGTGGCTGTTCTAGCGGCGTCGGTAACTTACGGGGTGTTGAGCCGGTGGCTCAGAAAGCAATGCAAACTACTGAGCGTAATCTTGCCAAGAAATCAATAATCAGCTGAAAGATGCTGGTGTTGACAGCGATGCCCTGTAAAGGATATGCGAACAAACCAAAAAACAAACAACAACAAAATTATTCTTAGAGACTATCGACTGGACTATGAAGGCAATAAGCACTCAAAAATATAGAATTCAACTACAAACATTCATGAACCGGTGCCTACCTAAACGACAGGGAGCAAAATTGTGTGACTGAATCACCAATGTGGATGTCATGAGGAGAAGGAAACCACTGCCAGGGAATCGAGAGGTGCAGGGAGTTCGCAGTCGCTGGCACTTGATAGGACATTGAGAAAATCTGAGTCTAGTATAGCTAGACAAGCTTTAGTCTAGAATCCACAAGGTAAACAATAACTAAAGGAATACCTAAACCACAGGCAGCAGAGAAGTAGAATCATACATGAATAACACGGGGACATGCACGAAGCTGCATGGGATAGCTAAGGATGAGACGGATTGGAGTGAGTAAATTGGAGGCCTATGACCCAGTGTTGGATGAATGTGAAAGAAGAAGAGATTTCAGGAAGCCTGGATATCACTGGGTAGTTTGACATATTTGTGATATCTCTTCATCATCATCATGCGGCTTGCTAAATTGGCGAAAGCATTCATGTTTCGCCATAGATCTCGATTCCTGGTGCTCTAGATCAACTCTGCTGATAATATCTCATCATGCAACCGTCTCTGTCCATCCAGCATAAATTTTCTAGGTCTGCCTCGGCCTCCTTTCCAACCGATCTTTCCAGTTATCACGATGTTTTCCAATACCTCTCTTCAATTCACATGACCAAAGAATGTCATTTGCCTCTTTCTTATATTTGAACATATTGTTAAACTGTTCTTGGCCTCTTCCAAGCAGTCGTTGTAAGTTACTCTGGCAGTCCAATGTATTCATGACATTTCTTGTAGTAGCAACCACATCTCAGTTGCTTCCAGGATCTTCCTGATGTCTTTATTCACATTCCATGATTGTGCTGCCTATGTTTTATATATGTAATGTCTATATAATTTCTAAGTGATATATTTGTTATATCTATGTGACATGTATGTAATATCTATGTGCTATCTATGTGATATCTATGTGATATGTAATCGAACAGCGTGGCCCTTAGCTAGAAATTTTTAGAGCCGCAAGATAAAATGAAACTTGATATCTAGACAACGTAAGCGGAACCAGTTGTGTAATGTGAGGAGTAGACAACATTGGAAATGTGGTATCTCTGACTTGATATCCTTTGAGACGTCTATCAACCCTTGCTTGTTATCTACATTAGCTTGTGCTTGTTGTCTGTCAACAAATTTCTGACATCTTTTTTTCTTTCAATTGATACTAGAGGGGAAAAGAACAAGGGGAAGGCATAGAAGTAAATGCCTGGATGGCTTGGCCACATGGCATGGTCGAGACATGAACATGGGGATGATCCGCGATTCGGGTGATCTTGTGAGATAGAGAAACAAGACAGTCTACGCTTATCGGCATGGTAAATGATGATGATGATGATGATGATGATGATGATGATGATGATGATGATGATGATGATTAAAAACATAAATTATTACAACCGATCAAACAAGTATGTCAACAGACACATTTATTATTGGAGAGAAATTGTTGAAAGTGAGTAATGTTAAACACCTAGGTGCACTGCGAACGGGCGGTCGGATTGTGATGTCATAAATTCAAAGAAAAATAAACAATGGTCTGCAAAACTAAAGGAATTAAATCCTGTACGGAAAGAACACAGAGAATAACAAACGTCAGAGTGCAAAGAGCATGCATATTGTCTGTGGCATCATACGCGTGAGAAACTTGCATGTCTAACAAATCAGGTGAAATGCACACATGCGTCTTTGAGTATTCGTGATTACTAAGGATTATCATCATCGCTCTCCGGACAGGTTCACATGTGCTCCGATCTCTCCCTTAACATTTCCGTTGGCGTATAAAGACCTTTAATGGCAGTTCTGTGTTGTTAATCAAACTTCTTGTGCTCCTGACAAAATGTTAATCTTGGAGGCTCCCGGCTTCACTTCCATCTTCCTCGCTCTGGACAAGGAAGCGGATCCCCAAGTTTCCTTAAAGTCATCCATTCGTTCATCATCTCTTATGGCGTTGATGATATCTGACCCATCCATTGCTCTTCCCACCTAGATAATCGCCATGTTCGCCAACCAACGTTGCCTTAAATGTAAGTGTTACAGATGACTATAAAATCTTCATTGGAAGAAATACCCAACAAACAGACGTGTCCAACAATACCTTAACCATGAAAAAGACTGGTTATTAAGACAACAATAATTGAGAAATTAAATTTTTTGTTCTTGTAAAAAGACTTAATGTCTGGAAAAGATAATTATGGAGGGAGATGGCCGGGAGAAGCGGACAAGAGGACGCGGATCAATTCAAGTTGTGATAAATAATGTACAAATGCCAACAACACAGATCTTGATTTATAGCATCTGTCTTGTGTCTAACATATGCAGAATGTGTCTTGTATCTTGACATGCAATGTGTCTAATTTATTTTGCTATATAGTGTCCCTAGCCAAAAAGAAAATAAAAATGGAAATTAGTGAAGAACAGTATGGATTTGTGGAAGGAAAGGGCACAAACAATGCAATTTATACATTACGGACACTAATAGAAAGGTCAATAGAGAAACAGAGAGACATATATTTGTGCTTCATAGATTATACTAAGGCATTTGATAAAGTAAAACATGATGAACTGATTAAAATGTTGGAAGATATCAACACTGATGGAAAAGATTTAAGAATAATAAAGAATATTTACTGGAACCAAGTAGCAGCAATTAAAATGGGAAATAAAGAGGGTAGTTACGAACAGATAAAGCTAGGAGTACGACAAGGGTGTGTCTTGTCACCAGATCTTTTCTCCCTTTATAGCGAAGTAATAATGAGAGGGATCAAAGAGATGCCAGGAATACTAGTTGGAGGTTATAATATAAATAATATACGCTATGCAGATGACACAGTATTGGTGGCGGATAATTCAACAGACCTACAACAATTATTAGACGTTGTAGTAACAGAGAGTGCAAGGAATGGACTCTCCTTGAATATCAAGAAAACAGTAACAATGGTAATATCAAAGAAAATGGTGACACCAAAATGTGACATAGAAATAGAAGGGAAAATCCTTAACCAAGTTGATAATTTTAGATACCTAGGGGCATTTATAACATCAGATGGAAGATGTACAACAGAGATTAGGAGCAGAATAGGGCAGGCAAAAGCCGCATTTCAGAAAATGAAGAGTATCTTATGCAATAAGTCACTATCACTGAATGTAAGAAAGAGAGTGATGAAATGCTATGAAGAACCAGTTTTGCTGTATGGCAGTGAATCTTGGAATGTAAATGAACAAATTAAGAAGCAATTAGAAGCAACAGAGATGTGGTTCCTGAGACGAATGTTGCGAATTCCTTGGACTGCCAGAGTAACTAACGACGACTGCCTGAAACAGGCTAACGAAACTAGAACATTATATACAACAATAAGACAGAGACAAACAGCTTTCCTCGGTCATGTGATGAGAAGAGAGGCATTGGAGAACATCGTAACAACTGGAAAGATCGAGGGGAAGAGAGGCAGAGGTAGACCAAGAGAAGTGATGCTGGATGGATTGAGACGGTGGCAAGGGGGAATATCAGCAGCAGAGTTGATCCAGAAAACCAAAGACCGAGATCTATAGAGAGCCATGAACGCCTACGCCAGCCGGCACGGCACTTGATGATGATGATGATGATGATGATGAGCCAATATTGCTATATAAAGCCCTTAGCTTTCCTTGATATGTAAATTCTCTAGTCTACCTTACTGTGTTATATCTCTAGTGTATCTTGTTATGTAATTTCTTTATCTTCCCTTGCTACATAATGTCTCTAGTTTACCTTACCGCATAATTTTTTCTAGTTTGCCTAGCCATGTAGTGTCTCCAGTTTACCTTGCTATGTAATTTCCCTCGTTTATCTTGCTATACAATTTTCGCGTGTATCTTTCTATGTATTTTCTCTAGTTTATCTTGCTATGTTATTTTTCTAGTTTACCTTGTTATGTAATTTCTCTAATTTATATTGCTATGTGATTACTTTAAATAGCCGAGAAAAATTGGGAATATAAAAGAGATCTCCATAACATGTTTGTGGATTTTAAAAAGGCTTATGATAGTGTCCATAGGAATAGTCTATGGATTGCTATGCAGGAATTTGGAATACCAAAGAAGTTATTCAACATGACCAGACTATGCATGGAAGATACTTATAATATAGTAACATATAAAGGCAGGAAATCAGACCCTTTCCAAATAACATCTGGCTTGAAACAGGGTGATGCACCATCGGCGCTACTCTTCAATCTGGCTCTAGAGAAAGTTGTAAGGAAGGTAAAGGAAGAATGTGATATTGGAGGAACATCCAAGCTGCTTGGTTATGCAGATGATTTAGATATTATAGGACAAAGTGAACAAAAGACATTGAAAATATTGACTCACTTAAAGGAAAAAGCCCAACAGATGGGGCTGGTTATCAACCAAGATAAGACAGAATATATGGTAATTTCAAGAGACGGAATGGCTAAAAACTCTGGCCACATACAATTAGATAATATGACCATTAAAAGAACGGAAACATACAAATACCTGGGTACAATCTTCAACTGCTCCAACCTCATAAGGGAAGAAATACAAACTAGAATCAACTCTGGAAATAAGATATACTATGCACTACAATATCTACTAAAATCAAATGCGCTATCTCGTAACACCAAAATCACAATATACAAAACACTGATCAGACCAGTTGTGCTGTATGGCTCTGAAACCTGGAGTACAACGAAAGGAGACGAAGCCTTGTTACAAACCTTTGAGAAAACAATTTTAAGACGCATCTTTGGACCCATTAGGGATACACAAAGTGGAGAGTGGAAAAGAAGAAGTAACAAAGACATTTATGATCTGTTTAAGTCCCCGCTAATCACTGGTGTCATGAAGGCTAATAGACTACAATGGCTGGGGCATATAGAAAAAATGGAAGATAATAGGGAAACAAAACTCGCTTACACTCAGGAAATAAATGACCGTAGACCCCGAGGTAGACCAAGAAGACGGTGGAGAGATAATACATATACAGACCTACAAGCACTTGGAATCAACGACTGGCAAGAGAAGGTCCACCAGAGAGACGAATTGAGACCGATTTGTATCTGCAGCAAAGAACCTCAATGGCTCGGAACGCTAAAGAAGAAGATGTGGTGACTTTATTTTATCGTGCAATGCAACGTATAATTCTCATCTCATCTCATCTCATCTGATTCCTCTTGTAGCTTGCGGTGTCGAGGTGTAACGGAGTGAGTGCCCGTGTGTGGGCGTCATGTATCAAGATTCCCATGAATTCTGCTATTCCCCCTGTCCATCGTTTACGTGGGCTCTCTTCTTTTGTTTCCGTTTGGTCTGTACATCACTGCTTGTTGTGGTATACTGTTAGTTGGTAATCTAGTTACATGACCAAACCATTTAATTTACTGCCTTTTGATAACATCTAGCGCTGCTATAACCCCCACTTTAGTCCTGATTTCTTAATTTCTGATTTTCTTTCTTCTTGATATATTGAGCATTCTTCAGGAATCTCATTTCGGTTGTTGTGATTTTTCTTTTCTCGATTTCTGTCATTGTGCAGGTTTGGCATTGGTAGCATAGAGTTAGTGGGAAGATTGTGTTATAGAGTGCTTTTTTTAGTAGCTATTGATGCGTGTTTGTTCTTTAGAATTGCTGCCATTTGTCCATTGAGTTGGTTTGCCTTATTGCATCTATTTTCAATCTTGTCTTCTGAGTTCCCATTTGATGATATTATACTTCTTAAGGACTTGAAGCTCTTTACTTGTTTCAGGGAGGGGGGGGGGGGGTCTTTTAGATGAATCCTTGTTGTTTTTTCTTCCTTGGTTATAGTCATTATCTCTGTTTTACTGATGCTAATTTTCATGCTATGTTCTTTACACACTTCGTTTAGACTATTAATGTGGTCTTGTAGTTCTACTTCTGATTTTCTTATTAGTGCTTAATCGTCCGCAAATATACATCTAGGAACATATGCTCAGTACTAGGCCTAATAAAATATACATCTAGGAACATATTCTCAATACTAGGCCAATGAAAATATACATCTAGAAACATATGCTCAATATTAGGCCTATTAAAATATGCATATAGGAACATATGCACAATATCTGGCCTATGAAAATATAATCTAGGAACATATGCTCAATACCTGGCCTGTGAAAATATACATCTAGGGACATATGCTCACTACCTGGCCTGTGAAAATATACATCTAGGAACATATGCTCAATACCTGGCCTGTGAAAATATACATCTAGGGACATATGCTCACTACCTGGCCTGTGAAAATATACATCTAGGAACATATGCTCACTACCTGGCCTGTGAAAATATACATCTAGGGACATATGCTCACTACCTGGCCTGTGAAAATATACATCTAGGGACATATGCTCACTACCTGGCCTGTGAAAATATACATCTAGGAACATATGCTCAATTCTCTTTAAGGCGTGTAGAAGGGTCGTGTATATTTACTTTACTATGCAAACGTCACAATAATGAAAACCAATAACATAATTCATATGGCTGTTACATCTTATAATGTTTTATTTAGTAATTGTTCCGTAAATATCCAATATCACTCTGCGGATCAGATTAGTAATTACATAGATTATTACAAAAGATAAATCAATAACAGAAACCCAATTTTATTAAGTAATCAAAGATTACTGACGTCAGTTGGAGATTCTAAAAAGGAATTATGAAAATCCATTTTCAAATAACGAAAACGGATGAAATAAACATACGCATATACGCACATTGAAATTTAAACATACGCATATGGACACATTGAAATATATTGTCTTATTTGGTTTTGCCGTATCGCGAAGTTTATTATTATACTTCAAGCTTTTGCTGTGTTTTCTGCCATCACTGAAATCGGCATAGCCTGAGGTTAGTCGATTATGCCTTTACAAATTAATGCAGGAATGTCGACACATTGTCTGCTCTACCGCCAAATTGATAAGTATATTATATCTATAACTTATATTTCAATTTATTTGTATCAGTATGGTCAGTGTAATATGTTTGATTTAAAAGATGTCTATAACTGGCTTTTTGTTTTTAGTTTCCGGTTGGCCAAATTATACCGGCTGGTTGCATGGCGACCTGACAAACAAAAACGTTAATAATGAAGACATCACAATACGACATTATGGTTAAACACAGAAGCAACAAACAGTATGTTGCACGATTTATTGCCTGACATATTTCACTGCATCAAGTCGGAGTTTTTTTTATAATATGAAGTGAATAAATGATCAGTTATCAGTTATCAGTTGGGGTATCTTCGTTGCACTCCGGACATGTCCATAGGTGCTCAGATCCTCCCCCCCCCCCCAGCATATTCATCAGCGTCCGGTGGCTAATAGTGCCAGTTCTGTGTTGGTTGACGAGGCGCTTTGTTTTCCCAATGTACCTCTCGCGTCTGGCTGTGCCGATTCTTACTCCCAGGTCTTTCATCCTGGACAGCGATGTGGAATCACTGACGTCAAAGTCCTCTGTTCTCGCCATATCTTTAAGGACGTTAATAACATCGGCACGATCCATGGGCTGGCCATCTACAGGGGGCGCAGAGCCAGCCAGTTTGTCAGCTCGTTCATTTCCCTCGACTCCCGCATGTCCCGGGACGAAGATGAAGGTGACTTTACGGACAACAGACTTCCGCAGCGATTCAGTCCACTGTCTACGTACAGATCCATCTTCGACCTTCTGAATCATGCTCATTGAATCACTTAGTACACACACGTTGGTATAATGCTGTGATTCCAGCCATATGAAAGCCTGTGTAACTGCTATCACCTCCATCGTCATGCTGCTCGTGGTCATAGAGTGGGTACCACTGGATTCTTGAACGGTTCGGCCCGCTGAACGGGCTGTAAATGCCCACGCACTTCTCTGCTGCTTTAAACAGATCCATCTGTATAGATGAGCACTTCGGGGCTATCTGAGTGTTCATAGATGAGCGCGTTAACCTCTGCATTGACAGCGGCAGAGTTCTGCTCTCTGCACCGTCTGTCGAGTGTGATAATGCAGGAGAAAGTGCACTTAAAAGCTGGAGGCACCGGCACCCATTCCTTGCCGGGGTTGATACTGGTAAGACTGCAGACCTGTCTGACGACATCTTCCGCCCGACCCATCCATGATTTGCCCCTCTTTAGCCTGTCACACTTTTCTCTGAATATAGCGTCATGCAGAGGGTGCTGCTCATCTGCACTTATTTTTAAGTATGCACGAGCTCTCCAGATCTTGATCCTCTATTCCATTGTCGGGAAGTCAAGGAGGTATCTCATTGCTACACAGCTGGTGTCTCTCGTGCAGCCCAAAATGATGCGCATTAATAAATGAATAATACTTTAGCTGAAACAAATAAATCAACATAGTCATTATGCATTTGACGAGATGCAGCGAAATATATCAGGCAATAAATGGTGCAACATAAGGTTTGTGACTCCTGTGTTTAAATTTACTAAGGTAATATATTGTTTTCAAAGTATTATATGTTTATATCAAAACCTTGGTGCAATTATTAGAAAATATAAACAATATTAAGATAATGCGAAACTGTGAGATAACAATCAAAGGAAATAAATGTTTAACCAAGTTTATAAATTTAACTCTCTTAGAGCAGTCGTAACATTAGAATGTGACAGAGTTTAAGAGTATAATAGCAAAGAAACAGCTGCATTTAAGAAAATGAAAAATATGTTATGAAATAAGTCACTATCATTGAAAATCAGAAAAAAGACTACTGAAGAGTTACATGGAACCTGCATTTCTACGTGGTGGTGAAACATGGAACAGGAATGAACACATTGGAAGAGCTTAGAAGCAAAAGAGATACGTGTGAATACCTTGGACTATCAGAATAACTAACAACGATGTCCTGTTGGAGGCTAATGGAAGTGGACCTTACATATGAATATAAGACAGGCACAAACGACGTTCTTTTTTATATAATGAGAAGAGAGATATTGGAAAACATTTACACAAATTAATGGGAGAAGAGGCACAAGGAGACCTAGAGAAATGATAGTGGATGGGCAGAGACGGTGCCATGGATGACTCTCATCAACAAAGATGATCAGAAACACCAACGACTGAGATCTGTGGAGAGACATGAACGCCTACGCCAGCTGATAAAGTACACGATGAAATGATGATGAAGGTTATGTAAAAAAAGCCGCATCTGACGCTAACAATGCAGGACAGATACCCGGTAAGCATATTATCTATCACCCGACAGAAGAGTGGCCCAGAAGTATATCATATACTTCAGAAAGAATATGAAACGATTAGACAGATGTCACAAATATTGCAGGACTAACAACTGACAGATGACGTACTATATTCAACATAAATCTTTTTTTTTTTCCAGCAACATTACACTATCAACATTAGATCTCAACTCAAGCAACACTCCAAATAAGAAATATTGAAATAAAACAGTTGAATTGAAATGCCCACGACGTAAACTAAATGTAACGAGAAGAGATAAAAACATAAATTACAGACAATCGACACTAGTGACTGAAGACCGGAAGAAGAAGAAGAAGAAGAAGAAGAAGAAGAAGAAGAAGAAGAAGAAGAAGAAGAAGAAGAAGAAGAAGAAGAAGAGGAGGAGGAGGAGGAGGAGGAGGAGGAGGAAGAAGAAGAAGAAGAAGAAGAAGAAGAAGAAGAAGAGGAAGAAGAAGAAGAAGCAACAGCAGCAGCAGGGGAAGGTAAAGAAGCAGAAAGGTGTAACAAGATATCATTGGCACCTTTTCGTTTTGACAGACGATAGTTTGGTACATTGTGCTTCAAAAAGGCTTAATAACTACGATCCATGGCGGTGGCGAGTGTGGCTGGTAAGGCCAATTGGTGCTGCAAATGTTTGCCCACAGTAGGTGCATGTGAAAACATGTTCATTTCCACCATTGTGCACCATCTTACGTCTCTCACGCTGTGTGTGTGCTTTATCTGCAATCATTTTCTCCTTTGTCTTTATTCCATTTCTGATAGTTGCCCTCCATGCAACACGTTCAGCGGCGACGTGCTCCCAGTGTGCATTATCAATGCCTGTATCAATCATGTCCCGCTTACACACATCGTTATATCGTAGTAGAGGCCGACCCTGAGATCTCCTACCCGTCTGTAATTCACCAAAAAAGATGTCCTTTGGTATTCTACCATCATCCATCCTCCTAACGTGTCCTATCCATCTAAGTCTACGAAGACTGAGCATGGAATACACCGTCACACAACCTGATCTTTCCAATACTTCAGTATTTGTGATTTTGTCTTGCCACTTAATACCAAGCATTCTTCGCAGACACCGCATATGAAAGCTGTTTAAACGTTTCTCTTGGCGTGAGTAAGTTGTCCAGGTTTCACTGCCATAAAGAAGAGTACTAAGGACACAGGCTTGGTAGACGAGGACTTTTGTTTTTGCAGTAAGCTTCCTGTTCTGACATACTCTTTTTGCTAACATGTTCATTGTTGTTGCTGCCTTGCCAATCCTGATGTTGATTTCCTGATCGAGGGATAATTTGCTATTTACCTCTGATCCTAGATATGTAAAATGGTCTACTATCTCCAGTTCGGTGTCGTCGATAAAAATTGATGGTACACCATGTGCACCTTGTGACATAATCTGTGTCTTCTTTTTGTTAATTGTTAAACCAAATTCAGAACAAGCATTGGAGAATGCAGATAGTGGCTGTTGTAATTCTTCCTCAGAGTGGGTCGTAATCGCAGCATCATCCGCAAAAAGCAACTCTCTGATTAATACACTGCTAATTTTGGTCTTGGCCTTCAATCCCTGAACATTATAGAGGCCACCATCTGAGCGTGAGTGAATGTATATACCGTCATCCTGATCACAAAAGGCATATTTCAGTAGAAGTGAAAAGTATATCCGGTCGGTAAATCTCCCCCCCCCCCCCACCTTCCAGGAGAAATATTAGGGTTTCCGGGGGGGGGGGGGGCGGTGGATTAAGATTATTTCAAGATCGCGTCAATACAAGAACCGATTACTTGATATTGTTTTTCCCTCCATACTTTACAGTTCTGTACTTCTCACTCTTCTTAAATTCGTTTTATAACGTAAGTACACCCGGAAATCAAGTTTTATGTAGACGTCTAGACTTGTGCTAGTATGTGTTAGTAAATGTAGCTTCCATTTTTACCCATACTGTGTAGGTTCCAGTTCCAGTTCAGCTGAGACGAATGGCCCCGTTCAACCCTCGACTATATAGACTTGGTTGTATTTGGGGCCTTTATGGTGTTTCTAAGACTTCTTCTCTAGAAAATATAGGTGCGTATATCTGCTTCATTGAAAGAGTTGAGTTGCTGCAATTGTGTTCGTTTCTTCTTGTGGTCTTACATATCTGGACAGAGTTACGCACTTGTTGAGGACTGAAGTAATTGTGTACCCTCCCCGTCATATGGTGCTGTTTCCTTCAGGAGCTTTACAGTTGTCGTCTTTCCTGGTGTTCCACCTATTTCCCCGTCTTGGTCTATCTTCGTATCGTCTGGGTCTTCTCTGATACCTTGTGTCGTGTGCGGGATCCTGATTCGGCCCGTGAGGTAACCTACCGTTTCTTCTCCCGACCCCCGTCCACTCTTGGTCTTGGTGGCTGTCGTTCTGGTTCTCTTCCCCTTCTTCTATTTCTTCTTCTTTTGCTTCTTCTTCTGTCTGGGCCTTTGCATCTTCTGGTTCAGGTGTTTCAGAACTGTTCTTGAGAAGTTCTATTTCTCTTTCTTCTTGAATCTGTTTGAGAGTTTCTTCTGCTTTTTCTCTCTCTTCTTGAATTTTGAATAGTTTCTTCTGTATTTTCTCTCTCTTCTTGAATTTGGATAGAGTTTCTTCTGTCTCGGTCTTTATTGCAGCCATTCGAGTAACATCCTGCTCTATCTTCTGCTGAACTTTATACAGTTCGTCCAGGACACCCTGCTCAATCCCCTGATGAAATTGCTTTACTTCGTCCAGGATGCGCTGAGTGCTGTTATCTATGTCGCTTTCGTCTTGTCTCTTTCTTCCTCCATGCTCTTGAGCTTGGATCTCAGGTTCTTCAGTTGGCCTTCCAGTTGCGCTTTGTCAATTTTTGTAATTCGATTGGTCACCTCGTACTGCCTGCTAGCCTTACCATCCCAGTCTTACCGTGTAGGGACGGGGGAGTGGGGATTTATAGGGAGGAAATACGAAAGGGGGGGGGGGGATAATGTTCTGAAAATATAGTGAAGGGGTGCATGGGCCATAAAAGGTTGAGAACCACTGTACTAATCCATTGATAGCTGCATCTGGCAGAAAGACACATACACAAAACATAGATCAGTCAGACTCAACCCAACAATGCAATCAGAGAAGCAAATAGTTAAGTAGTGACTTACGTTCATAGAAACGCAACTGGATATCAGAGATGATTAGAAAGCAGACAGGTTGAACGCTTAAGGTACACTGAATTAAAGGCTCAGTCGTTATGCTAAACAAAGTTTGACTGGATGCTATACCCGCGTATAACGTGTCAAGCTGGTCGAGATAACTACACACGATATGCAGCGACACTTCATCAACAATAATTAGGACACATTAACGATGTGTCGGTGTCAGTAACGTAAGGGTAATGAACGCAGTTTCACAACAAACCCGACATAGCGGGTTCGAAGTTATCTGTGGGCCATGTGCAAGGAGATCGGTTTGCGTTGATTTTCTCAATGGTAACAGCGTTGGCCGTTCAGATAGCAATGGAAAACTGCTGATCGTAAATTCAAAACCCATTGGTTTAACAGACTGTAATTTGCTAGAAAATCACAAACTGCTAATAACAGCTGGGGTTGATTGCGAAGTTGTGTAGAGGACATCCAACTCACTTTAACTAAAGATATAACATTGTGATGGAAATAAGTGCAAGCCATATTATTATTATTATTATTATTATTATTATTATTATTATTATTATTATTATTATTATTATTATTATTATTATTAAGACGGCTTCGTTGCTTAGAGGTTAGCAACTTTTCTCCGTAATCTCGTATACTCTCGTAGGTAAGGTGATGACGGTGAGAATAAGCAGTGGTTCGAATCGCATCGGTAACTTACGGGGTATGTGAGCTGGCTGCTCAGAAAGCAATGGCAAACTACTGAGCGTAATCTTGCCAAGAAATCAACAGACAGCTGAAAGATGCTGCTGTTGACAGCGATGTCCTGTAAAGGATATGAAAAAAAAAATTATTATTAAACTTGAGAATACAGATGACATTAAAGACGATGACGAAGAAGGGTAAAAATAGTAAATATTGAGATGATGATGACGACACCATTGTAAACGTTACTATATCTACCACACAAGATAGAACGAAAAAAAAAAAAAAACGCGAAAGATTGCAGGGAAGTATCTGAGAAGATTGGCTGGGTTTTACAGCGTCGACATAATGCAGTAAAATACAATGACAAAGTAGGGTTTACTCCGACACCTGCCGCGCCGTGCCTCCAGCGGTCGCTCAGTCTCGGCGGATGGATGGAGCAGGGGATGGGAGTGTAATAAACTTCAGCATCAGAAACAGGAGATGAAGGAGGAAATAGGAGACAATGCTGAGAGATGAAGACATCGCCCCTCGGAGGCAGTCATTTGCTGGCTTGAACATTCATTAGTTTGAGATCTTCCTTCTTTGGCATTATATGTCTGCCTGAGAGTGAGTGAACAGACCGGTTTGTCTGTGTGCTCGTTACAAAGACTGACATTCTTACAGGAAGATTCAGTATGAAAGCAGTCATGTTGCGAAATTCTGCTGCAGTGATTGGATGCTTTCTTGGTCTGGCAATTTTTGTCTTTGGGAAGAGTCACTGAAGAGTGGGTGTTTTTACCTTTTATATTTCGTCTGAGCTTTGGCTATTGTCCGTTTGAACATTTCTTTTCTATTACACTGTTCCGTCGCATTGCTAATTTCCCGTCTTTAGTTACAATATATATTAGTCGTTTCCATTAAAATATTATCTGATATTATTCTTCTGAACTGTTCTCATTAATATATAATGTTTCTTAACTACACTTGGACTAATAGGTATCATTCCCGTCGTCTAATGATTGTCTGTTAGATATCTTTCCACTGTCTACTGGTCTCGTCTACGAACAAGACTGAACGTTAACAGAGACAGCAAATGAGAATAAGCGAGTAAGAATTAGAAAGAAAGATAACAAAACCTGCATATTATTATATGTTTTACTTCTCAATGTTCGCTGTACTGTCAAATGCGGTTTATTAATCAGTTACAGTGTAACAATACCATTGCATTACGTTTGTTAGACTTGACGTAATCAAGCTTTCTTCACCTATAATTCATTTTCACACATCGCCCTTAAACCCATTGGTTTAAGAGAACCGACCTGCAAGTTTCAAATGACGCCAGATATGTGAACACACGCGTGCCAGCACAGCGGGAACCGTAACTCACAGTGGTATATCAGCCAATGGAGATGCCAACTAATGAGGCCACATGGGTGCTGCACCCACCTGGTTAATGTCGCTGCTGTTCAGCGGCTAATGAGCTTGCAGTACAGTGTTGTCACTGATTAGCGTAACATCAACAACTGGTGTCAGAGGCTCTGGGTTTTTATCTCTTAATTGTCTCTGGCACTCTCTTTCTTTATCTCCTCGTCCTTTGTATCTGTATGGTTGTGTGAATATGTGCTTATGTGTTTATGTGTTTATGTGTGTGTGTGTGTGTGTGTGTGTGTGTGTGTGTGCGTGTGTGTGAATATTCAAACGGTCTGTCTGTCTGTAAGATCGGCGTGTTTCACGTGTGTGTGTATAATTCTCTGTCTGTCTGTCTGTCTGTCTGTCTGTCTGTCTGTCTGTCTGTACGATCGGCGTGTTTCACGTGTCATCATCATCATCATCATCATCATCATCATCAAGTGCCGTGCCAGCTGGCGTAGGTGTTCATGGCTCTCCACAGATCTCGGTCTTTGGTTTTCTGGATCAACTCTGCTGCTGATATTCCTCCATGCCATCGTCTCAATCCATCCAGCATCATTTATCTTGGTCTACCTCTGCCTCTCTTCCCCTCGATCTTTCCAGTTGTTACGATGTTCTCCAATGCCTCTCTTCGCATCACATGACCGAAGAAAGATGTTTGTCTCTGTCTTATTGTTGTATATAACATGTAACATATGTAACATATATAACATGTATAACATGTAGCATATAACACGTTTCACGTGTATGTGTATAATTCTCTGTCTGTCTGTCTGTCTGTCTGTCTATCTGTCTGTCTGTGTACGATCGGCGTGTTTCACGTGAATGTTTATAATTCTCTGTCTGTCTGTCTGTCTGTTTGTCTGTCTGTCTATCTGTCTGTCTGTCTGTCTGTCTTTTCTAATAATGCACACTTCTTCTCATACAATCATATATAACTGTAAATTCAAGGGACCCAATTCCATGCCAAGATGCACATTTGGTATATGGCGCTACCGCAAATTCTGTATAGACCACACCGCACTCCATTGTTGATGTTACCAAAATCACACCGGTTACCCTTTACTTCCCACCACATTTCCTGGTTTCTATATTAGGCTAAGTCGACTGCCAGTAAAAAAAATGTAGTTGTATATCCTTTACTTGACGTTGCAGTTTTACCCTAGCATTTGTTTTACTGTTTGTGATTCCTGGACAAGGCTGCGTTTGTAGTTTGCTATTGCTTTCTGACCGGCCGGCACTCATAATATTATATGGAAACCAACGCAAGGGAGTCTGCTTCCAAATCGCACCATAGCTGTGTTTCGAACGCGGTATGAGGGATTGGTAATTGCATTCGTAACCCCTCCCCACAGGTCTGGCTGAGAGTACAAAGAAATGTTTAAAAAAAGTCCCGCCTCTATAGGGGGTCAAACTCACCATCGCAAGTGTGGGTTCTAGCCTCGATAGGGGGTCAAATTCACTACCGCAAGTATGGGTTCTAGCCTCGATAGGGGGTCAAACTCGCCACCGCAAGTATGGGCTCTAGCCTCGATAGGGGGTCAAACTCACCACCGCAAGTATGGGTTCTAGCCTCGATAGGGGGTCAAACTGACTACCGCAAGTATGGGTTCTAGCTTCGATTGAGGGTCAAACTCACCACTGCAAGTATGAGTTGTACCGTCGATAGGGAGTCAAACTCACTACCGCAAATATGGGTTCTAGCCTCGATTGAGGGTGAAACTCACCACTGCAAGTATGGGTTCTAGCCTCTGCGCTAACACAAACCCCACTGTAGTGTGCTTTCAAATAATGTTGTAGTGTACTGACTGCATAGGAGTCTGCAGGTCATGTGGACTGGGGAAGGGGTGGTAACTAAGGCGGGAAACTGGAAGCAATGGAGATGTGGTGTGGTTGTCCGAGAGTGAAAATCAAGGAGTGCTCCGGTGGTCGTCCGCGCAATGTACTAGTGGGTGTCAGTGAACAGTTGGCCCTAGTGGACGAATATTCATGTAAATATCTTCAATGTTTGCATATCCTTTACAGGACATCGCTGTCAACACCAGCATCTTTCAGCTGAATGTTGATTTCTTGGCAAGATTACGCTCAGTAGTTTGCCATTGCTTTCTGAGCGGCCGGCTCACGTACCCCGTAAGTTACCGACGCGATTCGAACCACTGCTGATTCTCACCGTTGTCACGTTACTTACGAGAGTATACGAAATTACGGAGAAAAGTCGCTAACCTCTAGACCAGGAAGCCGGCCATGTGAATATCACAGCCTAGGATTCTGAGATGAGTAGGAAATAATTATTTTTCATTTTCATTTTGTCTTCATTGTTCTCATTTTATTCATCTCTTTTTTCTTCTCATTTCGTTCTTATGCCGTAATGTTGTCACTCGAGGGTCTTCTCCGTGATTATATGTTGTGTTTTGGGTGTGTATGTGATTGCTGATGATGGCTAGTCGCCGCAACGTCCTGTATGTTTCGTAATTCTGTTCTGTAAAGCTGCATTGCTTTGTGTTATTTTACATTGTTTACATTTCTACAGCTTTTTGGCAGTTCCACCAAATTGTATTCATATTGTACCGATTACATGATACGTTTTAGTGGTTCGCCTGTTGTTGTTGTTTGTCCATCAAGAATGATGATGACCATTCATTTCATCCAGTGGTGTTGAAAGTATGGAGCCGTGAGTTCTAAGATGGCTGATAAGGTCTATTTTGGCTCGAAATGTTCTTTGACAATGTGGACAAAGAATGCTTGACGTTTCTGGAGGAGGATTTTCTGCAGTGGTTTTTCTGTTCTGTCTTTTCTTCACAGCTTTTGCAGTCCTGGTTGCCTCACAAGTGACTGCACCCTTGTGTAATGATGCACGCCACGAATTTCGGTCTCTGGCTGCAGTCTCCCAGGTGTCATGATGAATTCCAAAAGCATTCAGTGAGATTTTCAGTGTCTTTAAAGCGTTTCCTCTGGCAGCCTTGGGAGTTAGTTAGTTAGTTAGTTAGTTAGTTAGTTATCAGTTGGGGTATCTTCGTTGCACTCCGGAGCCTTGGGAGTGTTTACCACAACGCAACTCGCCGTAAAAAATTCGTTTAGGGAGCCTGTGATCTGGCATGCGAGTCAAGTGACCAGCCCAGCGATAGTGGTTCGCCTACAAGACGGTCAAAGGCGGTATTGTAGCAGAATTGTTATTTCTCTAATGTTTCTACTGGCGTTTGTGGCGAAGGAGAAAGGTCGCGATGAGTAATCCGGGATAACGCGTTCGAAATAAGCTGCAGAAGATTTGGAAGCACACCGACTTGTGTTGATTTTTAACATTGGTATGAGCGTCGGTCGTTCAGAAAGCCACGGTAAACTACTAAACAAAAAACTTGCCTTGTGTATCACAAATAACCAATAATGCTGGCGTTGACTGCGAGGTTCTGTAAGAATATTCAACTAACTTTAACTAACGTTTCCGTATTTGTGACAGTGCGGCCTGACGCCCGATCGAATACTCCCGCCTGAGCATAATTCAACAGCAACGTAAACTAATAAAATACTAGGGGGCTCAAATGAAAACCTTAAAAGTATGATATAAATTACAATAACCATGCCATTGTCTTGTAACCTATCAATGGTGATGTTAAGGATATCAAGAGTGTTCAGCACGTGGCATAAAGGTGTAGAAAACATTGTGACATCATAAGAACCGTTTAAAGATCGCCGCCCCACTTTTGACACACACCAAAGGGGAGCGGCGTTCTGTCAACCTTTTTTTTTTATCAGTGAAAAGGTGACACCTATAGAAATTCATCAGCGAATGAAGGATCAGTATGGTGATGTATGCTTGTCAGTTAAGCAAGTGTATGAGCTGAGTAGGAAGTTTCAAAATGGCGTGACTTCTTGACAGACTATTCACAACCGGGTTAGGCAAACCGAGCAATGACCCCCAGAGTGATTACTGATCAAGAGAATTTGTTCTACAGGATTCCAAGCACTTTATCGGCGCTGGAGGATTTGCATTAAACACTGCGGTGACTACGTCGTTCTTTACTGTTTTCCAAATACATTCACCCAATAAACGTTTAAGGTTTTCATTTGAAGCCCCTTCGTATTTCTAGTAGACAATATTGGTGGCGGAAGTGCAAAAGATCTACAATAATTGATAGGCATTGTAGTAACAGAGAGTGCAAAGAAAGGACTCTCCTTAAATATTAAAAAACAGTAACAATGGTGATATAACAAGAAAAGGTGATACCAAAATGTGAAATGGAAATAGAAGGGTCAATTCTTAACTAAGTGGATAATTGTAATATACCCAGAGGCATTTAAAACACAGGACGGAAGGTGCAAAACAGTGATTAAGAACAGAATAGGGAAAGCAAAAGCTGCAATTCAGAAAATGAAAAGTATCTTATGCAATAAGTTACAAAATGTAAGAAAAAAAGTGCTGAAGTGCTATATAAAACCTATTTTGCTGTAGGGCAGTGAATCGTGGAATGCAAATGAACAAATTAGGAAGAACTTGAAAACAACGGAGATGTGGTTCCAAGACGAATGTTGCAAATTCCTTGACTGCCAGAGTAATTGACGACGATTGCCCGAAAGAGGCTAATAAAAATAGAACATTCTATACAACAATAAGAGAGAGACAAAGAGCCTTCTTTGGTCATGTGATGAGTAGAGAGGCATTGGAGAACATCGTGACAACTGGAAAGATCAAAGGAAAGAGAGGCAGAGGCAGACCAAGAGAAATGATGCTGGATGGAATGAGAAGTTGGCATGGAGGAATATCAGCAGTTGATCCAGAAAACCAAAGACCGAGAACTGTGGAGAGACATGAACGTCTACGTCAGCAGGCATGGTCCTTTACGATGATGATGGCGAGCACATGTAATCCGAGAGACTCACATCACACAAATGTACTCACTCATACAACTGCACAAGTCCAGGCGGCAGTCTGAGTATCTCCGTCAGGTTCTCAACGAACTGTGTTGCAAATGACCCATTGACCCTAGAAACAACAAATTGTACATATTTGGTTAAACCTTCAACACTTTCAATAGAGTGTCTCCTCAAAGCCAAGAATGTTTACCAAGAAAACAGGTCTGGCAGTTCAACAATATACGGGGCAATGCAGAAGAAACTAATTAAAGACAACAATAACGAATTCTCATTTCAGCGAACAGGAATACGAATACGTATTTCCAGATCTAAAATGCTGACTTCGCATGTTGGTCCCGAGAAACTTTCTTTCCTCTGTTGTGGATTTAGAGCCTCAAAATAGCTCTTGGTAATACTGCAATGAGCTTTCAGAAGTGCCATATGGGGGTGGGATGTTATAAAACAAAAGAAAATATCACCTACCACTGTTACTACCACTACTACTACTGTTAGTACCATTACTACTGTTGCTGCTACTGCTACTGCTAATACTACCACTGCGAATTCAACTACTACTTATGCAGCTACTACTACTACAACCACCACCACCACTACTACTACTACTACTACTACTACTACTACTACTACTACTACTACTACTACTACTACTACTACTACTACTACTACTACTACTACTACTACTACTACTACTACTATTACTACTACTACTGCTACTACTGCTGCTGCTACTACTACTACTACTGCTACTACTGCTACTACTACTACTACTACTACTACTACTACTACTACTACTACTACTACTACTACTACTACTACTACTACTACTACTACTACTACCCACAACAACAACAACAACAACAACAACAACAACAATAACTACTACTACTACTACTACTACTACTACTACTACTACTACTACTACTACTACTACTACTACTACTGTTACAATATATTATATAATGATTTACAATGTCTAGTCGTCACAGTCAGTGGATACAGACAATTTGCATGTCTGGTTGCTGAATCGGTGAGTGAAATCATGTGCAACATCAAACAGCTGCAGTTCGTTGATGAAACAACTTGCGACGTCTATTTGCTGTACTATTTGTATGAAGGAACCTATGAATGGCATTTTGTATTTGCATGTAGAGGCCAAATTCATAAATAATGTAATCGATGGTGTGCTTAAAGCTTTCACAATTTTATATATTTTAGGGAACGCCTTAGGGATATTATTCAAAACTCTGACAAACCTGACCCTAAGACCGTCAATTATTCTGTATGTATGACCCATAGCATTGAAGCCATGCTTTTGTACTACTTCATTAGGCTTAACATTGAAATCCTGTTAATCAACTCTTTAGGATGCATCCATCCAGCGGGAATCAATACTGTTGTAGACGCCACTGTAGAACTCTGCTGACTTCCCCCTATATATTCATATCTGACTGTTTGCACACTGTTGGCCAAACATTTCTTACCTAGCATTTTTAACAACTGAATTGGGTTCAACTTTTGTAGAAAAAGAGCACCTTTCAAAACCGAACTGAACTCGACTTGTATGCCGTCTTGACAACGAAGGAAGAATTTGTGTTTTAATATTATATTATAATATTATGTTTTTTTCCCCTTTAGATTTGTTTGTGTTGTTCTGTCCCTAATGAAGATTTATATAATCGAAACGTCGTTTATTATTTCCTAGAATACTTATTTATATCAATAATCTCTCTCTCTCTCTCTCTCTCTCTCTCTCTCTCTCTCTCTCTCTCTCTCTCTCTCTCTCTCTCTCTCTCTCTCTCTCTCTCTCTCTCTCACACACACACACACACGCATATATATATATATATATATATATATATATATATATATATATATATATATATATATATATATATATTTATATCATATAATCATATTGGCACCTTGCCGTCTTGACAGACGATAGTTTGTGCTTTAAAAAGGCATAATAACTTTTACCTATGGCTGTAGCGAATGTGACTGATAAGGCCAATTCGCGATGTAAATGTCCGTTCACAGTGGGTGCATGTGAACACGTGGTCATTTCCACCATCATGCACCATCTTACGTCTCACACGCTCGCTGTGTAACTTATCTGCAATAATTTTCTCCTTTGTCTTTATTCCATTTCTGATCTTTTCCCTCCATGCAACACGTTCAGCGGCGACATTCTCCCACTGTGCATTATCAATGCCTGTATCAATCATGTCCCGCTTACACACATCTTTGTATCGTAGTAGAGGCCGACCCTGAGATCTCTTACCCATCTGTAATTCACCAAAAAATATGTCCTTTGGTATTCTACCATCATCCATCCTCCTAAGATGTCCTATCCATCTAAGTCTACGAACACTGAGCATGGAATAAACCGTCACACAACCAGATCTTTCCAATACTTCAGTATTTGTGATTTTGTCTTGCCACTTAATACCAAGAATTCTTCGCAGACACCGCATATGAAAGCTGTTTAAACGTTTCTCTTGGTGTGAGTAAGTAGTTGTCCAGGTTTCACTGCCATAAAGAAGAGTACTAAGGACACAGGCTTGATAGACAAGGACTTTTGTTTTGGCAGTAAGCTTCCTGTTCTCCCAGACTCTTGTTTTTAACCTGTTCATTGTTGTTGCTGCCTTACCAATCCGGATGTTGATTTCCTGATCTAGGGATAATTTGCTATTTACCACTGATCCTAGATATGTAAAATGGTCTACCATCTCTAGTTCGGCGTCGTCAATAAAGATTGATGATACCCCATGTGCACCTTGTGACATAATCAGGGTCTTCTTTTTTGCTAATTGTTAAACCAAATTCAGAACAAGCATTGGAGAATGCAGATAGTAGACATTGCAATTCTTCCTCAGAGTGGGTCGTAACTGCAGCATCAACTGCAAAAAGCAACTCTCTTATCAGTACCCTCCTAATTTTGATCTTGGCCTTCAATCTCTGAGCATTGTAGAGGCCGCCATCTGAGCGTGCGTGAATGTATATATCACCACCCTGATCACGAAAGGCATAATTCAGTAGAAGTGAAAAGTATATTCCTAAGAGGGTGGGAGCTAGTACACAACCTTGCTTAACTCCACTCTTGATTTCAAACTCTTCAGAAGTTACACCATCAAACTTGATTATACCCTTCATGCCTGTGTGGAACGATTCCACAATGGACAGAAGAGTTGGTGGGCAGCCAATCTTCTTTAGTGCGTTGAACAGACCCTCACGACTGACCAAATCAAATGCCTTTGTGAGGTCAATGACGGCAATAAACAGTAGTTGATTCTTTTCACGGCATTTTTCTTGCATTTGTCGCAATAAGAATATCATATCAATGGTAGACCGGTTCTGTCGAAAGCCACACTGTGATTCGGGGTAGATTTGATCTCCTAGGACTTGAAGTCTGCGCAAAACAATTCTGGCAAATACTTTTCCAACAATACACAGAAGTGAGATACCCCTATAGTTGTTGCAGTCGCTCCGATCGCCCTTGTTCTTGTACAGTGTTATGATGCTTGAATCTTTGAAATCCTGTATGACTTGTCCTTCTCGCCAGCAAACTCTATTAGCTGGTGGATCTGTAGAGTGAGTGTGTCTTGCCCACCCCTGATAACCTCTATTGGAATCCCATCTTTACCTGGAGCCTTGCCAGATGCAAGTTTATTTATAGCACACTTAACTTCTGTTATGGTGGGAAGTGTGTCCAGGTGGTCAAGAGTTGGCAGGGCCTCTATGGCGTTGAGGGCATCGTCCGCTAGTTTGGTCTCACTTGAGTAAAGCTCCAAATAGTGCTCTACCCATCTGTCTATCTGCTGTTTCTTATCAGTTATGATTTCTCCAGTCAAGGTTTTCAATGGTGCACTTTTTTTTTTATCACTGGACCACAGGTTTTCTGTATTCCTTCATACATGCTTCTGATGTTTCCCTTATCACTTGCGATTTGAATGGACTCACGTAACTTGATCCAATAATCATTTGCACACTGCCTGGCAGCTTATTGCACATCCTTCCTAGCTTGCTTTAGCTCACTCAGAGTGTTACGCGTTGGTCTTTCCTTGTTTCTTAAGAGAGCTATCTTTTTCTTATCAATCAAGGGCTGCAGAGTCTGGCTGTTTGCCGCAAACCAGTCCTGCCTCTTATGATCTACAGTGCCGTAAACCCTACGGCAGTTTTATAAAGCGTTTCCTTAAGTTGACCCCACTTTTCATTTACTGAACAATTTCCTGGTGTATTAGTGAAAGCGTCTTCAAATTGCTGTTGAAACTGAAAGCACTTTTCAGGATCGTGAGTGTTAATAATATTAATCCTGGGGCTAGATTTATGTTTAGCTGTGTAGATTCTCTTTGGTCTCAGTCTAACCCTTGCAACAACCAAAGAGTGATCCGTATCACAGTCAGCACTGTGGTAACTTCGAGTCAGTGATATATGGTTCAGATGTTGTCTCCGTGTGATGTTGAAGTCCAGCTGATGTCAATGGCCGGATTTTGGATGTTTCCATGTGACCTTATACATCTCTTGTGTTTTAAAAAAGGAGTTTGTAATACATAGGTCATTACTGATGCAATGCTCCAGCATTCTTTGCCCATTTTCATTCATGCAACCGATGTTGTATTTTCCAAGGCACACTGGCCATGAATTCGAGTCCTTGCCCACACGAGCACTGAAATCACCGAGCATATAAATGCAGTCATATTTTAGAACTCCCTTGATCATGGAGTCTAACTCCTCATAGAACGAATCCTTCACATCATCAGAGGAATCGAGTGTCGGTGCATATGCAGTAATAATGGTGGCAAAACCACAAGAGGTTGCCAAGCGCAGGGATAATAGTCTTTCATTTCCTCCTGTTGGAATTTCAATCATTCCCAGGAGCGAATGCTTCACTGCAAAGCCCACACCGTGTTGCCTTTTTTTTCTGCCTGCCTTCTACCATTCCAAAAAAAAGGTATAATTGTTTTCCCTGAGTGACCCTTCCTCAGCGAGGCGAGTCTCCTGCAGGCCAGCAATATCAATGTTATGACGATTGAGTTCGACATCATTCACAGCCGTTCTTCTCACATCGTTAATATTGGTCAAGTCAGTGGAAAATCCTGGACACATGGTTCTCACATTCCAGGTTGCAAGCCGTAGCTTGAGGTTTCTATTTTTCTTTTTATTAGTACCTGGTGCATTGCTTTTACAGGCTGCGATTCAGATTTTGTCTTAGCTCCAAGCACCCATTGAAGCAGGCTGGCTGTGGCGGATCAGCACCAAATTGACTGGGGGATGCCCAGCTTGAGGCGGGCGGTAGCTGATCAGTGACACCTGTAGGTATCTCCCACCGTCAGAGGCAACGCGTGGCGCCCCATGTCTACGCCAACTGACAGGGACTTATAACCTGTAACAATTGCCTCTCGCTTTGATTCCGAGACCGGTTAAGACCAGGGATGGAGTTATTGCCTCTCCATAGCACAAAGCCTGGGCTAAAATATAGAGATCATGTGTAGAATGATACTCTCTCGGCCTGCCTAGTTCACTCCAGAGGAAAGGTAACACCTCTACATCTGGAACAAGACAAGCTACAGAAGCTGCCGGATCAGCAAAGCAAATGCTCTAACTGTCCGCCTATCGGAGCTTCGATCCTAGACCAGGGGTATTCATCAGGCCAGGGAATTAGGTATTCATCATCATCTTCCACTTTACCGTCAGGCGTCGTTGGGAGTAAAGGTTGACGTCCCAGCGCCCTGTGGGCGGCACTGGATAGTTTCATTCCGTGTGATTATACAATGTCTTTGATGTCTTCAATCCATTTCCTTCAGGTAATGCCTGTTATAGCCAGCTCAGTGGCGAAGGACTTACAGACGCAGTTCGTAATCACGCATACACGCGTTCGAAATTCAGCTGCGGGCGATTTGGCAGCAGACCACCTTTCGTTGACTTTTTACGAAATGGTATGGGTGTCGGTCGTTCAGAAAGCAATGACAAACTACTGAACGTAAACTTGCCAAGAGTTCACAAAAGCAAAAAATGCTGGTGTTGATTGCAACGTGAGGTATTATTCATGTTCTGAAATGCAGCTTTTGTTTGACTATACTGCTCTTAATCTCTGAAATGGCTTAACAGTTTATAAGATGGAAAGTCATCGGGTTAAAAACGTCCTTTACAGGACCTCGCAGCTAACACTAGCAATTTTTGGCTGTTTGTAATTTTGTAGACAATTTTACGTTAGGCAGTTTGCCACTGATTTCTGAACAGTCATCGCCATACAATTGTAAAATGCAACGCAAAGTAATCTGCTCTGAAACTATATCGAGTAGCTTATGATTAAAGATAAAGGCAACATCATATGGATTAAATTCTAAGAAATAATTAAATGTGATACTATGTGTGAACACGCAGAACAATACATAAGCAAACAAAAGCAGACAACCGACAAGTTGTGGGAACTAATTGTTTACGTGACAGACATCATACTGTGCCTGCAGAGTTCAGTACCGTTTCCTGGACAAAGCTACCTGGAGTTACCCAGTTACACATTTCGTGAAAGCAATATCTTCTTAGGCAACAAATAACGTGTAATAAAAAGACCAAACAACACAAATACACTCACAACGGGAACATTTAGACAATGCCCCGAAATCCACGTCGCAGAGGACCATATTTTTTTTTGTTTTCAACGAAAGAAAATATAATTTAGCAAGAAGAGCCTTTTAAAAATGTGTAATTGCTCCTCGTCTATTCTCCTTGTCATTATTTTTACAGTTGCCAACGGGTTTCGTTTCGCCTCGCCTTACACTGACAATTTGGGAGAAAATCAATGGGCACGTAACTCATGGCTTCCAGTTCCCTCCACTTGGGTGACACCAAGGAAGCCCTGGTGTGCCCTGCTTCACCCTATGGTTTCTTCACAAACGCGACTCACTGATGACTGTCTACTGCCTGTTGGAACAGAGATAGGGGAGAGAAACCTCACAAATACTTAGTCAATCTCATGTTTCCATGTAACAATTTTCACGTTTCTATTCCAGTTTTCTTCTGTTATTCCCCCCCCCCCCGCACCACTTGTTTCAGCGTGCATGCGACTTTGAGGAGTGGTTGCTCTTAGGAAGAATACGGCAAGAACAGACGAATTAATGCTAGTGTCTGGGAGGTAAACATAGAGGTATGAAATACTCTCTGGTTGATACAGTACTTAATTGACATAACTCGTTTTATGTATATCCTCGTTTTAAAATACGTCAGGTTTATAAGTGCAAGTTTGTGGCGTCATTTTGTGTGTGTCAAATATCTCTTGGCTTCTATGTTTAACTGTGAAGTCTTTTTTTTTTTAATTTCACAGAAGGGTGTAGATCAGGGGTGGCCAACACGAGGCCCGCGGGCCACATGTGGCCCGCCGGGGGTCATATTGTGGCCCGCGGAGCTAGGTCAAATGAACACACATGTTAACTTTATTGTACATATCACCAAAAGAACATTACATCATGAGTCGTTGTGACATATTTCAAATATTGTCTGCCTATCAACGACACTTGGATTCCCCATTAAACAGTGTATTCAGAGGTCACAATATTAATTCGAGGCCAAGCCTAATTTTCTAACCACAACCTTAAGCCGCCGGTACGTTTCGTTTGAAGTTGACAGGAGATGGAAACTGCGTCCACACGACCATCTGGTTGGTGACAAGAAGACGGTAGATAGCAACACTACTGCTTCCCCCTCCCCCCCCACACCTCTTTCTCCAGCCCGGCCCTTTCCGATACACCATCCCCATCAAGCTGTCATGTTTCGTGGTAAAAGTGCGCCTAGGATAGGTACATGAAAAGAAATCGAGTGTGTGGATTGAATTGAGAAGTTTTTAAGGTTTTAACATTGAGAACTGTAAGGAGTCTGAGAAATGCTTTTCTAGCGACCAGCTGTATTTTCCGTATTGCATACAGTGGGGTTCTTTGGACTCCAGGATGGTGGACCTGAAGCATAGTACAAATGCTCTAGTTCTCATTTGGAGTGGCTGATTCATCGGCATATGATGAAAAGGATTCGCCTTTATATTGCTGTAAGAGCGGGATTTCCTTAATATTATTTGCTCTCCAAGTTTACGACAACCTCAACATAACAGAAGTCTATTGCGTGAATGATCAATGTATATAAGAGCCTGGCCAACACCAATGTACCTACTACTCAAGTAAATGCACCAGCTGAGTCCTCCCTTCATGGCTAGTTGTTAAATTCAGGAGAAGGGTTATGAACATTGTCGAAACCTGGCAGTTATCCAGATGGACATTTACAAAACATGGATTGTTTCCACCTGGACATTTTGAAAACCTGAACTTTATCTATGAGGACATTTTGAAAACCTGAACGGCATTATCGTGGATATTTTTCACCCCCTGAAACTTATTACTGCCCGTCGTTTATCATGTATGGATAATTTCCATCCTTGACTTTTATCATTATGGATATTTATGGCTCTTGAAGTTTATCTGCCCTATGGATGTGTATAATTCGTGAAGTTTATATGCCCTTTGGATATTTATATCTCTTGAAGTTTACCAGCCTTGTGGATATTTATAACGTCTGAAATCTATCTGAACTATGGCCATTTATAACTCCTGAAGTTAATCTGCCCTGTGGATGTTCATAACGTCTGAGGAAATTTATTATCAGGTACATTTAATCGCTTGGGGAATTTTTCATTGGATACTCCCAAATCCGGAACATTTAGCAGAATGAATATGTGCACCTTGGGAACCTATTAACCTGGCTAGTTCTACTCCAGTGACTTAAACATGAACATTCGTAAAGGGAATATTATGGACCATAGACTGTAGGAACCATTGTGGTTTAGTTTGTGAAAAGACCTTGTGGTATTAGATATAAACTCTCTGTTCCTGATATTTCTCTGAGTGGATGTTGTTGAAGGAAGAAATAATATTGGTTGGATATTGGCTGAGAACATCAGCGAGAAAGGTATGATTAATATAATTAATAATTTTTGTTGCGTATCCCTTACGGGACGTTGCAGTCAACACCAGTATTTTCAGCTGCTGTTGATGTACTAGGCAAGTGTTACTTTCAGTAGTTTGCCATTGCTTTCTGAACGACCGGTCCCTATACCTTTTCCGAAAAACCAGCACGGCGGTGTTTCGAACCCGGGTATACGGACTCACAAACCGCGTTCGCAAGCCCTTAGCCACAGAGACCGGTATGATTAATATAGATTATTAATATTATTTTGATGTGGGTTTTTGTTGTGTGAATATTCATTATGTGTATTTGAGGTATTACGTAACCATGGCGTCAACAAGTAAAGACGTTGGACCAAAGAAGAGAAGAATCACAGAAGAATTAAGAAGTATTCAAGACAAATGGACTATATACTATTTTTTTCGTGGAAATTAAAACAAAGCTCATATGCTTGATATCCAACGAACCTGTTTCTGTGTTGAAAGAGAATAACATCAAACGGCACTACGAGATTAAACATGCAAATACGTTTTATAAGTACAAAGGGAAATTTCGACAAGACCAAGTAAATGACTTTACAAAAAAACATTTCTGCACAACAAAGGATAATTACTAGAGCCGGTTCAGAGTCAACATGCTATGTAAAAGCTAGTTATGTGTTATTTAAAAAAAACAAAACGAAGCAATATTCAGATGCTGAAATGGTTAATGGATGTTTGGAGAGCGTCGTTGAAACTCTGTGTCCAGAAAAGAAGGATTTCTCAGAAAATAAGTCTGTCTCGTCAGGCTATTACTAGGCGTACAATCTAACAACATAGCCAAACCACTTGATCTTCTGTCTTTCAATAAATGTGGCACAAGGTGTTGATCCCACAGTCTGTCAGATAATAGCATAATAGTTGACATCCATTTTAAAAAGACAGAAGAATTAGCGGCGCTGTATCCACCTAAGGACACTACTAAGTTACGAGATTTGTTAGAAGTAGTTACATCGACATTGAATTGCTTTTTGTTACATCTTAACAACTTATCGGGCTTAACAACGGATGGTGCCCCAGCAATGGTTGGGAAACCCGAAGGTTTAGTAAAATTGATTGAAAATTAGGCCTCGAAAGTAGGTAACACTTCAATGCTAAATTTTCATTGCATTAATCATCAGGAGAATTTATTTTCGAAGCCCCTCAAAATGGACCATGTCGTGAAAGTAGTCGTCAAAATAGTGATCTTCATGAAGTCGAACGGGTTGAGTCACCGTCAGTTCCAAGAATTTCTATTCTTTGGACTCAGATTATCATGACGTTACATTTTATGCAGAAGTAAGATGGCTGACCCGTGCGAAATTGTTGAAAAGATTGTTTGATTTGCAACTCGAAATACAATCATTCTTTGCAAGCAAGTCGAAAAGTATCCCAGAGTTTGAAGACAAAGAGTGGGTTTGCGACTTTGCATTTCTGGTCGATATAACTAGCCACCTAAATGACGTTAATAATAATACTCATCTACGAGGGAAAGGTAAACTAATTAACAAGATATATATTTTTGGTTTACATTACACCAGGCAAGCGTTTGAGCACGATCTCACCTACCGGGAAGCGACTATGTGGTCGAAGTTGTAGCACGCTTGCTTATTTACTTTAATTAATAACAACAATTAAAAAAAAAAAACATTAGGTGCGTGGCCCGGCAGGAAATATTATTTCCGAAATTTGGCCCGCCTGCTGAAAAGGTTGGCCACCCCTGGTGTAGATGGAGTTATTTGTGCTGTCACTGCCATTTACTGCCAAAATAGCACCTTGCGGTGTATGGCAGAGCCTGAGGAATTAGGTGATAGGAGAGATATGGCAGAGCCTGAGGAATTAAGGCCGCCTGGCTAGTGCAGTCGCCGCGAACTGTGCAGGTTAGGGTTTTCTCTTTGCTCCCGTCAGAAAAAAAAAAACTCCATACCTTACCGAGGATCCGAACCCGAGTCTCCTGAAAGAGAATCCAGCGTTCTAGCCATTCGACCAGCCGTTCATGTGTTCAAATTGTTTACTATGCTGGATCCACGTCGATATATGTTTCACTTGTTCATTGTGTTGAGTTAATATTAATATTCGTTTCAGGTGATTACTTTGTTAGTGTCATATCCAAAATTGTGTTACTTCATTACTACGGTTCACTCATGTCACCATTTGCTTCATTCATATCATCACTTGATTCACTCATATCACCATTTGTTTCACTCATATCACAGTTTGTTTCACTCAAATTACCAGTTGTTTCACTCATATCACCAGTTGATTCACACACATCTCAATTTGTTTCACTTGTTCTTTATTCACATCGCCATTTATTTCACTCTATTCACCATTTTTTTCCACTCTATTCACCATTTGTTTCACTTATATCAGCATTTGCTTTTATCATATTACCAGTTGATTCACTCATATCACCAGTCGTTTCACTCATATGACAATTTGTTTCACACCTATCACAATGTGTTTCACTCATATCACCATTTGTTTCACTCATATCACCAATTGTTTCATTCATATCACTTTTTTTTTCAAGTCATATCACCAGTTGTTTCACTCATATCACCATTTGTTTCACTCATATCACGACTTGTTTCACTCATATCACCATTTGTTTCACTCATATCACCAGTTGTTTTCCCCATAAAACCAGTTGGTGTACTCATATCACCAATTGTTTCACTCATATCACCGATTGTTTCACTCATATCACAATTTGTTTCACTCATATCACCAACTGACTCACACATATCTCAATTTGTTTCACTTGTTCGCTATTCACATCATCGTTTGTTTCACTCATATCACCAGTTGTTTCACTCATATCACCAGCTGTTTCACACATATCCCCATTTACTTCACTCATATGCCATTTGTTTCACTCATATCACCAATTGATTCACACATATCTCAATTTGTTCCACTTGTTCGCTATTCACATCACCATTTGTTTCACTCATATTACCATTTATTTCACTCAAATAACCAGTTGGTTTACTCAAATCACTAGGTGATTCACTCCTACCACCACTTGTTTCACTCATATCACCATCTGTTTCACTCATATCACCGATTGATTAATTAATATCACAATTTTTTCTCTCATACATCCAGTTGTTTCACCCATATCACCAGTTGTTTACCTCACATCACTAATTGTTTCACGCATATCACCAATTGTTACACTCACATCACTATTTGTTTCACTCATATCATAAGTTGTTTCACTCATATCACCAGCTGTTTCACTCATATCGCCATTTGTTTCACTCATATCATCAGTTGATTTAGTCATATCTCAGTTGTTACACTTGTTTGCCATGCTGATTTACAACAACATTTGTTTCACGTGTTTACTATATTGAATTCAGATAACCATTGTTTTTCACTTCATTTATCATCATCATCATCATCATCAGCATCATCATCATCATCATCATCATCATCATCATCATCATCATCAATCATCATCATCATCATCATCATCATCATCATCATCATCATCATCATCATCATCATCATCATCATCATCATCATCATCATCATCATCATCATCATCATCATCATCATCATCATCATCATCATCATCATCATCATCATCATCATCATCATCATCATCATCATCATCATCATCATCATCATCATCATCATCATCATCATCATCATCATCATCATCATCATCATCATCATCATCATCATCATCATCATCATCATCATCATCATCATCATCATCATCATCATCATCATCATCATCATCATCATCATCATCATCATCATCATCATCATCATCATCATCATCATCATCATCATCATCATCATCATCATCATCATCATCATCATCATCATCATCATCATCATCATCATCATCATCATCATCATCATCATCATCATCATCATCATCATCATCATCATCATCATCATCATCATCATCATCATCATCATCATCATCATCATCATCATCATCATCATCATCATCATCATCATCATCATCATCATCATCATCATCATCATCATCATCATCATCATCATCATCATCATCATCATCATCATCATCATCATCATCATCATCATCATCATCATCATCATCATCATCATCATCATCATCATCATCATCATCATCATCATCATCATCATCATCATCATCATCATCATCATCATCATCATCATCATCATCATCATCATCATCATCATCATCATCATCATCATCATCATCATCATCATCATCATCATCATCATCATCATCATCATCATCATCATCATCATCATCATCATCATCATCATCATCATCATCATCATCATCATCATCATCATCATCATCATCATCATCATCATCATCATCATCATCATCATCATCATCATCATCATCATCATCATCATCATCATCATCATCATCATCATCATCATCATCATCATCATCATCATCATCATCATCATCATCATCATCATCATCATCATCATCATCATCATCATCATCATCATCATCATCATCATCATCATCATCATCATCATCATCATCATCATCATCATCATCATCATCATCATCATCATCATCATCATCATCATCATCATCATCATCATCATCATCATCATCATCATCATCATCATCATCATCATCATCATCATCATCATCATCATCATCATCATCATCATCATCATCATCATCATCATCATCATCATCATCATCATCATCATCATCATCATCATCATCATCATCATCATCATCATCATCATCATCATCATCATCATCATCATCATCATCATCATCATCATCATCATCATCATCATCATCATCATCATCATCATCATCATCATCATCATCATCATCATCATCATCATCATCATCATCATCATCATCATCATCATCATCATCATCATCATCATCATCATCATCATCATCATCATCATCATCATCATCATCATCATCATCATCATCATCATCATCATCATCATCATCATCATCATCATCATCATCATCATCATCATCATCATCATCATCATCATCATCATCATCATCATCATCATCATCATCATCATCATCATCATCATCATCATCATCATCATCATCATCATCATCATCATCATCATCATCATCATCATCATCATCATCATCATCATCATCATCATCATCATCATCATCATCATCATCATCATCATCATCATCATCATCATCATCATCATCATCATCATCATCATCATCATCATCATCATCATCATCATCATCATCATCATCATCATCATCATCATCATCATCATCATCATTTGGTTCACTTGTTGGCTGTACTGGATTCCCTTCAAAATTCGTTTCTCTGATTCGCTGTGCTGGATTCACAAGAAAATGTTTTTAACTTGTAATGCGATACGACTGTGTTTTGTTACCTTTATCATTCTTACTGACAATAGACTTGACTATACAGACTTAATAGCTGTCGTGAAATCACTGTAATTTAACACTCAGATGATAAAAATACCAAAGACAGTTTGATCCGCAACTACAAGTTGTTTACTACGGGGAGTCGGTGAGATCAAACCGTGGAGTCGTCTTTGAAAGTCCCCACAAGACAGACAGTTGTAGGCTTGTTATTGTGACCCGATTGGGAAAATGCAGGAAACAGGCTACCTTGTTTTGGTTGTTGAAACAAGGGGAACACTTTTACATTGATTAAACAAAGAGGAGAGAAGATTTCTGAAATGGATAGTCTGCCCATGTACCACCTTTGCATTGATTAAACAAAGGGGAGAGAAGATTTCTGAAATGGATAGTCTGCCCCTGGAACCATCTGATGTGTTGACATCAAAGATCTTCATTAGAACACTCCAAGGCTCTTTGTGACAAAAACATGACTTGTTTACAGTTAGTGTTGAAGAAAAAGTTGACTAGAGCTGACGTGTTTGTGTACCGCTGTTAGGAATTCGGAGAGCTCTACAGTGTTAGATTAATTAAAGATTAAATAACATGTGTCTTTATGGCAAATTGTAGAGGCCATCCAGGAGTGATGCCGTGTTGCATAAGGTATTGCCTATAGTGTATTTAGACCATAATTAATATAAGCGGTAGCCTTGTTAAAACTAGCTAGAGTAGTGAAGTGATGATTAGCTCTGTTAGTTGAGAATAGAGTAGTGAAGTGATGATTAGCTCTGTTAGTTGAGAATAGAGTAGGGAAGTAAGAATTAGCTCTGCTAGTGAGGATAGTGTAGTGGGGTGATATTTGGAGAGATTAAGGATGGGTTGGGAGATGGGGAAAGTGTCCAATGGTGGGATCTTTCAGTGGGGTGCCCACTGGGGTTCTGCACTCTGTCTATTGGTTTTTCCTTGTCATAGCCTGATTCGGACCAAGGTGATAAGCTCCTCTGCTCTATGACAGAGTTTAGTTCGCTGATGAGTATCTGAGCGGGGCAGTAGGCCTACGCTCAGCTAGTAGGATCAGTGACTAGTGCTCTCACCAGGTGTATTATTTCTCTAACAGGTTCCCTAACAGTTACGAAGAAGCTCTACACGAGTTTTGAAGAAGTTTTACACCGATTGGGAAGAACACCAGTTGAACAGTAACTGTTTTCTTACGAAAAATGAATAACGTCCAAGAAGAAAGGTTGTTCAATAATGTTTGGGCTGGGTCCATGATCAGGAGGGTCCACCGGAACAGGGCTCAGATGAGCGAAACCATTTAACGATTCCATTGTGTTAAGGTTCACCTAGGATGGGTGTTGTTTGTTGATACACCACACATCATACGGACAATAGTAACTACACGAGAAATTTAAATGTAACATTCACATGGTGTGGTAGATTCCTGTGAAAACATTACAAGGGACATTGTAATTTAGACACTATAGACAATAGATAGGATCAAGTCTATTACCTACAACAGTGATACATATTTTCCCAGTACAGGGATTTGTGCATTTTAGGAACTATAGGAACTTATAATGTGCAGTGTGCAACTAGTCCATGATCAATGGTAACTTATAGACTGTATCGATTACGGATGATCATTTGCATGGATTACCAGGTAGCTACAGAAGAAAGTCAGTGTCTGACAGGAGAGATACATCACCGGGTGAGGTTGTCTTGTGCTGACCGACCGTGCTGTGGTGTGTCCTTGCAAGGATGAACTGACTGGGCTATTGATCTGAGGGTCCGATTCTACATACATTATAGAACACGTCACATATTCTTCACATACGCTTCTCACATACATTACACTTTTCTTTTAATAAATTAATTGTTATTAATTTTTTGGAAGCTAGAGTTGTTGAGTTGATGAAGGCTAATAGACTACAATGGCTGGGGCATATAGAAAGAATGGAAAATAATAGAGAAACAAAACTCGCTTACACTCAGGAAATAAATGACCGTAGACCCCGAGGTAGACCAAGAAGGCGGTGGAGAGATAATACATGTACAGACCTACAAGCACTTGGAATCAACGACTGGCAAGAGAAGGTCCACCAGAGAGACGAATGGAGACCGATTGTATTTGCAGCAAAGAACCTCAATGGCTCGGAACGCTGAAGAAGAAGAAGAGTTGTTGAGTATGTTGCATTGGGGAAGAATAAGAGGGGGCATGATACAGCAGTGATAGAGAGAGAGAGAGAAAGAGGTGTCCATAGACTGACGGAGTTTTGTAGACGGATTCTGGTGGTTTCTCCAGGATACTGATATGGGGTTAAAATAAAATGTGGGTGTTGATTCCTCTCACTCCAGGGATGACATTTTAAACGGATACACGACAATAGCTACAACCAGAATTAGAATTAAATGATTCTGCGAGATGAGCTTGATAATTTGGGTGCAGCCAACCCCATTGTCCTCCTATTCCACTCACAAAGATAAATTAAACATACTTAATGGCAGGACACAATAATTAGGTCTAAAACTGAGAGAAGAAAGAGAAAGACAGTGAGAATAAATGAAGAAAATATTAATTCGACCCCCCCCCCCCCTCCTTTTCCTCACGGAATCGTGCAAACATTTATGTAGCGATATAGGCACAGACGAGGGTGCGGGGGGGGGGGAGCCGATAGAGATAATAAAATAACAATATAAAAGGTAATGTTAGAACAATGTTAGAACAATGAATGCAGATGGAAAGTTGAAGGACATCAAAAAAGAAATGGAGAGAGAGAAGATTAACATATTAGGAATATCGGAAACGAGATGGAGAGGAGCAGGGATAAGGACAGGAGAGGATTGTAAGATTATTTACTCGGGGGGAGAAGAACAGCAAAGAGGTGTAGCCATTATATTAGATAAGCAAACATCAAATTCTGTCAAAGGATATTGGGCTGTGTCAGACAGAGTTCTATTAGTAAAATTAAACGGAAGACCTTTTAATATAAATGTAATTCAAGTATATGCCCCAACAAGTGAAAGCAGTGAAGAAAGTATAGAGAAATTTTATAATGACATGGAGTCTGCTTTGAAGAACTGTAAAAAATCAGAAATAAATATCATAATGGGTGATTTCAACGCAAAAATAGGAAAGCAAAGCGATGGATGCAGTGTAGGCAACCATGGTTTGGGAGAGAGAAATGAAAGAGGTTACAGACTTGTAGAATGGGCAAAAGAACAAGAAATGGTTGTAGGAAACACCTGGTTTAAACAACATCCTAGAAGATTATGGACATGGAGGAGTCCAGACAGCAGGATTAAAAACCAGATAGATTACATCCTGATAAGCAAAAGGTTTCGAAATGCATTAACAGTTGTAAAAACAGTTCCAAATGCAGACTGTTACAGTGATCACAGATTAATTATTGGCACATTGAGGGTAAAGTTAAAGAAAGTCAAGTATACAGCAGGAAACCCTAAATATGACTTGTGCAAATTGAAAACTGACAAAGAAATACAAGATAATTTTAACATAGAAGTAAAGAACAAATTTGATTTATTGTCTGATCTAGAGATCCTATTTCAAGATGTAGATGATCAATGGGAAATGCTGAAGAATTCAATCAGTTGTGCAGCAGAAAAAACTATTCCAAAAGTAAAGAAAGTGGGCCGTAAGACATGGATGACTGAAGAAATTTTACAACTAATGGAAACAAGAAGACAGAACAAAAATAATCCTGCCAAATATGAAGAAATTCACAGAAAAGTCAGAACCTTATGTAAGGAGGCTAAAGAAACATGGCTTGAGAAAAATTGCAGAGAAATTGAAAAACAACACAACAGTAAAAATGCGAAACTAATGCACAAAAGAATTCAGGAGATTACTAATCAAAGAACACGTACATCAGCAGGCTGCCTAAAGACAAAAGATGGAAGAGTCGTAATAGAAAAAGATCAGATTTTACATGTATGGTCAGATTACGTGAAAAACCTTTATGACGATAACAGAGACGAACAATATATTGTTCAAAATAACAATGAAGGGCCAGCAATTTTGAAGACGGAGGTTCAGAATGCTCTTAATCATATGAAATCTGGCAAGACCCCCGGTCCAGACAGCGTCACAACAGAAATGATTAATGCTTTAGAAGAATATGGAATAGATAAAGTTACCAGTCTGCTTAATACAATATATGATACTGGAAATATACCTCATGAGTTATGTAATTTTGTATTTATTGCAATCCCAAAGAAATCAGGAGCCTTGGAATGTGATCAACATCGAACAATTAGTATAATGAGTCACATCACGAAGATTTTGCTAAGAATTATCATGCAAAGAGTTAGGAGGAAAATACAACCTGAAATAGGAGAAGAACAATGTGGGTTTGTAGTAGGCAAGGGTACAGTAAATGCTGTGTATATACTGAGAACCGTAATCGAACGTTCTATAGAAGTAAACAAAGATCTACACCTTTGCTTTATTGACTACACAAAGGCTTTTGATAAAGTGAGACATGTCAACATGATAAGGGATGGGAAAGACCTTAGACTTGTAAAAAACATATATTGGAAACAACAAGCTGCCATAAGAGTTGATAATGAAGTAAGCCAATATCAGCCTATTAAGAGAGGTGTGAGACAGGGATGTGTAATGTCTCCAGATCTGTTTTCCCTGTACAGTGAAAATATTTTCAGAAATATTGAAAATATGGAAGGAATCAACATTGGGGGATAATGCATCAATAACATTAGATATGCAGATGATACAGTCTTGATTGCAGACAATGAACAGGACCTGCAAAATTTAGTAGATGCGGTTGTTACACACAGTGAACAACAAGGGTTAGAATTAAATTGTAAAAAGACACAGATTATGGTCGTCACTAGGAAGAACGAAATACCACAGTGTAATATACAAGTAAATGGGAATATTCTTCAACAAGTGAATAGGTACAATTATCTCGGAACAGTAATAACATCTGATGGGAGATGCCTTGAAGAGATTAGAACAAGGATCGCCATGGCAAAAGTAGCCTTTAGCAAGATGAAAAACATACTGACCAATAAAAAGATGTCAATTGAAACGAGAAAAAGAGTGTTGAGATGCTACATAGAACCTGTACTTTTATATGGATGTGAAGCTTGGACAATGAGCAGCCAGGCTGAAAAACATCTGATGGCTGTAGAAATGTGGTTTCTGAGGAAAATGCAAAGAATACCATGGACAGCCAGAAAGACCAATGAACAAGTCCTTCAAGAAACAAATGAAGATCGTAAACTGATCAGAGACATTAGACGTAGACAGTCACAATTTTTTGGGCATGTTATGAGAAGAAATGATTTGGAGAACTTGGTGACAACTGGTAAGATCGAGGGGAACAGACCAAGGGGAAGACCTAGAAACAAGTATCTGGATGGCTTGGCCTTGTGGCATGGTCGAGACAGAAACGCGGAACTGATCCACGACTCTGTTGATCGAGTGAGATGGCAGAACATGACCGCCCACGCTTACCGGCATGGCACATGATGGATGGATGGATAAAAGGTAAGACGAGCTTTCATAACACTAACACATTTATAGAAGTCAAAAGAAATTACATCTTGTGCCGAACTTGGAATATTAAACTGTAAAATCAAATCAGTAGTGCTGTTTCGATTAAAAACATAAAATAAAGTTTGCATATCCTTTACAGGACATCGCTGTCAACATCAGCATCTTTCAGCTGATTGTTGATTTCTTGGCAAGATTACGCTCAGTAATTTTCCATTGCTTTTTAACAGAAATACTCATGTGGAAAAAGAAAATACTCATGTGGAAAAAGAAAATCCTAACCTACGGCGACTGAATTGCTAGGGGGACTTAACTCCTTAGGTCAATACCCCCCCCCCCCACCCGTCAAACACCGCAAGGTATTATATAAGCAGATGACTGATGAGAGGTGGAGGGAACTAAAAACAAATTCCAGAGAATCAAATTGTGAGGAAAGAAAGCTGTGCGCTGTAGAGGTCATACACTGAGACTTAATTGTATAACTAGAACCTAATGTCGCTGTATCCCACAGGACAAAACAAACAGAGAGAGACCTGAAAGAAGATATGGCAAAGAGAACTGGAGATGAGGATGAATAATCTATGGAAGGCATGAAGTGAGACACATATATACATACACATGCATGTATGTATGACTGACAACATTCAGGATCAAATGAACAGGGAATTGCATGTACATGAATGACAAACGTACGTTAGACATGGAATGTATACGAACAAAACGAGAGAACGTGAGAAGGTGTGACAAATAAACTTACTCTTTAGACAGCTCCAAGTACATGGAGTGAGTGTCAACGGAATGATCATCGCTGTCATCTGAAAAGGATAAAACACCAACTAATTAGTGACGAGGACAACGGGTATGAAACAAGTATAATATCAACTACATACAATATTCTTCAACAAGTCTACAATCAATCAATCAATCAATCAATCAATCAATCAATCAATTAATCATCAATCAATCACGTACCGTTATCACAATTAAGGTTGGCTGCAATGGATCTTCAACATTGTCTCTAGCCCTGATTGTACATTCTGTGAGACTGCTGATCGTCCACCTCTTAATGTTATTTCCCCACTTGTATCGTTGTCTACCTCTTGCTCGCCTGCCTTTAACCGTATCCTCTAGTGTGGTTTTTATAAGAATGTTATGTCTTTTAACGTATCCTAAATATTTCTCTTGCCTCTGTTTTATTTTTTAATCAACATCTTTTTATTCCCAGTTTTCCTGGAACTTCTGTATTTGATTTATTTTTGTTTCCATGAAATACGACATACAACGTGCATCATAAAGTCTACAATTAAACTCTGAAACATGCCCAATCTCAAAAGGACTACATTCAGAATAGGACACGAAAAATCTACATTTTTTACTGACTGGCAACTTGTCGCCTTGACTGACGAGAGTTTGCTACATTATGTTTCAAAAAGGCTTCACAATAACAACAACAAGGGATGGAGGTATACCTGTCCATAGCATGGGCTGAATTATAGAGACCATATCTTACCCATACAGCAATGATCCCCCTTTCCGCCCGTCTAGTTTACCCCAGAGGAAAGGTAACACCTATACATTTTATCAAATACAACGTACATTAAGCAATATGGTGTTATTATACGCTAGGGAAAGATTTCTTGTCTTACACGAACTAGTTTTAACATATGGCTGGTAATCCTCGACAGTTAGTGAACAAACTAAAAAATTGCCTTGATGAGATAAACATGTGGTTTTAATAAATTCAAGTAAGTAAAGGAAAGACCCAGTTTCCAAGCCGTGATTCGTATTGCGTATAATGGTTCTAGCCCATTATTATTTTATTTTATAAATCAATTGACACTATAGAGGCATTGTAGTCAAAGTCATACCGACCGCCGTTACAATTAATCACGCGGATAACCACTACTAAACTGTCACAACATCAACTCCATACGACAGTGCACGAAATCTCTAGTACCAACGAGGATCCAAGTGAAAGTAGTATCCAAAAATTATACGTGCCATACATATCGTTTTGTAGGCAGGTTGTTTTGGGCCAGCAATTAAAAACTACAGAGGAGATTGCAATAAGCACAACGTGCAAACGAGGCCGGACGAGGGTCCGTAGATCACAAGTGAAGGACAAACTGACCGCCTGTCTCCTTGCAAGCAGACCTATAACATGTGATGGTTCTAGCACTTCACATAGCCACAGCAAGCGACGGCAACGGAATATAATATCTTTCAGGTTTTCTATTGTCTGCTATAATATCTTTCAGGTTTTCTATCGTCTACTGTAATAACTTTCAGGTTTTCTATTGTCTGCTATAATATCTTTCAGGTTTTCTATTGTCTACTGTAATATCTTTCAGGTTGTCTATTGTCTACTATAATATCTTTTAGGTTTTCTGTTGTCTACTGTAATAGCTTTCAGGTTTTCTATTGTCTCCTATAATATCTTTTAGGTTTTCTGTTGTCTACTGTAATATCTTTCAGGTTTTCTATTGTCTGCTATAATATCTTTCAGGTTTTCTATTGTCTACTGTAATATCTTTCAGGTTTTCTATTGTCTCCTGTAATATCTTTCAGGTTTTCTATTGTCTACTCTAATATCTTTTAGGTTTTCTGTTGTCTACTGTAATATCTTTCAGTTTTCTATTGTCTGCTATAATATCTTTCAGGTTTTCTATTGTCTGCTATAATATCTTTCAGGTTTTCTATTGTCTGCTATAATATCTTTCAGGTTTTCTATTGTCTACTGTAATATCTTTCAGGTTTTCTATTGTCTACTATAATATCTTTTAGGTTTTCTGTTGTCTACTGTAATATCTTTCAAGTTTTCTATTGTCTACTATAATATCTTCAGGTTTTCTATTGTTTACTGTAATAGCTTTCAGGTTTTCTATTGTCTACTGTAATAGCTTCAGGTTTTCTATTGTCTACTGTAATATCTTTCATGTTTTCTATTGTCTACTGTAATATCTTTCAGGTTTTCTATTGTCTACTATAATATCTTTTAGGTTTTCTGTTGTCTACTTGAATATCTTTCAGGTTTTCTATTGTCTACTATAATATCTTTTAGGTTTTCTGTTGTCTACTGTAATATCTTTCAAGTTTTCTATTGTCTACTATAATATCTTCAGGTTTTCTATTGTTTACTGTAATAGCTTTCAGGTTTTCTATTGTCTACTGTAATAGCTTCAGGTTTTCTATTGTCTGCTATAATATCTTTCAGGTTTTCTATTGTCTACTATAATATCTGTCAGGTTTTTTATTGTCTGCTATAATATCTTTCAGGTTTTCTATTGTCTACTATAATATCTTTCAGGTTTTCTATTGTCTACTATAATATCTTTCAGGTTTTCTATTGTCTACTATAATATCTTTTAGGTTTTCTGTTGTCTACTGTAATAGCTTTCAGGTTTTCTATTGTCTACTGTAATAGCTTCAGGTTTTCTATTGTCTACTATAATATCTTTCAGGTTTTCTATTGTCTACTATAATATCTTTCAGGTTTTCTATTGTCTACTATAATATCTTTTAGGTTTTCTGTTGTCTACTGTAATAGCTTTCAGGTTTTCTATTGTCTACTGTAATAGCTTCAGGTTTTCTATTGTCTACTATAATATCTTTCAGGTTTTCTATTGTCTACTATAATATCTTTCAGGTTTTTTATTGTCTGCTATAATATCTTTCAGGTTTTCTATTGTCTACTATAATATCTTTCAGGTTTTCTATTGTCTACTATAATATCTTTCAGGTTTTCTATTGTCTACTGTAATAGCTTCAGGTGTTCTATTGTCTACTATAGTATCTTTCAGGTTTTCTATTGTCTACTATAATATCTCTTAGGTTTTCTATTGTCTACTGTAATAGTTAGCTTTCAGGTTTTCTATTGTCTACTGTAATAGCTTTCAGGTTTTCTATTATCTGGCGTAATAGCATCCTGGCTTAATATTATCTAGTTATCTAGCTGTGCATATACTGAGAACAGTAAATGAACATTCTATAGAAGTAACACAGATCTACACCTTTGCTTTACTGACTACACAAAGGCTTTCAATAAAGTGAAACATGTCGACATGATAAGGATGCTTGAAAATCTACAAATTGATGGAAAAGACCTTAGACTTGTAAAAAACATATATTGGAAACAACAAGCAGCCATAAGAATTGATAATTAATTAGGTCAATATTAGCCTATTAAGAGAGGCGTGAGACAGGGATATGTAATGTCTCTAGATATTTTTTTTTCCCTGTACAGTGAAAATATTTGCGGAAATATAGAAGATGTGGAAGGAATCAACATTGGGGGACGATACATATATAACATTAGAAATGCAGATGATACAGTCTTTATTGCAGACAATGAACAGGACCTGCAACATTAGGTAGATGCAGTTGTTGCACACAGTGAACAACGAGGGTTAGAATTGAATTGTAAGAAGACACATATTGTGGTCGTCAGTGGGAAAAAGGAAATACCACTATGTAATATACAAGTAAATGGGCATGTTCTTAAACAAGTGAATGGGTACAGTTATCTTGGAACAGTCATAACGTCTGATTGGAGATGCCTTGAAGAGATTAACACAAGAATTGCCATTGCAAAGGTAGCCTTTTGCAAGATGAAAATCAAACTGACCAATACGAAGACATTAATTGAAACGAGAAAAAAGTATTGAAGTGCTACATAGAACCTGTAATTTTGTATGGATGTGAAGCGTGGACAATGAGCAGACAAGCTGAAATACATCTGAAGTCTGTGGACATGTGGTTTCTGAGGAAAATGCAAAGAATACCATGGACAGACAGAAAAATCAATGAACAAGTCCTTCAAGAAACAAATGAAGATCGTAAACTGATTAGAGACATTAGACATAGACACTAAGATTATTTGGGTTTGTTCTGGTATGAAATGAATTGGATAACTTGGTGACAACTGGCAAGATTGAGAAGGGAAGAGACCTTGGGGAAGACCGAGATGTAAATACCTGGATGGCTTGGCCACTTGGCATGGTCGAGACAGAAACACGGAGCTGATTCACGACTCTAGTGATCGAGTGAGATGGAAAAACATGACCGCCCACGCTTATCGGCATGGCACATGATGGATGGATGGATGGATGGATCATAGCTTTCTATATTATATTATCAAGTATCTCGCTTTAAGAGTTTTCTTGTGTGTCTTTTATTTTACAATTATTTCTTCCATGCTCACAAATGCCTGCCATTTTATTTCTCCTGTTCTCGTCTTAAAAGAACAAAAAAAGTTCTTCACTAAAGCCAGGGCTATGTCAAGTTGTTTCTGCTTTTGCAAGTCAGAAGCATGTTTTTTTTTTGTCATCACAAATTTCCCATTTCATTTGTCCTCGGTCCCATGATACTTCTGAACTATATTCCCATCATCTAACCCCCCCAAAAATTGGATTTTGCGTTGCGAAGATGGTCGTCGCATTCAAAGGCCTGTTTCATGAAACCAGAGAAACCCAAGTTTTCTTCTCAGTGTCTGTGTGTATGTGCGCGCGCGAATGTGTGGGTTGTAAGAGAAAACCAGCATATCTCCTGTCATTCCTTCAACGAAACAATGGCCTCTGGTTCTCCCTTAATCTCCGCAAAAGTAATCTTTTCAGTGAAAATCAATATGGCTCCTGCTAGGCTTGTCTTTATCAAAATCCAGTTTGTTCTTTGAAGCTCGTACAAGCAAGTAACCTCCAACCGTCTGCTTTCTGTATCTCTCTGATAGCTGAACCATCTCCCCTTCCTCTCTATTCCCCCTTGTCTTTCTATTCCCAACGTGCTTCCCACACAATATTCACACAAACACACATACACTCGCCCATCCATTATTTCAGTAATTCACAAACATACACATACGCCGGGTCACACACACATCCCCGCTACGGCTCATCATTATCTGCATACTGGTCCCTACTCCCCGATGAGTCTATTAAACGAGGGAGGGGAAAAAAAAACAGAAAAGTGGAGGTAAAGAGAAGAGCGAGCGCTGGGATTTTAGAGGCAAGCCTGGAGGTGGACTATTGATTATCAAAGACATCTTGAGGAATTTTCTACGGCGTGCGAAGACACGAGATAAATCCATACTGTCTTGTTACCTGAATCCGGGAATGAAGGCTTTAAGGTAGAATTAAGTTTGCTTTCTACCTTAAGTCATCGGCATTTTCTCTGTAGCTATGAGTATGTATGTGTATGTATGTGTATGTATGTGTGTGATAGTCTACTTGTGTGTCTGTGCAGTAAAGATAAAGGTAGTCTCATGGCCGTGGTGAAGGCGATACGGACGCGATTCGTAATCCCGTATACCCGGGTTCGAAACACAGCGGTGCTGGTTTTTTCGAAAAAGGTATGGGCGCCGGTCGTTCAGAAAGCAATGGCAAACTACTTAACGTAAAACTTGCCCAGGAATCACGAACAGCCAAAATGTTAGGGTTGACTGCTACGTCCTGTGAAGGACATGCAACTAAAAGTCTCATGGCAGATAAGCTATCGAGGTGTGAAGTGACATATTCATGTTTAGTTTAGTTTAGTTTAGTCGAGGGATCAACATCACGGCACACGGGTGTAACTCATAAGTGCTCCGTTCTACTCCTAACTCAAGCCTGAGTCCGTAGAATCTCAGCTCAGTGCACGCACTCCGTAGCACCGACGATGGTCCTGAAATACTTTGGGCAGATTTTTAACTTGAAATTTTTCCCGGGCAGCGCCGTTAATCTACTCTTCTTCGATTTCCAACTGCCAATGGATTTTGTACGTGCGGAACAATACACATGGCCGTCCGATCTCACTACCCAGAGACCAGGGGAAATTTTATTACTAGAAGTCCACGTGAAAAAATCCCGGCGCTCACCGTGACTTGAACCCGGGCCCTCCAGCACTCAAGGCGGACACCATACCTCGAGACCACTCAGACACCCCCCCCCCCCTCCTAAATATGTGTGTATGGGCAGTAAAGATAAAGAGAGTCTCATGGCAGATAAGCTATCGAGATGTGAAGTGAACTATTCTAAGCGACAATATAATGAGGGTCTGTGGCCAGTTCCCTTCTTTGCCGCCTTTATTCTCAGACTATCCGGACATTTAGCCTGCACCTCTTGTATATGAGATAGTAAAGTAGTTTATTTTAATTTTATTATTATTTTTTATTTTTATTTTGCTCTTGCTCGCTTCATAATCGAGCCTAGTTCATACACGCGACGTCTAGTAGCACTGAATTGGATTTTGCGTGTGGATTAGCATTCCCTATTACCAGTGTCCTTCGCCATCAGACAGACCCACTCCGACTTGTAATTTACGCCCTCAAGTCAAGGACGAGAAGTCAACATTTTAGTCCACCTGACCGGAGTAGGGGTTGGCTCCCCTATCTCAGCATCAGCACACCGGATGTTTAAGACTGACACCTCTTATCCATTCGGTCCTGCTGACCTGGGTGAAAGTTGTCTCACAATCCCAAGACATACAGGGTCGACAGTGCTGTGGGAGCAGACCTCTTTGTGTTTCATTTGCTGTTGTGAAAGTCGAATGTTCGGAAGGCAATGGCAAACTACTGAACTAAAAATTGCCTGGTAAAAGGCAAATATCCAATATGTGCTGTGGTTGATTACAATGACCTGTACAAGGGCATACAATTAACTTATTTAAAGTAGGTCAGCATGGCCAAATGGATAAGAACGCCTGTTCTTAAACATCCGGTGTGCTGATGCCAAGGTAAGGGATTCAGTTCCTACACCGGACAATTGGACTAAAATGTTGACCTCTCGTCTTTTACTTGGGGACGTAAATTACACCCCTGAAGTCGGAGTGGGTGTGCCTGTTGTCGAAGGACACTGTTGCTTGCTTGCTTGTGTTCGTTGGCTTGAGCTCCAACGCGAAGTCCTGTATGTCGGAAGGCATCCTGTTGTCCAACATCAGTGTGATGTCATACAGGACCTGAGGTTTGCGTGAGTATCCGTTGTCCCATGTCTGGCTTATTGGTGTGCAGACTGGTGGTTCCTCGCCGTACAAGCAGACACTCTCCGACTTCGGAGGAATCGGCGATCCTACTGACTTTAGCCAGGACCTCGAAGGGACCTGTTGCCCAGAACACTCGACGAGGACGCGTCAATAGGTCTTGGCCAGTGTATAACCCGGCCCTGGTGCCTTGGAAACAACCTCTGCGTCCTGTAATATAATAAAAACGTCTCTACCCTTTCCTATTTATGGACTCCCTTAAAAATAAACAAACCCTTACAATTACTGATTAAGTAACTTACTTAATGTAGGAGAAAATAAAACAGCGATAGACTGACCGTGGCACAGCTAAATTTAGTTTGGCTTGTTGTCTCTCCCGTATCTGGCCAATCCTGGCGAGGGGGAAAACAAAGACTGAAGCGGCCATTTCTAGTCAAGACACCACGCAAGAAAGTCGACCTTTCCCTTCGGGGAAAAGGTATTTTGCCTTAAAAACATGATTCTCTTCAAGCTATTGGTATGTTATCTACATTATTAAGATATATTTATGTATTACATTGACCAGTATGTTTAATTAAGAATTAGTTACAATTCTCTTAAACCAGGCTGGATGATGTTTACTAAGGAAACACAGGTGGGCGCCACGCTGTAATTTTTCCTATGTCTTACAATTTCAAATCCATATGTTAATATCTTTTATAGGCATTATGAACTTATATCTAACTAAATGGTGTTTATAACCTATGAATAGTATGTGTACTGTAGTACATAGAGTATCAACTCTCATGTCAGAAACTCTTTTCAATTTAGGAAAGACTCCTGATTCATACTTCAGAGAAGAAAACTCGTTTCTGCCAATTTCATAGTCCTATGAAAAATAACTTCTATGCAATGGAACTATATATCCCTATCAATGCTTAGAAATCTGCAAATAATTTATGTACTGTAGAGATTGGACTTTAAAGAAACATTTTCTCAATGTAGGAGCAGACTCTTGATTTCATACTGCACAAGTAGAGAACTGGTGTCTGCCACCTTCAAATATCCTATGTAGTGTAAATGCACTGGTAAGGATGTCTCTGAACTTGTTTTATCCATGCGGGGACATACAAATGATTACGCATATTCCTGACTCTTACTTAGTCAGGGGATAAAATATTTTGCCACATTATAATCTGTAACTTGGAAATATAGTGCTAAATTTTAGTACCATTCTTTTGTTAACAGATTAGTAACCACTCCATATGAGGTTGAACATATAATCATTTCATAAAATAGTGTTAGGGACAGGCCATGTTTGAATATAAATTCATGAACAATTAAACGCGTGATGTAAATGTATGTTCGGATAGGATTCACTCCGCATCGCCTCACCGTAGTAGAAACAGAAGCGAAGATTGATGTGAATAAATTGCTTGCAATATTCAGAAGACTGGACCATGCGGCATAAGTTATTCTTATAAATACCCTCCGAATAATAGCAGTCATTGGCAAAACATATCACAGCGATTACTATCCTCATGTGCTGTACGCAGTGGGGGAAAACAATGGATGTTTTAGTTCATGAAGATAATTCAAAAACCTAGGCTCCCTGCATCATCATTATGATTATTATGTATGATTATCATGTACTTAATATCAGAGAAATGTACATGTATGTTTTTTTTGGTATGAGAATTTTCTCTGTTCTGATTGTTACTTTTTACTGTGGGAAGATACATTTTAATGTTGCACCTTGGGATTAGAGGATGTTGATGTAAGAATCCATGTGTTTGTCAGTACTTTAAGAAGCCAAGGTTGAATAGTCTTGACCTAATGATGATTATAGTGCCGAAAGGAAGACGCGGCATTAGAAATCACAGGGATTCTGTATAGGCTATTCTCTTCAAGTAATGAGAGAGACAATATCAACATGTTGGATGGACAGAATGACTTCACCCATCTAATAGTCCCAGTAACAACAGAACAAAATATAAGTGAGAAAATATCTTACTCACTATGAAGAGTCAGAATGGCTCAACTCAGCAATGAGGGACAGTGGAACATGGACACCCACTCCTTTCCCCTTCTCCCCTTGTTGTTTTGTATTTGTGTTTGTAATTGTGTTGTAAACCTTTTATCATAACACAGTAGGTTAATGCTAGTGTTGTATTCTTTGTCATCCCTTTTCTATAGAAGAGAAACAGGTGGTGGTTGAATTTGGTGGGACTATATCACTAACACTGGATCCTGGGTAAACAGCCATAAAGTGAATGTCCAAAACCATAGTCTGGATCTAGCAATACCTCAATGTTTACTGCGGCACTCAATAGCTCCATAGCGAGCAACAGATAAATTAGAAGACAACTGACTGGGTGAGTGATTAAGTCCTATTTTAGTAGGAATATCCAGGATGGACTTCAAGATCTAATAATCTACAAAGATGAAGATCATCAGAGTACTGACAACAGTGTATCGTTTGCGTTACTTCTGAGAAGTATCACCAATGGCCTCATCATTCAACCAAGTCAGTGAAACTGGGACAATCCTTCTTCAAGTTACTAAAACTAACAACAGTGAGTAACCTTCAACTGTTGGTTGGATTACCAAGTTAATATCCACAATGGATAAGTCTTCGAAAGAACATCTCACAGCTGCAAAAGTCAAACATAAGGTTCCAGCCATGCAACACCAAGTTCTAGCTATGAACACCAACTCAAACAAATGGGAAGAGACACTGAAACAACATTATAGCCAATACAAACAAATGTACCAACTTCAGAACATCTGAACCATAACTACACCAGATTACCTCAAGGTCCCAAACCTGAACACCATCAAAAGAACCATATGAAAGCAGCTAGATGAGTAAATGCCTTTACGCCTGCAACCAAAGGAATCACCTGATGGCTTGCAAACCTGGATATGTGGTGGAGTAATATTCTTCAGTTACATGCCTGCAGCAGAATCTTCAGATGAAACCAAATGAATGATTCACCACTGTATGTTCTACACAGAAATGGAATGAATGAGAACTCTATGCTGGTCCCATGTCAGCCTAACTGCCCATCATCAAGTGTGGGATGGCCTATCAACATGAACCGGGTGTGTGACAAAGCCTTTTGAACTAAATTGGGAAACGGTTAACATAAACCGAGCTGTTGGACAGTCGTCATCTTTTCATCGATAAGATGATATAGGGAAGAACCTTCTGCAGAGCTTAAGTTGCATCTCCTGAAAGTATGACAGACCTAGGCATCAATTTCAATTGGAACACAACCCAAATGGCAACCGAGTATTCTTAAATTCAGTCTCATGGAGAGAATATGTGCTTATGTATAATTCTATTCTTGGATTATGGATTAGAAACATTCGCCAGCCAACTTCGGTGGACATACTGTGAGTAGAAAATGACTGTGAGTATAATTCTGCACGGATAATTATGGACATTAACTGCTATGCACTGGAGAAGAATGCCCATCCGCAACGTCTAAATGAACACTATAATTAATTAATTTAATTATTAGTATCAACTGTTTTCATGAGTGTGGTTTTCTTCAATGACAGGAAAAGGGTAAAGATTGTTTTACATGGTAATGGTGTACACCTAAAGGGTTATGTTATGACATATATGTATAATATTTTGACACCCACTCATTATTTTTAAATATGAGAATTGTACATGGTGTCAGAAATAAATGTATGTATGTTGGGTTTCTGCACCTAGACCAATGTGATTTTATCTAGGTACAATGAGTCAAGTTAGCAGAACCAATTTGTGGTTGTTGTGTTGTTTGTAATAACCTTGTTTTTTTCTGGGGTCACTGGGTACTATGTTGTAATACTGCATATCATTCCCATGCCTGTCTGAAAATGCATAGTGTTTATTACACCTATATATATATATATATATATATATATATATATATATATATATATATATATATATATATATATATATGTAACTGCAGATCTTGAGTTAATACCTGAACTGTGTGTCCAAAAGTGTTGTGTACATCAAGTAAATGTGGTGTCCAACAAGTGGTTGTTTATATGTTGTGAGCAATCAATATCCTTCTAGCATCTATAGTTAATTTAAGGGTGATGAAGTGAGAAGGGAAACCTACACACAGATGCCATTGTTTCAAGGATGGAACTCTTTCCTCCTGGGATTTGTGGTAAATATCCCTGATCACCCTGCATTCTTACCAGTGACCAGAGAATCAATAATACCCCCTAGACATTTTAACGAATTATTCTCAGGAATTAAAATCCACATCCCACATGTGTGGGCATCGTCCGTGAATTAAAACTCATGGTAAACATCACAATTGATGTATTATTGTGAGTATATGAATTCAGGGAAAACCTCTCGCAGGTAAACCAAGTCACTTCAGAATGTTATAGTGTTAGTAACAGACCTAATCACTCATTAGTATGAGCTGAGTCAAGTGTTATATGAACCCATAATGGCTCAGATAAATATAGGTTTTTTTTTGGTACAAAACTGTTCACAGGTAATATCTTGATTCTGGCAGATGCATCAGGTAGTTGGTTGTTGGGTATGAGATTTTGTTTTAAAAACTCATATTTTATATCTTATTGATGGTAAACTCACATAAGATAGGTAATTCAGTGAATGTTTAGAATTCATAGTCATTCCCATTTGATGTTTGAGGTATGGTTCTGCTACTCTGGTATTCTCTTTAAATGGTTTAAAAGTGGTGTACTCATGAACACACTACTATATTATGTATCCATAAGGTTTATGTTCCTACATATGAATCATGTGTTAATTAATTATTTTGTCATTGATTATCATTGTATTTTCATGCTTGATCTGCTTGTAATATGTAATATTGAAAAGTTACCAAGGCAGCAGAGAGTGATAGACAATTTTATAGATAATTAGGACAGTAAGTTAAAAATCCAATAATTTTTTTTTTAAGGGAAAAATTTAATCAACAAATGATGATTCAGTAGGAAAGTAAATAATACCTGAGAGATGAATTAAACCAGGGGAAAATAGCAGTAACTAAAGTAAATGAACTAATGGTAAGGCCAAAACCACCACTTGCAAAAATGTAGACATAGTTAATGGAAGGGAAGGAATATTGTAAGAATTTGCAGTATTTAGGGGCACCCTAATTTAATCCTTTTTTTCATATGACATAACATGTTCTACAACACCGGTAGTAAAGTAAAGTGAATAAATGATGGAAACTTAGGAAGAAAAGCCATACCGACACTTATTCTACTCCACCGGTGATATGAGTAGTTATTAATAACTAACTCAGATGGCCCATATGTTAATGAGGGTCAAAACCAAAATATTCACCTGGTGATGTAAGTGAAACTGATCAACTCACTTACTGACCCAACAGAATATAAGGTATTTCTTTAAATTATCCACCCCGATCCCATTATTAATGGTAGAGGAAACAGACCGTATAGGTATGTAAAAGGTATAATTAAAGAATTAACTATATAAATTGGAATTTCAAATGAACTTCAGGAGATACCGGAAAAAATCTGTGCTAGTCTCTAGTAAGAGACTAAACATTTCAGAAAATTGGCTCCTTAGCTTTGAAATTTACAGTTTAATTCTCATTAAGTGAAATGTTCACTATGAGTAGTCCTCATCAAAAAGAGGAGTGAAACAGCTTTTAGTTAGCGATTAGCTTACGTAAAGTTATTTCAATAATTGCCTAACTAACATTAATATTCTCATAAGGGAAGAATTAAGAAGGGCAAAAATAAGTGGTACAATAGAGGCGCGCGACTCAATTGTATTTTCTTTAAAACTAACCGAGTAACTAAATTCTAGATAATGCTCGAAGCCTACTAATAGGTAGGTGAATCAGAAATCAATCGCAAGACGAAACAGATTTCTACATCTCAGTTCTGATTTGGATGTTATGCCAGCATTAAATATGTGAAAGCAGATCCAGACTAACAGAGATTAGCTTAAATAACTGATACGAATCAGTAAAAGCAACAATTAAATAAACAACTCTTGGAATAGATGCTGTTTATAAATAGGACGAACTCCTTGACGTGAAGACAGGGGAAACGCCTAAAACTTATACAGTGAACCCATGCTAGAAAAATGGAATATAGCTGTGTAAAAACCAAGCAAATTGGAGCATATAGCTGAAGAATTGCTTGATATTTACTAGATTAGGAATTTCAATAAGGAATCCAGCTAGTAAATTATATAACAGTTCAAAGATAGACTTTAGTCAATCTAAATAAATCCAGAGTTTCCACGTATTAAACGGATGAAAACAAAACTGGAGAGAAACATTAAGAGTACCTTACCTGTTATCTTGAGGACACAACTCAGGAGACGCCAGTATTAGAGGGATATACAGATGTAATAGTAATTTTACAAAAACTAGTAATCCACATCCATAACTGGAAAGTGAACCAGCAACTTGATTGTCTGGAAGACTATCAAAGGAATCACAAAAAGGGGCTTTTAACTTCTCACTGAACTGATTATATATGGTAGGAGACAATACGTCTGAACCTACATAACAATGTATGTTGCTAAGTTGAAAATAGTCTAAAAACCTGGAGGGAGGCAGACGACGATCAATGTACGCCAAGCGACGCAAAATTGCTCGTAATTCAACACCAAAGCAACAAATACAGAGTGAAACTCAAACACATCAGTTAGAATTACTAATAAGGATTCTAGCGTAAAATAGATCTAGGTTAGAAGGAAAAGCAGAGAAAGTAAGCTAAGAATTACTTCATTTCTGATAGATTCAGGTTCGCCGGGGAATAGTCGGTTCAGAACGGAAATCTAGAAAAGTTGGACCTTGTTTACATGTTAGACGAGATTCTCCGGGAAAACCCACAAGAGAAAGGGACACCACTCTAATCAGTAGTTATCAAAACTGATCGGAAAATCCCATAACTCGACTTATAACCCAAACACATGATGTGTTGGATGAAAATGTATTTCAACAGGAACCATCTTTAGCTTCCTTTAAATATCAGATCTATAGTAAAAACAAACGTCTAACTTACAGGGAGACGGGCGAGTTTAATAGGCTATCAGTAGACGCAGAATTAACCGTCGGTTTTAACATAATCTCAAGATTGATAATCTAATGAGAGAGAAATCAAGCTTAATGATATCTCAATTGCTTCAAAAAGTCGGTTTGATGCAGACAAACCAGTACTGGAAAGTAACAAATTATCAGATAACCACTCATATTTCAAACAATAGCTGACAACAGTGGAGAGGGTGCTACACTCTTTCACTAAAAGAGAAATAATCCTTTAAGGTTATGCCAGTTGTCGTGACTAAAAGAAAATGGACGTGGCTCTGATTATATAACATAAGGCAGTAGTAAAGTAATAAGGGATGGATACTAGGTGAGTCAATGTAAAGACGGAAATTGTAGAGTACTTCTTGACCATTTAATTTCTGAAAGAAATAAATGTCTTAAATGGGGGAGGCGTGTAATATAATAAAAACGTCTCTACCCTTTCCTATTTATGGACTCCCTTAAAAATAAACAAACCCTTACAATTACTGATTAAGTAACTTACTTAATGTAGGAGAAAATAAAACAGCGATAGACTGACCGTGGCACAGCTAAATTTAGTTTGGCTTGTTGTCTCTCCCGTATCTGGCCAATCCTGGCGAGGGGGAAAACAAAGACTGAAGCGGCCATTTCTAGTCAAGACACCACGCAAGAAAGTCGACCTTTCCCTTCGGGGAAAAGGTATTTTGCCTTAAAAACATGATTCTCTTCAAGCTATTGGTATGTTATCTACATTATTAAGATATATTTATGTATTACATTGACCAGTATGTTTAATTAAGAATTAGTTACAATTCTCTTAAACCAGGCTGGATGATGTTTACTAAGGAAACACAGGTGGGCGCCACGCTGTAATTTTTCCTATGTCTTACAATTTCAAATCCATATGTTAATATCTTTTATAGGCATTATGAACTTATATCTAACTAAATGGTGTTTATAACCTATGAATAGTATGTGTACTGTAGTACATAGAGTATCAACTCTCATGTCAGAAACTCTTTTCAATTTAGGAAAGACTCCTGATTCATACTTCAGAGAAGAAAACTCGTTTCTGCCAATTTCATAGTCCTATGAAAAATAACTTCTATGCAATGGAACTATATATCCCTATCAATGCTTAGAAATCTGCAAATAATTTATGTACTGTAGAGATTGGACTTTAAAGAAACATTTTCTCAATGTAGGAGCAGACTCTTGATTTCATACTGCACAAGTAGAGAACTGGTGTCTGCCACCTTCAAATATCCTATGTAGTGTAAATGCACTGGTAAGGATGTCTCTGAACTTGTTTTATCCATGCGGGGACATACAAATGATTACGCATATTCCTGACTCTTACTTAGTCAGGGGATAAAATATTTTGCCACATTATAATCTGTAACTTGGAAATATAGTGCTAAATTTTAGTACCATTCTTTTGTTAACAGATTAGTAACCACTCCATATGAGGTTGAACATATAATCATTTCATAAAATAGTGTTAGGGACAGGCCATGTTTGAATATAAATTCATGAACAATTAAACGCGTGATGTAAATGTATGTTCGGATAGGATTCACTCCGCATCGCCTCACCGTAGTAGAAACAGAAGCGAAGATTGATGTGAATAAATTGCTTGCAATATTCAGAAGACTGGACCATGCGGCATAAGTTATTCTTATAAATACCCTCCGAATAATAGCAGTCATTGGCAAAACATATCACAGCGATTACTATCCTCATGTGCTGTACGCAGTGGGGGAAAACAATGGATGTTTTAGTTCATGAAGATAATTCAAAAACCTAGGCTCCCTGCATCATCATTATGATTATTATGTATGATTATCATGTACTTAATATCAGAGAAATGTACATGTATGTTTTTTTTGGTATGAGAATTTTCTCTGTTCTGATTGTTACTTTTTACTGTGGGAAGATACATTTTAATGTTGCACCTTGGGATTAGAGGATGTTGATGTAAGAATCCATGTGTTTGTCAGTACTTTAAGAAGCCAAGGTTGAATAGTCTTGACCTAATGATGATTATAGTGCCGAAAGGAAGACGCGGCATTAGAAACCACAGGGATTCTGTATAGGCTATTCTCTTCAAGTAATGAGAGAGACAATATCAACATGTTGGATGGACAGAATGACTTCACCCATCTAATAGTCCCAGTAACAACAGAACAAAATATAAGTGAGAAAATATCTTACTCACTATGAAGAGTCAGAATGGCTCAACTCAGCAATGAGGGACAGTGGAACATGGACACCCACTCCTTTCCCCTTCTCCCCTTGTTGTTTTGTATTTGTGTTTGTAATTGTGTTGTAAACCTTTTATCATAACACAGTAGGTTAATGCTAGTGTTGTATTCTTTGTCATCCCTTTTCTATAGAAGAGAAACAGGTGGTGGTTGAATTTGGTGGGACTATATCACTAACACTGGATCCTGGGTAAACAGCCATAAAGTGAATGTCCAAAACCATAGTCTGGATCTAGCAATACCTCAATGTTTACTGCGGCACTCAATAGCTCCATAGCGAGCAACAGATAAATTAGAAGACAACTGACTGGGTGAGTGATTAAGTCCTATTTTAGTAGGAATATCCAGGATGGACTTCAAGATCTAATAATCTACAAAGATGAAGATCATCAGAGTACTGACAACAGTGTATCGTTTGCGTTACTTCTGAGAAGTATCACCAATGGCCTCATCATTCAACCAAGTCAGTGAAACTGGGACAATCCTTCTTCAAGTTACTAAAACTAACAACAGTGAGTAACCTTCAACTGTTGGTTGGATTACCAAGTTAATATCCACAATGGATAAGTCTTCGAAAGAACATCTCACAGCTGCAAAAGTCAAACATAAGGTTCCAGCCATGCAACACCAAGTTCTAGCTATGAACACCAACTCAAACAAATGGGAAGAGACACTGAAACAACATTATAGCCAATACAAACAAATGTACCAACTTCAGAACATCTGAACCATAACTACACCAGATTACCTCAAGGTCCCAAACCTGAACACCATCAAAAGAACCATATGAAAGCAGCTAGATGAGTAAATGCCTTTACGCCTGCAACCAAAGGAATCACCTGATGGCTTGCAAACCTGGATATGTGGTGAAGTAATATTCTTCAGTTACATGCCTGCAGCAGAATCTTCAGATGAAACCAAATGAATGATTCACCACTGTATGTTCTACACAGAAATGGAATGAATGAGAACTCTATGCTGGTCCCATGTCAGCCTAACTGCCCATCATCAAGTGTGGGATGGCCTATCAACATGAACCGGGTGTGTGACAAAGCCTTTTGAACTAAATTGGGAAACGGTTAACATAAACCGAGCTGTTGGACAGTCGTCATCTTTTCATCGATAAGATGATATAGGGAAGAACCTTCTGCAGAGCTTAAGTTGCATCTCCTGAAAGTATGACAGACCTAGGCATCAATTTCAATTGGAACACAACCCAAATGGCAACCGAGTATTCTTAAATTCAGTCTCATGGAGAGAATATGTGCTTATGTATAATTCTATTCTTGGATTATGGATTAGAAACATTCGCCAGCCAACTTCGGTGGACATACTGTGAGTAGAAAATGACTGTGAGTATAATTCTGCACGGATAATTATGGACATTAACTGCTATGCACTGGAGAAGAATGCCCATCCGCAACGTCTAAATGAACACTATAATTAATTAATTTAATTATTAGTATCAACTGTTTTCATGAGTGTGGTTTTCTTCAATGACAGGAAAAGGGTAAAGATTGTTTTACATGGTAATGGTGTACACCTAAAGGGTTATGTTATGACATATATGTATAATATTTTGACACCCACTCATTATTTTTAAATATGAGAATTGTACATGGTGTCAGAAATAAATGTATGTATGTTGGGTTTCTGCACCTAGACCAATGTGATTTTATCTAGGTACAATGAGTCAAGTTAGCAGAACCAATTTGTGGTTGTTGTGTTGTTTGTAATAACCTTGTTTTTTTCTGGGGTCACTGGGTACTATGTTGTAATACTGCATATCATTCCCATGCCTGTCTGAAAATGCATAGTGTTTATTACACCTATATATATATATATATATGTAACTGCAGATCTTGAGTTAATACCTGAACTGTGTGTCCAAAAGTGTTGTGTACATCAAGTAAATGTGGTGTCCAACAAGTGGTTGTTTATATGTTGTGAGCAATCAATATCCTTCTAGCATCTATAGTTAATTTAAGGGTGATGAAGTGGGAAGGGAAACCTACACACAGATGCCATTGTTTCAAGGATGGAACTCTTTCCTCCTGGGATTTGTGGTAAATATCCCTGATTACCCTGCATTCTTACCAGTGACCAGAGAATCAATAATACCCCCTAGACATTTTAACGAATTATTCTCAGGAATTAAAATCCACATCCCACACGTCCCAAGGGCACTGTTAATAGGGAAAGCTAATTCACACGCAAGATTCAGTCCAGCGCTACTAGAAGTTTTGTGTATGGATTACGCTTGAGTTCAAAGCGAGTAAACTAAAATAAAAATAATATTTAAAACCAATTTTATGCAGCTCGGTCGACCCAGGAACAGTGGAAAAAAAATTATTCGACTACTGTTAACAAATGAACCATAATACTTCTTCATAACAGCAAGTCTACCTGTTCACCGCACGATATAGAGTTCTAGTTATCCATGTGTCTGCCTATGTACCCATCTATTTAACTAACTACACATTCACGCACATGCGTATATTCATACTCCAGCAAGTAAGAGGACCGACTTCATTGCTTCGGGTTTGGTCTCGGTTTGCTTTCAGCAAGGCGGCCCGCCGCAAGCGTCGCACAAAGCACGAACTCTGTATCACCAGTGACGAACCCTAGGAGTCTCCCAAAAAAAATTGCACTAAAAAACCGAACGACGTAGGCCGGAATCGAACCGCAACCCTCAGAGCGCGAGGCAGTCAGCGTAACCACTTCGCTACGGGACTGAATGGCACTGTACCACTTTTTTTCCACATATCCTTTACAGAACATTGCATGCTGTCAACACTGGATTAGTTTCTCTGCTCCCATTTGTGTGTCTGATAGACAGTGTTTATAGCTGTGATCTTTCATTACCTCTAGTAGTTTCTCAGGTCCCATTTGTGTGTTTGATAGATACTGTTTATAGCTGTGATCTTTCATTACCTCTAGTAGTTTCTCAGGTCCCATTTGTGTGTTTGATAGATACTGTTTATAGCTGTGATCTTTCATTACCTCTAGTAGTTTCTCAGGTCCCATTTGTGTGTTTGATAGACAGTGTTTATAGCTGTGATCTTTCATTGACTCTAGTAGTTTCTCAGGTCCCATTTGTGTGTTTGATAGGCAGTGTTTATAGCTGTGATCTTTCATTGACTCTAGTAGTTTCTCAGCTCCCATTTGTGTGTTTGATAGACAGTGTTTATAGCTGTGATCTTTCATTGACTTTATTAGTTTCACAGCTCCCATTTGTGTGTTTGATATACATTGTTTATAGCTGTGATCTTTCATTGACTCTATTAGTTTCTCAGCTCCCATTTGTGTGTTTGATATACACTGTTTATAGCTGTGATCTTTCATTGACTCTATTAGTTTCTCAGCTCCCATTTGTGTGTATGATAGATTGTGTTTATAGCTATTTAACAGAAAGGGGAACAAAAAGCAACCCAGTCTGAGTCCTTGTTCTATAGCAAACACATCTGATGTATCGTTACATAATCTCACGGCTGCATTTTCTTCAATGTCATGCTTTTTAATCATCTGTATTAGGTGCACTGGAAGGCAATTTGTTTCGTTACGTTCCACAATTCATTATGCACTGCATAATCGAGTACTGAGTACTCAATAAAGTAAGGGAACAGATATAACTTGTATTCTTTATTTCCTATTCTATAATTGTCCTCATGTTAAATATGCTGTCACGTGTGCATCTATTTCTTCTTCTATAATTGTCCTCTTGTTAAATATGAGAGTATTTTTGGGAGTCTCTGTGACAAAGTGGTCAAGCCGTTTGACTCCGGTTCCTAAGGTTGTGGGTTCGATTCCGGACCGCGTCCTTCGGTTCACGAATGAATTTTTTTCGGAGACTCCTGTGGGTCGACGCTAGAGCTACGGAGTTCGTGCTTTGTGAGACGCTTTCCACGCTGCGGAAAGAGACCGAGCCATATGAGATAAAATCCGGTGCAATGAAGTCAACCCTGTCGACTTTTAAGCGACTTTTATTTTATGTTAAATATGCTGTCACGTGTACATCTCTTTCACCTAAAGCCAGTGTGTACAATGTTAAATATGCTGCCACGCGTACATCTATTTCACCTAAAGCCAGTGTGTACAATGTTAAATATGCTGTCACGTGTACATCTATTTCACCTAAAGCCAGTGTGTACAATGTTAAATATGCTGCCACGCGTACATCTATTTCACCTAAAGCCAGTGTGTACAATGTTAAATATGCTGTCACGTGTACATCTATTTCACCTAAAGCCAGTGTGTACAATGTTAAATATGCTGTCACGTGTACATCTATTTCACCTAAAGCCAGTGTGTACAATGTTAAATATGCTGCCACGCGTACATCTATTTCACTTAAAGCCAGTGTGTACAATGTTAAATATGCTGCCACGTGTACATCTATTTCACCTAAAGCAGTGTGTACAATGTTAAATATGCTGCCACGTGTACATCTATTTCACCTAAAGCCAGTGTGTACAATGTTAAATATGCTGTCACGTGTACATCTATTTCACCTAAAGCCAGTGTGTACAATGTTAAATATGCTGTCACGTGTACATCTATTTCACCTAAAGCCAGTGTGTACAGTGTTAAATATGCTGTCACGTGTACATCTATTTCACCTACAGCCATTGCGTACATTTAGTCAGCTCTGTGGCCAACGGGTTATGAACGCCATTCGTAATCTTGCATAACGCGTTCGAAACACAGCCCCGGGCGATCTGGAAACAGATCGCCTTGCGATAGTTTTCATACAATGGTATGGGGGACGGTAGTTCAGAAAGCAAAGGCAAACTACTGAACGTAAACTTGTCAAGAAATCGCAAACAACCAAATAATTCTGCGTTTGTTGTCATGTCCTCTAAAGCATATGAAACTAACTTTTCTTAAAACTATGTTTACGTTTTCTCCAGTGTTCTTATAAAGCTTCCAAGGATTACTTTGTTTAAATTTTACTTTCGTGTCTTATCAAAGTAGGTGTTCTGTAATTGCTACATAATTTTGTGCCACCCGCATCTGTATTGAGATATATATTGCTTTTATTCATTCTTTAGTTAAAATTTATGTTTCTCAAATCCAGGTGTTTTATAACGCGATTGATACATTTTCACCCTTTGTTCTCTATCAGTATTTTAGTAACCACTGCTGTGAGGTTTTCACATTCTTATGATATCCGTTCGTTTTTAGGTTTTTTTTTTTTTTTTGCCTCCTCGACTTCAGCTAGTGCCTTTTGTCTCTCTTTCTCTATTGGCGTTTCATTATATACACGTTTTGGTTTATACTATATTTAAACATAGGCGTTATAGACAATAAGCACAACTTCTAGCATATTACGTTGCATCTCGTCGGGTGCATACTGTAGAATTATATATCATATGACGCGAATAAATAAATAAATACATAAATAAATAAATAAATAAATAAATCACATTTATGCCATGGGAAGAAAACAAACCGCGTGAAACGTAAAGGTAAAGTAAACGACACGATTACACCCATATTTGTATAGACCAATCGACACTCGGTGGGTGATGTCGTCAGTGTCACACACGGACGCTTTTACTTCCGAAGGCTTTTCCTGGTACTCATGTTTGGCTGGGCCGACCTAAGAACCCAGGTGAATTGATACAAATTCAATCCGAAGCTGATCCATCGAGTGCCGAATGCTTTTTGAATATCTCTAACTCCATATGCCAAATGCGCTTAAAGGCTAATAAAAAGATGCTTTATTTTACTTATCGCCCCAAATGCGCCTAAAGGATTATGAAAATTTACTTTACTTTACTTATCGCCCCAAATACGCCTAAAGGCTAAAGAAAATTTACTTTACTTTACTTATCGACACAAATACGCCTAAAGGATTATGAAAATTTACTTTACTTTACTTATCGCCCCAAATACGCCTAAAGGCTAAAGAAAATGTACTTTACTTTACTTATCGACCCAAATACGCCTAAAGGATTATGAAAATTTACTTTACTTTACTTATCGCTCCAAATACGCCTAAAGAATTATGAAAATTTACTTTACTTTACTTATCACCTCAAATACGCCTAAAGGCTAAAGAAAATTTACTTTACTTATCGCCCTAAATACGCCTAAAGGCTAATGAAAATTTACTTTACTTTACTTATCGCCCCGGGACGCAGAGGTGTTTCCAAGGCACCAGGGCCGGGTTATAAACTGGCCAAGACCTATTGACGCGTCCTCGTCGAGCGTCCTGGGCAACAGGTCCCTTCGGGGTCCTGGCTAAAGTCAGTAGGATCGCCGATTCCTCCGAAGTCGGAGAGCGTCTGCCTGTACGGCGAGGAACCACCAGTCTGCACACCAATAAGCCAGACATGGTACAACGGATACTCACGCAAAACTCAGGTCCTGTATGACATCACACTGATGTTGGACAACAGGATGCCTTCATCCGACATACAGGACTTCGCGTTGGAGCTCAAGCCAACGAACACAAGCAAGCAAGCAAGCACTTATCGCCCCAAATACGCCTGAAGGCTAATAAAAGAAGGTACTTTACTTATCGCCCCAAATACGCCTGAAGGCTAATAAAAAGGTTCTTTACTTTACTTATCGCCCCGAATACGCCTAAAGGCTAATAAAAAGGTGCTTTACTTTACTTATCGCAAATGCTGTAATGATAGTAGTTTTTGTTTAATAGTGGTAAAAATACCGTGACGATAGTTAGTAAATTTTATTTAGTCACGAAATTACGGTTTAACTCATGAAAGCAGGGCCGGAAGGCGAATGTATAGCCACTAAGCTATCGCGGCTCCAGTATGAACAATAAACACATGTATCACTAGAAGAGGGAAACAGTGGGTTGATATTGGCAACGGGCAAAGGGTCATTTCAAACCCAACTAACCTATGGACGGATGGCGTGGACAAGTCCAATTGGGCAGTTTGAGTCTAAAAGGAAGTAATCGAATGTGTGAACGGAAGTCTAATATCGAGCAAGTAGTTGACACGTCACGGAAGGAAGTAGCAATTTATTTCCGACGTGAAGTAGCCATTCATTGGCTGAGACTATACGGTTTCTGTATGAAGCGAATGGATGTGAATTAATCATATCCTCACTACATAATTAAAGAACCTTAATTGTCTACGAAAATATGTGATGTATGGAGTAACCAATGGGCGTGCTGGATGCGCTTGAAGTATAATAAGCAAATCAGATGAAAGTGTTTAGTTGTGGAGATGAGTCATCATCTGATCAACGTATGGGTATAGTGTGAGCTAGGGAACAGGCGATGTGCGTGTTAACTTACACCTCTGATTTCTTTAAAGGTTAACACTTGTCTGAGAACCAATTTTGCATCATCACTTACTTCTCAAGGGACCTCAAGTGATATATTAAAGAAATAGGTGTTGTTTTAGTATTGATTGGTGACAGAGTTAAGAAATATGTTTAGGTGTAGTATTGAGTGGTGACAGACTTAAGAAATATGTTTAGTTGTAGTATTGAGTGGTTATAGAGTTAAAAAATATGTTTATTTGTAGTATTGAATGGTGACATAGTTAAGAGAAATGTTTCGTTGTAGTAGTGAGTGGTGACAGAGCAAAGAAATAGGCTTTGTTATAGTATTGAGTGGTGATGGAATTAAGAGATATGTTTAGTTGTAGTATTGAGTGGTGACAGAGCAAAGAAATATGTTTAGTTGTAGTAGTGAGTGGTGACAGAGTTAAGAAATATGTTTAGTTGTAGTAGTGAGTGGTGACAGAGTTAAGAAATATGTTTAGTTGTAGTAGTGAGTGGTGACAGAGTTAAGAAATATGTTTAGTTGTAGTAGTGAGTGGTGACAGAGTTAAGAAATATGTTTAGTTGTAGTATTGAGTGGTGACAGAGCAAAGAAATATGTTTAGTTGTAGTATTGAGTGGTGACAGAGTTAAGAAATTAGTTTAGTTAAAGTATTGAGTGACAGAGATAAGAAATATGTTTATTTGTAGTATTAAGTGGTGACAGAGTTAAGAGAAATGTTTCGTTGTAGTAGTGAGTGATGATCGTGAAATAAATTAGTGCTGATAAAGTGAAGAAATGTGTTTAGTTGTAACCCTGAGTGGTGATAAAGTTAAGAAATATATGTTTAGTTGTAATACAGAGAGATGGCAGAGTTAAGAAATATGTTTAGTTGTAGTAGTGAGTGGTGACAGAGTTAAGAAATATGTTTAGTTGTAGTATTGAGTGGTTATAGAGTTAAGAAATATATTTAGTTGTAGGATTGAGTGGTGATAGAGTTAAGAAATATGATTAGTTGTAGTATTGATAGAGGTAAGAGGTATGTTTAGTTGTAGTAACGAGTGGTGACAAAGTTAAGAAACATGTGTATTTGTAGTATTGAGTGGTGACAGAGTTAAGAAATATTTTTATTTGTAGTAGTGAGTGATGATCTTGAAGAAAATGAGTGTTGACAAAGTGAAGAAATATGTTTAGTTGTAACCCTGAATTGTGATAAAGTTAAGAAATATGTTTAATTGTAATAATGAGTGGTGATAGAGTTGAGGGATGTTTTAGTTGTAATAAGGAGTTTCAATCATAGAGTTAAGGAATGCGTTTAGTTGTAGTCATGAGTGATGATTTAAACAATGAGTAGTGACAGAGTTAAGAAATATGTTTACGTGTAGTCGTGTGGTGCTAATAAAAAAATTAATAGTGATAGGGTTATACAAAATATTTAGTTGAAGTTATGAGTGATTATTTAAAAATGAGTAGTGATTTAGTTATGAATGTGTCTATGTGTAGTCATAAGTCGCTATATTAGTTATACATGTATTTAGGTGTAGTCATGAGTCTTGACAGAGTTAAGAAATGTGTTTAGTTGTAGTCATAAGTAGTGACAGAGTTAAGAAATATGTTTTGTTGTAGTCATATGTAGCGACAGAGTTAAGAAATATGTTTAGTTGTAGTCATAAGTAGCGACAGAGTTAAGAAATGTGTTTAGTTGTAGTCATGAGTCTTGACAGAGTTAAGAAATATGTTTAGTTGTAGTCATAAGTAGCGACAGAGTTAAGAAATGTGTTTAGTTGTAGTCATGAGTCTTGACAGAGTTAAGAAATATGTTTAGTTGTAGTCATAAGTAGCGACAGAGTTAAGAAATATGTTTAATTGTAGTCATAAGTAGTGACAGAGTTAAGAAATATGTTTAGTTGTAGTCATAAGTAGTGACAGAGGTAAGAAATGCGTTTAGTTGTAGTCTGAGTCTTGACAGAGTTAAGAAATATGTTTAGTTGCGGCCATCAGTAATAATATAATTACCAACGCGATAAATGCCGTGTCACATATTACAACTGCATATACAATAGTTTTGTAAAATATTAACTCATCCAGATTCTGAACTATTTTCACTTACCCGGGCATCAGAAATCAAATTATGAAAGACGATTAAAAAAAACCGCTATCAGTGGAGGAGCACTTGGTGTCAGAGTTAATGGCTTTAGTAGTGGAGTTAACCTTCAGTATCATCGCTCCCATATTACAGAAACGTTAGAAGCGCTCCGTAAATTGGTTACTAAGGTCATTGATTCAGATGAAATATATGGTATGATATTCAGAAGACAAACAGCAAGGCAAAAAAAAAAAAAACAATTCGCTATGCAAGAATACAAACTATTTGAAAACAAATTATAGAACAATTCTACATGGTTTATATATAGTACAAAAGATAATGGAGAACGCTCGTGGCAAAAAGTACATTAAAATTAGAATTGCACGGCAAAAACAGCATTTAGATAGAATAAGACAATATGATTACCAAAAGCGTAATTATTGAATTATGGCAAGGAATCCGTAGTTCCTGAAAATGGCCAGCGGTGTTTTACTGATGAGAAATATAGGACATCAGGAAAATGACGAGAAATAGATGGAAGCATTAGAGATTTGGTGCTATTGTAGAACTCGCAGAATTAACTGGGTTAGAAAACGAGAAACAGCTAAAAGAAACACTAAAAGAAAATACTGCGGTAGTACGGCCATAACTTGCAGCATGGCAATTCAAGTAATAAAGTTACGCTAAGAAACATCCTTAGATAGCGAAGAGAAGTTCGAGCAAACAACAAGTTCATGGCAAAATCTCACGGTTAAGAGATAGATAAAACGTCAGTGAAAAAGAGAAGTATATACCAGATTATGGTGAACTTAGATTAAGAAGTAACTGCTCAAATATGAAATACACATGAACCGACAACTTCACTACTGGTCAGCTCTAGTATTCACTTGAACCGACATCTTCACTACTGACCAGGTCTAACATTCACCTGAATCAACAACTGCACTACTGGCCAGGTCTAACATTCACCTGAATCAATAACTGCACTACTGGCCAGATGATTCTGAATCAACAACTGCACTACTGACCAGGTCTAACATTCACCTGAATCAACAACTGCACTACTGGCCAGATGATTCTGAATCAACAACTGCACTACTGACCAGGTCTAACATTCACCTGAATCAACAACTGCACTACTGGCCAGATGATTCTGAATCAACAACTGCACTACTGACCAGGTCTAACATTCACCTGAATCAACAACTGCACTACTGGCCAGATGATTCTGAATCAACAACTGCACTACTGACCAGGTCTAACATTCACCTGAATCAACAACTGCACTACTGGCCAGGTCTAACATTCACCTGAATCAACAACTGCACTACTTACCAGGTCTAACATTCACCTGAATGAACAACTGCACTACTGGCCAGGTCTAACATTCACCCGATCAACAACTGCACTACTGGCCAGGTCTAACATTCACCTAAATAAACAACTGCACTACTGGCTAGGTTTAACATTCACCTGAATGAACAACTGCACTACAGACCAGGTCTAACATTCACTTGAATCAACAACTGCACTCTGGCCAGGTCTAACATTCACCCGATCAACAACTGCACTACTGACCAGGTCTAACATTCACCTGAATCAACAACTGCACTACTGGCCAGGTCTAACATTCACTTGAATCAACAACTGCACTCTGGCCAGGTCTAACATTCACCCGATCAACAACTGCACTATGACCAGGTCTAACATTCACTTGAATCAACAACTGCACTCTGGCCAGGTCTAACATTCATCCGATCAACAACTGCACTACTGACCAGGTCTAACATTCACCTGAATCATCAACTGCACTACTGACCAGGTCTAACATTCACCTGAATCATCAACTGCACTACTGGCCAGGTCTAACATTCACCTGAATCAACAATTGCACTACTGGCCAGGTCTAACATTCACCTGAATCAACAACTGCAATACTGGCCAGGTCTAACATTCACTTGAATCAACAACTGCACTCTGGCCAGGTCTAACATTCACCCGATCAACAACTGCACTACTGACCAGGTCTAACATTCACCTGAATCCACAACTGCATTACTAACCAGGTCTAACATTCACCCGATCAACAACTGCAATACTGGTCAGGTCTAACATTCACCTGAATCAACAACTGCACTACTGTCCAGGTCTAACATTCACCTGAATCCACAACTGCACTACTGACCAGGTCTAACATTCACCTGAATCAACAACTGCACTACTGTCCAGGTCTAACATTCACCTGAATCCACAACTGCACTACTGACCAGGTCTAACATTCACCCGATCAACTGCAATACTGGTCAGGTCTAACATTCACCTGAAAAGATAACTTCACTAGTGGCCAGGTATAACATTTACATGCAACGACAACTTCACTATGGGCCCTAATTAAATATTCACATGAACCGATAACCATTTATCTACTGGCCAGACTAACATTCACACGAGCCGACAATTGTACCACTTTACAGGTCTAACATAGATCAACAACCATTTTTCTGCTGGCTACGTCTAGCATTCACCACAATTGACAGCCATGCCATCACAGGCCAAGTCTATCGTTGAAACGAACAACTATAGAGCTGTACATCAGTGTCCAGCTGTCATATTCATACCACGAATGATTAAAATCTATTAGTAATCTAACGCTGGTCTCCCTGGCCTAGGTGTTAAACGACTTTCTCCGTAATCCCGTTTATCCACGTAGGGTAACGTAGCGCGCGAGAATTGGTAGCTGTTCTCGCAGCGTTGGTGACTTACGGAGATAAGTGAGCCGGCCGCTAAGAAAGCACTGGCAACCTTCTGAGCGTAATCTTGCCAAGAAATCAACAACAGCGGTATAATGCTGGTGTTGACAGCGATGTTCTGTAAAGGATATGCGGAAAAAAATTTATCTAACACGTTCCTTCAACCATTTGTAACTCTTCTGTATCTTTAAGAAATATACTATTTTAGCTTTTTTCCACATTAATTTAGTCACCCAATGTGTTTTCTTCAATGGCTACCCAATATGCTCATTATAGTACAGCCCCACGTTTGAAATGGATACAATTGAAAAGATTATACTTAGTATTTTTTTTTTTTGCTTATCCCTTACGGAGTGTTGCAGTCAACACCAGCATTTGCAGCTGGTGATGTACTAGGCAAGTGTTACGTTCAGTAGTTTGCTATTGCTTTCTGAACGACCGGCTCCCATACCAGCACGTTATAACACAACGCGACACGGTCTGCTGCACAAATCGGTCGCAGCTGAGTTTGGAACGCCTGGTACCCGGCTCACGAACCGCGTTCGCAATCCGTTAGCCACGGAGCCGGCTTAGTATACTTAGTATACTGCATGAAATTACTTTCTATGGATGGGTAGCTACTTTTCATATCCTGATTTTCATCTAGTGAATTACATTTTTAGTTAGTTAAAAGACTACTTTGAAATTATCTTGTTATTCTATTTTTAATACACAATACGTACTTTCTTGTTCTGTTTCATCTACGTTTGCATCAACAGTCTTCTTGTTTACTTGCAAATCAGTGTTGACCAAAGCAGCTTTTATCAGATTCCGTGCAGCCTTCAAGTTGTCAACATCGATGGGTTGCTGGTTGGGAGGAGGGATCTCCTCCACAGGAAGCACGTCATCATCGTCTGGGCCAACAGGGTTCTTGCTGTTATGTATGTCATCAACGCGGGGCATGTCATTATGGGCAGCATCTGTGTAAGAAACAGCATGTTAGGTTCTACTTGTAGCCAAGGCTGGTTGTGAGCCTTCTGGAGGACTGAGTATTAAGTCAGATACACCGGCCTTCAAGTTCCCGGAGACATAAGAAGGCCTTGTTTCTATAGGAGCGACGAAGGTGTAGAGACTTTTATCCCGACCCAGCAACAAAATACTATCCCCACAAAGACTGTTCAAGAGTCCTCCTTTTCCTCTCCAAAATCAGATATCGAAGAGGCATGCAAGTACTGGATCTTCACCAGTACTGGATTTTCACCAGTACTGGATCTTCACCAGTACTGGATCTTCATCAGTACTGGATCTTCACATGGATCTACAAGAGAGGCATTTCAGGACGTACACAGATCATGAGTCGGCACAACAAAGCACTTAAAGTGTCTCTGGCTGGGATTAGGTCATGGTTGGTCATGTTTCCTCCATATCTATCACGTGTTCTATTGTCAACAGCCTCCAGATCAGTACCCACGGGAAGAGGGGGGAGGGGAGGAGGGGGTTATTACAGGCAATTTAAAATGTGCAGCGGCATAAAATGTACAGTGTAAACACAATATTGTAGGTGAAGTGGATAGACCGCATGCCTAGCGCTATGAAGGCTGTGGGTTCAATGGAGGACTTAATTATTCGGTTCACGAGTGCAGTTTTTGGAGACTCCTGAAGGGGGCTGCGTGGTCTCGAGGTATGGTATTCGTCTCGAGTGCTAGAGGTCACGGGTTCAAGCCCCGGTGATGACCGGGATTTCTTCTCGTGGACTTCTAAAAACAAAATTTCCCCTGGTCTCTGGGTAGTGAGATCAGACGCCCGTGTGTATTGTTGCGCACGTAAAAAATCCCTTGGCAGTTGGAAATCGAAAAAGTGTAGCCTAACGGCGCTGCCCGGGCAAAATTTCGAGTTAAAAATCTACCCAAAGTATTTCAGGATCCTCGCCGGTGCTACGGAGTTCGTGCACTGAGCCGTGGTGTTGATCCATCGACTAAACTAAACTAAACTAAACTGAAGGTCGTGGCTACAGCTACAGAATTCGTGCTTTGTGCGACGCTTTCGACAAGCCGTCCTGCGGACAGATATCGAGCCATATAGGATAAAACGCGACACAATGAAGCCGATTCAATCGCCTTTCTTTAAACCATTGTAAACCCGTTACATGTATCAACAATAAGTCCTAGACAATGTTTCGAAAAAATCCTGTGTCCCTGTTACGAAATTGTGTCGACCCTAGAGCCCTAAGAAAGGAAAAAAATGCTACTGATGATGATTGCGCCCTTAGTATTCTAGATCCAGTCTGTTGATGATATTCCTCCACGCCATTGTCTTAGTTCATGTAGCACCATTAGTTTCAGTCTGTCTTTTTCCACTTGTATTTCTAGTCTTCGTGATATTTTCCAATTTCTCTCAACTACATGACCAAAGAATGCCATTTCTCTCTTTCTTATAGTTACACAGTCTGTCTCTGCACAGAAGTTGCTTGAGAACTTTCCAGTAGCTACTGACTGTCTTCTTTCCTCCATTTGATTAGATTATGGAGAGTTCTTTTGCTGATCCATCTGTATATGCTTGAGTCCAGGCACAGCTTAGGCAGTGTTATTCTATTTTAATATTTGTTTCAAATTTGTTTTCAAATTCATTCTGAATGTTCTATTTTTTCATACCAGGAATGTTGTCTATCATCTCAGGCAAGCGCCGTTGTCTGCGAGCTGGAAGTGTGTTTCCGTTATTATTGGGCTTCGCTGATGAAATGCTGAGTATTGGATCTGTCCTAATGTTTCCTTTTGCAGATTCTACAAAGTTAGCTCGGTTTAGTCTTCACATTTTAAGACTACTAAACTCTGGTACACGGGGTGATCTGTGAGGCGTTAACCTGTTTAGACTTGTTGCTGGGCTCTGTTAACACTTCTGTCTTGCATTGGTTCTAGACATGATCTTTTACAATTTTTAATAGGTATTGTTTTCATGTCTCCAGTTATGATCCTCATTCTTTGATTCGTGACTTTGATTAGTTTTGCCAAGATGTGGCATAGCTGCTGTTGCCCAAGATTCAATACCATATTTAAAGACTGGCCTCACTCGACGAATGTTCAGCTTCTTGCGAACTTTTTCATATCATATGCTACCCATGTTGTGCTAGCAAGATTTTCTTGATCGTCATTCGTTGCTATGCTCTTGTTCGATTTGTCCCAACATGTGTTTTCCATGTTAGGCGACGATAAAATGTGGCACCTAAATATGTTGGCCTTTCTTCCTTGCGCACTATGTTTTTCTTTTCATTTCAGCAATAGTTCAATTTGCTGTAATTTATTTGAAAAGGATAAAACCATGCATGATGTTTTCTCCTCATTGATCTTTACTAGTCATGTTTTTGACCACACCTTTAGCATTAATAGGGCTTGCTGCATCTTGTTGTTAGCTGTATTACTACATGCATCAGACGTCCACATCGTTAAGATGTCTGCATAGATGGAGGTGTGTACGATGGCAATTAAATTGTCTGTTATGTCATCTATATACGCTAAAAAAAATTCTTAACCAAGTGGATAATTTTAAATATCTGGGGGAATTTATAACATCACATGGAAGATGTACAACAGGGATTATGAACTGCATAGGGCAAGCAAAAGCTACATTCCAGAAAAAGAAGAGTATGTTATGCAATAAATCACTACCATCGAATGTAACAAATAGAGTGCTGAAATGCTATACAGAGCCTATTGTGCTGTATATCAGTGAATCTTGGAATACAAATATAAATAAACAAACCAGGAAGAACTTGGAAGAAACAGAAATGTGGTTCCTGAGACGAATGTTGCGAATTCATTAGACTGGCAGAGTAACTAACAACGATTGCCTGAAAGAGGCTACTAAAACTAGAACACTATATACAACAATAAGAAAGAGACAAAGGCTTTCTTTGATCATGTGATGAGAAGAGAGGCTTTAGAGAACATCGTGACAACTGGAAAGATCGAGGGGAAGAGAGGCACAGGTAGACCACGACACATGATGCTGGATGGATTGAGACGGTGGCGTGGAGGCATATCATCAACAGAGTTGATCCAGAAAACCAAAGACCAAGATCTGTGGAAAGCCATGAACGCCTACGTTAGCTGGCAGGGCACTTGATGATGATGACGAGGAAAAGTATTGGTGAAAGAACTCCTCGTTCCAACAGCATCTTTTTGTTTGTTCCATTTCCCTACACAGCTAAGTAGACTGATATGCCTATAGTCACTTGGTTTTGCCAGATCTTTATGCTTCTTTGGGACCGAGATTAATATAGCTTCTTTTCCAAGCTTGTGGGACTATTCCTCTCTTCCAGCTGTAATTTAGCATTTCTGACAACTTCCTTTTTGCATTAGCACTCAGGCCTGTTAATATTTCATTTGGAATTCTACCATTTCCATGCGATTTCTTGTTTTTGATGGCTCTCATTTCTGCTCCTAGCTTTTTGTTATTATTATATGTTTGTTTTTATTATTTTCTTCTTTTCTTGTGACATCATTGTAGTTTGTTCTAGTATAATACTTCATCAGTGCATTTGTAGCTTTTTTCCCATTAAGCAAGATGTTTCTCTGTTTACTTATCACTTGTTTCTTACCAGGCCTTTCATTATACATGATGTTTACCAGTTTCCGTACTTTATTTATTCTTTGTCTTTGTTAAGTTCTTCATGTTTTTTTTTCCTCCAACAGTCTCTTCTTGTTTAATTTAGTGTTGTAGTATATGTTCCTTAGATGGCTTTGAGAGAGCTGTTTGCATTTGTGGTTTGTTTTCGTTCTGCTGTTTTCCTGGCATCCTCGACCTTGTCATCCAGAGTTTGCTGACATGGTTTGTAATTCTTATTGGCTCCTCTCGGAGTGCATTCAGTGAGAATGCTGAGTCATCATCATCAAGTGCCGTGCCGGCTGACGTAGGCGTTCATGGCTCTCCATAGATCTCGGTCTTTGGTTTTCTGGATCAACTCTGCTGCTGATATTCATCCATGCCACCGTCTCAATCCATCCAGCATCACTTCTCTTAGTCTACCTCTGCCTCTCTTCCCCTCGATCTTTCCAGTTGTTACGATGTTCTCCAATGCCTCTCTTCTCATCACATGACCGAGGAAAGCTGTTTGTCTATGTCTTATTGTTGTATATAATGTTCTAGTTTCGTTAGCCTGTTTCAGGCAGTCGTCGTTAGTTACTCTGGCAGTCCAAGGAATTCGCAACATTCGTCTCAGGAATCACATCTCTGTTGCTTCTAATTTCTTCTTAATTTGTTCATTTACATTCCAAGGTTCACTGCCATACAGCAACACTGGTTCTACATAGCATTTCAGCACTCTCTTTCTTACATTCAGTGATAGTGACTTATTGCATAAGATACTCTTCATTTTCTGAAATGCGGCTTTTGCCTGCCCTATTCTGCTCCTAATCTCTGTTGTCCATCTTCCATCTGATGTTATAAATGCCCCTAGGTATCTAAAATTATCAACTTGGTTAAGGATTTTCCCTTCTATTTCTATGTCACATTTTGGTGTCACCATGTTCTTTGATATTACCATTGTTACTGTTTTCTTGATATTCAAGGAGAGTCCTTTCCTTGCACTCTCTGTTACTACAACGTCTAATAATTGTTGTAGGTCTGTTGAATTATCCGCCACCTATACTGTGCCATCTGCATAGCGTATATTATTTATATTATACCCTCCAACTAGTATTCCTGGCATCTCTTTGATCTCTCTCATTATTACTTCGCTATACAGGGAGAAAAGATCTGGTGACAAGACACACCCTTGTCGTACTCCTAGCTTTATCTGTTCGTAACTACCCTCTTTATTTCCCATTTTAATTGCTGCTACTTGGTTCCAGTAAACATTCTTTATTATTCTTAAATCTTTTCCATCAATGTTGATATCTTCCAACATTTTAATCAGTTCATCATGTTTTACTTTATCAAATGCCTTAGTATAATCTATGAAGCACAAATATATGTCTCTCTGTTTCTCTATTGACCTTTCTATTAGTGTCCGTAATGTATAAATTGCATTGTTTGTGCCCTTTCCTTCCACAAATCCATACTGTTCTTCACTAATTTCCATTTTTATTTTATTTTTGGTTCTTCTCATTATGATTCTGAGTAGAAGCTTAGTGATATGGTTTATAAGGTTAATTGTACGAAAATATTCACAATCAATTGCTCCTGGTCTTTTTGGTATAGCTATAAATACAGATTTCAGCATATCACTGGGTAAATATCCACTGCTGTAAATATCATTCAACATTTTGGTTAATATATCTACTCCAAATTCTCCCAATACTTCTAATTCTTCTATTGTGATTTTATCTGGCCCAGCTGTTTTTCCTTTCTTCATACGTTTCATAGCGTCAGCGACTTCTTCTTTCAGAATAGGTGAACCTTCTAAGTTACTATCTTCTGTTAATTCTTCCCTTTCTCCTTCATATAATTCTCTTATATACTCATTCCACCTCTTCATTATAGCATCTTTCTCTAATATTATCTTTCCTGTTTTTGATTTCAAACACCCCGTATTTATTCTTATTTTTCTTCCTGTAAGCTTACTGATTTGTCTGTGCATATTTTTTGTATCTTTAATGGAATTTAATTCAATTTTTTTGCATTGCTCGTTTAACCAACTTTCTTTAGCCTTCCCACATTTATCTTTTATTTCTTTATTTATCTTAGCGTATTCTTGTTTGTCATTTTTACTCTGTTTTCTTTTGTCCATCAGTTTTAAGATATCTTCATTCATCCATGCTGAGTGCCTTAAGAATTACTTTGCTCAGAGTTTCAACCACTGTTTTTGTCTTGTTTTAATGTCCCCAAATTACTTGTCTGGAGGTATGGCATAGCTATCCCAGTGGGTTTGTAATTCCAGCTTGGCAACGGCCTTGAATCCTGTAGGACATACACTATATTCATGGCAAGTTTAGTAGGTCTGTGGTCACTGCCTGCTATTTCATCAAGCACATGACGATAAATGTTTTCTGTACAGAAAGCTAAGTCTAGAGAGGTACTGGTACACCGTCTTGTGGTATAGAAACTGGGTTTATCATCTGGTTTGTTGATTAACTGGAGGTTTGAATCTTCCAGTCCTCCATTTCATCTACTCAGTTATCGGTATCTAGATGTCTTTGCCGCTATTAAAATCTCCAAGTATTATGAAGTTGGAATAATTGATTTTCATACTTGAGATGATCTTTAGATGATGGGCTGCATATGTTGTAAACTATGACTTTCAATTCCTGTAGCATTATATCAACCCTGTATGGTATTGAATTGTGTATGAGTACTAGAGCGTCACCATTGTGTCCACAGTCAAAACATATTGTCTGATATCCCCTCAACAGAAATCGGTGATGGACATTGAGGTGTGTCTCTTGTATGTATGCCACATTATTTATTTTTCCTTTAGTGTGCCATGTTGTATGATAAGTGTTCAAGGTGTTTGTTCAGTAATAGCACTGATTTCGGGTAAGGTAAATTTGAACTGTTTTATGTGCTCCTCACATCTGAATAGGAAAGAAGTGATTATATTTTAATAGTATTTAACATTATCTTATATTAGAACCTTGTATCACGGTGTCACACGATATTGGATTTAAGTTTGGTTCCAGCTGGGAAGGAGGGCGAGTCAGAAGTGTTTACAACTGGTGTTGCTGACACAATCAGCGCATAGGACGGTGTATGGCAGCATTTGCTGTGGGAGAAGGAAGATCTATTGGTTTGCCCGGAATGCGATGATGTCGAATCTTCGTTAAATATAATTTTAATATATTATATTGACTTTCTTTTATCTTGCTGCGCCGACCCGATAGTCCTGTTTTTGAATACCCCTTGATTCGGGAATGTTTTTTTTTTAAAATTAGCCTGTACTCCCAGTTCGGCCTAGCCTAAAGTAGGCACCGGGAAATATTCCGGAAAGTAAAGGTTACCTATGTGATACTGACCCCATAATCCACCGAGCGACAAATGATCTATAAAACTATGTATCCTTCACTCTGTTATTTCCCCTGTATCCTCCTTTGCCCATCTTTTATTTTACCCTCAGAAATGGAACTTGTCTTACCGCATGCTTGAATAACATTTCAAAAACATAAACACACATCACATATTTTCTTATTTTGTTATAGTCTCAGGGACATCTCAGGAAAAAAGGGAAAAAAAGTAACGCACCCTTCTTCATGCCACGAGACGTTAAAGACCATCTTACACACCTTCAAGCGCATTGGGAATTTGGTACTAGACCCACTTTTATATAGATCCTTAGGCACTCTGTGGGTGATTGGTCAGTATCTCTCCGGCCACTTTTACTTTCCAAAACTATCATGGTAACCAGTTTAGGCAGTGTCGATCTGGGAAACCCAGGTTAATTTTAAAACCCTGCACTCTTGCGGATTCGAACGAGCGCTTAGCCACAACGCTCCTTGGGTATATTGCTAGACCCATATGTTTAGACAAATCTAGCACTTGATCAATAAGGCGGTCGATATCACGCTAGTACACCTGTACTTTCCAGAACATTTTCTAGTACCAGTTTAAGGCTGAATCAACCAGCAAGTCCAGATCAACTTTAAAAACAATTTCCGTTCCATAGGTATTTAAACATATGACCATATGACCATATGACTTTAGGTATGCGCGCTAACCACTGCGAAACTGCGTCTTCCTTAAAGATAAAATAACTGTATGAACAAGTGAAGGACGCAATGAAATTAAACATTAATATAGACATGTGTAAACATGTGCAAAGCAAAGTCGAAACACATCAATGAAATAAATATGTGTAAAAACGTAAGGAACAAGAAAATAAAAGAACAGAAAATGAATTTATAAAATAATGTTGCGAAAAAGAACCAAACAGGTCTGAAACATGAATTTATGAAACAATGCGACGAACATGAACCAACAAGTACAACAAAGATACATTTATAATACAATGCGACAAACAAAACCCAAGAAAACAGTACAATAAATTCAAAATAATGTTTTCCCGTGGTGCATTTGAATAACGAATAAACAAACTATAGATTGCATAATTTCTTGCCTGTCATATTTTGCAGCATCTCTTTTGGTGCATACTTCAGTATTCACACAACATAAACTAAAGCAAAGAGATTCATACTACAAGCTGAAATACACCCACACATATATTTTCCCAAAGTTTTTTTTTTTTTTGCGTATCCTTTTACAGGACTTAGCTGTCAACAGCAGCATCTTTCAGCTGTCTGTTGATCTCTTGGCAAGATTACGCTCAGTAGTTTGCCATTGCTTTCTGAGCGGCCGGCTCAGTATCCGCAAGTCACGAGCGGGGGTCGAACCACCTCAGTTCTCGCTCCGCTGCGAGACTCTGCGTGATAAACGGGATTACAGAGAGAAAGTGTTGTAACCCCACAGCCAGAGAGACCGGCTTTCCCAAAGTAATTTAAATAAATGAAGTGAAGTGATCTTATGAAAATGTGGCGAGGCTAAAAAAGAAAAAAATAACATTACAACGGATCTATGTAAATAAATGCAAAGCAAGATAAAAATATCATTTAAATACATTTGCGTAAAAACTTAGCGAAACAAATAGAACAGCAAACACAATTTACAAACAACGTGGCGAACGAGAAATAGACATAACAGAAACAAACACAATGCAGCAAACAAGAATCAAGAGAACAGTACACAGATTGTATAAAAAATGAAGCAAATAACATTCAACAGAGCAGTACAATGAATGTATTAAAAATCTAGCAAACAAGAACCAAGAGAACCGTACAATGAATGCATAAGACAATGACACAAACAGAAGCCACGAAAACTGTTCAATGGATATATAAAAGAAAAACAATCATGCAAACAAAACATGAACCACGAAAACTGTACAATTAGTGTATAAAACAATGAAGCAAAAAGAACAACGAAAACAGTACAATAAATGTTGAAAATAATGGTGCCAACAATGGATGTACAAGAACAATGAAACAAACAAAACCTATGAGAATAGTGCAATGAATGTATAAAATAATCTAGCAAACAGAAACCAATAGAACAGTAAACTGAATGTATAGAACAAGAACGCAAATAAGAACCAGGAGAGCTGTACACTGAAAGCATAAAATAACGAAACAACCAGAACCAAGAGAACAAACAATACAATGAATGTCCAGACAACCATACCTTCTTCTTCTTCATCATTGTCATCGATCAAGTTGATGTTTTTGCTGTTGCTGCTGCCCAGAATCATCATCAGACCTTTAATAAATACACGTAAGCGTTGCTGCTGAGCATCGTCCAGATCTTTTGGTGATATCGTCCCTGTGGGAGCGAAAGAGGGTATCAGAGAATTGCCTATTTTACTGAAGAGGGCCTCTTTCTGCGTGCATTGACAGACAGCCGTAGAGATAGACAGGAGGACTGAAAGGTGGATGGATAGACAGCAGAAACAATGAAGGAACGAACTGTATTTTCAAAGGGTGAAGACATGGGATCACAGGAGATTTATAATCTGCAAATTTTAGCGGTTGCCTATGACTCGTTAATTATCTATTTAATATTGTGCATTGTAAATTTAGTAGCAAACATAACGGTGTGAATACCTCGCATAAAGCAAACAGAAGGGCAGAGACAGCCTGCCAGCTAGACAGCCAGCCAGACACCCAGTCAGCCAGGCAGGCAAGCAGGCAGACAGACAAATATACAGACAGACAGGCAGGCAGGCAGATAGATAGATAGAAAGATAGATAGATTTAGAGACAGACAGACAGTCAGGCAGGCAGGCAGATTAAAACTGTGTAAGTAAACATACAACAAATGATAGATGCAATATCCCATACATATTTGTGATATTCTTTTCTATAATTAGGTTTCCACTTCTCTCCAGTCACCCCGCTGTGTGTCCCACTTCACAAATTCTCCGATTATGTTTACTTTTCATAATAATGCATACCGCTTTCGAAACACAACTGCGGGAAATTTGGAAGCAGACAGCCTTGCGTTGCTTTTCATACAATAGTATGTGTGCCGGTCGTTCTTACAGCAACGACAAATTACTGAACGTAAACTTGGAAAGAAATCACAAACAGCCACAATTTATGGTGTTGATTGCGATGTCCTGTAAAGGATATGCAGCTAACTACTCGTAACTTTATACTATCACACCTATTCTTTACATCCACTATCACTAAGTATTTCTCTAATACTTAATGTTTGTTCGAACTGTCATAGAGTAGACCCATAAAAACAACTGTGTACACACGCAGAGCATGGTCGTACCTTCTCACCATGCAATTCACATGTAGTGACATTTTTACAATATTCTGTTGACATGTATTGTGACTTTTACTGTGTACCGCTCACATATGCTGGGATTGTTACACTATAAATTTCAAATATACTGTGACTGTTACAATATGTCATTCACATATACTTGATTGTTACAATATTCACATTTAGTGAGACTGTTACATTATACCGTGCACACATCCGGTGATTGTTAGATTACTGTTCACAAAAACTGCGAACGTATTAAATGAACGTTGACATACAAGCAATGACAATTACACTCCATGGCTTTAGAGGACAAACTCCGTGGAGTTTCCATTGGGAAGTGCTTAAGCCTCCCGCCTTCCGCTGCGAAGGCCGTGGGTTCTTCTCCGGACACAGTCATTCGATTCACGAGTGTAATTTTCTTGGAGACTCCAGGGAATTCGTCACTGGAGCTAAGGAGTTTCCGGCTCTGTGCGACTCTTTCGGCAGGCTACTCTGCGGAAATACGCCGATCCATATAGGAGACAACTGAGTATAATGAACTCAATACTCTTGCCTCTAAACCAAGTTAAAACCTTTTAGAAGACAAATTAATAATTGAATGAATTAGTTAATGAATGGCGTTTGTCAAAACATCTTTAACAAAAGTCAATACACAACACAGGAACACAAAAAGGAGGTCGATGTAAGCGAAAGGATTAAAGCGCTAGCGTTTAAACTTCCCGTGCATTGATGGCAACGTAGTGGGCTGAAGATAACACACTGGTCAGATCGACTTGAATATTTAGTTCGCGTCCTTGGCATGAGGACGTAACTTACAAGTACCTCAGAAGTCGGAGTAAGGTTCGCCTGATGGCGAGGGACACTGGAAATTGGGAAAGTTAATCCACGCGTAAAAATCAGTTCAGTGCACACCCTAGTAGTAGTAGTAGTAGTAGTAGTAGTAGTAGTAGTAGTAGTAGTAGTAGTAGTAGTAGTAACAGTAGTAGTAGTAGTAGTAGCAGTAGCAGTAGTAGTAGTAGTAGTAGTAGTAGTAGTAGTAGTAGTAGTAGTAGTAGTAGCAGTAGTAGTAGTAGTAGTAGTAGTAACAGTAGTAGTAGTAGTAGTAGTAGTAGTAGTAGTAGTAGTAGTAGTAGTAGTAACAGTAGTAGTAGTAGTAGTAGTAGTAGTAGTAGTAGTAGTAGTAGTAGTAGTAGTAGTAGTAGTAGTAGTAGTAGTAGTAGTAGTAGTAACAGTAGTAGTAGTAGTAGTAACAGTAGTAGTAGTAGTAGTAGTAGTAGTAGTAGTAGTAACAGTAGTAGTAGTAGTAGCAGTAGCAGCAGTAGTAGTAGTAGTAGTAGTAGTAGTAGTAGTAGTAGTAGTAGTAGTAGTAGTAGTAGCAGCAGCAGCAGCAGCAATAGCAGCAGCAGCACTCGCGTAGACTATTCTTGAGTTAAAAGTGAGAAAAACACACAGACACACACACAAACACGCACGTACGCACGCACTCACGCACGAGCGCGCGCGCACACACACACACACACAGAGCTGTACCTACCCTCAAGCAGACCTTCCAAGATCAGCTGATCTTCCGGTGAGAGAACGAGGTTCTCAATGATATCTTTGATACTGGGACGATCTTCACCTGCAAGTACCCGCAGAAACAACGTTATAGTGATGCGGCAGGTACTTTAGCTTACAACATGGACGATGGTATGGTTAACATTTACAACAGTGGGGCATAACGGCTGTCCTTATGTCATGACAATGTTACTTAATCGGTACTTCAGCTTGCAACGTGGCTGATAGTAAGTGGTGGCATTTGCACAAGTAGGATATACCGGCTGTAGAATATGTCATGCTGCTATGGCGAAGCCGGTTCCACAGTTTGCAGCATGGAAGTAGGTAAGTAATTCACAGTCATTCACAACACTAGTATAACGACTGTTCATATGTCACGTTGCCAGGTCTTAGTCAGATATGGCTGAGCTATCGTATGACAGTAGGCGGTACTACCTGCTTTCTGTTAGTGTGACGGGAGTCTCAGTGGCGAAGTGGTTAAGCCATTTGACTCGTGCTCCGAAGGTCGTGGGTTCGATTCCGGGCCGCGTCCTTCGGTTTACGAGTTAAATATTTCAGAGACTCCTGTGGGTCGTCGCTAAAAGCTACGGAGTTCGTGCTTTGTGCGACGCTTTCCGTGCTGCGGAAAGAGACCGAGCCATATGGAATAAAACCTGGTGCAATGAAGTCGACCCTGTCGACTTTTAAGCGACTTTTGTGTGTGTTAGTGCCGAATGTTAGGAGCCGCTCATGAAACCCGACACCCCACATTGTGCCAACGGCTTCGGATGGAGGAGTGCAATTAAGAGGGTACAAGCCTTCTCCTAGTGCGAGGAAAGACAACCTACAGATTAAATCTCATGGCAGGGCAGACCAGGCCTTTAAGTTGGCAAGTGGTCTAGGATGGACGCTCCGATTGGCGGACAGTAGAGCATTGTTTTCTGATCCGGCAGCGTCTGCAGCTTGTCTTGTTCCAGACGTATTGGTGGTGCCTTTCCTCTGGAGTAAACTAAGCAGGCCGTGAGAGGGATCATGTTGCATGGACAACACATGTTTCTAAATTCATCCCAGGCTTTGTGTTATGGAGAGGTAATTACTCCATGTTACAAACTATCATCTAACAAGACGGCAAAGTGCCAGTCAGTCAGTCATATGTCACGTTATAGTGACTTAAGAAGAAGGCATGTGCATATAAGGTGTTAAAAGCCCTTCGACAGTATTTAAAAAAAAAAAAAAATTTGTGTTTGTTTTTGAGTGGGTCAGAAAACAGGCTTTTTTTTTGTTTTTTGAGTGGGTCAGAAAACATGTTTTTTTTTGAGTGGGTCAGAAAACAGGCTTTTTTGAGTGGGTCAGAAAACATGTTTTTTTTAGTGGGTCAGAAAACAGGCTTTTTTCATTTGTGCACTCCCTCGCTTTGAACACAAGCATAGTCCATACACATGCTACTACTTCTGTTAGTTGCCACTACTGGGGAGTGCACAGGACTGATATTGCGATCGAGCGCTCTTATCCATTCATTTCGCTGTCCTCTTAGAGAACAGGTAATTAGACTGTACCATCCACTGGCTGGATAATTGCTGTTAGAGAACAGGTAATTAGACTGTACCATCCACTGGCTGGATCATTGCTGTTAGAGAACAGGTAATTAGACTGTACCATCCACTGGCTGCATAATTTCTGTTAGAGAACAGGTAATTAGACTGTACCATCCACTGGCTGAATCATTGCAATGATTCACATCCCCATGTTCTAGTAATTAGACTGTACCATCCATTGGCTGGATCATTGCTATAATTCACATCGCCATGTGCTAGAAGCGGGCGACGTACATTGCCTCTCCGCCCTTTATGTTTGTCCCTGCTGCAAACGGAGGCACAGGCTGCATGCACTCCTATAGCATCACATATTCTATAGCCGTCAATAAGTAGATTATATATGTCTACATCGGTCAAGAAATTTTCAAAACACCTCTGTCAATAAGTGGAATATAGATGTCTACATTGATTAAGAAGTATTGAAAACACCTGTGTCAATAAGTGAAATACACATGTCTACATTGGTCAAGAAATATTGAAAACACATATGTCAATAAGTGGATTATATCTGTCTAAGTTGGTCAAGAAATATTGAAAACACCTACTACAATAAGTAGATTATGTATCTACAAATTTGTCAAGAAATAGTATTGATAGCATCCGTGTCAAAAAGTGGGATGTGGAATATATTTGTCTAAAGTGGTCAAGAAATATTGAAAACACCGACTACAATAAGTAGATTATGTATCTACAAATTTGTCAAGAAATAGTATTTATAGCATCCGTGTCCAAAAGTGGGATGTGGAATATATTTGTCTAAAGTGGCCAAGAAATATGATTCGACACACCGGTGTGACAAAGTGGTCTAATTCTGGCCAACAAGATTGGAAAATGTGTAAACAGCTAAGAAGAGATAAACAAGTAGATAATGGAATAACGTAGGCAAAGAAACCATTCTGGCAAACACTGAAGACCAGATATACTTCATATATCTCTCTGTGTCTCTCTGTCTCTCTGTTATCCCCTTCTCTTCTTGCCTCCTCTCTGTCTCTCCTTTATCCTGATCACTCTATATTTTATCCATCGCTGCCTGGCAAGCTCCCAGTTCTCTCCCTTATTAGAGACAGCGACCTGTCTTCTGGCACATTCTGTCACAGATGCCTCAGGAAGTAAGAGCTCAGCTCTAGTTCATTACCCGGCTAGATCTGCCTGGATTTCCTCTTCCCCCCAGCCGTCACTCCCACCTCTTTTTCCTATTTTTTTTTCCCGAAGCAACGAACAAGCGACAAGTCCGGACTAATCTTCCAACAATATTGATTTTAGCGACGTGAAAAAAATGTCGGACATAACTTTCACGGTAATGATGTTAACAAAAATACAACAATTTACAGTGTTCCAACATTTGGTTGCTTTCCGTGTGCTCGGATCACGTGTATGTCACGTTCAGCATTCACACTATAGAAATCTATCAGTAAGGGCATGTGAAAGTACGGATGATGATTTGTTGACGGCGGCTTTTGTTAAGTAAAGTAACAAGATATTAAAGTATAAATCTATCATTAAGGGAATGTGAAAGTGCTGATGATGATTTGTTGACAGCGGATTTTTATAAGCAAAGTAATAAGATATTAAAGACAATTTTAACATAGAATTAAAGAACAGATTTGATATACTGTCTGATCTAGAGATCCTATTTAAAGATGCGGATGATCAATGAGAAATGTTGAATAATTCAATCAGTTTCGCTGCAGAAACAACTATTCCAAAATTAAAGAAGGTGGGTCGTAAGAAATGGATGACTGAAGAAATTTTACAACTAGTGGAAACAAGAAGAAACAACAAAAATAATCCTGCTAAATATGAAAACATTCACAGAAAAATCAGAACATTGTGTAAGGAGGCAAAAGAGGCATGGTTTGAAAAAGAATTGCACATAAATTGAAAGACAACACAACAGTAAAAATATCAAATTAATGCACAAAAGAATTCAGGAGCCCACTAATAAAAGAACACGTACATCAAGAGGCTGCCTAAAAACAAAAGATGGACAAATCATAATAGAAAATGATCAGATTTTACATGTATGGACAGATTATGTGAAAATACTTTAATGATGATAACAGAAACGAACACTGCTATTCGAAATAATAATGAAGGATCATCAATTTTGAAAAGATAAGTTCAGAATGTTCTTAAGCATATGAAAACTGGCAAGATCCCCAGTTCAGACAACATCACAACATAAATGATTAATTAATTCTTTAGAAGAATATGGAATAGATCAAGTCACCAGACTACTGAACACAATATATGATACTGGAGATATACCTCATGAATTATGTAATTATGTATTTATTGCAATCCCAAAGAAGTCAGGCGCCTTGATATGTGATCAGCATAGAACACTTAGTATAATGAGCCACATCAGGAAGATTTTGCTAAGAATTAGCATGCAAAGAGTTAGGAAGAAAATACAACCCGAAATATGAGAACTATGTCGGTTTGCATATTAACCAATAAAAAAGATGTCAATTGCTAAGAGAAAAAGAGTGTTGAGATGCTACATAGAGCCTGTACTTTTGTATGGATGTGAAGCGTGGACAATGAGCATTCAAGCCGAAAATCACCTGAAGGCTGTGGACATGTGGTTCCTGAGAAGAATGCAAAGAATACCATGGACAGCCAGAAAAACCAACGACCAAAACCTATAATAAACAAAAGAAAATCGTAAACTGACTAGAGAATTTAGACGTAGAAAGTCAACATTTTAGACAAGTTATGAGAAGAAATAAATTGGAGAACTCTGTGACAACTGGCAATATCGAGGGGAAGAGAACCAGAGGAAGACAGAGAAGTACATACCTGGGTGGCCTGACCACGTGGTAGGTCAAAACAAGAACACTGACCTGATCCACGACTCTGGTGATCGAGTGAAATAGCGAATCATGATCCCCTTTCCCGCTTACCGGCATGGCATATGATGGAAGGATGGATGTGTGTCTATGAATATATGTGTGTCAACCATTAAATGTGTGTCTACCTATATATGTGTGCGTCTATGTGTGTCTATCTATATATGTGTGTCTATCATCAAATGTATGTCTATGTGGGTCTGTCTATATATGTGTGACTACCATCACATGTGTGTCTATGTGCGTCTATATATATATATATATATATATATATATATATATATATATATATATATATATATATATACACACACATATATATATATATATATATATATATATATATATATATGTGTGTGTGTGTGTGTGTGTGTGCGTCTATGTGTGTCTGTCTATATGTGTGTGACTACCAGCACATGTGTGTCTATGTGTGTCTACCATCACATGTGTGTCTATGTGTGTCTATCTATTTATGTGTGTCTATATGTGTCTGTCTATATATGTGAGTCTACCATCATATGTGTGTCTACCTATATATGTGTGCGTCTATGTGTGTCTGTCTATATATTTATGACTACCATCAGATGTGTGGTGTGTCTTATGTGTGTATACCATCAAATCCGTGTCTATGTGTGTCTATATATTTATGTGTGTCTATGCCTATCTATCAATACTTGTGTGTTTACCATTATATGTGTATCTATGTGAGGTTATGTCTTATATATGAGGCGATGTCTGCGAAGAATTCTTGGTATTTAGTGGCAAGACAAAATCACAAATACTGAAGTATTGGAAAGATCAAGTTGTGTGACAGTTTATTCCATGCTCAGTCTTCGTAGACTTAGATGGATAGGACATCTTAGGAGGATGGATGATGGTAGAATACCAAAGGACATCTTGTTTGGTGAATTACAGATGGGTAAGAGATCTCAGGGTCGGCCTCTACTACGATACAAAGATGTGTGTAAGCGGGACATGATTGATACAGGCATTGATAATGCACACTGGGAGCAAGTCGCTGCTGAACGTGTTGCATGGAGGGCAAACATCAGAAATGGAATAAAGACAAAGGAGAAAATTATTGCAGATAAGTCACACACCGAGCGTTTGAGACGTAAGATGGTGCATGATGGTGGAAATGACCACGTGTTCACATGCACCCACTGTGAATGGACATTTACAGCGCAAATTAGCCTTATCAGTCACATGCGCTACCGCCATAGGTAAAAGTTATTATGCCTTTTTAAAGCACAAACTATCGTCTGTCAAGACGGCAAGGTGCCAATGATGTGAGGTTATCTATATATGTGTGTGTACCTTTTTATATATGCCTATATGTGTCTATCTATATATGTGTGTGTCTACGTGTATCTATCTATATATGTGTGTCTATGTGTATCTATCTAAATATGTGTGTGTCTATGTGTATCTATCTATATATGTGTGTGTCTATGTGTATCTATCTATATATGTGTGTATTTACCATTATATGTATGTCTATGTGTGTCTATATGTGTGTGTGTCTATGTGTGTGATATATTTTTCACAAGCCGTCACCGACGCTGTGAATATTTCCCGCAATACCATTTCAAGACTACTACCGCAACAGTGCTGGTTTGTTCCACACTTCTAAAATCCAAATTTTACAAGAAGAGACTCATGTTCGACGTGACAACCAAAAACTGGAGGGGAAAAAGCTACATAAAAATACGAACGACCGGAACACGGTCGGTTTACAGCAACCACGCACTGGACAGAAAAGATCTGAGATAGTTGATGGAGTGAGAGCACCCTCCCAATCGAATAGTAAAATATAACATGGTTTGATTAATAAGAGGAGTTAAGCCTCAGCCAACAAAGACATCGCATTTGGGAAAACTAATCCAAGGCAGATCTTAAAACCTGCTGTAGAGTGTCGTGAAGCTATGCAATCAAAATGAAAATAGTGGCTATAACAATATAGATCCAGACCTGAATTTGGTGATAGAAGCAACTTTGCTAAATACTCTGCGAGAGAGTGGGGCAGAAACCTATCCACCTGCAAAAGTTCCATTTTCCTTATAGGAGAGGTACAAATTATTTAGCATAATTTACCTGCCAAAAATGGAACCATATGGATCCAACTAAAATATTCTACAAACCGGGGAAGAACAACACACTGAAGCTTAATATATCACAGTGACTGCTTGGAGCAGGAATCCATAACCCACAAGTCAAGACAAGGGAGGGCAGACTAATTTTTCTATTTCAGATTTACTACCACAGAGGATCTGCAGGAAAATTACCTGCGAAATTACCTGTAGTCTTAATACTATGTGAGGAGGGGAGTCACTGCTGAAAATATAATTAAGTGTAAAGATCTTGAAGTAAATTAACTTCTGATTTTTTTCATGTATGTATTTGATGTATTTGAATTGATTGTGTCAAAAAGATTACTGTTCATTACTAACTGCATAGTTAATTAATGATGAAAAAAAGGAGGTCATTTCCTCTCAAGAGTGCATTTTTTAACTTGTCATAGTCAATTAGTTTAATTAAAAAAAAAAAAAAAAAAAAAAAAAAAAAAAAATCAGATAAAATTAGGTTAACTGAGAGAAGAGATGCAAGGAACCACCAAAAGGAGATTTTGGGTATTAAGGGGAACAGCTTGTAAATGTTTTCCTAGAGGTTTTATTAGTTTTCTGAGACTCTATTTATGGACTCAAACAACTGAGCCATTAAATGTTAACATAATTAAACTGGCAGGATCACACTGGGAAAGAGGAACTTAGCATCCTTTCTCTCTTTGGGATTTAGCCATGAACCATATATCCGACAAGTTGGGGGCTAGAAGTCCGGGATTTCTTTAATCAGAAAGTAGAATAGAGCAGGTTGGAATAGTAATATTCACCTAGTCGGAAGTTATCATATCATTAGATATAGGTAATGTTAGGTAAATCGCTTAACTAGACATTCGTGCTTTGCTTTAAGTCTATTCTCCAGGTATACAAGTGTAATCACATTCTGAGAAGACAAGAAACAGGTAACAATGGCAGACACAGCCAGACCGAGAAATCTGCTCACGGAGACTGGCAAGCAGTTCGACCTTACAGGTAAGGCTCAGTATGTTAGCGAAGAGTATGAGAAACACGAACGTCTACAAGCTGAGAAGGAAAAGGAAGAAAAGCGTCTACAAGCTGAGAAGGAAAAGGAGGAAAAGCGTATACAATCTGAGAAGGAAAAGGATCAAAGACGGCTACAAGCTGAGAAGGAAACAGAAAAGGAAGACAACAACATGAACTGGAAATGAGGAGGCTGGACAATGAAACAGAGTTATGAGGACTGGAAATCATGAAACAACATAACTCCTCAACAGATCACATTAGATCTTTAGCTGAACCACAGAGTGAAGCAGCTTCAGTTCAAGTCAATGCCATGTCTTTTCCGCTGGATCCCTTCAACGAACAAGCAGGCAAAGTCTTTGTCAAAGACTGAAACAGGAGGCAGGAAGCCTGCCTCATGATAGAACACCACCGGGACGTGGGGTCAACCTCAGATAGAGTAGAGGGAACACAGTGCCCGGGATCAGGGCAGGATAGATGATAGAAAAGGGGGACTATTAACTAGTCCTCACACGGAGGCGTTGACCAGATAGTTAGCACTACTGGTCACGACAGAATCACGCCTGCGTGAATGCCACGATTGCCACTCAACCAAAGACAGCTAATAGAAGCGTGCTAACTGACCTAGCACTCAAAGAGCCGAAGGACGCATGAAGGTCCTTCCGCGTGGCGTGTAGCGACGCGAGTGAAGGAAGTCAGACTGGGGACTGACTTTGTAGTGTTCACATCGTGTAGAATAGAGATAGTTTTCGTATAGCCTAGTAGATAGAGATTAGCCATAGGGTTTAGGAAAACTAGTGATAGAGAATATTGTGACTTTATGTGTGATCAGATAGCGACTGTTTTGTAATCGTAAAGAGCCAACGGCAATAAAATGTACCATTTCATTTCTCGCACACGACTTGCAAGTTTCTTGTATGGTGTGGGAGAAGTAATCCGATGATGCCTGAAACATGAGTTGTTGACAGGCAATAGGATTAAATGTGGTGTCAGAAGTGTGGCTTGAACCTGAGTTCAAGCTATAACACTTACCCACGGCTCTAGACTAGGTTTACGGATAGGATATTACAAAGATTAAATGTTTAATTTGTGTCAGTGACGATGACGTATGCAGACTAGAGCGAATTGCGAGCAGAATTGTGCCTATCGTGATGAAATAATGTTTATTTGTGCTTATTAGAATGTTATATATTTAAATAATGTGTTCTTCAAAGTTGTAAGTATTCATATTATGTTCTTCTTTCATTTATTTATGTAATTATTTATTTGTTTATGAATAATTGTCAAAAATGATTCATGGCGGAGCAATACAGAGGTCAGCGACAGTATTGATTTTTGCAAGCTAAAAATAGCGCTGCGCCTGTGACGTGGCACGATTGACAAGCAGTTGGGCCTCGCCACTTGGAATCAGCATTTCAGTGTTTACGAACTGCCAAGCTGCTGCCTGCCTGAATCTTTACGATATATTAAGTATTATTTGTTTATTTAAGTTAGAGAATGAATATATTTATTTATTTACACATTATTATTATATTTATATTTATTTGAAAGCAGTTATTGAATTTTTTTCGTACTTTTGTATTTGTTTACCGTCACGAGGGCACTACTTTCGGCTATGCAAATTAGATTTGGTCTGCACCATACTTCCATAGATTAAACTAAGTTAGTAACGAAAGACATATTACTGTAGAACGAAGACAGGACATTGACATTAAATATTAATTAATCGATATTCTGTTTGTTCGTGGGCATGTCAGTGTCATTGTACCAATTTGTCAAAAATCTATTTTTCGTTTACGAGTTGTTAATTGTTGCTGCTCTGTAAAACCAGGGTGAACAACAGCTGATAGATAACGTGAGTGTATGCCGATGTGCCAAACAAGGTGACCTGAGTAGAAAACTCGTGTGTATTCCGGGGTGCCAAACAACGGGACCGGTGTTGCTTACGTGTTGTTCCTTGTTCTCGGGAAAATTATGATGAGTAAAACCTACGTTTTTGGCATGCATTGTGATTAATAGTGCATCTCTTTTTCAGCGTGTATTGTATGAACAGACTTTGTGCTCTAATTTTTTGGAGAATACAATTTTCCAGATTGTAAACAAAGAGTACAATTTGTAGTGCTCAGATATTAAATAACATAGCATATCAAAGAAAAATAACTGAGTGAAGCAGTCAGTTCAGGTTAACGCGAGCCAATTACCCAACAAAATGGCTACTCTAGCTGACTTCATTAAAGCAGGCAAAGAATTGCAATACACAGGTAAAGAGCTAGAACAATATGCGGATCAAAAATTTAAAGAAGCAAAAGAGGCTGAGAGAAATGAACGGGCATTAGAAAGACAACACCAAAAGGAGATTGCAGAACTAGCTGAAATAACAAAACAAAAACAGCTAGAAGATGACAAACAGATTAAGCAACAACAATTAGAATAGGATAAAAATGTTAAGCAACAACAATTAGAACAGGATAAGAATGTTAAGCAACAACAATTAGAACATGATAAGAATGTTAAGCAACAACAATTAGAACAAGATAAGGAAATTAAACAGAAGGAATTAGAATTAAAACAAAGAGAATTAGATCTAAAGCAAAAGGAGATAGATAAAATGGCAAGAGTTAAGGAAAAACAAATACAAGTAGAAGCAGAGACACAGTTAAAGATGAAAGGTATGGATGTAGACTCACACGCAGAGATCTCTGCTACTAAACTAAGAAGTCAACAAGAAGAAAATAAATTCAACAAATACAAGAATATTATCAAACCATATTGTAAAGACGATTCAATATCTGCTTGGACAGAAAATGTCGAGTATCAGTTTAAATATCACCAAGTTCCTTTAGAGATGTGGGCTATGATTTATATGAAGAACCTGAGTGGTGAGCCCCTTAAAGTGATAGAATCTATACCAACCGATCTTAGATCTGACTACCAATACATCCGTGATAGGATTATGCAACACTTTTTACTTGATGCCCCTGGGTATCAGGTTCAGTTCTCAAATTTAAAACCTAAACCTACTGAGACTTTCATTGACTACGTCTCAAATGTTCAAAGTGTACTAAATAGATGGCTTAAAGCAGCTAACATAGGAAAAGACTTTGATAGATTGAAAAATTTAATAGCTATGGATAAAGTAATATCCACTATACCATCCTCTTTTGCTAAATGTTTGCAGCAGTCAGACATTGAAACCATAGAACAGTTTGAAAAGAAAGGGTCTGCATATTTTTCGTCAAACAGAAATATTTTTAAGACTTCAAATGACTCTGAAATAGTTTCCTTTGTAAAAGATCAATCTAAAAACTATCAGAGCAATAGAAAACCATTTAATAAATTTGACAAGAAAGATAGAAAAATTTCAAAATGTATCCACTGTCAACTTTTACATGACACTTATTCAATGTGTGACAAATCGCCAAGTTATCCGGCACATCTTGAAAATGTTATTAAGAAGCAACAGAACAAAAGATCTGCATACCGGCGTGCCATTAAATGTTTTTTTTTGTTCCAGCTACGGCCATTATTCAAATAAGTGCCTAGGCCGCCAACGTATGAAAGCCAACAATGCTATTTTACTTGATACATCTTCTGATAGTGGTAGTGAGACTGAGTGTGATGTTGAAAATGAATTACCTGTTAACCAAACTGAAGAGGTGTGTTGTGTAAACGCTTTGTTAAGTTTTGACAGTTGTGAGCGATGTCACCAATTTCATGCTGACGGAAAATTAGAATGTGGACATACAGTTCCATTCTCATCTGAGAGTGTGAATGCAGCCTTAGCCTCCAGAGGCAATTTAGAGTTCAACAATGCAATGGTCAATGATAGACCATGCCAATGTTTGCTGGACAGCGGTAGTACCCTTATTGGTCTCAGAAAGGAACTGGTGAGTCAAGAGGATTATACAGGTGACTCTGTCAAATGCCGAACCTTTTCGGGTAACATTGAAATTTACCCTTTGGCCAAAGCCCGTATTAACACTCCTTTCCTTTCGGGTACATTTACTTGTGCTGTACTTGACAACCCTTGTACTGATTTAATTCTGGGTTGCTTACCCCAACTAAAACAATGTACTAGCGATGAAATAGCTGCATGGAACCAATTGAATGCAGTTAATGCAACAACCAGAGCAGACACTATAAAACATCAAGACACGCTACAAGATGAGAGACTACTGTTGCTTTCTCCATCTAGCACTGATGATACCAACAGGGAAAAATTCATAGAACAGCAGAAAGCTGATCCTAGTTTGTCTCCTTATTTAAAAGTATTGAAAGAACGAGCAAAAGTGACAAAGAACGCATCATGGTTCTTCAGATTAAATAATGGCATTCTTACTAGATATTATACTACTGGTAACCATGAGATTTAGCAAACGGTGTTACCTGTACAACATCGCATAACTGTGCTAAAGATTGCACATGAGTCACCGTTTGCTGGCCATCTTGCATATGACAAAACCAGGGCCAGAATTCAGGCTCATTTTTATTGACCAGGTTTTTGCAATGATATTAAATTATTTTGTCGTTCGTGTAATGTCTGTCAACAGTTAGTACGAAAGGGTAAACATGCTACAGCTGAAGTACAACCTTCTACACTGGCTTCTAGGCCATTTGAGAGTGTGGCGGTAGATATTGTTGGACCCCTGAATCAGGTGTCCAGCAAAGGAAATCGCTTCATATTAACGATGGTCGACCTATGTACAAGGTGGGTTGAGGCAGTAGCTTTGAAGTACATCACCTCCAAAGATGTTGCCAATGTATTTCTACACCTGTTCTCACGATTCGGATTTCCACGGACCATTTTATCCGATCGTGGAACTCAATTCATATCGGCTGCAACGCAAGCCCTTACAAAAATGTTAGGGATTAAACAACATTTCACGACAGCGTACCATCCAGCCAGCAATGGGATAGTAGAAAAAATTAATGGAGATCTTAAGCATATGCTGGCTAAGGTAACAGCAGAAAACCCAGCTGATTGGGATACACTGTTACCAACAGTGCTGTTCGCCTATCGGGAGATTCCCCATTCAAGCAAGGGTTTCTCACCGTTTGAATTAGTGTACGGGGCTAACCCACGTGGACCCCTAACCATTTATCATCAGGCAATAACGAATTCTATTCAAATTCCCGAACAAAAAACACCTTATGAAATGGTAACTGAAACACGAGATAAAATCATGAAATCGTGTATTATAGCTAAGGCAGCTTTGGAGAGGAAGGGTCAAATCTACCGCCAATATGCCAACAAAGGGGCGAGAACAATTGAACTTGAACCAGATCAAGACATACTTCTCTTGCTTCCTGACAAACGAAATTTATTATTGACTTCATGGCAAGGGCCATTCAAGGTGGTACGTAAAATTTCAGATGTTGACTATGAAATATCAATAAACGGACACTTAAAGATATTCCATGTCAACATGTTGAAACCTTACTATTCACGACACGAGACAGAAGTAGAGACAGACGAACACAGTGCACCCACACTTAGTGATCAGACGACAGACATACACAACGCAACTACACTATTTAGCGAGACTGGCATATCCGACGAGCATACACTTAGCGAGAATACAGAATACACACTTAGCACCACCACCGTACTGAATCAGGTAGACGACGACGGAATGGAACTACCATTTCCTATTGTAGACAAGACTGCTACATTAGATAGCATACAGATAGAACAGGGACTAACAGACAGTCAACGACGACAATTAGTAGAATTAGTGACGGAATACAAGGACATATTCTCTGACATTCCAGGTAGGACGGACAGAATCGAACACTCCATTCTTCTTTCGGACTCTAAGCCTATTAAATGCAGGCCGTACTCAATCCCACTAAGCTATAGGGAAAATCTAAATAAGGAAATTCTGAATTTAGAGGCTAGTGGGATCATCCAGAAATCCACCTCTGAGTACTCTTTTCCAATTGTTCTAGTTAAGAAGAAATATTCTACAATTCGTCTGTGCGTGGACTATCGAAAGCTCAACAACGTCACCAAGATCGACGCAGAGCCAATTCCTTCCTGCGAAGATCTTATTCTTGACATGTCCACCTCCAAAATCTTTTCTAAATTAGATCTCACTAAGGGATATTGGCAGGTCCCTATGCAGTCTCAATCCATCCATCTTACTGCTTTTTCAACACCTTTAGGACTTTACGAGTGGCGTTTTCTTCCTTTCGGACTTCGAAACGCTCCTGCCACTTTCGTACGCTTAACTAGAGATCTACTTCATGGAGTGACGAATACAGTGACCTATATAGATGATATATGTGTCCATACTGATGACTGCACAACACACCTACTGAAACTGAGACATGTCTTTAATAGGTTGCGACTCTTCGGGCTCACTGTCAAACCGAGCAAAGTCGAATTGGGCCTAAAAGAAATTGATTTTTTGGGTCATGTCAGTTCTCAAGGTCAACTAAAGACTGACCAGAAAATTATTACCAAAATTATGAATCTGACCATGCCTACCACCAAGAAACAGGTCAGAAGCCTTTTGGGGTTAGTGAATTACTATAGTAAATTTATTCCAAATTTAGCGGAGATTACAAGTGTATTTTCCAATGTTTTAAAAGCTTCTGTAAAATTGGATGTCAAAGATGCATTATTAATTTCTGCATTGTCAAAATTGAAAATCTTGTTTAGTAATGTTCCAATCCTCCGCTTGCCTAATCCGAGGCTCGTTTATTATCTTAGGACAGATGCCAGCAGGATCTCCATCGCTGCAGTACTAGGCCAATTTTATGAGGGCATCTTCCATCCGATTTGCTACGTGAGCCGTAAGATCACACCAACCGAGTCCAGATATTCCATATCCGAGTTGGAAGCCTTAAGCGTCATCTATGCGGTGAGAAAGCTGCATCGATTTCTGGCGGGTGTGCACTTCATTGTCCAGACTGACAACTCCCCAATAACGGTCATACAGAGTGGTGTACATCGAAATGACCGAATATACAGTTGGTCGCTAATACTACAAAATTACACCTTTAGTATAGAGCATATTAAGGGGAAAGATAACCTCTTGGCTGATACCCTTAGTCGACCATCTGATGTAGCAATACCAGAAATTTCCACATAAGAGTGTAGAGTAATAGATGTTAATTTAGTACAGTCAAATATTCTATGTGAAATATGTTAGAAATACATGGATATTATGTGCTGAACTAAGTACCAAAAACATTGACCTGCTATGTGTCCGTAGACATCAAAAGTAAGAACTTTACTCTGGGAACAAATATATCACCTTGTGAACTAGGACGGCTTATTACTTGCTAAGCTCCATATATGTTCCAGTGAATTAGTTGTGTTAAACAGAGAAAAACAGTGTCAGATGATTATATACATACAGACACGAAAACAGTGGTCTACTTTACAAGCGAACTCTACAGGTGCAATACCCATAGAACAAATAGGACTGTGTAATGGATTTCAAATACCCAGAACAATTGTATAGATAGTATGCCAATGAAAGCATGTTTCTGAACATTAATGGCAACGACTAACCTGAGGTATTTAAAGACCATGTATATATAAACTTAATGTGATATGTATCATAATGTTTTAATATAGTGATAACATATAGATAGATTATGTCATTTTAATTTATATTTAGAGTTAGACAATATAATATTTTTCATTTTTTTTTTTGGTAGATAGAATATTAATTTACATATTTATTTAGCTTTAAAAGTAGATTAGGATAGTAATTTAAACATGACAACTAATTATAAGAAGTTTAGATATGAATAGTATCATTCAGTTTATTATATTTCACTTTGTTTCATTTCATTTGATTTCATTCCATCTTAACCAATCCATTTAACAAACGTTATCATTTAGTAGCATGATTAGGTTACACCATAATAGAATATAAATATTATACATTTAAAGATACATCATTAACACCATATAGAATAAGAATATCAATCATATAGTTTGTTTCATTTAAAAACATTAGTTAGAATATGTTATATTTCACATCACCCATTTTAGAAAGGGACGTAACTTATTACATTTCACATTACCCATTTCACAAAGGGACATAACTCATCTCACATCAATTTCATTTCACATAGGTAAATTACATCCCTTAAATTAGATAAATATTAGGAGTAATGTAAGCTTATTTTAGGATTAATGTGACAGATAGATTAATATAGGCAACACATTAAATGTATATTTATAGAACTAGTATTAGTATGTCAGTATTTAGAGTAATATTTCTGTAGAATACAGTGGTTAAGAATACCAGGGTACAAACCATTAACCCTTTTTTCTTACATGTAAATATGTTGTAAATACTTGACGTGTGCAACGGTTGATGCACAGTCATTAGGCTCAACTCTGTCAAACTGAGCCAAACTTGTACAGTGTCACTCCAAGGTTTTTAAAATAACTATGAGGGTAAAAGATGCGTGACAAAAATGAGAGTGAAAGTTATGCGACAGAAATGAAGGTAAAAGATGTGTGACAAAGGTGAGGATGAAAGATGTGTGACAAAAGTGAGGGTAAAAGAGGTGCGACAGAAATGAGGGTAACAGATGTGTGCCAATAGTGAGGGTAAAAGAAGTGTGACATAAGGGAAGGTGAAAGATGTGTGACAGAATTGTGAAAGTGAGAACAAATGTAAAATATACAGGAGAGAGTGAGAACAGTCAGCGGAATTTTTCTGCCGCTCAACAGGACTTTTTATTTTTGTTGCCGTCAAATGTTGGTTTCAATGTTGAAAATGTGTTGTAATGAATGTATTTTGTGTAGTTTAGTTTAGGATCTTAGTGAAAGTATTTTGAGTCTCATAAGACAGAAACGTAGTCACAGATTTGTATTATACACATGTTTGTGACCACAGTTAAATGAATTATGGCACTTGAAAAACTAACTTACATACACATGATAGTTAGATACACATGTTAGAGGGTAGATTATACGTTTAATTACATCCAAACACACAAACAACCAGAAAAACAAACATATAAATTGCATACACTTTTATTAGATCAAAGGGAGATAACTCCGGGTCAGGGGACATAATAGACAACGAAACACTAACTTAACAGTGAAATATGACTTTACACGCGGAAGCGAGATAGGTAAAGCCTGTCGCTCACAGCTTGTGTAATGGTTGTTTAATATTATATGGGGGACATGAAGCAATTCATGTGTTGACCTTCAGAAAGTCAACTTTGTATGGGTAGTGAGTTAATTTACTATTTGAGGGCAGGTCTTAGAAGACAACGGTCCGGTTCAGACATACCTCTAATTAATATAATATTGCGATTGAGAAGAGGGCTCACGCCAACCAGACAAGTTTGTGGCGATTGCCAGTAGCCAAGTAAAGTGATGCTACATTGTGACATTAGTCAGTAGGTCTATTGAGTAGCCCAAAGCCAGGTTATCTACAGTCTTTGACAAAAATTAGACACACTAATTTTTTAGAAACCTCTTGCGTCACAACCAATGAGTCAAAGTTGATGACGCAACACAGGAGGGGAGGGTGTGTGTCAAAGACTGAAACAGGAGGCAGGAAGCCTGCCTCATGATAGAACACCACCGGGACGTGGGGTCAACCTCAGATAGAGTAGAGGGAACACAGTGCCCGGGATCAGGGCAGGATAGATGATAGAAAATGGGGACTATTAACTAGTCCTCACACGGAGGCGTTGACCAGATAGTTAGCACTACTGGTCACGACAGAATCACGCCTGCGTGAATGCCACGATTGCCACTCAACCAAAGACAGCTAATAGAAGCGTGCTAACTGACCTAGCACGCAAAGAGCCGAAGGACGCATGAAGGTCCTTCCGCGTGGCGTGTAGCGACGCGAGTGAAGGAAGTCAGACTGGGGACTGACTTTGTAGTGTTCACATCGTGTAGAATAGAGATAGTTTTCGTATAGCCTAGTAGATAGAGATTAGCCATAGGGTTTAGGAAAACTAGTGATAGAGAATATTGTGACTTTATGTGTGATCAGATAGCGACTGTTTTGTAATTGTAAAGAGCCAACGGCAATAAAATGTACCATTTCATTCCTCGCACACGACTTGCAAGTTTCTTGTATGGTGTGGGAGAAGTAATCCGATGATGCCTGAAACATGAGTTGTTGACAAGAATTGAGAAATACTTATCAAGATTCGAGACGATGTGCGTGAAGTGCGGATTGGAGGAGACCAAATGGGCAGTTAAATTGTCACAAGGATTTCGCGGAATCGCTTAAGAAGTATTGTCTAGGATTCGACGTGAGGAGAAGGGCAATTATGACATCCTGAAACAAGCCTTATTAGCCAGATTTGAAATAGGAGAGAACTACAAGAAACAGTTGAGGACTGTTCGGAAGGAAGCCAGGAAGTACGTTTCTCAATATGTAGAACGATTGAAATCCTACCTAAACAAATGGAGTACCATGTCTAGATTTGAAGAAACGTAACAAGATCTACAAGAAATATTTCTAATAGATCAACTTAAAGAGAAAATGTCTCAGGACATGAGAGCATTTCTAACACAAGATGGAGCTGACAGATTGGAATCTATGATTACTTTGGCAGAGAAATATGAAAAGTCGCAGAAAAGATAAGGGAGGTAATCAACGAACTACCAATAATCTCCCTCGCGAGTTCCCTCAGAAGACCAAAGATAAGGGAGGACCGAAATCCAGCAAACCAAATGGATCTAATGGATCAAATAAGACCACTACAACACAGAATCAGCAGGTGGAGTGGGAGGAGAAGGCCTACTACAGCCATTGTAAGACGTATACTCACAACACAAAGGATTGCAGAAATAAACGTCAACCTCTTACCACAGTCTGCATGGTAATACATAAAGCAGCGAGGGTGAACCGGAAAGATCGTTCTTCTTCTTCTGCGTTCATCCGGGATTTTTTTTCGGATGTGACTGCGTTGTGCCTGTTTACAACAGAGCTGCGTTCTTGCGCCGTTAGGCCGACACATCCGACTTCTGCGGGCATTTGTTGACCGGGTTAACCTTCCCGGGGAAAGATCGTTCCAATACAGAGACACATCGGAACACCAACTCAAAACTGCCAGTCATAGAATCTGTCAACTTTAACGGATGGACAGTGCAATGCTTCTATGACACAGGTTTATTGTTCCACGCAATAGTACAAGCCTCAGTGGTAAACACAGAGAAAGTTACAGATAAAACCGTCGAAATACAGGGATTTCTTAAAAGTTCCGTGCCTATGACGCTACCTGTTGACAAAGTCAGCATAACTTCACGCTATGTTACGGTAGAAATCAGAGCAGCAGTCATCGAAGACCCAATCTATCCTGTTATGCTAGGATGTCGCTACGTCTTCTTAGGAGAACCAGCATAGCCGATGATAGGATCAGCGATGACTACACGCCAACAGGCTTAGAAAATTCCAACGACAACGACACCAGCAAATCTTCAACCAGAGGATTTAAAAGAAACGTAAGCAACAGATAGTTCACTTGGGACTTGTTTTCGTAAGTTGCCAAAATCGCATACACTTCCTAGGAAAGGTGATGTCTAAATGAAGAACGGAATTCTTCACCGGAAGGCAGGACAGTTAGGACAAGAGTATTCACAACTTGTTGTACCAACTACTTACAGAACGCAAATACTGGAGATGGGACATAGTATGCCGTTCAGCGGACACATGGGAATCAACGCAACAACGCAACGAATCTCAACCCTACTACTACTGGCCGGGAATGAACACGGACATTCATCGATATGTCAAACCATGCCCAGAATGTTAGAGAGTAGTCCCAAAGCACTGGACACCACCAGCGACATTAGGGTAAATGCCCATCACTAGCGGACCATTCGAGAAAGTGGCTGTGGATATAGTCGGACCTCTCACCCAGACAAAGAGAAAGAATCGATTTATACTAACACTCGTAGACACATGCTCGATGTGGGCGGAAAGCTGTGCCGATGCCATCGAGTGATTCCAAGCATGTTGCAGAAGCTCTACTTCGTATATTTTCCTATTAGGAATTCCATTCAGGATTCTGACTGACAACGGATCACAGTTTAAAGGAAAGTTAATGGAGGAAGTTTTCAGACTAATCCAGTCTAGGCAGATATGTACTTCTCCATATCACACTGCTTCAAACGGAGCTATGGAAAGATGTAATGAGACCATAATAACCATCTTGAAGAAACTAGCTCAAGAAAAACCAGAGGCGTGGGATACATACATTCCGCAGCACTTTTTGCGTACCGAGAAGTACGACACAAATCTACAGGAATTGCACCAACAACATTGTTGTTCGGTCGTCCAATCAAGTGACCATTGGAAGCTTTTCTTCGTACATGGACTGATGATTCAGTTGATGAGTCTGCTGTGACTGCATCCGCACATGAGGAAGAGGTAAAATAACGACTTCAACTTGGCTGGAAATTAGCCGCAACCAATCTACGACAAGCACGTCGAAGAATGGCTAACAATTTCAAAAAGAAAGCAAAGGATAGAGAGTTAGAGGTGGGAGAAAAAGTGCTATTATTTCTTCCCACGAGTCAAAACAAGTTTCAGATCGGTTGGAAAGGACCTTATGTAGTAAAAGAGAAAATGTCCAGAACAAACTACAAGATCTCTATAAAGGGGAAAGAGAAAATCTTTGATCCCAACCTTTTACGAAAGTACAACGAGAAATCCGCCTCCGAGACAAAACATTTAATAGCAATGGCAGTAGCAACAGAAGTTGAACATGGAAACTCAATGGGAGTGGAGTATCCTCTGCAGTTCAAAGAGACTTATCGAGATTTGGACATTAACCCAACATTAACGACGGATCAGCAGCAGCAGATTCGAGAGTGCTTAGAGAATTATGCAGAGATACTAACCCTATTCCATACGCCAAAGCCAAACCTCTCAGAGATGAAATTCAACAACTGCTTTCAGCTGCGTTAATATCACCTACTGAATCTCCTTATAATGCAAGTGTAGTTCTCTTGAGGAAACCCAATGGTGAACATAGATTATGCATTGAATATAGGCAGCTGAACGCTGTAACAGAGTTTAAACCGGAACCACTGCCAGATCAGAATAAACTTTTCACCAGCCTCAACAGAGCAAAATACTTCACAAAGATAGATCTCAGCAAAGGATATTATCAAATCCTAGTGAAAAAGGAAGTAAGACCGTGGTTAGCCTTCAGCACTCCTGATGGACACTACGAATTTATCATTCTTCCTTTCGGATTAAGCAATGCGCCTAGTGTCTTCACTCGCATGATGAGGAAACTTTTAGAACCAGTGGAAAATCCACGTCTTAGCAACTTTATGGATGACATCCTGATTGCTACAGAAACATTCGAGGAACATCTTGAGACACTGAAGATACTGTTCAACCGACTGAAAGAAGTGGGGTTGACAGCAAAACCAAAGTAGTGCCAGATTGGATTCCGGCAGTTAGATTTTTTGGGACACACAATATTTCAAGGCAAAATGCAACATCATGATGGTAATGTGGAGAAACTAAGGAATGCACCGCGACCCAGAACCAAAAAGGATGTTCGATCGTTTGTATCCCTCTGCTGATTTTACCGAAGATACATTCCGAACTTCAATTCCCTCGCACCTCCGTTGACAAATCTCACTCGGAAAGGGGAACCAGACAATGTCGTTTGGTCTGTTGAGTGCGAGAAAGCATACGCGGAGTTAAAGAAAACTTTAACAGCTAAATCCGTTCTTCATTTGCCAGATCTAAAACGTCCGTGGATACTCAGGACGGATGCAAGCAACATAGAAATTGGTGCCACCTTATTACAAGGAATGGATGAGGATCAAACAATACTCTTCCCAGTTGCCTATGCGAGTTGAATTCAGCCGAACTCAATTATTCTACCATCGAAAAGGAATGTTTAGCTTTAGTTTGGGCAGTAGAGAAGTTCCAGGCGTACCTGCATTGGAAACACTTCACAATACAGTGCGATCATCATGTATCTGTCTGTCTGTCTGTCTGTCTGTCTCTCTCTCTCTCTCTCTCTCTCTCTCTCTCTCTCTCTCTCTCTATATATATATATATATATATATATATATATATATATATATGCCGGTCTCTCTGGCTGTGGGGTTACAACACTTTCTCTCTGTAATCCCGTTTATCGCGCAGAGTCTCGTAGCGGAGCGAGAGCTGAGGCGGTTCGACCCCCGCTCGTGACTTGCGGGATACTGAGCCGGCCGCTCAGAAAGCAATGGCAAACTACTGAGCGTAATCTTGCCAAGAGATCAACATACAGCTGAAAGATGCTGGTGTTGACAGCTAAGTCCTGTAAAGGATAAGCTAATATATATATATATATATATATATATATATATATATATATATATATATATATATATATATATATATATATAGACAAATATTTGTGTCAGGTCTTAGTCAGATATGACTGAGCTACCGTATAACAGTAGACGGTACTACCTGCTTTCTGTTAGCGCCGAACGTTGGGCCAACGGCTTCGGGCGGAAGAGCGCAATTGGGAGGGTACAAGCCTTACCCTGGTGCGAGGAAATGCAACCTAAAGACAAAGTGTCATGGCAGGGCAGGGCAGACCAGGCCCTAAGGCTTGGTTGGCGGCTGATCTAGGATCGAAGCTCCGACAGGCGGACAGTTAGAGCATTGCTGTGCTGATCCGGCAGCTTCTGTAGCTTGTCTTGTTCCAGATGTAGAGGTGTTACCTTTCCTCTGGAGTGAACTAGGCAGGCCGAGAGAGGGATCATGCTGCATGGGCAACACATGATCTCTATATTTTAGCCCAGGCTTTGTGCTATGGAGAGGCAATAGCTCCATCCTTTACAAACTATCCTCTGTCAAGACGGCAAGGTGCCAATGATATATATATATATATATATATATATATATATATATATATATATATATATATATATATATATGTGTGTGTGTGTGTGTGTGTGTGTGTGTGTGTCTATGTACATCTATCTATATATGTTTGTCTATTCCTGTCTGTCTATATTTGTGTGATTACCAGTAAATGCGAGTCCATGTGTGTCTATCTATATATGTGTGTCTGTATGTGTCTATACATGTCTATCTATATATGTGTGTCTATGTGTGTCTATATATTTGTCTATCTGTATATGCGTGTCTATGTGTGTCTATCTATATATGTGTGCCTATCTATATATGTGTTCTCGCCGCGTTGGTAACTTACGGGATAAGTGAGCCGGTCGTTCAGTAAGCAATGGCAATCTACTGAGCGAAATCTTGCCAAGAAATTAACGACAGGGGTAAACTGCTGGTGTTGACAGCGATGTCCTGTAAAGGATATGCGAAAAAAAAATCTATATATGTGTGTCTATCTATATGTGTGTGTTTATGTATTTCTATCTATATATGCGTGTATACCATCATATATGTGTCTACATGTGCCTATTTAAATGTCTCTCTCCCTATATATATATATATATGCCCATATCTCTCTCTCTCTCTCTCTCTCCCCCCCCCCTCTCTCTCTATGTGTGTGTGTGCGTGCGCGCGTGTGTGTGTGTGTTCGAATAATTATCGACGTGGGGATTTCTTTCAGGAGCCGCGGTAGCGTAGTGCCTTGACCCTTGCCTCAAGGCGGTGTTGTCAAGGGTTCAAATCCACATTGAGAGGGATGTTTAAACGTGACATGGTCTCTCAGGTCGACCTCGCCTTAAATGGCTACCACACATATCTTGGAAAGTGAAGATGGCCGGGGCTGGATTGACTACCTCTCAACAGCTCAGTGTTCTATACAAATATCCGTCGAGCACCATTTGCCCAACACGATTATGGCGTCTAAAAGAGTCGTGCACTTTTACTTTGCACATCTCCGTATGACGTTTGTGACCCAAATTTACTCTTAGGCATAAGAAATTAGGAGAGATGAATGTATCGTTTTTGCAGCAATTGTTTTACCACGATGTCATTAATGTTAGAACTAGTGAAGGAGTTCATCTATGTCTTGATTCTCGTGTTAGACATCTAGACCACCAAGTCAAACAAACAAAGAAACTCTCAAACAAACAAAGAAACAAAAGAAACAAACAAACAAACAAACAAACTTTATTTTCAAAGGCTTAATAATTGGGCACACAGGTCCGTCTAACATTCTGCCCTTCTATAACAAGCATGTGGCAAGCAAGCTGTACGATTTCACCCACTATGTCATTGATGTTGGAATTCTCTTCGAAGAGAGTTCAGTTTTGTGTCCACTTTTCTCTCGGGCCGGTTTCAAAGTACCATGTTTAGTCGATCTACCCATCTTATCTACCTACTAACAAATATAAACCAGCGGAATTTGTAAGGCCAGTACTGAAGCTTGAAATATGAGTACCATTGGTGTAGCAATCATTGTGTAGACTTTCGCAATCTGGATGACCGATATAAAGATTCTATTTCGGCCTGCACATCAGCAATGTGCATTATCTCTGTGGTATTATATGTGTTCTGTGTGGAAGTACTGCATTCTCCCTCATTTATTTGTTTGGCTTAAGTAGTAATAAATCTGACTTGATTTACGGACTCCAGTTCTATTCTATAACTAGCGTAGGCTTTGTCAGGTACTGATCCAGCTACACAGCCCCTTGATCTCCTGGGAATCAATACAGCGACATTAATTTGAGTTCAGTTCGTTCGTGATGTATCTCTAATACCAAATGTAAATGGAGACAGTCGTACTTTCCTCAAAACACTGAGTAGAAACAAGACGAAGTCTACCAAGTGGATGTTGCTGTTGAGGTATGAAGTATCAGGTCTTTGCATATTTTAGGCCATGGCACATGAGGTGGAATGGTCAGTACCCTTTGTAGTCGTCTTCCCTATCTAGGACATTTCTCAGAAAATTCTAAAGACCGTTTGGCGGCCATTTCTGTGAGGCCGGCTCAATTTCAGAGCCGTTTGATAATGCTGCATGTCATTTGCAGGACGTTACTAGCAAACCCAAGTTCATTTTCTAGGCAGTTTTACGTTTAGTAGTTTGCCATTGCTTTCTGAACGAGAAGTCAACGTATAAGTCCAAATTAATGACGGTGTACGGATTGAACCCCATGCCCCGCCATCAACACACCGGATGTTTAAGAACGAGCGTTCTTAACCTTTCGGCAACGTCAACTGGATCTTGACTGGCAGTAACACGTATACCGGCCTCTGCTGAGAATTTGAACCCGTACCACTGTCTT
>OY992877.1:30754793-30757293 GCA_963921405.1 Cepaea hortensis
GTATATATAGTTGGTCCTCTTCTTCTTTCTCCTTTTCTTCTTTTTTCTTCTCCTCTTCTTCTTCCTCCCCACCCCACCTTCTCTTCTTCTTCTTCCTCCTCCTCATCGCAATGGTATATGTAGCTGGAATCAGTTCCACACATCAAATGTAATCATTCCTCTTATACACAGGATGTCAAAACAGAAATGGATGACACATGCATATCTGCAGATGATGAAGAAAGAAAAAAAAAAAGAGCGATAAAGAAAAATATAATAGTATACATAAAGAAATAGTAAACAAACTCAAAAATGCTAAAACAATATTGCTGATTAAAAATGCTCGAAGACTGTGACAAAACATGGGAATACTAACATTCCATGTAGCAAAAAATAAATATCCTAGGGGTTGGAAAACATGAAATACCACTGCATGTTTAAAATCGAAGGATGACGCAATATTATTGTGACAAGATGATATAGTTAATAGATTACAGGCTACAGAGAAGAACTAAATGATGATAAGAGACCGGAGGCATATGTTGAAGACAATGAGGATGGCCCGCCAATACTTGCTGCAGAAATTGATGACGCGCTATACATTACATGACGAAAGGAAAAGCACCCAGACCAGACAACACTAAGTAGGGGAAATTGAGAGCCAGGGATTTTTTAATCGAAATAAAGACACCATTTATAAACATCTTTAATATTGAGTATACATCTAATGGCTGATTAAAATCTTTATTTATCGCACTGGCAAAGAAATCTCATAAAACTGTGAGATCATGGAACCTCAGAACATTATACGCCCGTGGAACCTCACACAAATCTGAGATCATGGAACCTCACAATAGTGTGTGATCGTGTTAAAAATGTTAAATGCATATCCTTTACAGGACATCGCAGTCAACTAGAGAATTTGCTGTTAGTGATCTCTTGGAAAGTTTACGTTCAGTAGTTTGCCATTGCTTTCTGAACCTAAACCATTTCGTAAAAAATCAAAGCAAGACAGTCTGCTGCCAAATGCTGTGTGTCGAACGCGGTATGCGGTATTACGAACTACAGTGTGATCGTGTACCCCACGAAAATGTTTCAACCCCAACTGCCCTGGAAACGTTGAGATGTCTGCAATGTTAATCTTTCCCACAACATCCCGAAGCAATCAAACATACTTATACCTCCAGTGTTAATCTCGTCTGTCACAAGTAAATGACGAGACACTTTGAACACCAGGCAGAATAAACATTAAGATTGCATGGAGCAGTAGAATTGATCCCATTGGTAATGTATGAGAACATCCGACGGAGAATAACAAGAGTTTGAGAGTAAAGCACATGACCGTTTAATACGCCTCAATGGGTAATAGACATACAGTGACAGACCCATGTTTCGATGGACCAATCAGTGCCCGGCGGGTGATATGTTCAGTATCTCGTCCTCCATTTTACTTCCCAAGACTTGTCTGGTACTCATTTGTGGCTGGGTCGCTTCGAGCTCAGGTCATTTTTAAAAATTCAACCCGCCCAATACAGATCGAACCCTAGACCACCGAGAGACAGGTGAGCGTATAGCCACTATGTTGCCGCGGCTCCCACGAAGAGTTGCAGGCAGAGTCGTATTAATGGTTACATGTTTCCTTTGGAAAGTCAACTGAACTGAAGACATTTACACGTCTCTCCTTCAGTGTAGAAACCGTTCGTCTGCTTGCGGCACTTTCCATGCACACACCCAGCAGGCTATTAGAGATTCACACCCACAATTACCGTTAAGAGACTACACAAATTACAATAAACTGATTATCCTGTGCAAGACGTCGCAATCAACCCCATCATATTTTGCTGTTTGTGTTTTTCTAGGCAATAGTTTGTTAAAGGACAAATTTCGGGAAATACATGCAACCTTATATTTTATTACGGGCGCGTTAGTTAGTTGCATATCCTTTACAGGACATCGCAGTCATCCCCATAATTTTATTGGCTATTGTGATTTTTTGGCAAGTTTAAGTTCAGTAGTTTACTATTGATTTCTGAACGACTCACACTAATACCTTTGTATGGAAACCAAGACAAGGCGGTATTCTTCTAAATCACCCGCTGCTGTGTTTCGAACGCCGCATGCGGCATTACGTATTGCATTAGTAACCTCTTCGCCTTAGAGCCTGACGGGGTAGAGGTAGTTGATAGAGGGCTAAGCTGATTATATCACGATAGCAGTCGGACGGGGACTCAACACTGCCATTTTGTCATGATAGCTGACGGACGGGGACTCAACACCGCCATTATGTCATGATAGCAGTCGGACGGGGACTCAACACCGCCATTATGTCATGATAGCAGTTGGACGGGGACTCAACACCGCCATTATGTGATGATAGCAGTTGGACGGGGACTCAACACCGCCATTATGTCATGATATCATTCGGACGGGGACACAACACCGCCATTATGTCATGATAGCAGTCGGACGGGGACACAACACCACCATTATGTCATGATAGCAGTCGGACGGGGACTCAACA
>OY992877.1:30762293-30829972 GCA_963921405.1 Cepaea hortensis
CTTGGCGGATTTACGTTCGGTGTTTTGCCATCATTTTCTGAACGACCGCCACTCATGCTTCTCTGTGTGTACTAACACTATATAGGTTTCCACAGCGGTGTTTCGAGCGCATAACGATAATTGCTAATTGTCATCTGCGTCCGTAACATCTTTGCCGGTCTCTAATTTCACTTTTCCGCACACATGGGCGCGTCTCCACCCCACTCCCTTCCCGCTTGACCTTTGACCCGTGTACCATACATCCGGTCTATTGATCCACTGGCGCCCTACGTGTGTCAGACCTTCCAAGCTAGGACACGGTATTCAGATGAGTACATTTAATTTTAATTAGTTTAATAGTTTAATATTGTCATAGTGTGTTTCATGTAGTTTTGTGTTGGTTTGTATTTGTTTGTCCTGTGCTGACGAAGGCTTTGGCCGCAACGTCCAATTTGTCTCTTGTAGTCGTGTTTTAGTAAAGCTCACAATCTACTTCTCGTTTATTTGGGTGATTCATTCATTGCCTTTTTAAGCTTTACTGCAGTTCACCTCATTCTTGTTTACCATTGTCCGCTCCCTTGAACTGCTACTATATATTTCACGTTTCGTCTTCGTTGTCGGTAAGATTGTTGTCGATTTGTAGTCCATTCTGTGCGCGCGTGTCAGTGTGTTTTCTAAGCGGCGTGCTACCCTTACCGCCCCACACACGTGTTGTTTTTCCCCCCGCTAGGCTACACCTTACTTTTGCACACCAGCCCCTCATCCCCACGTCCGTTAAATCTCCACCGCTATGCCTCCCACTCATCCACCTCAGTTATTTCAACAATTGAGATTATATGTCATTTTCTGCTTTAGTCTCTTACCAACAGATATCAAAATCACAGTCACCGACTTGGCTCTTAACATCTACAAAAAGACCCGCACCACATGCCATTTTAATTTCCTCAAGAACTGCCTACGGCTTCATATCAACCCACGTGGCTTCATCTCTAGATTTCACCCGTCGGCAGGCACTCTCGATGACAGTTGTAGTAGACGTCTATCTAAAGTTGACTTTAAATGTGCTACTCTTCGCATGCGATGCATTGCCGACAACCACGCGCGACAACTGTCTGACTTCAGCTCGAATATAACTATCCTCGATCAGCGTCTTAGACAACTTACCTCGAGTAATTATTTCTTGTATTGTGTTATACGGTGTATCATCAATAGCACTAACCACCATCTATACAAGTGTCTTTCCGCGGCCAAAAACGCCAAGCTAGCCAAACTCCGTGCCCCTACCTCCACTCCCTCCTCGCCTCCTCTCCCACCTCAACTTACCACTGGCTCCGATAACCTAGTTGTGTGCATACCTCCCGACCTTCCACTATCGGCATCTGAGAAATCGGTCCTCAGCAAAGGGCTCAGGTTCATACCGCTACGTCCCTGTGGTGATAGATACGCATTACTGCAGGACGTCCATCGGTTCCATCGCACTCTCAGGCTACAATATCACTTCAGAAATCAACCTCATAACGATAACTCTTTGGATCCTACCGACCATTTCTCTCACCTCTCCAAACGCAGGTCTGCTTGGGTTCCCAATCCAGGGGCATCTAAGGCCCTCGATTTATACATCGACAAAACACTTTACGACATCCAAAAACTCAAATTTAAGCCACTACAATATTCCAACCTCACCGCGGATGAACAACGGGCACTTACACAGTTGAAACGCCGTGATGACATAGTTATCAAACCTGCCGATAAGGGAGGGGCGCTAGTGGTTTGGAGGAAAGACTTATATATACAGGAAGGCAACAAGCAACTGGGCGATGCCACCTTCTACAGACCAAGGATACAAGAAGGGACAGTCAGAAACAACACCCAGGTCAAAAAGCGTGACTAACGCCATTATCCAGCAAGGTCTTTTACCCAGCTCCGCCACCTCGTTGATCATCCACGATAGCTGCTTGGGCAAACCCGCCTTTAATATGCTGCCTAAGACACACAAACCTGGTAACCCAGGCAGACCTATCGTCTCGGCCTGCTCTTGCCCTACAGAACGGATTTCAGAGTTTCTAGACAGCATGTTTCAGCCGTTGGTTGCCAGCCTCCCTTCGTATATCAAAGACACCAACCACGCTATCTCCATCTTCGATTCCATCAGTTTCACTAACCCTTCTCAGTATCACATCTTCACTTTAGATGTGACTTCACTCTACACTTCCATTCCTCACTCTGACGGCCTTAAAGCCTTAGAATTTTTCTTGGAGAAAAGGCTTAATCCCTCGATAGCCACTGGACCATTACTGCGTCTTGCGGAGTTAGTCCTCAACCTCAACTCGTTTGAGTTCAATGGGGACTACTTCGACCAGATCAGCGGTGTGGCCATGGGTACTAAGATGGGTCCCAGTTATGCCTGCCTCTTCATGGGCTATCTGGAGCACCAGGTATGGAGTCAGTACACCGGTAGGCTCCCGGAGCTCTACAGGAGGTACATTGACGACTGCTTTGGTGTCTCGGACATGCCCTTGCCTGACCTACAGAACTTCATTGCCTTTTTTTCAGACTTCCATCCCAGCATCAAACTTACCTCCACCATTTCTTCGTCGGCTGTCAATTTCTTAGACCTCACAGTCTCTTTAGGTTCCGCTGGTCTATGCACGACGGTTTATTATAAACCAACTGACTCGCACTCATTCCTTCTCTATACCTCCTCCCACCCTCCCTCGTGCAAACGTTCTATTCCTTTCTCCCAACTGTTACGTCTCCGACGACTTTGCCAGGATAACAACGAATTCCATCAAAAAGCCCACGAGATGCTTGATTTCTGTCGCCTTCGTGGCTATCCTGATAATGTTCTATCTACAGCTCTTCACCGCTGCCAGTCTATCAGTCGCACTGAGGCTCACTCCTCCAGGCCGAAACCACGAAACAATAGACCTGTCCTCTCACTTACTTATCATCCCCACAATATTGCTGCCAAGAATATCCTTTTTAAACATCTATCCATTCTCCGGGCGGAATCGACCACTCGTGATGTCTTCTCAGAGGCTCCTCTAGTGGCATATAAGCGGGATCGTAACCTCAGAGATGTGCTGGTCCATAGCAGGCTACCCCAACCTCACCAGTCTCTTCCTGGCACGGTGGCGTGTCTTCGATCGGTTTGCAAGACCTGTCCATACGTACTTCAAACCCAGAGTCTGACATTCCCTAAGACGACCTTCCACATCCGTGAGGGTTTCTCATGCATCAGTCGCAACGTCATCTATGCGATTACCTGCACACGTTGCGACATGAGATATGTCGGTGAGACAGGATTACGTCTTGGGGACAGATTTCGACAACATCTTTCTGACATCACCAGCGGCGCCCAGAAACCAGTATCCATACATTTCAACAGTCCTGACCACCATGGCGTAGCCGACATACAGGTCACGGCCATCAAATCATGCGCATCCCACGAACGGGATCGGAAGACATTGGAACACCGTCTCATCTTCCAGTTGGGCACACTCTCCCCTCACGGCCTTAATGTCCAACACAGCTTCATTTAACTTCCCACCCCACCCTCCCACCCCTAGCTTACAGTCCACCATCTGGGTACGTGCAGATCCTTTGTATGACATCACAGTCAACTCTCTTGGCGGATTTACGTTCGGTGTTTTGCCATCATTTTCTGAACGACCGCCACTCATGCTTCTCTGTGTGTACTAACACTATTTAGGTTTCCACAGCGGTGTTTCGAGCGCATAACGATAATTGCTAATTGTCATCTGCGCCCGTAACATCTTTGCCGGTCTCTAATTTCACTTTTCCGCACACATGGGCGCGTCTCCACCCCACTCCCTTCCCGCTTGACCTTTGACCCGTGTACCATACATCCGGTCTATTGATCCACTGGCGCCCTACGTGTGTCAGACCTTCCAAGCTAGGACACGGTATTCAGATGATTACATTTAATTTTAATTAATTTAATTAGTTTAATAGTTTAATATTGTCATAGTGTGTTTCATGTAGTTTTGTGTTGGTTTGTATTTGTTTGTCCTGTGCTGACGAAGGCTTTGGCCGCAACGTCCAATTTGTCTCTTGTAGTCGTGTTTTAGTAAAGCTCACAATCTACTTCTCGTTTATTTGGGTGATTCATTCATTGCCATATTATTCATTACTGCCTTTGATATTCTTCTCCGTGTTGTTTAAAATCTTACTCCATGTCTAGTGCCCTGTGGCTAAGCGTGTCTAGTTATATGATTCTCAGGTTTTCTCAGTGTATGTCTTTCTCAGTGTTAGCGTCTTTTCTTCGTTTCTTGATCCACTGGTGTTTGTCTAGTTCTCTCAGTGAGCTCCACAATGGTGATTCTATCATACCAGTCTGCTCCTCCTGGCGGGCGATTTGGGGACAGACCGCCTTGCGTTGGTTTTTATGAAATGGTATGGGTGTCGGTCTTTCAGATAGCAATGGCAAACTACTGAACGTAAACTTACCCAGGAATCACGAATAGCCAAACAATGCTGGGGTTTACTGCCTCGTCCTGTAATGGCTATGCAACTAACATTTTAACTAATTAATGAATGTTGGTAGTTTATTAAATCATTTCACAACAATAATAATGACCCATAATAGTGATTATGGCAACGCAACATGATACAGTATCAGGCTTGTCCATGGCACATATTTTTTCTGTCGCATCCCACCCAATTCCATGGTAATTTATGCCTGTCCCATTCCATCCCATGGGATTCCCATTATAATATTAATATGGAATACAGTTCAAATAAAATTATGAAATGTATGAAAGTTTAGGGTTAGTGTCTACTAAAGAGGACTACGTGTACAAAGAGACATGTAAAACGACAGAATTTATTAATTATATTATTCAAGAGTATTTTATTTTAAAAAAAAGTTTACTCTAAATATGACAATTCAGTGTCATTCTGACACTCTCATTCTGTTTCTGAGTCACTCTGCTCATTTAGCCCATTATCAATTTCCTGCTGATCGACTGTTTCTAATAATTCAGGTAATCTCTGAACCATTTCCACAATTTTCATCTTACATGCAAATCTGATATACACAGAGTTTATAACGAGAGCTGGTAACATCCATTTTCGTAACTTACTCAACAACAATCCAGCTGATACGGCCAAAACAATTTTCGCGCTTGCTTTTAGCAGTGGAAACCTATGTTCATTTTTCCAATAATTTAATGGTTGTGAAGTTGATTGCCGTAATTTTGACACATGGTGACTTCATCCTCAAGCCATTTAGTTTATTTATCCGGTGTCCCACCACGAGATAAAGAATAGATACAAATATATAAATGAATAAAGAAGGATAAAAAGCATTAAAAAGGTTAAAAAGAATAATAATAATAATAATAATAATAATAAGGGTAGCTGTAACGTAGATCAAGTTGCTATGACATGGCTACTGTCCCATGGGAAATACAAATGTGTGCTGTCCCATCCCATGCAATTCCATGGGACCTTTCCCATGGGAATAACATTCCCGTGACCTGACGATACTGTTACACATTCGATGACATTCCAGAAGATGAAACAGATAACAGGGCCCTGTCTGTAGTTTTGGTGTCACGTAACAGCCAAGTGAAGGTCCCTCGTCCACGTCTTCAGGACAATTGTGTATACGATGTTAGCCCATATCCATATAGACCAATAGACAAACGAGTGGTAGGTACTGTGGCTAATCGTTCGTCTTTACTTTCCAGAACATTTCCTGGTGCCCATTTTGCCTAGGTCGTCCTGGAGGTCCAGATCAATTGTTACGTTGAACTGAGTTAAGTTAAGACCCAACATTACGGCACTCGTGACTTTCCCATACATGTTCCGTCTCAATACTAATGTTACCACTATAATCCGGCTGTGTGTCCGTCCCACTTTTCCCAGTACTGAGTGTCGACTAAACCCCCTGGTCAATCCCAGCAGCCCCATTCTTTCTAGGCCAGGATGCTGTATATGTTCTGTCACACTATAAAGTTAGTTCCATATTCTTTACAGGACGTCACAATTAAATTTGGCTGTTTGTGATTTCTTGGTAATTGACGTTCAGGAGTTTGCTATTGCTTTCTGAACGACCGGCACTAAAACCATTGTATTAAAGCCAACGCAAGGCGGTCTGTTCCCATATCGCCCCCAAAGCTGTGTTTCGAACGCAGAGTGCAGGATTACAAATATCACCCGTAAAACCTTCGTCATATAGCGGGTGTCATACTATAAGGTCAATTGTTAAACAAAATCCCATGAGATTCAAACACATCACACACGGGCCGGTAGAGAAGCGTGTTAGCTACCTCACTAACCCATCTCCCACAGCCTATGTACATCAGATCATAACATTAAGTAACCGATAAGAAGGAAATAAACATTCTAACATATATGGGCTGCAATGACTACATTTCAGAGAAGACGCAAAACTAAACAAATCGATACTTATTCTACCAATACCACACATAAGGCTGGAGTTGAGGGATTTGCTCTTCCACGTAGTGATCAGATGAGAAAGTTCACAGATTTATTTTTGAGAAAACAACAATGATTAACATCGTTAGGTCAGGCGGAGGTTGCCATGGTTACCATGTTGTGATTCGCTTGCGTCACCAAACACACGCGCTGCCGTTTGTATAAAAAAAAAGTCAAGAAGGGGAAATAGATAGTGAATGGTTATTTGTGGTTTCCTTTCTGGAATCGTTCACACGGCTTGAGGTGGAATATTAGGTAATTCAGAGTCAGACAGAGAGACAGAGAGACAGACAGAGAGACAGAGAGACAGACACACAGTCAGTCAGCCAGACAGGCAGGCAGGTAGGTAGACAGACAGGCAGGCAGATAGAGAGACAGACAGACAGACGGACGGACGGACGGACAGACAGACAGGTAAGTATGCAGACAGACAGACAGACAGACAGACAGACAGACAGATAGATAGATAGATAGGTAGATAGATAGATAGATAGATAGATAGATAGATAGATAGATAGATAGATAGATAGATAGAGAGACAGACAGACGGACGGACGGACGGACGGACGGATAGATAGATAGATAGATAGATAGATAGATAGATAGATAGATAGATAGATAGATAGATATATAGTTAGAGAGACAGACAGACGGACGGACGGACGGACGGACGGACAGATAGATAGATAGATAGATAGATAGATAGATAGATAGATAGATAGATAGAGAGACAGACAGACGGACGGACAGACAGACAGACAGACAGACAGACAGACAGATAGATAGATAGATAGATAGATAGATAGATAGATAGATAGATAGATAGATAGATAGATAGATAGATAGATAGATAGATAGAGAGATAGATATATAGATATTTAGATAGATAGATAGATCTATTCCCGCTACTAAAACACAGTCTTGAATTTAATGCCCCGTATCCATCAACGCCTTCGTCGCCCCCAGCCTCTGCTTCCAGGAACCAAAGCTTCAGTTAATATTCGCTCTAAACCCCGGAGACGTTCAATTGGGTCATCTTATTTAATTTCCCCCCAGACAAGATCCTGTTTGAGAGCGAATGTTGTTCGATGTTCACATCTTGTAGACTGTAAGTGTTTGTCTTCCGTTTGATCAGCTGTGCTCTCTGATTTTTTTTTTCTGTACCATTTAAGTTCAAACAATTCAACTTTCGTCTCAAGTGATTGTGACATGGTCAAAATTGCCATAGGGTAAGTTCATGTACTCAGAATGTTTTATTGTATGTTGTTGGCTGACCTGGTGCCATATGTGGTGTAGTGGCTAGAAGCATGCCCGCTAGCCCTGCATCTGCATGGAGACGGTGCTTTTAAAAATTGAAGTGGGCTCCTCAGTGGAGCAGCCTAAGATGAATACTTGGATATGTCTTGGGAAGGGCAGGCTACCGGCTTGATATTAGAGTTCTATGGCGCCAGCATCAAATGTCTAATTAGCTTTGTGGCGTGAACAGGAGGAATTCATTACTTCCTTTATTTAGTGATCACTCTATTCATTCATGTTGTTGACTGGTCGATGATTAAGCTATCCCCGTCATTGACTAACCAATGCCCAAGCTATGTACCTCCCCGAATAAACAATGCTCAGGCTAACTACACCAACTACTATTCAATGCCCATTCTATCTACTCTCTTGACTAAACAATTCCCTATGCTATATATTCCACTGACTAATCAATGCCAACGTTATCTACCGATACCCACTGATTAAATAATGACTGGGCTATCTGCTCTACTATCTAATTAATGCCCAAACTATCTACTCCATTGACTAATCACCTCCTAAACTATCTACTTCACTGCCCGCGCTATCTACTCCATAGACTAATCACTGCCTAAACTAACTACGCCATTGACTAATCTCTGCCTAAACTACCTACTCCATTGATTAATCAATGTTAAAATTATCCATTCTCATCGCTGATCAACAATGAGACTACTGACTTTTAAAATTGATCAGACTTCAGACCAATTGTTTGCATGAACCGTCTATTGCTTGCCTGAACCACCCAAGGAATGCTGTTTGTCTCTTCGTTATGGTTGTATAAAAGGGTATAGTTTAACGAGCTTCTCACTGGTAATCGTTAAATTCTGGCAGTCCAATGCATTCGCAACATTCATCTCACGAACTATATTTCCGACTCTTGTAAGCTCTTCCTAATTTGTTTATTCACGTTTCAATATAAACTGATAAACAGCAAAGCCGGTTCTATATAATATTTAAGCACTTTATTTCGGACGTTCAATGCCAGACACTTATTGCATAGGAAATTTTACATATTCTGAAATGAAGCGTTTGCTTGACATATTCTGCTCTTAATCTATGTCACGCATCTTCCATCTGATGTTATAATTGATCCTAAGTATTTAAATGCATCAACACAGTTAAGCTTTTTCGCTTCTATTGTTAAATCACCTTTTTCTATCATATAACAAGTGTTTCTGTTTTCTTGATATGCATAGAAAGTTCTTTTTCTGCACTATCGCTTGTGACAGTGTCTAAAAGTTGTAAATCGTTTTCATTTATTTTCGGGGGGGGGGGGGGCCTAAGGTGGTCTTGAAGTGTGGTGTCCATCTTGAGTGCTGGTCTCGGGTTCAAACCCCGTTGAGGGTCAGGATTTTTTTCACGTGGACTTCAAGTAACAAAATTTTCCCTGGTCTCTGAGGAGTGAGATCGAACGCCCGTGTGTATTGTTGCGCATGTAAAAAAATCCCTTGGCAGTTGGAAATCGAAAAAGAGTAGCTTAACGGCGCTGCCCGGGCAAAATTTCGAGTTAAAAATCTACCCAAAGTATTTCAGGATCTTCCCCGGTGTTACGGAGCTCGCGCACTTAGCTGAGATTCTCCGGACTCAGGCTTGAGTTAGGAATAGAGAGGAGCACTTATGGGGTACACCCGTGTGCCGTGATGTTGATCCGTCGAAGAAACTAAACTAAACTTTCATTTTCCACCATCAGCACTGACACCTGCAGAGCGCAGACTGTGTATATTATAACCTCCAACTCGGATTGCTGGCCTTGCTTTTATCTCTCTCACTATTACCTCCTCCGTGGCGATGGCGTTGAGGACGTGATTCGTAATGCCACTTCCCCGCGTTCGAAACAATATCGGTGATCGATTTGGCAGCAGACCGTGTCGCGCTGGTTTTAACGTGTTGGTATGGAAGCCGGTCGTTCGGAAAGCAATGGCAAACTACTTGCCAAGGAAACTACTAAAAAACTTGCCAAGACATCAACAAAAGTAGTAAAATGCTGGTGTTGACTGCAACGTCCTGTAAATGATATGCAATTATAAAACAACTATAGAGAGAGAAGAGATCCGGTGACAAAACACATCTTTATAGTCAGTCCTACCATTGTTCCGTGAGATGTAAGATTGTGGTAAGACACATAAAAAAGCCTTGAGCTTGTGTTCAATGTAAAAGTACCTTTCCTCCTGTCTGATATCAGTAAGGTCCCCATCGCCCGTTTTCCTTATCTCCCCTTGTTCACGTTTTAGTTGGATTTTTACATGGTGTTCAATTTTCAGAGTTTTATCCCTTGACATACAATTAAAAACGAAACAGTTTTGCGCCAAAATAATTGTATTCCTATTCGTTATGACATCCTAATAATGGTGCCCCGGGGTCTCAAACATTTACGACAACAGTCATTTAATGTTAGTCTGAGACCTCGGTCAATCAAACGAGGTCTTATAATGCCATGAATATATTGAATTCAGTCAAGAACTGCCATCACAGAACTCGGGCCATTGCCATACGCTTCATCCCCACCTTCAACAACAAGTGAATAGTCCAAACACTGACGATACCCTCTGACCTCTGGCCTGAGTACTGAGTGTAGCCCAGATCTCGCCACTCCCTGCCGCGACATTCTCTCTAACTTGATGATTTATCCTTTGTTATGCCACGTGACACATGAAGTGATTCAAACTCGCATTAAATTTACTACACTCCAATCACAGTAGCTGCAGTTTCTGACAGTCAACAAATCCAGATTAAATAACCCATGCAGTTTCAATTCTAATCCGGTATTTCCACAAAAATCTAATATTAATTTGCGAATTGGCACGTATTGGACTTTCAGTTATGAGCTGACCTGGAGCTATTTCAATGAACTTAAATGAAGATCTTCGACTTCTGCCCTTCATCCTCCATCGGAGCATAGGCGCTCAGTCAATTCACGCCAAGTCCTTCTATCTTTTGCTATCTCCTGCAGCTCCTTCTTCTTCCTCCCAATAGCTGATAGGAGCAAATATTGCCTTTATTTCTGCCGATATCCGTGTATAAGATATTGCCTTATTTCTGTACGACACAAGCCATAAGTTCAACTGAGTTAAATTGTTGAGTCGAGTGAAGAACCGACATCAGATCACTCACGACATTCCCATACGTGCTCCGTCCTAATCTTTAACAGTCAGCGAAGAGTCCCAATATTAATGATACCCGTTGCAGTCTCATTATGTTTCCGTCCGGCCTTTCCTCGGAGTCCTGACTGGCGACCAGATCCCCTGGTCACTTCCTGCCGCACCATTCTCTCTAAGCTATGATGATTTATATTTTATTCCACAATCTAAACATGGGCCAGATAGAACTACAAAAATTCGATTTTTAAGAGCATGCATCTTTTCCATTGCAACATACGCCTGTGAGACATGGACACTTACTAAACAAGCTGAACAGCGCATAAATGCCTTTGAATATAAATGGTATAGACGAGTTCTAAAAAATATCTTGGACAAAGAATATAATAAATGCATCAATACTTCAAGAGCTGAATATTGAAGAAGGGTGGCTATTAAAGACGATAAAACAAAGAAAATTGAAATATTTTGGTCACTTGAAATGTCAAGAAAGCTTGGAGAGAACAATAATGGAGGGGTATATGCCTGGGAAAAGAGGAAGAGGAAGGCCAAAGAGAAGATGGGTGCAGGATGTGGTGGATGATCTCCAGATGGATGTATCGGACGCGGGACATCTTGCTTATGATCGAAACGTTTTCATGAAAGTTGTTATGGGAGTGAGGTTCTGCAATGGACTTACTAATGAATGAATAAATGAAATATGCTCAGTCTAAAGTCACTATAGCCAGTCAAAACCATAAATATTCTCAGTTGAAAGTTAACATAATCAGTCAAAACCGTAAATATCTTCAGCTGAAAGTTAAAATAACCAGTCAAAACCATAAATGTAGACTCAACATTAAGCCGGCGAGACGGTAGTTTACGATCGAATAATATTCACATTCATGCACAATATGTAAATCTTTTCTATACCCTTCTCCCTGGTCTGTGCCTCTTCTGTTTAGCCTAGCTTAACCTCTGTCTCCCAGCCTGCCTGCCTGCCTGGCTGCCTGCCTGCCTGCCTGGCTGCCTGCCTGCCTGCCTGTCTGTCTGTCTGTCTGTCTGTCTGTCTGTCGGTCGGTCGGTCGATCGATCGCTCCCTCCCTCCCTCCCTCCATCCATCCATCCATCTATCCATACATCCATCCATCCACTCAGCAACACAACCAAATCCACCCACGTATCTGTCTTGTATTATATCTGCCTACCTGTCTGCCTACTTACATAACTACCTACCTACACCCTGTATGTCTTTGTGTTCGCCGGTGTGTCCGTCCGTGAGTCCACAGCCTAACTTCTATGTCCTCACATTAGTCTCGCTCTCTGTCTTCCTCATCCGTCTCTCTATCTCTCTTGCTCTCCTCCAGTTTATTCTATCTCTTTCGCTCTTTCCCCTTTCTCTACCTCCCTCCTTATAACTGTCCCCGTCTCTCTCTCTCTCTCTCTCTCTCTCTCTCTCTCTCTCCGTCCTTCTCTCTCTCCGTCCTTCTCTCTCTCCGTCCTTCTCTCCCTCTCTCTCTTGCAGGTATGTGTGGTTTTACGAATGTGCATGTGTACGTGTGTCCGCCTGTCACATAAAATGATAAGTTTTCAGTTGACAATGTTTTTTTTTCCTATGTGAATGTATCATGCGCTATTGAGGAACGAAAGATGAATGATTGGCAGGGCCGAATGTAAGACTGGTTTGCGTGCCCAATTTGTGACCCTTTGAAAATAAAGTTCGTTCGTTCCTTCTCTTTTCTACAAAGCATATCTTCTGAGCCACCCCCCCCCCCCCCACCCACACACCCACTTGTCGCGCTAACACATCTGTCGCGTGAGATGTCCCGCTCTCCACCCACGTCTGTCTGTTCTCATTTCCTGTCCGTGTCACTAGGACCAGCTTTTCCCGTCACTCTCCCCCGTCTCTCAGTGTTGTCACATTCACCCGTCTCTCAATGTTGTCACATTCACCCGTCTCTCAATGTTGTCACATTCACGCGCCCTTCCCAACACTTAGTTATAATGTCAACACGGTAAATATAGTCACATAACAGCTACAACCCCCAGGGAGTGACGTATTCATCCATCCATCATGTGCCATGCCGATAAGCGTGGGCGATCATGCTTCGCCATCTCACTCGATCACCAGAGTCATGGATCAGCTCCGTGTTCCTGTCTCGACCATGCCACGTGGCCAAGCCATCCAGGTATTTACTTCTCGGTCTTCCTCTTGGTCTCTTCCCTTCGATCTTGCCAGTTGTCACAAAGTTCTCCAATTAATTTCTTCTCATAACATGTCCAAAACATTTTGACTGTCTGCGTCTAATGTCCCTAATCAGTTTACGGGATTCATTTGTTTCTTGAAAGACTTGTTCATTGATTTTTCTCTCTGTCCATGGTATTCTTTGCATATTTCTCAGAAACCACATATCCAAAGATGCATTTAGCCTGTCTGCTCATTGTCCACCATCCAAACAAAAGTACAGGTTCTATGTAGCACTTACACATTCTTTTTTCTCGTTTCAATTGTTACACTTGTATTGGTCATTGTGTTTTTCATCTTGCAAGTATCAGGCCTTCATATATTCTAGGCCACGGCATAAGAGGTGAGGAAGCCAGCCCTCTTCCTTGTCTCCCCTGTCTAGATAATCCGCAGAAAACTTTGTTGTGTCCATGTTTCTGAAGCTGGATCAACCCGTACAGAGCCTCACTGGTCAGAAAACATTAATCCAGTCTCTTTGCTTGTGATTGAAAATGACCACTGCACTGGCTAGCAAGGGCACTAACCACTACATCCTTTAGTTTGTAAAGTACAGTGCCCCACACACACACACACACACACACACACACACACACACACACACACACACAGACACACACACACACACACACACACACACAGACACACACACACACACACACACACACACACGCACGCACGCACGCACGCACGCACGCACGCACGCACGCACGCACACACACACACACAGCACGTTAACCTAACAATAGAGGTTAAGTAAAGAGCTCTGTTACAAGCCATAACGTTTTAGTTAGTAAGTTATTAGTTAGTTAGTTAGTTAGTTAGTTAGTTAGTTAGTTAGTTAGTTAGTTAGTTAGTTAGTTAGTTAGTTAGTTAGTTCGTCCTGGTTCCAACTTCACGGCAAAGTGTCGTCCCCATTATGCTCCGTTCCTGTGCCAGTGAATAACACACAAAATGCTCCTCACTGCCCTTTGTGGAAAGTGGAAAAGACAGGAGTCTCAGCAAGCCAACAGCCCGCACAGGTACTCTGTGCATAATGCCGCTGCCAGAATGCCAACACAAAAGTCTTCCACGAAAAAACACAGTTCATCGTCGATGGAATCGACAGTCACCAGAAAGACTTCATTGACCCGGGTTTTATCTCATATGGCTCGGTCTCTTTCCGCAGGGTGACCCGTCGAAAGCGCCGCACAAAGCACGAACTCCGTAGCTCCAACGACGACTGCCAGGAGTCTCCTTAACGTGTATTTGGCATAGACCAATATTTTCAAAGACAGTCAGCACTCGGTGTGCGATGTTCACTAGTACTTATGTTTGGCTGGATTGTCTTGCAATACCATGTCAGTGTTTGAAGATTCGGATCTCCCCCGATGTAGATCGAACCCACGAGCACCCTGTCAGCAGGCGAAAGCCTAGTCACTACGCTAACCCAAATATGAGCACAATTAGTGGAACTCCGGTAAAGCTGTGGAAAAGTAGACAATATGGAGTACGACGAAGTAATGCAGCTTTAACTAACACACTTACGTAAAACATAGGATGCTGCGGTGACTAGCCTTCATCAGCGAACAAATCACCACATATAAACACGGGGAAGATATTAACTGACTCAGTGACAAATAAAAATAGGTTCGGACTAAACATGATACACAATCACATGACCAGATAGTATAATGTAAATATCTGTTCACTGAGCATCGAAATTACGGACGATGCACGAAACAAACCAAATATCATGATCACTTTAGTAAGGCAAGATATCGCCCTTCTGTCCAAATGAGGGAGTCACATTTGGCGATATATTATCCTTTGGCATTGAATAAGTTAAAGCATAAAAAAACCGAATGAGGAGAATTGAAATATGAAATCAATGAGCACAATAACAAGAAAATGAACAAAATGAACAAAACGTGCTACGCATATAAGAATCTCTGGCTGTAAAGCTGCATTACCCCCAACTCCAAGAGTATCTAATTATTATTATCCCCTGCTTCATTTCTTTGTATATCTCTTTTCATCCTCTAATATACCCTCATGGGCCTGCTCTAATTATTCTCCTCCTACATCTGTGAACTCTTTGTTCTGAATGTCGTGTTTTTGTTCCATTTCTCCCACGTAACCTTCAATTTATTTCCCCCAAATAAAAACAACCAATTCACAAACCGAAGAAGTGGCGCATTTACGATGAGAAAATGATGGTCTTACGGGGATTTTTGTTCAAATGTCTCTCTTCTTTAGGAAAGTCTTCTTGACATTTCCTTTCAGATCTGGGGGCAGGAGTTAAAAGGGAAATCTAATTATGGCATTTAAAGGCATGCGAAGTTGTGACTTGAAGGCAAGCTGTAGTGAATGGGAAAAATTGCGAGAATTCTGTTCTCTGGAAAAGTAAAGTCCTTGTGAATGGTGTTTACGATGGCCAGACACTACGGTGTTTCAGATCAAGTTCTTATTTCAGTTTATATTACATGGGTACCCGTTCTGTGGCGACGGGTTACTGAACGTAAACTTGCCAATAAATCACAGAGCCAAACATTACACGGGTAAGTTCCTCTGGAGTGAGCAGCGGTGACGTAGTTGCTGGATACTTGCCTGCTGGTCCGGTGGTTGTTGGTTCGAGTCCGCATCTAGACAGATTTTAAACATGAACTATCAAAGATGACCCAACTTAAAATGGGTACCAGAAAATGTCTTTGGAGGTAGAGATGGCTATCGCGACATTGATCGCATTACTCCCTGAGTGTCGTTTGGACTCTAAAAATAAAAGCGCAGCATGCATATGGAAAATACTCCATCGGGCGGGTAAAACAGCCTCTAGCACTATAACAATGATGTGAAAAAGGAATGACAGTAAACGGAACAATATAGCAGTAGGTATTAATAGCAGTCTCGGCTGAGATACTGATAGTAACAAGATCAAAAACACAACAGCGGCAGACACACGATCCTTCACATGCAGCATCAAAATAAATGGAACTTATTTTGTTTTTGTTTGCATATCCCCTACAGTACGTTGCAGTCAACATCATCATTATTCAGCTGCTGTTGATGCACTAGGCAAGATTACCTACGCTCAGTAGTTTGTCATTGCTTTCTGAGCGACCGGCTCACGTACCCCGTAAGTTACCAAAGCGGCGAGAACCGCTATCGATTCTCGCGCAGGTTACGTTACTCACGAGAATATACGGGATTACGAAGAAAAACGTTAACCTCTAGGCCGGTGCTAATGGAACTTGTCTGAAGCAAATCCAAGAGTTCAAGTATGTGGGCGCTTAGATAACATCAGATGTAAGATGTTTTTAAAGACACATGTTGTTAGCTTATGTTCACTAACCTCTGGTAAAAGCAATGTTTCACAGGATAACTACTATTTTATGCAACATGTCTTTGTCGATCGAGATTTTAAAAAAAACATTAAAAAAAAATAAAATTTTGTTTGTTCTTAAGAGCTGTATCCAGTCAATCCTGTTGTACAGAAGTGGACATTCAGTAGATTAGTCAGGAATTATACAGAAGCTTTAGATATGCTTTATAGAAGAATACTGAGAGCGCCATGAACAGATAAAAATCATAACGAAAATATTTAATAGAAGTTAAATTGTGTTGAGTTGAGCTAAGAACCGACATCACTGTACTCAGGACGATCTCACACGCGCACCGTCCCCTCGTTCAACAGCCAGCGAAGCATCATACTGCTAATCGTTCCAACTGTCATCTGATAGAAATCCTTCTGGTCTTCCCTGTTAGTGTTGAAATTCGTCCAGAACCCCTGCCGATCCTCCGCCGTATAATTCTCCCCAGAAACGGATTCTCAGTCTGTTCCACCGCTTTCTCCACCTGGTCCCACAGAAAGAAGTTAACTCTCAAAGAAAACGGGCTGCTCGCATCAGAAGTAGACAACCCAATTTCTTTGAACACATCATCAAGCTTATAATGTGCCATGCCGAAAAGCATGGTCGGTCATGTTTGGCCATCTTACTCGATAACTAGAGTCGTGGATCAGTTCAGTGTTCCTGTCTCGACCATACCACGTGGCCAAGCCATCTAAATATTAACTTCTCTGCCTTTCCCTTCTCTTCCCCTCGATCTTGCCAGTTGTCACCAAATTATCCAATTTATTTCTTCTCATAACGTGACCAAAAAATGTTGACTCTCTATGTCTAATTTCTCTAACCTGTTTACGATTTTCATTTGTTTCTTGTAGGATTTGGCCATTGGTTTTTCTGTCTGTTAATGATATTCTTTGCAGTTTTCTCAGAAAACAAATTTCCACAGCCGTCAGATATATTTCAGCCTGCTTGCTCATTGTCCGCGCTTCATATCAATGCGAAAGCACAGGTTCTATGTAACACCTTAACACTCTTTTTCTCGTTGCAAATGACAACATTTGATCGGTCAGTATGTTTTCCATCTTGCAAAAGGTTACCTTCGACACGGCGGTTCTTGTTGTAATCTCTTGAAGGCATCTCCCATAAGATGTTGTTATGACTGTTCCGAGATAACTGTACCGATTAACTTGTTTATGAATATTCCCATTTACTTGTATATTACATTGTGCTATTTCCTATTTCCCAGTGACGACCATAATCTGTCTTCTTACAATTAAATTATAACCCTAGTTGTTCACTGTGTGTAGCAACCGCATGTTCTAAATGTCGCAGATCTTGCTCTTTGTCTGCTACCAATACTGTATCATCCGCATTTCTAATGTTATTGATGTTTTGTCCTCGGTTGATGATTCATTTCATATCTTCTACATTTTTGAAAATATTTTCAGTGTACAGGGAAAACAGATCTGGAGACATTACACATCCCTATCCCATACCTCTCTTAATAGGCTGATATTGGCCTACTTCATTATCAATCCTTATGGCAATTTGGTATTTCCAATATATGTTTTTTCATGTCTAATGTTTGTCCCATCAAATTGTAGATCTACAGGCATGATTATCATGTTGACATGTCTTACTCTATCGAAAGCCTTTGTGTAGTCAATAAAATAAAGGTGTAGGTCTTTGTTTCCTTCTGTAGAGAGTTAGGTTACTGTTCTCAGCATATATACATCATTTACTGTACCCTTGCCATCTACAAACCCATATTGTTCTTTTCTTTCGAGATGCATTGTGTTCCTAACGCTTTGCTTGATAATTCTTAGCAAAATCTTCGTGATGTGGCTCATTATACTAAGTGTTCGATGTTGATCACATTCCAGGGCTCCTGATTTCTTAGGGATGGCAATAAATAAAGAATTACATAATTCAGGAGGTGTATCTTGTCTTTCCTCTCGTGCCTAAGGTGGCGCATAGAGCAGAAGTCGTGGCTCTCTATGTTTGTGCGAAGCGTCAAACATTTGGAGCCAGAAATCTGATTCTGTAACAGCTGGGAGTTTTATGATGGCGGATTGTCAAGCCGCCGATTATATGGAGGTGTATCTGCTGTATTTTATATTGCGTTCAGCAGTCCGGTGACCTGGTCTGTTCCATATTCTTTGAAGGCATTGATCATTTCTGTTGTGATGTTATCTGGACCCGGGGTCTTGCCAATTTTCATATGGTTAAGAGCATTCTGAACTTCCATCTTCAAAATTGATGGTCCTTCATTATTTCTCCATATCATAATGTTCTTCTCTTGTATCATCATAAACGGTCTTTCACATAATCTGACTACATATGTAAAATTTGATCATTTTCTAATATGATCTTTGAATTTTAGGCAAACGTTGATGTATACTGTTCAAAAAAAGAAACGCATAGCTATCCGAGGATGCGTTTCCATGAGTTTGTAACTAAAATGTGGTACTAGGGTATATACAAATCAGCCTCAAAAGTTCTTTACAGTGTCACATGCACGTGTTGACCTGAATTGCTTTCGTTTTTGTAATCATTACAATGCAGTGTTCAATAGTGTTTATGACCAAATTTTTATCACAGCTCATGATGCGCGCACGTGAAAGCAACAACATTTGGGGTGAACACTATTCACTGACTACGCAACTGAAATCCTATAAAAGGATAACGTTACACAAAATAATTCAGTTCATTTTCAAGCAAACGTCTATGGCACCTCCATCGATACATTTAAGGAACATTGCTATTGGCCGACTGCATGCAGGCAAAAGTCAAAGTCAGGTTACCAGGCATCTAAACGTGCATCAGAGTACCATCAGTCGACTTTGGCACCGGTTCCAAGCCTTTGGCTCAGTTGATGACCAGCAACGCAGTGGACAACCCAGAGTGGCAACAGCAGCGGTTTATCGCTTTATTCGGCTTCGTCATCTCAGAGACAGGTTTACAACATCTTCCTCAACTGCCCAGCCATTGCCTGCAGGACGTCATGTGTCTGATCAAACTCCGGAATAGACCTCATGACGTTGGATTTCTGGCACAACGACCTTATCGTGGACCTGTCCTTACACGCTACCATCGCCAAAATCGATTTCTTTGAGCTAACCAGTATCGTCCTTGGGCAGCAGACAACCAATGGAGATGTGTCTGGTTTAGTGACGAATCTTTCTTTTTGCTGCAGCGGAGAAGGATCTACCGCGAGTGAAATGAACGTTTTGCCCACAATTGCGGTAATGAATCTCTACCGCACGTTGGTGGAAGTGCTAAGGTGTTGGGAATGATCAGTTACAGCAGAAGGCGTCAATTGGTTTACATTTAATGCGCCACCATAGGTCAATGAAATTCTTCGACCCCATATCCTTCACCTTTTGGCTACCAAAAGTTCAGTGTTTCAACAGGACAATGCCAGGCCCCGTTGTGCACGGTAAATTCCTGACTGCTAACAACATTCTCACCCTTCACTGGCCATCCCTGTCTCCAAACATGAGTCTGATTGAGCACCTGTGGGAAGAGCTGCATAGACGTGCCTCTCGCCGAGACGTTGCTCCAGCCAATCGTCGTGATCTGTTCCATGCACTCCAGGAACAGTCGGCAGCCATCCCACAGGCTCACATCAGACGTCTGATCGCATCCATGCCCAGGAGATGCCAGTCGATAATCGATGCAAGAGGAGGCCACACTCCATACTCACGGGAAAGCCCATACGCCAAAAATCTCTCGTGACCCAGATGTAAAACAACTGTCATTTGATTGTCTGAACCCTAAGGTATGCTTGTGTACAGTTTGAACAATTAACTCATTATATTAAAAAAAAAGTTATTGAATATCAAAATTATGGCTATGTATGTGCCTTCGACAGATATGCGTTTCTTTTTTTTTTTTTTTTGGAACAGTATATGTGTGCTTTGGTTAATGACGTCATTAATCCTTTTGTGCATTAGTTTGGAATTCAGGGTGTTGTGTTGGATTTCAATTTCCCTGCAATGTTTTTAAAACCATGTTGCTTTTGCCTCACTGCACATTTTCCTAATTTGTCTGTGCATCTCTTCATATTTTTCATGGTTATGTTTGTTTCATGGTTATATTTCTTGTATCTGCAGCAAAGAACCTCAATGGCTCGGAACGCTGAAGAAGAAGAAGAAGAAGATGTTTGTTATTTCTTCTTATTTTCACGAGTTTTAAGATGTCTTCCGTCATCCATTTCTTAAGTCCCATCATCATTATTTTTGGGATGGTTGTTTTTGCAGCTTGTTTGACTGATGCTTTAAATATTTCCCATTGGAGGCAGACATCTTGAAATAATATTTCCATATCGGACAATACATCAATTCTGTTCTTTACCTCTACGGTGAATTTATCTTGTTATCTCCTCACTCTTCAGTTCCCGTAGATCAAATTCTGTGTTTCTTGGTGTATATTTGAGTTTCTTTAATTTTATATGTAAACTGCTTATGATTAATCTATGGTCGCTGTAGCAGTCTGCGCTTGGTATAGTTGTTGCGACTGTTACGGCATTTCGAAATCTTCTGTTGATGAGAATGTAATCAATCTGATTTCCGATCTTATCATCAGGGCTCCTCCATGTCCATAATCTCCTTGTTGTTGATACCGCTTGTGTCAAATAATCATATCATGCTCTTTTGCCTACTGTACAAGTCTGCAAGCTCTTTCATTGTTCCTCTAACCCATAGTTGCCTGCTATGCATCTGCCCTGTTTATTCCCAACTTTAGCATTCAAGTCACCCATTATAATATTTATTTTGGAATTCTTGCATTTCTTGAAGGCATTATCTAAATCATTATACAATTTATCGATGCTGTCATCACTGCTGTCTAAGACGAGGAAAGCTAGATTATGTAGTGACAACGGTGAAGCTTGAGGGAAAGACGGGAAGAAGGACAGAGGCAGACCAAGAGTGAAGAAAGATACTGGATAGTTTGGCGTCATTGCTTGGGGGAACCATGGATACCAAAATCGATTTGCAGGACACGAGAAAGTGTACAGACGTGATTAACGCCCTACCGCATGGATTACCAGCAGAAGCATATACAGGAGAAGAAATCATTATATAATGATACAAATATATACATTTATTTCATCCACCCCCATACCTTGCTGACATCAGTATTTGCTTGAACGATGTGATATTATATGTATCTGTACGTCATTTGTTAGTTTAATTGTCAGTGAAAAATTAACTTAAGTAGTGCTCTTTTAATATTAGTAACTGTTTACTTGGCATTAAATTGTCTTTGTATTACCATATTATTTTTTTTTCTTGATCCTTGGTTTGCGTGTGTTTGTAAACGAATGAAAATATCATTTATATTAAATTGACGTGTTTGACTTATCGTTGCTCTATGTGTTGGACAATTGTCTTGTCTGACTCTTCGTTACCATATTTGTTAGGTGATTGTCTTGAGTGACTCTTCCTAACTCTGTTTGCTGCACAGTTTCATTGTGTGATTCTTTGTTACCCTTTTTGGGGCAGTTGTCTTATCTAACTTTTTGTTACTCCATTTGTTGGACAACCGTGTTGCATGAATGCCAATGACAATTTTTTGTTATCAATATTGATCCTTCCTTGCCCTGTTTTTGTTTCAATAATTACCTTGTATGACCCTTCGCTATCCTAATGTTTGACAATTGCCTCTAGTGACGTTTAGCTACTGTATGTGTTAGAGAAGTTGACACGAGACGCTCTCCTTTACTCTGATGGACACCTACCTTCACGCCAGACTTAGTGCTCACATCCTAAAGTGTATCTGATTATAAGTTTGGTATAGCAAGTTGTTGTCTTATACACGAAAGGAAAGGTTGGGATTTTCAATTCCAAATGACAGAGCAATGTTAACCAGCATTATGTTTATGTCATTATCACCAGTCAATTTATCTTTGTAAATAATCTAAGGTACAGACAATTGCGCACCACAGCCCTTCTGGTCAATATTCTTACGTATACACAATCACCCAATGGTGTTCTTTTTTGTAAATAATCATACGTCTACACAATAACACACTGGTGCTCTTGTTGTAAATAATCTTAAATATACACAATCACCCAATGGTGCTCTTGTTGTAAATAATCTTAAGTGTACACATTCATCCAATGGTACTCTTCTTGCAAATATTCTTAAATGTTCACAATCACATATTGGTACTCTTCTTGCAAATATTCTTAAATGTTCACAATCACATATTGGTACTTTTCTTGCAAATATTCTTAAATGTTCACAATCACCAATTGGTACTTTTCTTGCAAATACTCTTAAATGTTCACAATCACCTATTGGTACTTTTCTTGCAAATATTCTTAAATGTTCACAATCACCTAATGGTACTCTTCTTGCAAATACTCTTAAATGTTCACAATCACCTAATGGTACTCTTCTTGCAAATACTCTTAAATGTTCACAATCACCTAATGGTACTCTTCTTGCAAATACTCTTAAATGTTCACAATCACCTAATGGTACTCTTCTTGCAAATATTCTTAAGTGTAACAATCACTTATTAGTACTCTTCTAGCGTATATTCTTAAGTGTGTACAATCACCAAATGGTACTCTTCTTGCAAATATTCTTAAGTGTGTACAATCACCAAATGGTACTCTTCTTGCAAATATTCTTAAGTGTAACAATCATTTAATAGTACTCTTCTAGCGTATATTCTTAAGTGTGTACAATCACCTAATGGTACTCTTCTTGCAAATATTCTTAAGTGTAACAATCACCTAATGGTACTCTTCTTGCAAATATTCTTAAGTGTGTACAATCACCTAATGGTACTCTTCTAGCGTATATTCTTAAGTGTGTACAATCACCAAATGGTACTCTTCTTGCAAATATTCTTAAGTGTTCACAATCAGATAATCGTGCTCTTCTGGTAAACAATCACATGTCTACACAATCACTAAATGGTGCTCTTCTTGTAAATAATCTTAAGCGTATACAACCATATAATGGTACTCTTCTTATAAACAATCTCAAGTGTACACAATCACACAAAGGACAGTACTATAAATACACAACCACCCACATCTATACTCTTAAGGGATGTTGCAAATAGAAGTCAAGATAAGCATTGATCTTTCTCTCAAAGTTCATCTTCAAGAAACCACCAAGAAAATTGTGCAATCCATTTCCCCGATGACTTTCAATGGCTCTTCACAGACGACTGTCTACTACTGCCAGTCCAGGCAGAGATTTAATGGCTTCGGACAAGTGGGGTTTCTTGTACACCATAAGTCTCCTTCACTTCAGGACCACAGATTGGCGAAGAAGGTTAATCCAGGAATACAGACTGGTTTAACAGCCATTACTGATGTGGGACGATAAACTCAGGACATGGAATCAAAGACTCCTTCCGGTTCTTTATGTGCCGATAGATGTAGTTACACGGGGATACATTTCCAAAGAAATACAATTCCAGCCGGTCTCCCTGGCCTAGGAGTTAATGTCTTTTTCCGTAATACTGTATATCCACGCGAGGAACGTAACATGCGCCAGAATCGATAGCGGTTCTGGCCGCGTTGATAACTTACGGGGTATGTGAGCCGGTCGCTCAGAAAGCAATGGCAAACTACTGAGCGTAATCTTGCCTAGTACATCAACAGCAGCTGAAAAATGCTGGTGTTGACTGCAACGTCCTGCAAGGTATATGCAACATTTAAAAAAAAACAATTCCATCATAAGGATGTGAAACGTAAACTAGAATAATGATTGAGTAATGGTTAGCGTGATTGTTGACCATGGCAGAGGTTCGAAGAAATGTCACGATATTCAATACGGACCTAGGGTCGGCCCAGCTTTATGAAATGGGTTGAGGATACTATTCTGAAATCTTTGGGAATTGTCTGGGAAAAGAAAGGTGGCTGGGAAAGAAACCAGACATCTGACCTCTTTATGATGTGACTTGGGATATTTGACAGCCTTCACTCTCCAATGACAGTAACCGATGTGTAGTTAAATACCCGTGTCAATATATCAGCTCATATTTGAAACAACCCCGTATGAATTTTTTTTTTTTTTTTTTTAATTCGCATATCCTTTACAGGACATCGCTGTCAACATCAGCACCTTTCAGCTGATTGTTGATTTCTTGGCAAGATTAAGCTCAGTAGTTTGACACTGCTTTCTAAGAGGACGGCTCAATTATCCCGCAAGTCACCAACGCGGGTAGAACCGCTTCAAATTCTCTCGCGCTGCGTTACCCTGCGTGAATAAACGGGATTACGGAGAAAGTCGTGTAACCTCTCGGCCAGAGAGACCGGCTATGACAAATTACCGGCTCTTAAAGTCGCTTAAAAGTCGACAGGGTCGACTTCATTACACAAGGTTTTTATCTCATTTGGGCCTCGCCACGGAGACTCGCTGAAAGTAATTACGGGCTCTGTGTCGAAGGTGCTACGAAAGAAATTTGTAATCCCGCGTACCGCGTTCGAAACGCAGCTGCAAGAGATTTGGCAACAGACCACCTTGTGTTGATTTTCATAAAATGGCATGCGTACCGGTCTTCAGAAAGCAATGGCAAACTAATGAAAGTAAACTTTCCAAGAAATCACAAACAGCAAAATAAATGATGGGTTTGACTGCTACGTACCTTAAAGGATATGCAACTAAGTTCTTAATTTACTTTTTATGTAACAAAAATGAAATTACTAAGCAAGATTGTATGTGGAAGACATAAATATGTAATTGGAAAGCTTTAAAATAAAAGAAGTAATGGCCTCACTTACAAAAGAACATCGAAATAAACTGCTTTCCTGAAATCCAAAGAAAGCAAAATCACAGGATCATAATTTAGATACGTGGTCAGCATAAGGTAACAACCTTTGAAACCATTAACCCGAGAAACATTCGTAATCGTAATAACAACTAAGGATCACTAATTTTGAAAACGGAAATTTAAAATGTCTTTAAGCATAGGTAATCCAACAAGATGCAAGGTCGTCGAGACACAATCAAAACTGAGAGAATCGCCGCTCTTAGAAGACGATAAGACGATAAGATAGACCAGGCCAGGGGGAAACTTAGCTACATAAGAAGATGTATTAGACCAGGAGAAGAGGGAGCTTAGCTATATATGAAGATGAATTATACCAGGAAACGAGGAAGCTTAGCTATATAAGAAGATAGAATAAATCAGGAAACGAGGGAGCTTAGCGATATAAGAAGATGGATTAGAGCAGACCACGAGGAAACCTAGCTATATAAGAAGATAGAATAGACCACGCCACGAGGAAGCTTAGCTATATAAGAAGATAGAATAGACCAGGTAGCGAGTCTCCTAAGTTCAATATACCTGATTATGTGCCATGAGATGGTCTCTCCTCTTAAGTGATTTCCCGTATCTGTCATGGGCTTTATAAGGGTGTTCTTAATGAATGTGACGTTTGTGAAAATATTGCCGTTCCAAGTTTTTGTATTTACCGTTTATGTTGCATGAGTTCACAGAGGGCAAATACAAAACTTGGAAAGGCAATATTTTCAAAAACCCCACACCCATTAAAAATCTGTGTAATCGCTGAAATGTTGTCATTGCGTTATAACACAATGAGTCCTACCATATTAATAACTGTTAAGTCATAACTTTGACACACCCGTACTTCTCATTTTCTGCCATCCATTCTTTGTTCTTCCAAACCTAATGTTTGTTAAACACAGAATCTCATATAATACCGGAGACATTCTCCACGACGTAAGTAAATTTACGCGTAAAGCACTCCCGAAGAAATCAAGAACCTTGAATTTGATCAACATTCAACAATAAGGATAATGCGTCACATCAAGAATATTTCCTAAAAATCATCGTACAAAGAGTCATGAAGAAAATACAGCCCTAAATGGGGGAAGAACAACTTGTATTTGTAGGAAGTAAGAGTTTAACAAAACCTGTGTACTTGCTCAGAGCATTATTAGAGCATTTGATAGAAGTAAACAATGATCTACATCTTTGGTTCAGTGATTACACACAAATTTAGGATAGCGAATACACTTCGACACGGTACAAATGCATGCACATTTTTAAACTGATAGGAAAGAACTCAGACTTGTCAGGAATATATAATGAAAACAGCATGCTGTCATACACATTAATAACGAAGTAGATCAATAGCAGCAAACCAAGAGCAGTGTCCTACAGAGAAAGAAAATATGGGACATTTAAATGGCATGAGATAAAGAACAGAAAAGGACAAGCAAAAACTGCATTCTATCAAATGAAGAACGTTTTGTACAAGTCATTGTCTTTGAAGTTAGAAAAAGAGTCTTGCATGTTACAAAGAACCAGTTTTAACACATGGCTGTGAATCCTGGACAATTAGTAAACAGGCGAGAAAATTCCCGGAAGCCTTGAAGATGTGGTTTTATAGAAGATTGCTGAAAATTAACTGGGCAGTCAAAATGAGCAATCACGACGTTTTAAGGGAAGCTGAGTCGCAAAGATATCTTATCACAAACATCAGAAAGAGGCAGTCATCGTTTTTTTTTGGGCCACGTTATGAGAAGACAAAAACTGTAACATATTGTGACAACTGGAAAGATTTGCGGAAAGAGAGATAGAGGAAGACAGCGTGAGAAGATTCTTAACGGTCTTGTGTCAAGGCACGGAAGGGAGTCAACACACGAATTTATCCATGACGTCGGAGATCGTAATTTGTGGAGAGGCATGATCACCCATGCCAGCCTGCAATGCAATTTGATGATGATGCAGATTATAAAATAGCATGGTAAGTATCACCGACGGAGGAGATAATATAACAATATAAGGTATGCAGTACTGATTGCGGACAATGACTATGATCTGTAACATCTAGTGGCTGATGTAATTGTGTATAGTGAGCAACTTGTGTTAGATTTAAAGATTTAAATTGTAAGACAACATAAATTATGGTCATCTCTAACAAGAAAGAAATATCACTGTATAAAATCAAAGAATTGCAATAAAAATGACGTTTAAACGTGCTACATCATGTCAGTACTGTTGCATTCAAAACAGTATAACATCAAAGAAATTAGTTGCATTATTAAACAAATAAATCGATACAACTGTATTGAAACAGGCATAGCATCTCAAGATAAACACCTTTCAGAGATTAGAACAAGAATGGTCATGGCCAAATTAGACTTGCAGGAAGAAAAACATACAAATAAATAACTCTGAATTGCTTGAATAAAATGGTGTTTTCGTTTGTTTATTTTTTAAATTTAAAGTTGCACATCCCCTACACGACGTTGGAGTCAAAACTAGCATTGTTCAGCTGCTGTTGATGCTCTTGGCAAGATTAGTAGCTCAGTAGTTTGCGTGTTTTCGTTACATAATCAAAAATATACAATTCATACAAATAAATAACTCTGAATTGCTTTAAGAAAATGGTGTTTTCGTTATATAATCAAAAAGGGTGTTATAGTTACTTAATAATCACTGTTGTATTCATGTAAAACACGGGCAATAAGCAGACAAACCGCGATAGTATACAATAATATTGAAATGAGGCTCCGTGGCGAAGTGGTCAAGCCGTCTGACTCGGTCTCCGAAGGTTGTAGGTTCGATTCTGGATCGAGTCCTTCGGTTCACGAGTGCAGTTTGTTTCGAAGACTCCATTCGGGTCGTCGTTGGAGCTACGGAGTTCGTGCTTTGTGCGACGCTTTCCGCGCTGCGGGGAGAGACTGGGCTATATATGATAAAAACCCGGTGCAATAAAGTCGACCCTGTTGACTGTTAATCGAATTTTTCATAGTAGTGAAATGAGGATTCTGTGAAAAATGCAAGGAATGCCATAAGGCAGTCCTTCCAGAGACGTCTTGCAAATGTAAATTGATTATAGAAATTAGAAGCAGACTGTCAACATATTTGGGAGCATGTTACGAGAGAAATCAATCTGAACACGAGTGACAACTGGCAAGCGTAATGGAAAAAGAGCAAGGGAAAGACAAGCTATACATATCTGGATGGCTTAACTAGGTGCCATAATCGGGAAAAGAACACAATTGATCAGAGAGTGGTGATTGTGCGAGATGATGAACAATGATCACCTCATTTATGGACAGCTACCCCCGGAAGATCCATTCACGTTCTCCCTATATTATTCATTTCTCTGTCTACTTCTCTTGTCCGTGTTTTTTTAAATCTTCCTCTATTTCTGTCGCCGTGTATATGGCATATTCTCAGTAAAGAAATAAAACAGCCAAACGAATTGTATACGTTTATTCCAAGCCCAGTGTGATCGCACGGAGGCTGATGAAATAATCAATGTCCATATAACGATCGTTAGTCAGTGCGAGAGGTAACCAATATTCATACCAGGAAAATTTAAAAAAAAAGAATTGGGCTGAAGATGTTTTTGTTGTTCTGTTTTTGTGAAAGAATCGATCTGATATTAATACCCTTACCAAAGTCTCGTTTGGAGAACAAAAATCGATATTACACAGCTGCCATGTGAGGACTGTCTGTTTATTTGAAATAATATGTTGCTGTATGATAATTACATGCAGTGATAAGAAATATATTGGAAGTATAAATGTCTGCTACTGTAACAGACTACAGCCTCATATCAATGCATGCAGACATATACCCGTAACTAAAGGCAACGCTTGGGTTCGAATCGTGTCTAACAATTAAACCAACATTAAATGTACGTTCTTTACAGGACGTTGCAGTCAACCCCAACATGTGGTGTTTTTTTGCTTGTGATTTATTAGGCATACTTATTTTGGCAGTTTGTCAATGATTTCTGAGCGACCGACGCCTCATACCACGCGAGGTATGACGCGTCATTGCTTCCAAATTTCCCGCAGCTGATTTCGAACCCTAGACTGTATATGAGGGAATTTAAAAAGTCGCTTAAAAGTCGACAGGGTCGACTTCATTGCACCGGGTTTTATCCCATATGGCTCGGTCTCTTTCCGCAGCACGGAAAGCGTCGCACAAAGCACGAACTCCGTAGCTTTTGGCGACGACCCACAGGAGTCTCCGAAAAATTTAACTCGTAAACCGAAGGGCGCGGCCCGGAATCGAACCCACAACCTTCGGAGCACGAGTCAAACGGCTTGACCACTTCGCCACAGAGACTCCCATATGAGGGAATTATGAAACTGCGCGTCTTACTATCTCCTAAAGTGCCTAACACGAAAAGCACTCATACAACAGTTATACAGATTAGTTTGGAACTTAATGAAGTATTGCATATATATATATATACATTGTGGATTACAGATTTAGAAATGTTGCGAATGCCTTAGACTTCCATAGTAACTAATAACGATTGCATGGAGAAGTGTAATGGAAGGAAAATATTATATATAACTACAAGAAAGAGACACATGACGTTATAGGGTCATGTAATGAGAATTAGACATTGGAGAACACAGTGATGGCTGAGAAGGTCAGTAGGGGAAGGGGCACAGTCAGAACGAGAGAACTGATGCTGATTGGTTGATTGATTGATTGATTGATTGATTGATGATTTAGGAACCGACATCACAGCATTCGGGGCATTCCCATAAGCGCTCCGTCCCCATCCTCAGCAGCCAGCGAAGAGTTCCAACACCAATAGTACCAGTAGCAATGTGATGCTGAAGGGACTGAGACAATGCTATGGAGGGATATTATCAGCAGGGTTGATCAGCCACACCAAGGACAGAGATGTGGAGAGACATGAAAACTACACCAGTTGGGATTGCATATGATGATGATTAAAATGAAATGAAAGACTGGGGGTTATTATATTAAAGCTCATATCAATGAAATGTTTGATACAGTTGCAATGGTTTATTTTGTAAGGAATCAATTACCTTAAAAATCACTGCTCTTGCGAAAAGAGCAAGAGGAAGACACAGAGATAAGGCACAGAGGTAATGCACATTAATAAGGCACAGAGATAAGGCACACATATAAGGCACAGACATAAGGTACAGGGATAAGACACAGAGATAAGGCACAGAGACAAGGCATAGAGATAAAGCACAGAGATAAGGCACAAAGATAATACACAGAGACAAGGCACAGAGACAAGACACAGAGATAAGGCACAGAGATAAGGTACAGAGATAAGGCACACAGATAAGGCACATAGATAAGCACAGAGACCAGCCACAGAGATAAGGCACAGAGATAAGGCACAGACATAAGGCACAGATACAAGGCACAGACACAAGGCACAGAGATAATGCACAGAGACAAGGCACAGAAATAAGGCAGAGAGATAATGCACAGAGACAAGGCACAGATATAAGGCACATAAACAAGGCACATAGATAAGGCACATATATAAGGCACAGAAACAAGGCACAGAGATAAGGCACACAGATAAGGCACAGAGATAAGACACAGACACAAGGCACAGAGGTAAGGCACATAGATAAGGCACAGAGACAAGGCACAGATATAAGGCACATATACAAGTGACAGAGATAAGGCACAAGGATAAGACACAGTGACAAGGCACATATACAAGGCACAGAGATAAGACACAGAGATAAAGCACAAGGATAAGACACCGCGACAAGGCACAGAAATAAGGCACAGAGATAAATACCTGGATGCTATGGCCATATACACGGGATTAGAAAATATACCTAATCCAAGGCTATGGCGACTGTATGAGTCGACGAGCCACGACCGGCAACGTTTATCGCCGTGACACACGATGATGAGTATGATCATGGTAATCAAGGTGATCATGATAGTGATGATGATCATATACTTCTTTATGTTATTTTCATTTTGTTTGTTATTATCCCTACACTGTTACTTCTTTTCACTTAGCAGAAGAGCGATGGAAGTTCTACACATTTGTCTGTGTTTGTTATTGTTCCACAAGATCAATACATACCTGGTTGTTTCGTTTCGCATCCATTATTAGTGCTCCAGTGACGCAGTGTACACCTACCTGCTGACTTGGTGGCCGTGGGTGTGAATTCACATCCATTCCGAATTTTAAAATGTACCTGGGTTTCCCAATGGCACAAGCCTAACTTGGGTACAAGTAATTTTCTAGATAAGTACAGGTGACTGACGAGATATTGAAAACATTACTATCGGTTCAGATTGGTCTATGCAAATATGGGGTATACAAAGAAGAAGGAGAAGAAGAAGCAGCAGTAGAAGAAGAAGAAGGAGAATAAGATTATACATGTTTTGTTTCAATTGCATTTAAATACAGTAACAGTAATGAAGATATCATCTGTACGGGTAGACAAACATAAACTTAAATAAAGAAAAACAAAGAGAGATATATGGAGAGAGAGAGAGAGAGAGAGAGAGAGAGAGAGAGAGAGAGAGAGAGAGAGAGAGAGAGGAGAGAAAGAGAGAAGCATACAGAGAGACTGACATATAGACAGACAGAAAGATAGATTCAGAGAGATCACGTGTGAGAGAGAAACAGTGTAGTAGAAAGACAAAGTGAGCGGCAGAAGGGAAGGGTAGAGAAATGGATACAGATAAAGTGAAGGAGAGAGACAGCGAGAAATGACAGAGAGAATCAGGGAACATCAATCACTTGCATATATATTAGACTCACACAAAAGACGCGGGAAATTTGATATGGAAAAATCAATAACAAGCTCAGTGAGCGGAAACAATTGGCCAGTGTGAAATTGCAGATACATTTTTCTGACCGAACAAAACTGCCTATCATCAGGTTATTATAAAGTTTTTCAATTTTGCTTACCTGCATGAACGGCGAAGAGGAGACAACTCAGCGGCTTGGGAATCGACAACATCAACAACAACAACAACAACGTAAGGGTATAATGAAAGAAAACATTCGCGGAGTAACGCCCAGCGGGTGTTCAGAATACACACGCGTGTGACAGAGACACGACAAATACATAACTTTTGTTTCGAAACTCCCCCCTCCCTCCCCCCGCCCCCACTCCATTCTTCTAAAAAAATGCATGGCGGAAAAGGGAAATAGGGGTGTGACACAGTTATGACTTAAAAGTTATTAATATGGTAGCAGACATGTATTATATAAACAATTAAAGGGCGTTGCACAGGGTAAACTACTGTATAGCTATTTTAACTATAGTTTGATTTAGAAGCCCATGGCAGTTACAAGAATTTAAATAAGACGAGATATCATCCCACTGCGCTAAATCTGTTACAACAGATTCTCAAAACTAGTTTGTCTCCTCTAATAAAAAAAGATATTTACGTGTTTTTGTTACAGGACGTTGCAATTAGTCCAGCATTGAGGACAGCATGGTCAAATAAATAAGAGAGATTTCTCGTAAACTTCCGATACGCAGATGCCGAGATAGCTAGTTCAAACTCTACACCCGTCAGTTGGACCAACATGTTGACTTTTCATCCTTGACTTGCGGACGTAATTACAAGTACCTCTGAAGTCGGAGTGATTTCGCCTGATGGCGAAGGTCACTAGTAGAGTGCAAACCCCTTAAGGCGATCTCGGATGTGGCGAATTTCTGTTATGAAGAACAATATTGTATTGCACGTTGTAAATGCATTACTAATATGCTTCAACTCTAAAAAGACGAGTGTCTAATAAGAAGAACTATTTATTTTGTCCCAGGTGATTTCGCCTTATAAGGTCTGCATTCATTGTGAAAGCTAGATCACAGGCAAAAGTCAGTCCAGCGTGGACTACACTCGACTTAAAAGCAAGCGAACGTTGATAGAAACCATCATATAATGGCTGTTGTGGATTTAATAAGCAAGTTTAAGTTCTGTAGCATGCGTTGCTGTCTGAACGACCGACGCCTATACCATTGTGTAAATAAAAACAAGGTGGTCTGCTCCCAGTTCTCGTGCGACTGACACCGAACCCGGAAGGTCGGGACTATGAAACTATGTTACCGCCCATGAGCCACAAACGCCGACATGTCCTCCATTCTGTGTGGTTGAATTTTATTTCAGGAAGAAACCCGTTCATGGTCTAATGGTCAAATATCCATTCATTCAGTAGTATGTCCTTTGCAGAATCTAGCTCCCATAACAACCTTCAGGAAAACTTCTCGATCACAAGCAAGATGTCCCGCGTCTTATACACCCATCTGGAGATCATCCGCCACATCCTGCACCCATCTTTTCTTTGGCCTTACTCTTCATCGCTTCCCTGGAATATACCCCTTCATTATTGTTTTCTCCAAACTCTAATGAAATTTCAAGTGACCAGAATATATCAATTTTCTTTGCTTTATCATCTTTAATAGCCAAAGTTCTTCAATATTCAGCTCTTGAAGTATGGATGCATTTGTTCTTTTCTTTACCCAAGATATTCTTAGAACTCGTCTATAACATTTATAATCAAAGGCATTTATGCGCTGTTCAGCTTGTTTAGTAAGTGTCCAGGTCACACAGGCGTGTGTAGCAATGGGGAAGACTCATGCTCTTAAAAATCTAATTTTTGTAGTTCTATCTGTTCCACTCCATAATTTATTAAATTTTTGTAGTCTTTGAAGAGCAATTGACAATCGTCGTTTAATTTCCTTCACTGTGTCACCGTTGTTGGTAATCAATGACCCAAGCTATTCGAAATAGTCGAATATGGTACAATAAAATTATGTCCAAGACCCTTTACACGCCTCATGGCATATTGGGGATATATAATTGTATAGAACAACTGGCACTGGGTGCATGATGTGGTTTGTATCAAGCCGACCGACTTTACCTCCAAACACATTTCCTGGTGCCCGTTTGAGACTAGTTGGACCTGGTAGCCCAGGTCAATTTTAAAAAGTTCGAATCCGCTTCGAAGATTGCGGAGAGACATTAATCCGCGGGAAAAAGGTAACGGTAAAGTTTAATATGTGATTTATAGACAAATAAGAATTAGGTTTAGCGACAACAGCGACAACATAAGCATCACTTCTTGCATCGAATTGACAAACGCACAACAGATAACATGGTACGGACATGTAAAAACAAATACAGGTACAGAAATATTTAAAAATAATAGATGAACAGGTCGTTACAAAGTGTCAGAAGGGGCTCAATGAACTGAAGTGTATGATCATTTCAGTGGTAGAGTATAGACTAGGAATGCTGAATATCTCAGAGAGTCAGCTAGCGAAACTAGATGTCATAAAGAATGAAGTCATGAGGGTGATTCTGGGATTCCCCCAACAATGTGTATGCGATACATCCTGGAGCTACCGAACATTGCAGACTCCTGCATGATTCCCTGGATGCAGTCAAACGGCCACAGGCCGTTAAGACGAAGATCGTAAATGGCTCAGGCAGAAGATACAATCAGATAAGTGTGCACACTTGAGAAGATTGGCAGAGGTAAGGAGTGGGTCAGAGTGCCCAATAGCAATTCAGACTTGTGTGGGGTTATAATCACATTGGGACGTGAGTGTAGGGACTGGCCGGCAGGCGTTACGGAAGAGGAAATTGAGCAGTTAATTCATGAATGGTCTCGTTCTGGAGGTGTGGTTGTCTATACAAACGGCTCTGTGTTGAGAGGCAAAATAAAACGTGCCTGGGGATTGATAGCAACAGCAAATGACCAATTTTTAGGAAAGGAGAGCTTGGCATATACCACCACAATCTCAAGTCTGAGAATGGAGGTGCAGGCGATTATTTCAGCTTTCCACTGGTTAGAGGACAAAATGTATACACATGTTACGACTGTAACAGGTTAAAACAAAACATGCTGCCAAAGGTAAAAACTGGCATGCTATGTGCAGAATGACATGCATCAATTCAGAGGTTGCGGGTTGTAAGCATTCCCTGGATGTTTTCCCCATGACACTCTAATGTGGTTGGCAATGAACAAGCAGCTGTGTTGGCTGCTGCCTCATCACTGAGGGGTGATGTGATGCCTGATAAGGCAGATGTGGTGAATGCCCTCTGGAAGCACGTGTATAATGCAGAAGAACAGATAGACTATCATGATCTAGAGAGAATGCGGCAGCAACGGGTGGTCAGAGGATCTGGTAGACAGTCGTTACTAAGGGAAAGGAAAACGGACATATAATCAAATTGCAACGGGCGCCAATGCCAATAGTATTGGAACTCAACACTGACTGTTGAAGATGAGGACAGAGTTCGTATGCGAATGCCCCGAGTGCAATGAAGTCGGTTCTTAACTCAACTAAACTCTTAGAAACGACCAAAATATATGTTTTCTTACAGTTAAATTCTAACTCAACTTGTTCACTGTCTACAATAATCACATACACTCAATGTTGCAGATCCCGTTCTTTGCCTGCAATCAATACTGTATCATATACATATCTGACATTGTTGATATTATGTCCTCCGATGGCGATTCCCCACACATTCTCTAAACTTATCTTATAAAAATATGAACACGTTATATGGAATACAATGATAAGGCCATTCTAAACTACCATCTAAAATTTGATGTTCGAGCATTATTATATGGAATATGATACCGCTCCTCACGTGAATCGTTATAAAGTTCTGCCACGTAATAGGATCATGTATTTAAAATCTGATCTTTGCCCATGATGATGTTTGTCTTCTTTAGTTTTCATGTTACTCGTTGATGTTTGTGTACTTTTTATAATGAGGTCATTAATTCTTCTGTGCATTAATTTGGTATTACGAGTTTTGTGCTGGTTTTCGATTTTTCTTCAATTTTCCCCAAGCCATGTTTCTTTTACTTCTTTCCATAATTTTCTAATGTTCCTGTCAATGGCTTCATATTTTTCATGATTTTGTTTGTTGTTTCTTCTTATTTCTATTAATTTGAAGATGTCTTCAGTCATCCATTTCTTTCGGCCTATCATCCTCAATTTTGGGTTAGTTGTTTATACAACCAGTCTGCCTGAACAGTCTTCATGAGGTATATATTTTACGGCCTTTAAACCCCTTCGAAATCTTCTGTTGACGTCGATGTATGTAATCCGTCAGATTTCTGATCTTATTGTCAGAACTCCTCCCCCGATGGTGTTTCCACCTTGTCGTGGTGGGGGGGGGGGGGGGCTTGAGTTTCTCAATGACCCTGAGAGCTATGCCGGCGGTAGCGTAGCTACCAGCAGGGCCTCCCAAGCCGGACAGGTCAAAGGGTAGAGAACAGACAAAGAGAAACACCCTGGTCCTCCAGGTTGGGGGTTGAAGCGTGGGGTTAACACCCCCACCTTTGTAAAAACCTTTCTTTGTTACGAAACAAATACATGAGCCTCGATATCGGACTGACTTATCTGGACAACGACCTTGGAACGTTAAAGGACTTTTGAGATTTGGAACATGGAATGTACGGACACTATATCGAGCTGGAGCGGCCGAAGAACTAACCCGGGAGCTGATTGAATATCAAATGGATATAACAGCAATTCAAGAAATAAGATGGCCAGGAGAGGGTACTTTAGAGCAAAATGGAATGATTATAATATATGGAGGAAACACCCAAAATAAACATGAATTAGGAACAGGATTTGTCATCAAAAAAGAGTTATGGGGGAACGTTTTAAACTTTAAAGCTTTTAATGACAGGATTAGTAAATTACGAATAAAAGGTAAATGGAAAAATATAACGATGATTAATGTACATGCACCTACTGAAGAGAAAGAAGATGATATTAAAGAAGACTTTTATAATGATCTGGAAGATGTCATAGAAGAAACCCCCAAACAGGACATCCTGATTGTGCTGGGAGACTTCAATGCAAAAATAGGTAGAGAGCAAACTAATAAAAAAGTGGCCGGTATGGAAAGCCTACATACAACTTCAAATGATAATGGATGGAGAGTCATCAACCTGACAGAAGCCAAAGGACTGCAGGTTAGCAGTACCAGACTACAAAGAAAGGATATACACAAACAAACTTGGAAATCATGTGACAAGAGAACCTATAATCAAATAGATCACATTTTAATTAACAACAGAAATGCATCAAACATACAGCAAATCAGAAGTTATAGAGGAGCTGAGTGCCACAGTGACCACTTCCTCGTTGGAGCAAAATTTAAAATAAAACTTAAGAGAGCTTTCTATACTAAATTACAAAGATTACACCCAACATATAACAGAGAAAAACTGCAAGACATTACAGTCAAAGAGAAATTTTCAGATGAAATAAAATGTAAACTTGAAACTCTGCAAAACCCTTTGGAGGAAAGCATTGACCAAACTTGGTTGAACATCAAGAATACAATTCAGTCTACCGCAGAAGAATGTCTCGGTGTGTTAACCACGCATAGAAAGAACAGATGGTTCAATCAAAAATGTGAAGAAGCAGTCATTAGGAAGAAGAATGCCAGACATGTATGGTTAAATGACATCAATAACATCCAAAAGGAGGAGCATTATAGAAATGAATGTAAAGAGGCTACAAAAATAGTCAGACAGCAGAAGCGAGAATATATGAGTAATATAATCAAAGATATGGAAACTAATCACCAGAAAAATGAATCCAGAAAATTTTTTAAAGAACTGAAGTCAATGAAACGAGGGCACTAACAAAACATATATGGTTTAAAAGACAAAAATGGGAATATGATAAATACCAATGAGGAAATGTGCAACACATGGAAAGAATATTTTATTGAATTACTAAATTGTGAAGCTCCAAGTAACATTTTCTCACAGGAAGAGGTTCTAACATGCGAACCACAAATTGAAGAACCTACATTTGAAGAAATCATATATGTAATCACACGACTTAAAAACAATAAGGCAACTGGGACTGATGGAATTGCTGCTGAATTTATAAAGGCAGGTGGCCATGCATTACATCTAAAGCTATACGAACTAATAATAAAAATCTGGAGGACAGAAGAATTACCCCATGACTGGAAAGAGTCATTATTGATACCTATCTTTAAGAAAGGAGACAAGTTCCAATGTGGAAATTATAGAGGAATATCACTACTGTCCACAAGCTATAAGATACTATCCGCAGTATTACTAAATAGACTAAAACCATATTCAGAAGACATATTAGGTGACTACCAGGCGGGTTTTAGACAAAACAGATCAACAATAGATCAGATATTTATCTTACGACAAATAGCCGAGAAACATTGGGAATATAAAAGAGATCTCCATAACATTTTTGTGGATTTTAAAAAGGCTTATGATAGTGTCCATAGGAATAGTCTATGGAATGCTATGCAGGAATTTGGAATACCAAGGAAGTTAATCAACATGACCAGACTATGCATGGAAGATACTTATAATATAGTAACATATAAAGGCAGGAAATCAGACCCCTTCCAAATAACATCTGGCTTGAAACAGGGTGATGCACTATCGCCGCTACTCTTCAATCTGGCTCTAGAGAAAGTTGTAAGGAAGGTAAAGGAGGAATGTGATATTGGAGGAACATCCAAGCTGCTTGGTTATGCAGATGATATAGATATTATAGGGCAAAGTGAACAAAAAACATTGGAAATATTGACTCACTTAAAGGAAAAAGCCCAACAGATGGGGCTGGTTATCAACCAAGATAAGACAGAATATATGGTAATTTCAAGAGACGGAATGGCTAGAAACTCTGGCCACATACAAATAGATAATATGACCATTAAAAGAACGGAAACATACAAATACCTGGGTACGATCTTCAACTGCTCCAACATCATAAGGGAAGAAATACAAACTAGAATCAACTCTGGAAATAAGATATACTATGCACTACAACATCTACTAAAATCAAAGGCGCTATCTCGTAACACCAAAACCACAATATACAAAACACTGATCAGACCAGTTGTGCTGTATGGCTCTGAAACCTGGAGTACAACGAAAGGAGACGAAGCCTTGTTACAAACCTTTGAGAACAAAATTTTAAGACGCATCTTTGGACCCATTAGGGATACACAAAGTGGAGAGTGGAAAAGAAGAAGTAACAAAGACATTTATGATCTGTTTAAGTCCCCGCTAATCACTGGTATCATGAAGGCTAATAGACTACAATGGCTGGGGCATATAGAAAGAATGGAAGATAATAGGGAAACAAAACTCGCTTACACTCAGGAAATAAATGACCGTAGACCCCGAGGTAGACCAAGAAGGCGGTGGAGAGATAATACATGTACAGACCTACAAGCACTTGGAATCAACGACTGGCAAGAGAAGGTCCACCAGAGAGACGAATGGAGACGGATTGTATTTGCAGCAAAGAACCTCAATGGCTCGGAACGCTGAAGGAGAGAGAGAGAGAGATTGTCAGAACTCACCCATGTTCATAATCGTCTTGGATGTCGTTGATATCAGGTGTTTCCAATAATCACAGCATTACATGAGGGCAAGTCAATAAATAAGTCACAAAAGGCTGTAGAAAAATAACTAAATATGATAACAATTTGAATCCAGTTTAAAAAAAAAATACATACATTGTCCCTTTATTTCTCAACATAATTTCCACCAACATTGATGCATTTATCCCATCGATTTATCAGGCCAAGAAGGAAGTTTCCATTGCATTGAATCACGCTTTGATACGGGCTGGTAGTGATGCACCCATGATTCGTCCCCAGTAACAATCCTGTTCAGCATGGCTTCTCGTTCATTTTCGTATCGACAGAGATGATGCAAGGACAGGCCAAATCGGTTCATTTTGTGTTCCTCCTTCAATTGTCTGGGTACCCACCTTGAGCACACGTTCTTAAATTTCAATCGATCGTGCATAATACTGTATGCTGAACCACGTGAGCACCCTATTGCAGATGATTCAGAGTCTATGGTTATTCGCCTGTCACCTCTAATCATCTCCTCCATCCGCAGCACAGATGCTTGTGTTGCAATCTCAACAGGACGACCAGATCGGATTTCATCAATAAGTTTTGAACGTCCTTGAGAAAACTTTTCTACCCAGCCATGCACCGCTTTACGGGACAAACATTTGTCAGCAAAAATAGGAAGCATTTCCTTATGAATGTCCTATGCAGGCAGACCTTTTGCCCACCAAAAAAAAAAAAAACAACATAAAAATAAATAAGAAAAAACGTACAACAGCACGTTGCTCTTTGCTTGTACACCCCGTAAGTACAATCGCCATTTTGATCATGCGCATGCGCATGAGACACCTAGCACATCCTGACGAATGGGAATATAAAGTTCGATGTTGCTGTCACCTAATGACACCTGTAGAAAACACCAACTACATTTACCTACCATCCCACAGAACAGTGTGACTTACTTATTGACTCGCCCTCGTGTGTGTCTGCGTGTGAGTGTATGTGTGTGTGTGTTTATATATATATATATATATATATATATATATATATATATATAGAGAGAGAGAGAGAGAGAGAGAGAGAGAGAAAGAGAGAGAGAGGCATATGGACATATGGAGAGATAGATTGTTACATAGACGACAGAATAACAGACAGACAGACGGAAAGAGGGACGGGAGGGTGGGCGGGTGGGCGCGCGGGCGCGCGGGCGGAAGGACACAGGCAGACAGGGTGGGGGAGCTGGCGGGCAGAAGGGTGGGCGGTAGTAGGCGAAGGACAGGCGGACAGACAGACAGACAGACAGACAGACAGAGAGACAGACAGACAGACAGACAGAGAGACAGACAGAGAGACAGACAGACAGACAGACAGACAGACAGACAGATAGATAGATAGATAGATAGATAGATAGATAGATAGATAGATAGATAGATAGATAGATAGATAGATAGATAGATAGATAGATAGATAGATAGATAGATGCAGACACAAACTGAGCTAGAAAGAGTTGGAGAGAAGATAGAGAAAAGCAAGGAACATCAATCACTTTCATATATATTAGACTCACACAAAAGACGCCTGGAATTTGATATGGAAAATCAATAAAAAGATCAATGAGCGGCTACAAACGGCCAGTATGACATTTCTCTGACCTGGTGAATTGCCTAAAATCGGGTTATCCTCCGCAGGGTTTTCTGTTAACTTATCTCCATTAGGCCACCAAGGGGAAACATCACAGAAGCATTACAATCAATAACAACAGCAACAGCAACAACAACGCACATCATAATGGAATAAACAATTCTCAGTGTAACACTCTTGTCGTGTTTCCAGAATAAGCTTGAAGCTCACAATTACTCAACAAAGTAGAAACTTTTATTCCAAATTATTCTAAGCTGGATCTTATACTTAAAACTACAAGCTTTTCTCGAATACGTGCTTATTTTTAATTCATGATCAAAACTTGATTACGGGCACTATGGCTGAGAGGAAGGGTGCCAGTGTTGTAAAGGTTGTTTCATAGCAGAACCTGCAGTTGGAGTGTGGCGTATCAGGCATTCACATATACTAGACCACGACACATGAGGTAGAGAAGCCAGTTCGCTTCATCGTCGCATTCCTCTACCTAACAGCCGTAGATTTATGAAAATTGCCTGGTACCTATTTTCGTAAGACTGGTCACATCCAGACCCGCACTCTTTGGAGGCAAGGTAATTGTCTCTGCCTTGGATTGGACTCTGACCTCTATTTTGTCAGGCAAGCACACTGACTACCATGCCTCGGCGGCTCCATGAGTGGTATGGAGCTGTAATATAATGATATTTCACTTGAAGAAACGGAATTAGGTTTGATAACACTAGAAACACCTTAGTTACAAGAGCAAGTTGCAAGAGCTGAGAACAAAGGTTGCACAAACTGCAAGAGATTCTCATCCTGGAACATCCTGTTCGCTCACTTTTAACTCAAGCGTAGTCCACACACGTGCTTGCTACTTCTCCTAGTGCACTGAACTGATTTTCGCGTGTGGAATAGCTTTCTTTATTACCAGTGTCCCTGGCCATCAGGCCAGACTCCGATTTCAGAGGTGCTTGTAATTACCACCCCTAAGTCAAGAACGAGAAATCAACAGTTTAGTCCAAACAACCGGTGTAGGGGTTGAACCCGCTACCTCGGTATCAGATATGTTTAAGAAAAAACGGTCTTGTCCATTCGGCCATACATTCCTCCTGCGTCTTTGTTGCTGTGGATCAATTCCATTGATGATACTCCTGAAGGTCACCGCCCTGGTCCACCCGGCGTCGTTTTCCTTGACACGCCTCTGTGTCTTCTGTCACTCATTGCATTGCCGTTATTTAAACCTGAGACTTCGTATGATGCGAGTAACCTGTTCTTTCTTTGAGTTAACTTTCTCTAATTGAGCTCATTACACCACAATTAGCACGTAGAGCAGACAGAGTTCGTCTTTATGCAACGCTTTCCGCGTTGCGGAAAGAGACTGAGATATATGGGATAAAACCCCGGTGCAATGAAGTCGACTCTGTCGAGTTTTAAGGGACTGTTGCTTTTAATGTTTATCTTCGTGTGGTCGAACACTGCCACTTCTACCAGGAACCATGCCTTCCACCACGGCTCTTTACAAGACACTGTGACGTTTCATATGTTCCAGAGACACCGCACTGTCTCTGAGCCAGTTTTCTTTGATGTTAGAATCTTAAAGAATTTCAGTATTCGTTCTTCGTCTTGGTCTTCGATAAACTGAAAACTTTTCTGCGGCATACAAGCTCAACACGCTTAATTTTCCTCCTAAGTGATTGCGAAAGTGTCCATGTCTGACGTCTACATGCCCCAGGAAAGGTGCCTTTCCTCAAAAACTTTACTTTGAACTCCTTGAAGGTGTTGTGCCACGGGTTCTTAATACTGTTTAATCCCTTAATGGCCTTTGAAATAATTACGCACTACGTAATACCGAAACTCACAAAGTGCAATTACACCCACTTAAAATTACACTCTGTCCTTTGCTCCATCACACACTGATTGATTTCTTGCTATCGCCCACACATATATAAGATCAACCAACCACAACTTCCCCCACCCCTGCCAAATCCTATTTCACTCATACACTCACGAGGTGGGACCTGGAATGCGCGGCTGCTCACGAACAGTTAGAAAAATTGTCTGAAGTCTATAGCCTGAAAGCAAGTACTGCTATTTAGGAAACTGAGTGTTTATTGAGCTGAACCGATTCAGTTCTAGACCGGGTGAAAGTTGTATCCCCAAGGGATCTGTTGGAGAAGATGATGGCGATGATGAATGCGTTTCTAGTCACAGGGCTGGCCAGCACACTGCGGGCTGAGAAAATCTATTTATGTTTGGGTGGGAAGAGTTGCACTGGATACAGTTATTTTAATTACAGTATTTTTTTAAATGGCGAAATTGAATAGCGTCAAAATATATATAATGTAACAACTGAATAGCGTCAAAAGGTATATAATATCACAGTTGAATAGCGTCTAATACTATATAATATACAAAGTGAATAGCGTCAACGAGTATATAATGTTTCAATTTAAAAAAAAAAATCGTTGAAAAAGTTCATAGCCCAACGAAAATTATACAGCTGACCAAATCGAATATGAACAAATAAACAGAGCAATTGAATAAATGTAGCGAATAGCAGGCCTGTAAACTGCGACCGTTATAGACATGGTGCCATAGGATTCACTGTCTGCAACAGTATCGACATTGGGTGTAACTGCTGTAGTGCTCCTCCTCGTCGTCGTCGTCGTCGTCGTCATAATCACCAACATCATCATCATTATCAGTATGTGCATTTTCTGACAACCACATGTCCACTGCCATCATATGTTTATACTTAATAATAGTGCATGTTGTTTGTAAAGTCTCACTACACATTGCATGTAGAACACATTTGAAACAATTCTTTCTTCTATTGACAACACAATTCTGTTTGGATTGCTAAGAATTACTTCAACAGACGACAGCCATTCGCTGCATATTGCTTTACGATGGACTGTGGAGCACATATTTTTGATGACATCATGTACTTCATTTATCAAATTTGTTTTGAATACAAAGTGTAGTGACACTTTGCAAACACCCTGTATATTACTAATAAATGATAATGATAGGTGGATAGTATATGGGGCAACTGAAGTTACATAAGAATCACACTAACATAACTGATTGGCTCTCACAGAATTTATGGAGGAAAGTAAAGATAAAATACTTGTAGCATACCCGACAATATAAACGTTGAAACCTATTGGCACACAGGGGTCCGAACACAGTTTCCAAATAGTGACATTTTGTTGTTGGTATCTTTCTGGTGGTGTCCTGAATCCCTTTTGTTCCTTCAAAGAGACGCTTTGTTAATTTCGAGGCAGGAGGTTCGAATCTTTGTATGCCCATGACTTGTAATTTCTATAATGTCTAGTGTAACTCAGACTTCCGCTTCCCTTGTTTACTTCTATGAGCACCAATCAATACCTTTCAGGTCAGTTTTCAGGAAAAATTGCTGTTTTACCACTGACACCAAATGGTTAATATATGACGGAATTGATCGGAATCTATATCCAACTCATACAATTAAGCCGTTCGTTGGTCCGTTCGTCAGTTCGCTTTTCTAGATTCAATAGTGTTTCATTTCAATACAGAAAAAAAAAATAAGTCCACTGACGGGAAATGAACCTAACAGACACTGGAATGATCAACGGTTTATGACTTCTGCATACATTGTTAGATAATTGTATAATGATTAAGACAATATTGAACAGACTTTCGCTATTTCAAAATAGCTAATAATTATTTCAACTAATATTTGCGATGTCGTTATCTCTATGTTAGTGATGCTTAAACTGCGCTTCGAAGAATTCTGGTGCTCAGGAATTCGAGTTTTGGCTCGGCAAACAGAACATCCGTAACCGTGGAAGTAATTTAAAGGTAATGACATATACTACGATTGGTATGTGAGGTATTAGGCCTTCACATAGTCCAGGCCACCAAATTATGAGGTGAAATGTAAATTTCTCTTTCTCACCGCCAACCTTCCCAGATAATACTTAAATAATTCGGTACTTTATCCCGTACTAATTTAATGAAGCTGGTTCTGGCTGAAGCTGTATTAGTTTAAAAAAAAAAAAAAAACTCCCGCCACTCCTAGGATTGGAGATCACACTTCTGTCTGGGTAATGAAGCGCACTAACGCGCTTACGAGAATGGGGGGGGGGGGGGCTTTGTAAACCAACACAGATCTGGCACTATAAGCCACCGGATACCGTTGCGCATGTTGGAATGTGAGCAACTATGGACTTATCCGGTGTGCAATAATTGAATTACAATAGTCTTGTGGATAGAAAATTTCAAAAAAGTAGTTCTAGCAACCAAGATTAGAATTAAATTGTGGGAAAATAGAATTTAACAATCTCCAAGAAGAAAGAAATACCATAATATAACATTCAAGTAAATGGGAACATTCTACAATGGATGAATCGATTCAACTACCTTGGAACAGTCTTAATTAACATCTGACTATTGATACCTTTTAGAGACAAAAATAAGAACCATCACGTCAAAATGGTAGCCTATTGCAAGATGGAGAACATACCAACAATAAGCTTTCAATAGCAGTGAGGAAAATAGTGTTCAAATGCTATCTAGAATACGTACTATTATATGCAAGTGAAACATGGGCAATACGCAGACAGACTTAGATACATCTAATGTAGGTAGAAATGTAGTTTCTGAAGTGAATGTAAAAAAAAAAAAAAATAAAATATACCATGGATGAACAGAAAAACGAATGAATAAGTCCTTTAGAAAACAAATAAAAATATAATTGATTAATTAAATTAGACAAAGGCAATCAAAGTATTTTACCACGTTATTAAGAGAAACAAACTTGAAAACCTAGTGAAAACAGTCAAGCCTCATTAGAAGACAACAAGGACAAAAAAGGCGATAAGTGCCTTGACGGATTAGTCACATGACTTAATTGGGCAAGAACACAGACATGACCTACGACTCTGGAGATCGTGTGCGATTGCGAACCGTCTATCGATATGGCACATGATGATGATGCTGGGTCCTGGAAAATCTTCAGAATTGATACTGACTACCGGTATATTTATAATCGCCATTAATTGTTGTTAGTTGCACATCTTTTACAGGACGTAACAGCCAATCCCATAATTTTTGGCTGTTTGTGATTTCTTGACAAGTTTATGTTCAGTAGTTTGTCGTTGCTTTCTGAACGACCGGAACTCATACCATTGTAGTAAAACCAGAGCAAGGCGGCCTTCTTCCAAATCTCTCGCAATTGTGTATCGAACACGGTATGCAGGATTGCGAATTGCGTCCGCAACCCCTTCACCACAATGCCGAGTAATTGTTGTACAACGGACTATTGACATATTTACAATGGTGTTGATTCTGAAGTACCCAGTATTGATCCCTTGTCAGTGTTGAGGACTTTAAAATGTGAGCCGAAGTACCCTGTTGAGATACTCCGCCTGACAAGATCAATTAGTACCTAATGGAGACTATCGCAGCGCGCCTAAGATGGTCTTTCTATGCAACAAAGCAATACTTTGTGGAAATAGTGTTCATCGGTTGTGTTATGAGATTACGAACGCCGTTTATGTCAGCAAACACGCCTTGACGAAGTATTCAGTAGTCAGTGGCACAACTGGTCTATCTTCATAGCAACGGGTTTGCCCCATAATTGCTCCGGTTATGTTCCACACGACTTTGCGCATAGTTGCTCCGCGCCAACTTTGGAAGGAAACACCTTCAACATTAAAATTCAGTTCACTGTCAGAGGAGCCGGCCATCGAGCAATACCCCAGCTATCTGCACACACATTATAGCATATGGCATGTCTCTGAAGTGCCGGCGATAATCGCTCATTTTCTGAAATTTACGCTTCACAGCACTGCAAACGTGGACACAAACAAAAGGCACTCCTAAAGAAATCCACAGATCACAGTGTCGCACCAAACATAGCTCACGGTGTCGCACTAAACATAGCTCACGGTGTCGCACCAAACATAGCTCACGGTGTCGCACCAAACAGAGCACCAAACATAGCTCACAGTGTCGCACCAAACATAGCTCACGGTGTCGCACCAAACATAGCTCACGGTGTCGCACTAAACATAGCTCACGGTGTCGCACCAAACATAGCTCACGGTGTCGCACCAAACAGAGCACCAAACATAGCTCACAGTGTCGCACCAAACATAGCTCACGGTGTCGCACCAAACATAGCTCAAGCTCACGGTGTCGCACCAAACATAACTCACGGTGTCGCACCAAACATAGCTCACGGTGTCGCACCAAACATAGCTCAAGCTCACGGTGTCGCACCAAACATAACTCACGGTGTCGCACCAAACATAGCTCACGGTGTCGCACCAAACATAGCTCACGGTGTCGCACCAAACATAACTCACGGTGTCGCACCAAACATAGCTCACGGTGTCGCACCAAACATAGCTCAAGCTCACGGTGTCGCGCCAAACATAGCTCACGGTGTCGCACCAAACATAGCTCACGGTGGCGCACCAAACATAGCTCAAGCTCACGGTATCGCACCAAACATAACTCACGGTGTCGCACCAAACATAGCTCACGGTGTCGCACCAAACATAGCTCACAGTGTCGCACCAAACATAACTCAAGCTCACGGTGTCGCACCAAACATAACTAACGGTGTCGCACCAAACATAGCTCACGGTGTCGCACCAAACATAGCTCACGGTGTCGCACCAAACATAACTCACGGTGTCGCACCAAACATAGCTCACGGTGTCGCGCCAAACATAGCTCACGGTGTCGCACCAAACACAGCTCACGATGTCGCACCAAACATAACTCACGGTGTCGCACCAAACATAGCAAATGGTGTCGCACCAAACATAGCTCACGGTGTTGCGCCAAACACTCAATTCATTTATGGGGGAGGAAACAGAATCAAAGAAGTCCATATCTGGGGACGGATGGACGAACGGATGGACGGACAGACAGACAGACAGACAGACAGACGGACATTACAGACCGACCGACCGACAGACAGACAGACAGACAGACAGACGGACGGACAGGACAGACCGACCAACAGACAGACAGACAGACGGACAGGACAGACCGACCTACCGACAGACAGACAGACAGACAGACAAACAGACAGACAGATAGACAGACAGAGTAACAATTTATGAGCTGGCCTGATGTATGATTGTCTTGGTTATACTAGCAATACAATGTTGCATAAACATACGATCAAATATCAAATGAAATGTTAGTAGCAATACAGATTGTGCAATCTCAATGAGAAACTGATGAGGAGAATTAATAATGGACGGCTAAAGGAGAAGATTATAAATATAGAAGAGACCTGAAGAGACTCGGCTAGAAGAATTAATGCTAGGCAGCTTGGAGAGAAATAATCGAAGTCCTGCAGAATTCATGTTGGATATAATATATGGTATAATGCTAAAGAAGAACAGACAACAGAAGATATGTGTATATTCTTTTACACGACATCGCATTCAACCTTAGCATATTCTGGCTGTTTTTGATTTCTTGACAAGTTTGTGTTCTAAAGTTTGCCATAGCTGTCTTAAGCACCGGCACTCATACCATAGTATAAAAAACAACGCAAGGCGGTCTGCATCCAAATAAACTCGCAGCTTTGTTCTGAATGGGATTACGAATAGCGCTAGTGATCCCTTTGTCACATAGCCGGCTGATGACAGAAGACAAAGAGAAATAAGGAAGATCAGGGCAACAGAGTATTTGAATATTCTAGCCCGCCGAGGGATTTGTGATTGTGTGTAATTTCTATTATAAAGTATGATTTGCACCAGCCAATTACCAGTGACTAAATAGTAAGAACATAACTGAGTGCATTAATTCGGTACCCAGATAATGGGAAAAGGATCTAATCGACAGCAAAGATGAACTCTTAACCGCACACCAGGAGATAAATGACTATTAATTAGATTAATTAGTAATACAAAATGCTGTTTATGTGTTGTTGTTTTTTTCTGAAGGTAACAGGTCAGTAGTTTTTTTTTCCCAATGGTATATATGTATAATATTTTGGCACCAACTCATTATTTTTAACAATGAGTAAATTGTAAAAGGTGTCAGAAACCAATGTTTATATATTGGGTTCTAGGTACTTGGATCATGATTTGCCTTAATTATGAGGGAAAATGAAAGTAGACCCAATTTGTGGTTGTTGTGTTGTTTGTAATAACCTGGTTTTTTCTGGGGTCACTGGGTACTATGTTGTAATACTGCACATCATTCCCATGCCTGTCTGAAAATGCATAGTGTTTATTACACATCTATATATGTAATTGCAGATCTTGAGTTAATACCTGAACTGTTTGTCCAAAAGTGTTGTGTACATCAAGTAAATGTGGTGTCCAATAAGTGGTTGTTTATATGTTGTGAGCAATCAATATCCTTCTAGCATCTATAGTTAATTTAAAGGGTGATGAAGTGGGAAGGGAAACCTACACACAGATGCCATTGTTTCAAGGATTGAACTCTTTTCTCCTGGGATTTGTGGTAAATATCCCTGATCACCCTGCATTCTGACCAGTGACCAGAGAATCAATAATACCCCCTAGACATTTTAACGAATTATTCTCAGGAATTAAAATCCACATCCCACATGTGTGGGCAACGTCCGTGAATTTAAAACTCATGGTAAACGTCACAAATGGTGTATTATTCTGGGTAGATGAATTCAGGGAAAACCTCTCGCAGGTAAACCAAGTCACTTCAGAATGTTATAGTGTTAGTAACAGACCTAATCACTCATTAGTATGAGCTGAGTCAAGTTTTATGTGAACCCATAATGGCTCAGATAAATATAGGTTTTTTTTGGTACAAAACTGTTCACAGGTAATATCTTGATTCTGGCAGATGCATCAGGTAGTTGGTTGTTGGATATGAGATTTTTTTTAAAACTCATATTTTATATCTTATTGATGGGAAACTAAGTCCAGGAATGAACCTCCAGTAGTAAGGTCTCTGGGATGGTAAACTCACATAAGATAGGTAATTCAGTGAATGTTTAGAATTCATAGTCATTCCCATTTGATGTTTGAGGTATGGTTCTGCTACTCTGGTATTCTCTTTAAATGGTTTAAAAGTGGTGTAGTCATGAACACACTACTATATTATGTATCCATAAGGATTATCTACATATGAATCATGTGTTAATTAACTATTTTGTCAATGATTATCATTGTATTTTCATGCTTGATCTGCTTGTATAATTCATGTAATATTGAAAAATTACCAAGGCAGCAGAGAGTGATAGACAATTTTATAGATAACTAGCTGACCCGGCCCGGCTTCGCCCAGTCGTTGGTGGGGAGCATCTCATTTAATTCATATAATTAGTCATATAAGCTCCCGTTCCCGTTACCGACTATCTGTCTGTCTGTCTGTCTGTCTGTCTGTCTGTCTGTCTGACCCGGCATCGCCCAGTCCTTGGTGGGGAGCATCTCATTAAATTCATATAAGTAGTCATATAAGTTCCCGTTCCCGTTACCGACTATCTGTCTGTCTGTCTGTCTGTCTGTCTGTCTGTCTGTCTGTCTGTCTGTCCGTCCCTCCCTCTCTGTCTGTCTGTCTGCCTGTCTGTCTAATCATTTATTGGTTGCAGTTAGAACAACCTTAGATAAACGAAGACCAACTTACAAAAAGCATTTGAAAGAGCACTTGAAAGATCTTTACATCTTCCCCCAACAATTAACTTGGGTAAATGGAGCGGCGGCAGCAGCATCAGCAGAAGAAGGAAAAGTAGGAGTAGACAACTGCAGCGAAAAGGTGGGTCTGTCTATCTATCTGACCCGGCGTGACTTCGCCCAGCTCCTGGAGTGTAGCGTCTCATTAAATTCATACAACAAAAAAAGTAACTTAAAAAAATGCCCTTCTACACACCATCCATTATTTTTAATGAAAACGCTTTCTAATCACCTGCATGACTACAGTAACTTCTTAAGCAAAAAAAGATGAGTTACAATGTTATGCATTGTGCATTATTTTTATGAAAACTTTGAAAATGCCTTACAGATTGTATCATTATTTATTATAACTCATATGCCGGTACATAACTATGGACAAAGAGTTTATAAATCTTTGAAAACGATGCCACAATATGACTATAAGTTATACAGAAAAGTTATGCCCCTTGAAATAACTTTTATAGAGTTAGGTCCCCTGAGATATATTAAATTATGATGAAAAGTGAAAAATGAAATAATACTGGGTAAGCATGCGATTTCACACTAAAAAAATATGACAGTGGGCTGCACTGGAATGAAAGAAAGGCGTGTAGAAAATTTCATCTCAATCGGATGGGCCGTTCGCGAGCGCACAAAGGACAGACGGACATACAGACATACAGACAGACAGACGGAGATCCTAATTTATATATAAGATTAGGACAGATAAGTTAAAAATTCAATAATTTTTTTTTTAAGGGAAAAATTTAATCAACAAATGATGATTCAGTAGGAAAGTAAATAATACCTGAGAGATGAATTAAACCAGGGGAAAATAGCAGTAACTAAAGTAAATGAACTAAGGTTAAGGCCTAAACCACCACTTGCAAAAATGTAGACATAGTTAATGGAAGGGAAGGAATATTGTAAGAATTTGCAGTATTTAGGGGCACCCTAAATTAATCCTCTCTCATATAACATAACATGTTCTACAACACCGGTAGTAAAGTAAAGTGAATAACTGATGGATACTTAGGAAGAAAAGCCATACTGACACTTATTCTGACCCACCGGTGATATGAGTAGTATTATTAACTAACTCAGATGGCCCATATGTTAATGAGGGTCAAAACCAAAATATTCACCTGGTGATGTAAGTGAAACTGATCAACTCACTTACTGACCCAACAGAATATAAGGTATTTCTTTAAATTATCCACCCCGATTCCATTATTAATGGTAGAGGAAACAGACCGTATAGGTATGTAAAAGGTATAATTAAAGAATTAACTTAAGAAATTGGAATTTCAAATAAACTTCAGGAGATACCGGAAAAAACCTTGCCAATCTCTAGTAAGAGACTGAACATTTCAGATATTGGCTCCTTAACATTGAAATTTACAGTTTAACCTCACTAAGTGAAATGTTCACTATGAGTAGTCCTCATCAAAAAGAGGAATGAAACAGCTTTTAGTTAGCGATTAGCTTACGTAAAGTTATTTCAGTAATTGCCTAACTAACATTAATATTCTCATAAGGGAAGAATTAAAAAGGGCAATAAAGGGTACAATAGAGGCGCGCGACTCAATTGTATTTTCTTTAAAACTAACCGAGTAACTAAATTCTAGATAATGCTCGAAGCCTACTAATAGGTAGGTGAATCAGAAATCAATCGCAAGGCGAAACAGATTTCTACATCTCAGTTCTGATTTGGATGTTATGCCAGCATTAAATATGTGAAAGCAGATCCAGACTAACAGAGATTAGCTTAAATAACTGATACGAATCAGTAAAAGCAACAATTAAATAAACAACTCTTGAAATAGATGCTGTTTATAAATAGGACGAACCCCTTGACGTAAAGACAGAGGAAACGCCTAAAACTTATACAGTGAACCCATGCTAGAAAAATGGAATATAGCTGTGTAAAAACCAAGCAAATTGGAGCATATAGCTGAAGAATTGCTTGATATTTACTAGATTAGGAATTTCAATCAGGAATCCAGCTAGTAAATTATATAACAGTTCAAAGATAGACCTTAGTCAATCTAAATAAATCCAGAGTTTCCACGTATTAAACGGATGAAAACAAAACTGGAGAGAAACATTAAGAGTACCTTACCTGTTATCTTGAGGACACAACTCAGGAGACGCCAGTATGAGAGGGATATACAGATGTAATAGTAATTTTACAAAGACTAGTAATCCACATCCATAACTGGAAGTGAACCAGCAACTTGATTGTCTGGAAGACTATCACAGGAAACATAAAAGATGCTTTTAACTTCTCAATGAACTGATTATATATAGTAGGAGACAATACGTCTGAACCTACATAATAATGTATGTTGCTAAGTTGAAAATAGTCCTAAATCCTGGAGGGAGGTAGACGACGATCAATGTACGCCAAGCGACGCAAAATTGCTCGTAATTCAACACCAAAGCAACAAATACAGAGTGAAACTCAAACACATCAGTTAGAATTACTAATAAGGATTCTAGCGTAAAATAGATCTAGGTTAGAAGGAAAAGCAGAGAGAGTAAGCTAAGAATTACTTCATTTCTGATAGATTCATGTTCCCCGGAAAATTCGGTTCAGAACGGAAATCTAGAAAAGTTGGACCTTGTTTACATGTTAGACGAGATTCTCCGGAAAAACCCGCAAGAGAAAGGGACACCACTCTAATCAGTAGTTATCAAAACTGATCGGAAAATCCCATAACTCGACTAATAACCCAAACACATGATGTGTTGGATGAAAATGTATTCAACAGGAACCATCTTTAGCTTCCTTTAATTATCAGATCTATAGTTAAAACAAACGTCTAACTTACAGGGAGACGGGCGAGTTTAATATGCTATCAGTAGACGCAGAATTAACCGTCGGTTTTAACATAATCTCAAGATTAATAATCTAACGAGAAAGGAATCAAGCTGTTATATATCCCTACTAGTCATGCTTACGTTAGCAGTGGTTACACGTAGACCATAAATGAACTACAAGGAGAGAAGAGACTTTCTGCTGAGAAAAGAATCTGAGGGGAGTGGACGCACAAAACCCAGAATCAGCAAAATGCAGATGTTAGGTTTCTTAATAACCCATGTAGAAGTACTCAGGACTTTCTCCAGTTCTTAACGCTAGACTAAATATATTGGGAAAAGAAATTCAGCAAATGATCTCATATGAACAGTATCATCAGGCTATAGCAAGCTTAATGATGATATCTCAATTGCTTCAAAAAGTCGGTTTGATGCAGACAAACTAGTACTTGAAAGTAACAAATTATCAGATAACCACTCATATTTCAAACAATAGCTGACAACAGTGGAGAGGGTGCTACACTCTGTCACTAAAAGAGAAATAATCCTTTAAGGTTATGCCAGTTGTCGTGACTAAAAGAAAATGGACGTGGCTCTGATTATATGGCATAGGGAAGTAATACAAGAAATTAATAAGGGATGGATACTAGGTGAGTCAATGTAAAGACGGAAATTGTAGAGTACTACTTGACCATTTAATTTCTGAAAGAAATAAATGTCTTAAATTGGGGAGGCGTGTGGTATAATAAAACGTCCTTACCCTTTCCTATTTATGGACTCCCTTAAAAATAAACAAACACTTACAATTACGGTTTAAGTAACTTACTTAATGTAGGAGAAAATAAAACAGCGATAGACTGACCGTGGCACAGCTAAATTTATTTTGGCTTGTTTTCTCTCCCGTACCTGGCCAATCCTGGCGAGGGGAAAAACAAAGACTGAAGCGGCCATTTCTAGTCAAGAGAACACACAAGAAAGTCGACCTTTCCCTTCGGGGAGAAGGTATTTTGCCTTAAAAACATGATTCTCTTCAAGCTATTGGTATGTTATCTACATTATTAAGATATATTTATGTATTACATAGACCAGTATGTTTAATTAAGAATTAGTTACAATTCTCTTAAAGCAGGCTGGATGATTTTTACCAATGAAACACAGGTGGGCGCCACGCTGTAAATTTTCCTAGGTCTTACCATTTCAAATTCTTATGTTAAAATCTTGTATAGGCATTATGAACTTATATCTCACTAGTAGTGCTTATAACCTAGAAATATTATGTGTACCGTAGAGTATCAAACTCAGGTAAAAACCACATTCTAGGCATTTTCTCAAAGTGGGAACAGACTCTTGTTTACATACTTCAGTAGAGAACTTGTGTCTGTCAATTTCATATTCCTATGTTAAAACTTCTATGCACTGTGAACAATAGCTCACTATTTATGCTTAGAAATCTGCAAATAGTCTATGTACTATAGAAAGGTGTTTTATCCATGCGGGGACATACAAATGATTACGCGTATTCCTGACTCTTAGTCAGGGGATAAAATACTTCGCCACATCATAATCTGTAACTTGGAACTATAGTGTTAAATTTTAGTACCATCCTTTTGTTAACAGATTAGTAACCACTCCATATGAGGGTGAACATATAATCATTTCATAAAATAGTGTAAGGGACATGCCATGGTTGAATATAAATTCATGAACAATTAAAGTAAACGCGTGATGAAAATGCATGTTCGGATAGGATTCAATCCCCATCGCCTCACCGTAGTAGAAACAGAAGCGAAGATTGATGTGAATAAATTGCTTGCAATATTCAGAATACTGGACCGTGCGGCATAAGTTATTCTAATAAATACTCTCCGAATAATAGCAGTCATTGGCAAAACATATCACAGCGATTACTATCCTCATGTCCTGTACGCAGTGGGGGAAAACAATGGATGTTTTAGTTATGGATTAACGCCTGAGAAAATCCAAAAACAAAGGCTCCCCGCATCAGCATTATGATTAATTATTATGTAGGATTATCATGTACTTAATATCAGAGAAATGTACATGTATGTTTTTTTCTGGTATGAGAATTTTCTCTGTTCTGATTGTTACTTTTTCCTGTGGGAATATACATTTTAATGTTGCACCGTGGGATTAGAGGATGTTGATGTAAGAATCCATGTGTATGTCAGTACTTAAGCCAATGTGAATAGTCTTGACCTAAGGATGATTATAGTGCCGAAAGGAAGACGCGGCATTAGAAACCACAGAGATTCTGTATAGGCTATTCTCTTCAAGTAATGAGAGACAATATCAACATGTTGGATGGACAGAATGACTTCACTCATCTAATAGTCCCAGTAACAACAGAACACAATATAAGTGAGAAAATACCTTACTCACTATTAAGAGTCAGAATGGCTCTACTCAGCAATGAGGGACAGTGGAACATGGACATCCACTCCTTTCCCCTTCTCCCCTTGTTTTGTATTTTTGTTTGTAATTGTCTTGTGAAAGTTAACACATCACAGTAGGTTAATGCTAGTGTTGTATTCTTGTCATCCCTTTTCTATAGAAGAGAAGCAGGTGGTGGTTGAATGTGGTGGGACTATATCACTAAATATGGATCCTGGGTCAACAGCCAGAAAGTAAATGTCCTAACCATAGTCTGCATCTAGAAATACCCATGGACTGCTGTGCTCAATAGCTCCATAGCGAGCAACAGATAAATTAGAAGACAACTGACTGGGTGAGTGATTAAGTCCTATTTTAGTAGGAATATCCAGGATGGACTTCAAGATCTAATAATCTACAAAGATGAAGATCAACAGAGTAACTGACAACAGTGTATCGTCTGCTTTACGTCTGAGAAGTATCACCTATAAGCCTTATCACTCAGCAAAATCAGTGAAACTATGGGACAATCCTACAAGTTACTAAAACTAGCAAGAGTGAAAGCCCTTCAACTGTGGGTTAGGTTACCAAGTTAATATCCAACAATGGATAAGTCTTCGAAAGAATGTCTCACAGCTGCAACAGTAAAACCTGGAATTCAGCTATTCAACACTAAGTTCTGGCTCAACCAAATGGGGAGAAGACACTGAACCACATAAGCCAATACAACCAAGGTACAAACTTAATATCATCTGAAACATAACTACGAAACCAGATTACCTCAAGGTTCCAAACCCTGAACACCATCAGATAAAAGACCATATGAAAGCAGCTAAATGTCTCTATATCTGCAACAAGAGGAATCATCCAATTGTTTGCAAACCTGTTACTGTGCTGGTTTTATTCATCTGTGGATATATGTAGGTATAGATCAAGTGTGGCCCTAGTCACAGATACTACCATGAGATGCCTCTCAGTCAAATAAAGTTCTACACTGGACTAGATAACGACTAACTCTTTGCTGGTCCAATGTCAACCTAAATGCCATGGGTTATAGACTCGCGACTTGGTGGGTGTAAAATCTTTGTTGAACTACTTGGGATTCTGATATTGAAAGCAGAGCAGCTGAATGGACGTCTACTTGGCACCATGTATGGTGAGATGGTAAAGTACCTTCTGCAGAGCTTAAGTGGAAATTCCGGAAAGTTAGACCAACCTGAGGCCCTAAATTTCAAAAAAAGACACCGAGCCTACTGCAACAGAGTACTCGAATATTCTAGCCCGCCGAGGGATTTGTGATTGTGTATAATTTCTATTATAAAGTATGATTTGCACCAGCCAATTACCAGTGACTAAATAGTAAGAACATAACTGAGTGCATTAATTCGGTACCCAGATAATGGGAAAAGGATCTAATCGACAGCAAAGATGAACTCTTAACCGCACACCAGGAGATAAATGACTATTAATTAGTTTAATTAGTAATACAAAATGCTGTTTATGTGTTGTTGTTTTTTTCTGAAGGTAACAGGTCAGTAGTTTTTTTTTCCCAATGGTATATATGTATAATATTTTGGCACCAACTCATTATTTTTAACAATGAGTAAATTGTAAAAGGTGTCAGAAACCAATGTTTATATATTGGGTTCTAGGTACTTGGATCATGATTTGCCTTAATTATGAGGGAAAATGAAAGTAGACCCAATTTGTGGTTGTTGTGTTGTTTGTAATAACCTGGTTTTTTCTGGGGTCACTGGGTACTATGTTGTAATACTGCACATCATTCCCATGCCTGTCTGAAAATGCATAGTGTTTATTACACATCTATATATGTAATTGCAGATCTTGAGTTAATACCTGAACTGTTTGTCCAAAAGTGTTGTGTACATCAAGTAAATGTGGTGTCCAATAAGTGGTTGTTTATATGTTGTGAGCAATCAATATCCTTCTAGCATCTATAGTTAATTTAAAGGGTGATGAAGTGGGAAGGGAAACCTACACACAGATGCCATTGTTTCAAGGATTGAACTCTTTTCTCCTGGGATTTGTGGTAAATATCCCTGATCACCCTGCATTCTGACCAGTGACCAGAGAATCAATAATACCCCCTAGACATTTTAACGAATTATTCTCAGGAATTAAAATCCACATCCCACAGGGAGAACAGGTGATAGGCCGAGAAACAATATGATAGACAACCTGGATAACAAGTAACAGGCAATCTGGAGAACAGATGAGTGGCCACTTGAAGAGCAGGTTCGAGTACAGATGATTCACAACTCGGAGAACAGATGATAGGCAATCTGGAGAACTGGTGATTAGCCACTAGAAGGGCAGGTGATATGCGCAACCTGGAGAACAAGTGATAGACTGATGGTGGAACAAGTGATAGAGCAATGGTGGACAGGTGATAAACCAATGCGGTGGGGGTGGGGGCAGGTGATAGACAAATGGGAGTACAAGTGATAGACCAATGGGAGAACAAGTGATAGACCAAAGGGGGGAACATGTGATAGACCAAAGGGGGGAACAAGTGATAAACCAATGGGAGAACAAGTGATAGACAAATGGGGGAACAAGTGATAGAGAAATGGGGGAACAAGTGATAGAATAATGGAGGAACAAGTGATTGACCAATGTGGGAACAAGTGATAGACCAATGAAGGAATAAGTGATAGAACAATGGGGGAACAAGTGATAGACCAATGGGGGAACAAGTGATAGACCAACGGGGGAACAAGTGATAGACTAGTGGAGGAACAAGTGATAGACAAATAGGAGAACACGTGATATACCAATGGGGGAACAAGTGATAGACCAATGGGGGAACAAGTGATAGACTAATGGAGAAACAAATGATAGACAAATGGGGGAACAAGTGATAGCCAAATGGGAGAACAAGTGTCAGACAAATGGGGGAACAAGTGATAGACCAATGGGAGAACAAGTGATAGACTAATGGAGGAACAAGTGATAGACTAATGGGAGAACAAGTGATAGACTAATGGAGGAACAAGTGATAGACCAATGGGGGAACAAGTGATAGACCAATGGGGGAACAAGTGACAGACTACTTGAGGAAATAGTGATAGACCAATTGGGGAACAAGTGATAGACTAACGGAGGAACAAGTGATAGACCAATGGGGGAACAAGTGATAGACCAATGGGGGAACAAGTGATAGACCAATGGGGAAACAAGTGATAGACTAATGGAGGAACAAGTGATAGACCAATGGGGGAACAAGTGATAGACCAATGAGGGAACACGTGATAGACCAATGGGGGAACAAGTGATAGACCAATGGGGGAACAAGTGATAGACCAATGGGAGAACAAGTGATAGACCAATGGGGGAATAAGTGATAGACCAACGGGGGAACAAGTGATAGACTAATGGGAGAACAAGTGATAGATCAATTGGAGAACAAGTGATAGACCAATGGAGGAACAAGTGATAGACCAATGTGAGAACAAGTGATAGACTAATGGGGGAACAAGTGATAGACCAATGGGAGAACAAGTGATAGACTAATGGGGGAACATATGATAGACCAATGGGAGAACAAGTGATAGACCAATGGGGGAACAAGTGATAGACCAATGGGAGAACAAGTCATAGAATAATGGGTGAACATATGATAGATCAATGGGAGAACAAGTGATATACTAATGGGGGAACAAGTGATAGATCAATGGGGGAACAAGTGATAGACCAATGGGGGGACAAGTGATAGACCAATGGGAGAACACGTGATAGACTAATGGAGGAACAAATGATAGACTAATGGGGGAACAAGTGATAGACTAATGGAGGAACAAATGATAGACTAATGGGAGAACAAGTGATAGACTAATGGAGGAACAAGTGATAGACTAAAGGGAGAACAAGTGATAGACTAATGGAGGAACAAGTGATAGACCAATGGGAGAACAAGTGATAGACTAATGGAGGAACAAGTGATAGACTAATGGGAGAACAAATGATAGACTAATGGAGGAACAAGTGATAGACCAATGGGAGAACAAGTGATAGACTAATGGAGGAACAAGTGATAGACCAATGGGAGAACAAGTGATAGACTAATGGAGGAACAAGTGATAGACTAATGGTAGAACAAGTGATAGACTAATGGAGGAACAAGTGATAGGCCAATGGGAGAACAAGTGATAGACTAATGGAGGAACAAGTGATAGACTAATGGGAGAACAAGTGATTGACTAATGGAGGAACAAGTGATAGACCAATGGGAGAACAAGTGATAGACTAATGGAGGAACAAGTGATAGACCAATGGGAGAACAAGTGATAGACTAATGGAGGAACAAGTGATAGACTAATGGGAGAACAAGTGATAAACTAATGGAGGAACAAGTGATAGACTAATGGGAGAACAAGTGATAGACTAATGGAGGACAAGTGATAGACTAATGGAAGAACAAGTGATAGACTAATGGGAGAACAAGTGATAGACTAATGGAGGAACAAGTGATAGACTAATGGGAGAACAAGTGATAGACTAATGGGAGAACAAGTGATAGATTAATGGAGGAACAAGTGATCGACGAATGGGAGAACAAGTGATAGACTAATGGGAGAACAAGTGATAGACTAATGGGAGAACAAGTGATAGACTAATGGGAGAACAAGTGATAGACTAATGGGAGAACAAGTGATAGACCAATGGGGGAACAAATGATATACCAAAGGGGGAACAAGTGATAGACCAATGGGGAACAAGTGATAGACCAATGGAGGAACAAGTGATAGATCAATGGGGGAACAAGTGTTAGACCAATGGGGGAACAAGTGATAGACCAATGGGGGAACAAGTGATAGACCAATGGAGGAACAAGTGATAGACCAATGGGAGAACAAGTGATAGACCAATGGGGGAACAAGTGATAGACCAATGGGGGAACAAGTGATAGACCAATGGGGGAACATGTGATAGACCAATGGGGGAACATGTGATAGACCAATGGGGGAAGATGTGATAGACCAATGGGGGAACATGTGATAGACATCATTCGTACAGTAGTTGGTCATTGAGAGAACAGGTGTTTGACCACAGGCAGAGATGGTGACAGAACACTGGGGGAAAACAGGTGATTGGCTAGTGGGGAGACAGGTGATAGACCAGTGGGAAAACAGATGATAGGCCAGTGAGATAACAGGTGATAGGTCAGTGGGAAATCAGGTGATAGGCCAGTGGGAAAACAGGTGATATGCCAGTGGGGAAACAAATGATAGGTCAGTGGGAAAACAGGTGATTGGCCAGTGGGAAAACAGGTGATTGGCCATTGGGGAAACAGGTGATATGCCAGTGAGATACAGGTGATAGGTCAGTGGGAAAATAGGTGATTGGCCAGTGGGAAAACAGGTGATATGCCAGTGAGATACAGATGATAGGTCAGTGGGAAAACAGTTGATAGGCCAGTGGGAAAACAGGTGATATGCCAGTGGGGAAACAAATGATAGATCAGTGGGAAAACAGGTGATTGGCCAGTGGAAAAACAGGTGAGAGGTAGTGGGAAATCAGGTGATATGCCAGCGGGAAAACATGTGATATGCCAGTGAGATACAGGTGATAGGTCAGTTGGAAAACAGGTGATAGGCCATTGAGAAAACAGGTGATAGGCCAGTTGGAAAACAGGTGATAGGCCATTGAGAAAACAGGTGATAGGCCAGTGGGAAAACAGGTGAGAGACCGGTGGGAAAACAGGCGATATGCCAGTGGGAAAACAGGTGATAGGCCAGTGGGGAAACAAATGATAGGTCAGTGGGAAAACAGGTGATATGCCAGTGGGAAAACAGGTGATAGGCCAGTGGGAATGCAGGTCATATGCCAGTGAGATACAGGTGATAGGTCAGTGGGAAAACTGGTGATAGGCCATTGAGAAAACAGGTGATAGGCCAGTGGGAAAACAGGTGAGAGGCCAGTGGGAAAACAGGCGGTGTGCCAGTGGGAAAACAGGTGATGTGCGAGTGGGAAAACCGGTGAGAGGCCAGTGGGAAAACAGGTGATAGGCCAGTGGGAAAACAGGTGAGAGGCCAGTGGGAAAACAGGTGAGAGGCCAGTGGGAAAACAGGTGAGAGGCCAGTGGAAAACAATTGAGAGGCAGTGGGAAAACAGGCGATGTGCCAGTGGGAAAACAGGTGATAGACTGCTAGGAGAGCAATCATATCTATTAAAAACAACTGACTACAGAGACCCGAAATACCAGATGACAGTAGACTAGGAGGCAATTGATAGATGTCGCGAAAAATTGATGGGAACGCACGTAAATAAAAAAACGGCAGACGCTCAATAGGAAAACATAAAATAAACAAACAAGTGAACAGGTGAAAGATATTTGACTGTGAGAACACCCTAGTCGACTATCGCCGCCTGAAACTACATATGATATAGGCCTACTGTAAGAGCAGATGTTGGACGGCCAGAAGTTCATATCATAGACGGCCAAGATAGCAGACAGTCTGGTTAGAAATGGGTCAGTTTATCCTGTCTGTTGGCTAGGATATAACGAGCTTGACTTTAGCCGTGCTTCGTGTGCTACTGACTGTGATTTGAGCAGAAAACGACCACTGGAAATGAAAGACTTTGCCAGACTGCCCGGGAAAAACGGAAATCAACAGGGAGGATGGGATCGAGGTGGGTGCGTGATGAGTACAGGACAAAGGTTATCAGAAAAACCGATTACCGAAGAGCGGAGGCAGACAGGCGTTATACGTTCTCGGACATTCTAGTGTCTGTAGTGACGTCAGTAATCCAGAAGTCATCTATATTTAGATATGACAACCTACATTGTTCTGTATAGCATATGAAGTAGCTGATATCAATATTTAGCTGTCTGCTCTTAATTAATTAGTTTCATCATCATCGTCATCATAATCATCAGGCTATTCAAATATCAGAGTCATGACAAAGTCGTTTGACCATGCCACTCCACTATGAACTATTCTCAGCAGTTCTCTTCGTCGCTGCGTAATTCTGTATTACTACGTTCTTGTATGCTTGTGAAAATGCATCTATTTGAACAAATAATTCTAACCTATCACCTCCAAATGCCCACTGGGTCTCGCTGAAAGACCGATGTACTTTGATGCAAGGCCAACTGTACACGGTAGGTCTATTAATTTATTATCCACGTGATGTTTCAACTCTAGAACAGGCACATAATTCGTGAACAACGAGTTTGACAGCTCAATGTCCACATAAATGTTTAGTAGTTAAGCGTTGGTCTACAAATATACAAAACAACCACTTCAGCCTTCCAATCGTCGACCCAGAAACAAAACAAACACACTCAAAACCAAAGCAGACGTTATATACTCCTACGTTGATTCATAAAACACAACAACCACATAGACCATCCACTGATCGACTCACAAACATGGGAAACAGCCACAGAATCGTCAACGTACAAACAACACAACACACACTATCTATCCAGTGGGCGACTCATATAAACCACAAACACACCAGACCGTTATTTTTGGTCTAGTATAGTACGAACCGCACGCTAGCGAAGTTGATAGCACACTGTGCTGGCAATGTCATGGGCCCTGTCGGGTGAGAGTTCGATACCCGGACTCGTCACTAGTCACAGTGAGGAACAAATTGGTCAACTATCTCCCCTTGCTCCCAGATCTACACAATGTGATGGTGCAACCACAACAAAATGAGGAACAGATTGGTCAACTATCTCCCCTTGCTCCCAGAGCAACACAATGTGATGGTGCAACCACAACAAAATAAGGAACAGATTGGCCAATTATCACCCCCCCCCCCCTCTTTCCCTTTGCTCCCAAACCTACAAAATGTTATGGTGCAACCACAACAAAGTGAGGAACAGATTGGCCCACTATTCCCCCTTGCTCCCAGACCTACACAATGTGATGGCCAACTATTCCCCCTGGCTCCCAGACCTACACAATATGATGGTGCAACCACAACAAAATGAGGAACAGATTGGCCAACTATTCCCCCTGGCACCCAGACCTACACAATGTGATGGCCAACTATTCCCCCTGGATCCCAGACCTACACAATATGATGGCCAACTATTCCCCCCCCCTGGTTCCCAGGCCTACACAATGTGATGGCCAACTATTCCCCCTTGCTCCCAGACCTACACAATGTGATGGCCAACTATTCCCCCTTGCTCCCAGACCTACCAATGTGATGGCCAACTATTCCCCTGGCTCCCAGACCTACACAATATGATGGTGCAACCACAACAAAATGAGGAACAGATTGGCCAACTATTCCCTCTGGCTCCCAGATCTACACAATATGATGGCCAACTATTCCCCCCTGGCTCACAGACCTACACAATGTGATAGCACAACCACAACAAAGTGAGGAACAGATTGGCCAACTATCTCTCCTTGCTCCCAGACCTACACAATGTGATGGCAAACTATTCCCCCTGGCTCCCAGACCTACACAATGTGATGGCCAACTATTCCCCCTGGTTCCCAGACCTACACAATGTGATGGTGTAACCACAACACATACAGATAGCACGAAACTGCACCGGAGCAGATGCCATGTTTGTTTTAATTAATACTAGCTGACCCGGCCCGGCTTCGCCCAGTCCCTGGTGGGGAGCATCTCATTTAATTCATATAAGTAGTCATATAAGTTCTCGTTCCCGTTACCGACTATCTGTCTGTCTGTCTGTCTGTCTGACCCGGCCCGGCATCGCCCAGCTCCTGGTGTGGTGCATCTCATTTAATTCATATAAGTAATCATATAAGTTCCCGTTCCCGACTGTCTATCTGTCTGTCTATCTGTCTGTCTATCTGTCTGCCTGACCCTGCCCGGCTTCGCCCAGCCCCTGATGGGGAGCATCTAATTTAATTCATATAAGTAGTCATATAAGTTCCCGTTCCCGTCTGTCTGTCTGTCTGTCTGTCTGTCTCTCCCTCCCTCTCTGTCTGTCTGTCTGCCTGTCTGTCTAATCATTTATTGGTTGCAGTTAGAACAACCTAGATAAACGAAGATCAACTTACAAAAAGCATTAGAAAGAGCACTTGAAAGGTCTTTACATCTTCCACAACAATTAACTTGGGTAAATGGAGCGGCGGCAGCAGCAGCAGAAGAAGAAAAAGGAGGAGTAGGAGCTGGGAGGAGGAAGAGGGAGGAGGAGGGAGGAAGAGATAGGCGGAGAGAGGAGGAGGAGGGAAGAGGAGAGAGGAGTAGGAGTAGGGAGGAATAGGAGGGAAGAGGAGGGATTAAGAGGAGAGAGGAGGAGGAGGGAGAAGGAGAAGGGAGGAGGTAGAGGGAGGAGGAGGAGGGAGGAGGAAGGAGAAGGAGGAGGGAGCATGAGGGAGGAGAAGAACGCAGGATGAGGGGGATGAGGAGGAGAGGGAGAAGAAGGGAGATAGAGGAGGAGGGAGGAGGAGGGAGGAGGAGGGAGGAGGAGGGAGGAGGCGTAGGTAGGAGGAGGAGGGAGGAGGAGGTAGAGGGAGGAGGAGGAGGGAGGAGAAGGAGGGGGAGGAGGAGGGATGATGAGGAGGGAGGAGGAGGAAGAGGGAGGAGGAGGAGGGATGTGGAGGGAGGAGGAGGAGGGAGGAGGTAGAGGGAGGAGGAGGAGGGAGGAGGAGAGACGATGAGGAGGGAGGAGGAGAAGGGAGGAGGAGGGATGAGGAGGGAGGAGGAGGAGGGAGGAAGAGGGAGGAGGAGGTGGGAAGGATGGAGGAGGGAGGAGGAGGAAGAAGAGAGGAGTAGAAGGGAGGAGGAGGGAGGAGGAGGGAGGAAGGAGGAGGAATGAGGGGAGGAGGAGTAGGGAGGAGGAGGAAGAGGGAAGAAGAGGGAGGAGGAGGGAGGAGGAAGAGGGAGGAGGAAGGAGAAGGAGGAGGGAGCATGAGGGAGGAGAAGAACGCAGGATGAGGGGGATGAGGAGGAGGGAGGAGGAGAGGGAGAAGAAGGGAGATAGAGGAGGAGGGAGGAGGAGGGAGGAGGAGGGAGGAGGTGGGAGGAGGCGGAGGTAGGAGGAGGAGGGAGGAGGAGGGAGGAGGAGGAGGGAGGAGAAGGAGGGGGAGGAGGAGGGATGATGAGGAGGGAGGAGGAGGAAGAGGGAGGAGGAGGAGGGATGTGGAGGGAGGAGAAGGAGGGAGGAGGTAGAGGGAGGAGGAGGAGGGAGGAGGAGAGACGATGAGGAGGGAGGAGAAGGGAGGAGGAGGGATGAGGAGGGAGGAGGAGAGGGAGGAGTAAGAGGAGGAGGAGGTAGGTGGAGGAGGAAGACAAAGGGAGGAGAAGGAGGAGGGGAGGAGGAGGGATGAGGGGGAGGACGTAGGAGGAGGAGGGAGGAGGAGGAGAAGGGAGGAGGAAGGAAGCGGAGTGATTAGGAGGAGGGAGGAGGGCGAGGAGGTAGGAGGAGGAAGAGGGAGGAGGAGGAGGAAGAGGGAGGAGGAGGAGGAAGGAGGAGGAAGGAGAAGGAGGAGAAGGAGGGAGGAGAAGAACGCACGAGGAGGAGGGGGAGGAGGAGGGAGGAGGAGGAAGAGGGAGGAGGAGGAGGGATGTGGAGGGAGGAGGTAGAGGGAGGAGGAGAGAGGAGGAGAGAGGATGTGAAGGGAGGAGGAGAAGGGAGGAGGAGGGATGAGGAGGAGGGAGGAGGAGAGGGAGGAGGAGAGGGAGGAGGGAGGAGGAGGAGGGAGGAAGGGGAGGAGGGATGAGGGGGAGGACGTAGAATTAGAAGGAGGGAGGAGGAGGGAGTGGGGGGAGAGAGAAGGAGAAGGGAGGAGGAAGGAAGAGGAGTGAGTAGGAGGAGGGCGAGGAGGTAGGAGGAAGAGGGAGGAGGAGGGAGGAGAAGGAGGAGGAGGAGAAAGAGGGAGGAGGAGGAGGGAGAGGGAGGAGGGGGAGGGGAAGAGGAAGAGGGTAGAAGGAGGAGGAGGGGAGAGGAGGAGGAGGATTTTAACGCATATGCCTGTACATAACTGCAGCGAAAAGGTGGGTCTGTCTATCTATCTGACCCGGCGTGGCTTCGCCCAGCTCCAGGCGGGTAGCGTCTCATTAAATTCATACAACAAAAAAAGTAACTTAAAAGAATGTCCTTCCACACACCATCCATTATTTTTAATGAAAACTCTTTCTAATCACCTGCATGACTACAGTAACTTCTTAAGCATAAAAAGATGAGTTACAATGTTATGCATTGTGCATTATTTTTACGAAAACTTTGAAAATGCCTTAAAGATTGTATCATTATTTATTATAACTCATATGCCGGTACATAACTATGGACAAAGAGTTTATAAATCTTTGAAAACGATGCAACAATATGACTATAAGTTATACAGAAAAGTTATTAAAAGTTATGCCCCTTGAAATAACTTTTACAGAGTTAGGGCCCATCGCTGTATATAAATTATAATGTAAAATGGAAAATTAAATAATATTCAGTAAGCAGCCAATTTCACACTAAAAAAATATGACAGTGGGCTGCGCTGGAATGAAAGGAAGACGTGTAGAAAATTTCATCTCAATCGGATGGGCCGTTCGCGAGCGCATAAAGGACATACGGACTTACAGACAGACGGAGATCGCCTTTTATATATAAAACTAGCTGACCCGGCCCGGCTTCGCCCATACCCTGGTGGGGAGCATCTCATTTAATTCATATAAGTAGTCATATAAGTTCTCGTTCCCGTTACCGACAATCTGTCTGTCTGTCTG
>OY992877.1:30830172-30870172 GCA_963921405.1 Cepaea hortensis
GGAGGAGGAGAAAGAGGAGGAGGAGGAGGAGAGGGAGGAGGGTCGGAGGGAGAGGAGGAAGAGGGAAGAGGGAGAAGGAGGGGGAGAGGAGGAGGAAGATTTTAACGCATATGCCTGTACATAACTGCAGCGAAAAGGTGGGTCTGTCTATCTATCTGACCCGGCGTGGCTTCGCCCAGCTCCAGGCGGGTAGCGTCTCATTAAATTCATACAACAAAAAAAGTAACTTAAAAGAATGTCCTTCCACACACCATCCATTATTTTTAATGAAAGACTCTTTCTAATCACCTGCATGTCTACAGTAACTTCTTAAGCATAAAAAGATGAGTTATAATGTTATGCATTGTGCATTATTTTTACGAAAACTTTGAAAATGCCTTAAAGATTGTATCATTATTTATTATAACTCATATGCGGGTACATAACTATGGACAAAGAGTTTATAAATCTTTGAAAACGATGCAACAATATGACTATAAGTTATACAGAAAAGTTATTAAAAGTTATGCCCCTTGAAATAACTTTTACAGAGTTAGGTCCCCTCGCTGTATATAAATTATAATGTAAAATGGAAAATTAAATAATATTCAGTAGCAGCCGATTTCAAACTAAATAAATATGACAGTGGGCTGCGCTGGAATGAAAGGAAGACGTGTAGAAAATTTCATCTCAATCGGATGGGCCGTTCGCGAGCGCATAAAGGACATACGGACATACAGACAGACGGAGATCGCCTTTTATATATTAGACTAGCTGACCCGGCCCGGCTTCGCCCAGACCCTGGTGGGGAGCATCTCATTTAATTCATATAAGTAGTCATATAAGTTCTCGTTCCCGTTACCGACAATCTGTCTGTCTGTCTGTCTATCTGTCTGTCTGTCTGTCTGACCCGGCCGGCATCGCCCAACTCCTGGTGGAGAGCATCTCATTTTAATTCATATAAGTAGTCATATAAGTTCCCGTTCCCGACTGTCTGTCTGTCTGTCTGTATATCTATCTGTCTGTCTGTCTGTCTGACCCGGCCCAGCCCATGGTGGAGAGCATCTCATTTAAATCATATAAGTAGTCATATAAGATCCCGTTCCCGACTAATCTGTCTGTCTGTCTGTCTTGGGTAAATGGAGGAGGGAGGAGGAAGAGGGAGGTGGAGGAGGGAAGAGGAGGGAGGAGGAGGGAGGAGGAGACAGGAGACAGGAGGAATAGGAGGGAGGAGGAGGGATTAGGAAGAGGAGGGAGGAGTAGGGTGGAGGAGGAGAGGGAGGAGGAGGGAGGAGGAAAAGGGAGAAGGAGGGAGGAGGAGAACGCAGGAGGAGGAGGAGGGAGGAGGAGGAGAGGGAGGGAGGAGGGAGAGGGAGGAGGAGGAAGGAGGAGGAGAGAGTAGGTGGAGGGCGGAGGCGGAGGGAGCAGGAAGAGGAGGAAGAGGGAGGAGGAAGAGGGAGAAGGAGGAGGGAGGAGAAGGAGGAGGGAGGAGGAAGGAGGAGGAGAGAGTGGGAGGAGGGAGGAGGCGGAGGGAGGAAGAGGGAGAAGGAGGAGGGAGGAGAAGGAGGGAAGAGGATGAGGGGGAGGAGGAGGAAGAGGGAGGAGGAGGAATGTGAAGGGAGGAGGAGGGAGGATGTAGAGGGAGGAGGAGGAGGAGGAGAGAGGAGGAGAGAGGAGGAGGAGGATGAGGAGGAAGAGGGAGGAGGAGGAATGTGAAGGGAGGAGGGAGGATGTAGAGGGAGGAGGAGGAGGGAGGAGGAGAATGGAGGAGGAGGGATGAGGAGGAGGGGGAGGAGGAGGAAGGAGGAGGGGGATGAGGAGGGAGGAAGAAGGAGGAGGGAGGAGCAGGGAGAGGGGGAGGAGGGAGGGGTGGAGGGGAGGAGGAGAAGGGGAAGGGAGGAGGAGGAAGGAGAAAGGAAGAGGAGGGCAAGGAGGTAGGAGGAGGGAGGAGGAGGAGGAAGAGGGAGGAGGAGGGAGGAGGAAGAGAGTGGAGGAGGGAAGAGGAGGGAGGAAGAGATAGGCGAGAGAGAGGAGGAGGAGGAGGAGGAGGAGGTGTAGGGATGAATAGGAGGGAGGAGGAGGGAGGAGGAGGGATTAACAGAAGGAGGGGGGAAAGGGGAGAAGGAGGAGGGAGGAGGAGGAGGAGGAGGAGGAAGAGGGATGAGGAGGGAGGAGGAGGGAGGAGGAGGAGGAGGGAGGAGGAGGGAGGAGGAGTGAGGAGGAGGGAGGAGGAGGAGGAGGAGGGAGGAGGGTGAAGGAGGAGGAGGAGGGTGAGGAGGGAGGGGAGGAGGAGGGAGGAGGGAGGAGGGAGGAGGAGAACGCAGGTGGGGAGGGAGGAGAAGGGAGGAGGGAGAGGGAGGAGGAGGGAGGAGGAGGAGGGAGGAGGGGGAGGAGAAGGAGGAGGGAGGAAGAGGTAGAAGGAGGAGGGAGAAGGAGGAGGGGGAGGAGGAGGAGGAGGAAGAGGAGGAATGATGAGGAGGGAGGAGGGAGGAAGAGGGATGTGGAGGAAGGAGGAGGAAGGAGGAGGAGGAGGAGGTAGAGGGAGGAGGTAGAGGGAGGAAAAGGGAAGGAGGGAGGAAGAGAGAGGAGCAGGAGAAGGGAGGAGGAGAAGGGAGTAGGAGGGATGAGGAGAAGGGAGGAGGAGAGGGGGAGGAGGGAGAAGGGAGGGGAGAAGGAGGAGGGAGAGGGAGGAGGGGGAGGAGGTAGAGGGAGGAGGAAGAGGAGGACGGTGGAGGGAGGAGGTAGAGGGAAGAGGAGGGAGGAGGTAGAGGGAGGAGGAGGGAGGAGGCGGTGGGAGGAGGAGCGGAGAGGAAGAGGGAGAAGGAAGAGGGAGAAGGAGGAGGGAGGAGGGAGAGGGAGGAGGGGGAGGAGGTAGAGGGAGGAGGGGGAGGAGGTAGAGGGATGAGGAAGAGGAGGAGGGTGAGGGAGGAGTTAGAGGGAGGAGGAGGGGAGGAGGTAGAGGCAGGAGGAGAAGAGAGGAGGAGGGGAGTTCGCCATTCGAATTCATACTCGTCTAGGTTCTGTGATTTCGGTCCTTCCATTGATTGTTCTTCCCTTCTACACGACTGTAGATAACTTCCTTACACATAAAAATATGAATTGTTATTGATATTGCCGTGGCATGGAGGCATATATATCAGCAGCAGAGTTGAACGCCTACGCCAGCCAGCACGACACTTGATGATGATGATGATTGCCGTGTGACGATTCTGTGTAGTCACGTCATTTTCTTCCCTTTCCCTAGCGTTTTGGTTCGGGGATTCTTTCATCATCATCATCATATATTTACGTACGTATTTTGGGAATGGGATGAGGGAGGAGGAGGAAGAAGAAAAAAAAATACGACAGTTGGCAGCGCTGGAATGAAAGGAAGGCGTGTAGAAAATTTCATCTCAATCGGATGTGCCGTTCGCGAGCGTATAAAAGACATACATACATACAGACAGACAGACGGAAATCCTAATTTATATATAAGACTAGCTGACCCGGCCCGGATTCGCCCAGTTCATGGTGGGGAGCATCTCATTTAATTCATATAAGTAGTCATATAAGTTCTCGTTCCCGTTACCGACTATCTGTCTGTCTATCTGTCTGTCTGTCTGACCCGGCCCGGCATCGCCCAGCTCCTGGTATGGAGCATCTCATTTAATTTATATAAGTAGTCATATAAGTTCCCGTTCCCGACTGTCTATCTGTCTGTCTGTCTGTCTATCTATCTGTCTATCTGTCTGCCTGACCCTGCCCGGCTTCGCGCAGCCCCTGATGGCGAGCATCTCATTTAATTCATATAAGTAGTCATATAAGTTCCCGTTCCCGTCTGTCTGTTTGTCTGTCTGTCTGTCTGTTTGACTGTCTGTCTGTCTGTCTGTCTGTCTGTCTGTCTGTCTGTCTGTCTGTCTGTCTGTCCCTCCCTCTCTGTCTGTCTGTCTGTCTGCCTGTCTGTCTAATCATTTATTGGTTGCAGTTAGAACAACCTTAGATAAACGAAGATCAACTTACAAAAAGCATTAGAGAGAGCACTTGAAAGGTCTTTACATCTTCCCCAACAATTAACTTGGGTAAATGGAGCGGCGGCAGCAGCATCAGCCGAAGAAGGAAAAGGAGGAGTAGACAACTGCAGCGAAAAGGTGGGTCTGTCTCTCTATCTGACCCTGCGTGGCTTCGCCCAGCTCCTGGCGGGTAGCGTCTCATTAAATTCATACAACAAAAAAAGTAACTTAAAAGAATGTCCTTCCACACACCATCCATTATTTTTAATGAAAACTCTTTCTAATCACCTGCTTGACTACAGTAACTTCTTAAGCATAAAAAGATGAGTTACAATGTTATGCATTGTGCATTATTTTTATGAAAACTTTGAAAATGCCTTAAAGATTGTATCATTATTTATTATAACTCATATGCCGGTACATAACTATAGACACAGAGTTTATAAATCTTTGAAAACGATGCCACAATATGACTATAAGGTATACAGAAAAGTTATTCCCCTTGAAATAACTTTTACAGAGTTAGGTCCCCTGAGATATATGAAATTATAATGAAAAATGAAAAATTAAACAATATTGGGTAAGCAGCCGATTTCACACTAAAAAAATATGACAGTGTGCTGCGCTGGAATGAAAGGAAGGCGTGTAGAAAATTTCATCTCAATCGGATTGGTCGTTCGCGAGCGCATAAAGGACAAATGGACATACAGACAGACAGACGGAGATCGCCTTTTATATATAAGATTACGACATTTTAAAGAAGCGACATGGTTGGGTTAACTTGAAACATGAATTTGGCAGATGGCATTCTTACACTTGGCGGATTGACTTCTCTTCCTATTCTGCTTTTCACTCTCAAGTAACACGTGCCTTTAAATGTCTTATACTAGATCTCTCCCCCCTCCTCCCCTTCTCCTCTATTATTCGGCTGTTTCTTGTCTATATACAGTGAGCACAGATGGTAAATTAGAGAAAATAAAACAAGAAATGAACAGCATTTCTCTACAGTTGATCAGACTAAGTGTTATTCATCCATTCATTGGCACCTTGCCGTCTTGGCAGACGATAGTTTGTTACATTGTGCTTCAAAAAGGCATAATAACTACGACCAATGGCGGTAGCGAATGTGACTGATAAGGCTAATTCGTGCTGTAAATGTTCATCCACAGTGGATGCATGTGAACACATGGTCATTTCCACCAACATCCACCGTCTCACGCCTCACACGCACGGTGTGTGACTTATCTGCAATAATTTTCTCCTTTGTCGTTATTCCATTTATGATAACTGCCGCCCCCACCCCTTTCCACGTTCAGCGGCGACTTGCTCCCAATGGGCATATCAATACCTGTATCAATCATGTCCCGCTTACACATATGCATGTGAACACATGGTCATTTTAACCAACATAAACCATCTCACGCCTCACACGCTCGGTGTGTGACTTATCGGCAATAATTTTCTCCTTTGTCTTTATTCCATTTATGATAACTGCCGCCCCCCCCCCCCCCCTTCCACGTTCAGCGGCGACTTGTTCCCAATGGACATATCAATACCTGTATCAATCATGTCCCGCTTACACATATGCATGTGAACACATGGTCATTTCCACCAACATCCACCATCTCACGCCTCACACGCTCGGTGTGTGACTTATCGGCAATAATTTTCTCCTTTGTCTTTATTCCATTTATGATAACTGCCGCCCCCCCCCCCTTTCCACGTTCAGCGGCGACTTGCTCCCAATGGACATATCAATACCTGTATCAATCATGTCCCGCTTACACATATGCATGTGAACACATGGTCATTTCCACCAACATCCACCATCTCACGCCTCACACGCTCGGTGTGTGACTTATCTGCAATAATTTTCTCCTTTGTCGTTATTCCATTTATGATAACTGCCGCCCCCACCCCTTTCCACGTTCAGCGGTGACTTGTTCCCAATGGGCATATCAATACCTGTATCAATCATGTCCCGCTTACACATATCTTTGTATCGTAGTAGAAGCTGACCCTGAGATCTCTTACCCATCTGTAATTCACAAAAACGATGACCTTTGGTATCCTATCCAGCTAAGTCTACGAAGACTGAGCATAGAATATACCGTGACACAACCTGATCTTTCCAATACTTCAGTATTTGTGATGTTGTTTTGCCACTTAATACCAAGTATTCTTCGCAGACGCCGCATATAACTGCTGTTTAAACGTTTCTCTTGGTGTGAGTAAGTTGTCCAGGCTTCACTGCCATATAGAAGAGTACTAACGACACAGACTTGATAGACAAAGACTTTTGTTTTGACAGTGAGCTTCCTGTTCTCCCAAAATCTTTTTCTTAACCTTTCATTGTTGTTGCTGTCTTACCAATCCGGGTGTTTATTTCCTTATCTAGGGATAATTTGCTATTTACCTCTGATCCTAGATATGTAAAATGGTCTACTGTCTCCAGTTCGGCGGCGTCAATAAAGATTGATGGTACCGCATGTGCACCTTGTGACATAATCTGTGTCTTCATTTTGTTAATTGTTAAACCAAATTCTGAACAAGCATTGGAGAATGCAGATAGTAGATGTTGTAATTCTTCCTCTGAGTGGGTCGTAATTGCAGCATCATCTTCAAAAAGCAACTCTATGATTAGTACCCTCCTAATTTTGGTCTGGACCTTCAATCTCTGAGCATATTAAAGGCCGCCATCTGAGTGTGAGTGAATGTATTTACCATCATCCTGTTCACGAAAGGCATATTCCAGTAGAAGTGAAACGTATATTTTAAAGAGGGTGGAAGGTAGAACACAACCTTGCTTAACACCACTCTTGATTTCAAACTCTTCTGAAGTTGCACCATCAAACTTGATTATACCCTTCATGCGTGCGTGGAACGATTCCACAATGGACAGATGAGTTGGTGCCAGCCAATCTTCTTTAGTGCCTTGAAAAGACCCTCACAACTGACCAAATCAAATGCCTTTGTGGGGTAGTTGAAGGCAATTAAACAGTGGTTGATTCTGTTAACGGCATTTTTCGCAATGAGAATATCATATCAATGGTAGACCGGTTCTGTCGGAAGCCACACTGTGATTCCGGTTAGAATTGATCTCCTAGGACTTGAAGTCTGCACAGAACAATTCTGACAAATACTTTCCCAACAATACACATAAGTGAGATACCTCTATAGTTGTTGCAGTCGCTCCGATCGCCCTTGTTCTTTGTACAGCGTTATGATGCTTGTATCTTTGAAATCCTTTGAAATCCTTCTCGCCAGCAAAGCTCTATAAGCTGGTTGATCTGTAGAGTGAGTGTGTCTTGCCCACTCCTGATAACCTCTATTGGAATCACATCCTTACTTGGAGCTTTGTCAGATGCAAGTTCATTTATAGCACACGTAACTTCAATTATGGTTGGAAGTGTGTCCAAGTGGTCAAGAGTTGGCAGCGTGTCTATGGCGTTGAAGGCGTCATCCGTTAGTTTGGGTTCAATTGAGTAAAGGTCCAAATAGTGTCCATCTGCTGTTTCTTATCAGTGATGATTTCTGCAGTAAATGTTTTCAATGGTGCACTTCTTTTGATCATTGGACCACAGGTTCTCTTTATCCCTTCATACATGCTTCTGATGTTTCCCTTACCAGATGCATATGGACTCACATAACATGAGCCATAACATGAGCCAATAGTCATTTGCACACTGCCTGGCAGCCTGTTGCACATCCTTCCTAGCTTGCTTCAGCTCACTGAGAGTGTTACGCGTTGTTCTTTCTTTGTTTCTTAAGAGAGCTATTTTCTTTTTATCAAACAAGGGCTGCAGTGTCTGGCTGTTTGCCGCAAACCAATCCTGCCACACTGGCCATGACCTCGAGTTCTTGCCCACACAAGTATTGAAATCACCGAGCATATAAATGTAAATATTGAGCACAACCCACTACTGGTAACGATGATCCACATTGACGTGGATATGCCTTAGGTTCATACCAGAATACAATCAGCGTTGCCAGTAGTGGGTTGTGCTCAATATTTAAATCTCAAATCCCGAAACAACCAAATAAATCAATTTATTATTGCTCGCTGGAATTTAGGCGGCCTGGTGTGCCTTGCCAGTGAGAAGACCTAATCGTTCGGGTCCACATCGATTGACAGACGTCAGTCGTGGCGATCGGGCAAATCTTGAGCTACAGCCTACGATGTGTGACGTTGTAATATTATGTTATGATAATTTGGCTGTATCCAGTGTGTGCCGCGTGGTTACACACCCGCTTCACACGCCAGTGATCCGGGGTTTGTTTCCAGGTCCGCTCAAGGATATGCACTACTGACGAGCTCAAACGAGAGCGAAAATCGAGTCTAGTGCTTCCACATTGATGTGGATAGGCCTTAGGTTCATACCAGAATACGATTAGCGTTGCCAGTAGTAGGTTGTGCTCAATATTTAAATCTCAAATCCCGAAACAACCAAATAAATCATATAAATGTAGTCGGAATTTGGAACTGCATTGATCACAGAGTCTTACTCCTCATAGAACGAATCCTTCATACCATAAGGGGAAGTGAGTGTCGGTGCGTATGCAGTGATAATGGTGGCAAAACCACAAGAAGTTGTCAAGCGCAGGGATAATAGTCTTTCATTACCTCCAGCTGGAATTTCAATCATTCCCAGTAGCGAATTATTCACTGCAAAGCCCACACTATGCTGCCCTTGTTTCTGCCTGCTCTCTACCCTTCCAAAAAAGGTGCAATTGTTTTTCCTGTGTGATCAGCACCCAATTGGCCTAGCTTGAGGTGGGTGGTAAGCTGATGAGTGACAGCTGTTGGAAATCAGACTTGGAAACTGGAAAGACGCAAGAGAAAAACCATTCTGCATAGCATGCCTAGAAGACAACACCACTGGACATTATTTACTAACATGCAATGAGTAAAATATGGATCTAAGAGATTACTTCGTCAAAACTAAGACTCCAATGACAATGACGGAATGCCTGCACACTAACTGCAATCTAGAAATACAGCGGCTGGTCAGACAGTTGATATGCAGAACGGGGTTTTTCTCTTCCTGGAGGGCTCCTGGAAAGGGCTGGCAGGGGGATCGGGTCGTCTTGTTGTTGCACCAACCCATACACCGATGATGATGACAGCGAACGTAGGAAAACGGGCGGCTGACCGGGAGGGCAACTTGAGACTACACTTGAGTTCTCTGTCTTTGCCTACATCGAGTCCTTATGAGGACTGGACATGACCGGGACCAGTCTTGGTGAGGACAACACAATAAACAACCAGCACTCAGGGCTAACAGAGAAAGAAACCAACAAAGGAAAGACTGCGGAACCTAGTAGGCCCGACTAAAGACCAGTCTTCATCAGGACTAACATAAAACAGTAAGGACATTACCAGGCAGCACATAAACCAACCGTATCCGACAACCAGAGCGTAACCAATAAAGCCAGTTCGAATCAAGACTAACAGTCCACACAACTACGGATCTCAACTCTAACCAACGCTGCGGAGGCAGGTTGAACGAGACCGAATTTGGGATTTATGTTTTCAAAATGATAGATATATGCAGCATGATCTCTCTCTCGCCTGTCCAGTTCACTCCAAAGGAAAGATAACAGCAATACATAGAACATAAGAGAAGCTGCAGAAGCTGCCGGGTCAGCAAAGCAATGCTCTAACAGTACGCCTGTCGGAGCTCGATCCTAGACCAGCTGCCAACCAAGGCTTAGGGCCTGGTCTGCCCTGCCATGACATTATGTCTTTAGGTTGCATTTCCTCGCACCAGGATAAAGTGACTAATTGTTACATTACTGACAAAATCCACTGCCATTAAATTGTCAATACGTATGGACTTCTAATAACCATGGCATCTATCTAATCTGGCATTGTGATGGGAATAATGAAGACTTCTTAACTCGATCTGCCCAGTTGTCGCAGCTCCATGTACATCGTGCTAGGAGTTTCCGGTACGTCCAAACATGTCACAGCACATTACGCCAGCAGGTTGATGCAGGTCACCCCCCCCCCCCCCCACCCAAACCTCCTCTCATTTCATCTTATCATGTTCCTCTTGTACCTTGCAGTGTCGAGGTGAAGTATAAACATCGGTAGAGTGCCCGCTTATGGGCTCACAAGTCTACACGGCGTGGACTGCGCCTGGCCTTGCAGCCAGCAGGGTTAGGATTGGCTAGCCTCTCCCAGGAGGCGTGAAAAGTGAAAATTAGTAGCCTGCCGATGGCCCGCAGACTACACAAGTCAACTCCCATCTCCACGTGGTGAAGACCGGGAAACCATGACCGCGAGGTCATGGTCTAACGGGGCTATGGCTCGCCATAGAGGATGGACTTCCTATGGTCAGATTTTTGTCCTAAACCTGCGACTAGCCAAGCAAGCCGGCAGGGCATCTTCATACTGATTGCAGAAAAACTAAGTAGTAAAATCGGACGAGCTTAAACCCCTGGTAGGAACACTTAGGTACTTCAGTCAGGCCCAAGACACAAGGATAAATATTGGCGACATGCTTTTATAAATCGCGAAAAGCAAACTTGCCTCCCAAAGATACTATTGTAGTGGTTTCTAGATGACGACCCCTGTTTATTCCTGATCTGACCAGCACAGTACTTTACTTTCTCATTCCAAGCGTTTCTAGACTTAACTGATTCAGTGCCAAACAAAAAGTACGTGTCTACAAAATATGATACAAAATTAAATGAACAAGTATTATATTGCATAACTCCAGTTAACTAAACTATTGTAGTAGTGCATGTTGCAAGGTCGATTCTAGCATATTACAGACTTTAGCGTTTGTATATACTGTGCAGTCATCTGCAAATAGATCGTAAGACGACGAAAGATATAAGGGCAGATCATTTATTTAAATAGCAAATAACGCAGGGCCAAGTATAGATCCCTGATTTACACCAGCATTAAAGGTGACGGTTTGAGATATGGATTTATTGCAACATATACAATATACTGTACATTTCTGTACACTGAGCATTGAAACTGTGGAAGATGCCACGAAACAAAACAAATAACACGATGACTCTGCTATAGCGATATATCGTCCTTCTGTTCAAGTGGGTGGTCCAATTTAGCGATATACTATTCATCGGCACTCCATAAGTTATGCGAAGACCCACCAATCACTTTCATTGCTCGACAGACTAACGTGCATCATAATACAGAAGACTTTGTCATTGTGATGTGTAGTATAATTAGACCTCCGCATATTCTAGGCCACAGCAAGCTGAGTTAGTTAGTTGCATGTCCTTTACGAGACGTAGCAGACAACCCAGCATTCTTTGGCTATTCGTTATCCCTGGGCAAGTTTACGTTCAGTATTTTACCATTGCTTTCTGAACGTCCAGCACGCATACCATTATATGAAAAAGAAACAACGTAAGGCGGTCTGCTGCCAAATCGCCCACAGCTGTTGTTTTTTCGAACGAAGGTATGCTGGGATACGAACTTCGTCCGTAACCCCATGCCATGGAGCTGGCTAGCAAACTGAGATGGGGGTGCCAATTACCTTTACTGCCACGTTTTCAGTTCTAGACAATTTCACGCCATTTCTGAAAATAAATTGAATAACATCGATCAAGCTTCTCCAAATTGACTTGATCCTACTTATGAAATCTGACAGAAGACTACTTATGGATCCAAGAGCACTCCCAAATACAGACATTGATACTGATCACAAACCAGTCATAATAAAAAAAAAAAATGAATTCATTATGCCGGAAAATAAGAAACAAAACGGTAACAATATATGTCATCAATTATCGCATTCCAAGGCTCCTGATTTCTTCGGGATTGCAATAAATATAGAATTACATAATTAAGGGAGTATACCTCCAGTATCGTATATTGCGTTCAGCAGTCTGGTGACTTGGTCTATTCCATGTTCTTCTAAGGCATTGATCATTTCTATTGTGATGTTATCTGTACCCGGGGTTTAGCCAGTTTTCATATGGTTAAGAGCTTTCTGAACTTCCATCTTCAAAACTGATTGTCCTTCATTATTATTCCGATGATGATATTGTTCTTCTCTTGTACCATCATAAATGTCTTTCACATAATCTAACCACTCATGCAAAATCTGATCGTTTTCTATTATGATTTTGCCATTATTGTTTTTGTTTTTGTTTTTAGGCAACCCGTTGATTTTTTTGTTCTTTTGTTAGTGATGTCATTAATTCTTTTGTGAATTAATTTGGTATTCCGGGTGTTGTGTTGGTTTTCACTTTCGTTGCAATTTTCCTCAAGCCATTTTTCTTTTGCTTCTTTGTATAGTTTCCTAATTTTCCTGTGAATCTCTTCATATTTTCCTTGTTATTTTTGTTATTTCTTCTTACATCCATGAGTTTTAAGATGTCTTCCGAGATCAATTTCTTGCGTCCTATTATCTTTATTTTTGGGATGGTTGTTTCTGCAGCTTGGTTGCTTGATTTCTTTAATATTTCCCATTGGTCACTGATGTCTTGAAATAATATTTCCTTATCGGACAATGTTCTTAACCTCTACGTTGGATTTATCTTAAATTTCCTCACTCTTCAGTGCCTGTAGATCAAATTTTGTTTTTCTTGGGGAATATTTGACTTTCCATAATTTTATATGTTGCATAGGTCGGTTTTGTTTGCATTATTCCAGAAGGGTATATTGTTGGCATGTCAATATGAGCTGATGAAGGTGAATACTGACCGTGCAGAGATGCCAGCCCCATTAAGACGGTATACTCTTACCTTTGTTAGGAACTGTTGGCATCAGGGAGAACCATACCAAATTGTTATACTCCCTGGGGATATTATGGCAATTCTCAAAACTCAGGCAGTTATTCTTATCAACCAGTCCATACCTCAACATCCTAAAATATTTTGTGAATCCTGGAAACCAAGTAGCAGTGCCACTGGGAAAATCCTTGAGATGGGGACGTTTTAGAAGACTTTTGCTTAGCATGACCAGCACTAAACAAGGACCACTGTTTTAATCCTCAGTCACACATAGTAGAAGTTAAATGCTAACTATTTATGTTTTTGCTTTGATTATGGTGTTTGATCATGTCATGTGATTGTAATTGATTTAATGCAATACCAGCCGCCAGGCATTGGTGAATATTATTGGATATACTTTAGTAAATCCAAATACTGATTGATGATTTATTCACACAATGTTTTGTGGCAAATGTGTTTATTATGCATACAAAGTACACAGTGTTATTTGACAATTCTGTTTGTTATGCGCACAAAGTGTACACTGTTATGTGACAACCTTGTTTGTTATTGGCATAAAAGGGTTTTTTCAATCATGCCCATATATGTCCTGTCAGTCCCTAGATGTCTGGTGCATACATGATACATTGATAGACTGTGGAGATTGTGTGAGTACGGAGACCTACATACTGGCCCACCTTTATCTATATTCCAAAAGGTACCTCATTCCCTGCGGTCAGTAGTAAAATTCCGTGATCCCCACGCCTTCCAAAGGAACCCACTTTTCCTTATCTCTATTATCATTTTTCGTGAAGGGAACTTCGCGTGGGGGACAACGAGCCACTTAAAGGCTTCACAACGAAGGTATATTAGGTTGATAGCCCCTCCCATCTGGAATCTCATTAGGTATCTCATTGTCTAAGTTTTCCACACCTCACACAACCAACCAAACAACCACGAAACTGAATAAACAGCCATCCAGCTAACCATCTCACCACCAGAAACCAACCAAACAACCACGCAACCAAACTAACAGCCAGCCAACTATCGAGCCAACCAAACATCCAGCCAACCAATAAATCAAACATCCAAACAACCAACCAACCAGCCAACCATTTAACAAACTAACCAACCAAACAACCACCCAACCAACCAAACAACCAACCAACCAGCCAATCATTTAACAAACCAACCAGCCAAACAACAACGCAACCAAACAAACAACCAACCAACCAGCCAACCATTTAACAAACTAACCAACCAAACAACCACGCAACCAACCAAACAACCAACCAACCAGCCAACCATTTAACAAACCAACCAACCAAACAACGACGCAACGAAACAAACAACCAACCAACAAATCAATCAAAGATACAACCACCAATCAACAAGCCAGCCTTGGACATCCCTGTATGACAATCGTGTCTACCATAGCCAACTTTCACATTTTCCCCAATCACTGATTATTTTAACTATACTGTGATCTACAAACTGCCACTTTTCTTTGTTTCAAATAATTTTGCAGATGGACAAACAGACAATGACGTCAAATATTTGTTCGCGCTCTATAATTTATTTACCGATTAAGAACAGCGCTGTAAATTGCAATCTGAGCAGACAAGTGGGTGATAACAGACAAATCTGTAGTCATTGATTGTTAAGTCTGGGACTAAAGTGAAAACAATTGCCTCTGTACATATAAATATGTATTGCTCTCTAAAGTTGAAAACTAAGTGGACGACATAAGGCGGCAAACGCAATTATTCTATAAATATTTCCACATAGCAACACGAAGTTCTTTTAGATAAAAATACACAGCACATTATAGCACAGACAGAGATAGATAAATTCGTCCCCTGAGATTTGAGCAACTGTGTCAAGTCTGTCTGCGTTTCATTTGTTGACAGCTATAACGTCGCAATTATGAAACATATTTGTATTCTCACTGACTTACATATCATATATATAAGTATATATATCATATATATTACTTACATACTAGACGTACGATGTATGCATAGTATACAATTTCTGAAAAATTAACAGATATCTTTGCCATTTACATGATACGCCATTAGAAATGAACTCGTGTGTATTAACTGGCTTCTTCTTCTTCTTCTTCAGCTTTCCGAGCCATTGAGGTTCTTAGCTGCAAATACAATCCGTCTCCATTCGTCTCTCTGGTGGACCTTCTCTTGCCAGTCGTTGATTCCAAGTGCTTGTAGGTCTGTACATGTATTATCTCTCCACCGTCTTCTTGGTCTACCTCGGGGTCTACGATCATTTATTTCCTGAGTGTAAGCGAGTTTTGTTTCCCTATTATCTTCCATTCTTTCTATATGCCCCAGCCATTGTAGTCTATTAGCCTTCATGATACCAGTGATTAGCGGGGACTTAAACAGATCATAAATGTCTTTGTTACTTCTTCTTTTCCACTTTCGACTTTGTGTATCCCTAATGGGTCCAAAGATGCGTCTTAAAATTTTGTTCTCAAAGGTTTGTAACTAGGCTTCGTCTCCTTTCGTTGTACTCCAGGTTTCAGAGCCATACAGCACAACTGGTCTGATCAGTGTTTTGTATATTATGATTTTGGTGTTACGAGATAGCGCCTTTGATTTTAGTAGATGTTGTAGTGCATAGTATATCTTATTTCCAGAGTTGATTCTAGTTTGTATTTCTTCCCTTATGATGTTGGAGCAGTTGAAGATTGTACCCAGGTATTTGTATGTTTCCGTTCTTTTAATGGTCATATTATCTTTTTGTATGCGGCCAGAGTTTTTAGCCATTCCGTCTCTTGAAATTACCATATATTCTGTCTTATCTTGGTTGATAACAAGCCTCATCTGTTGGGCTTTTTCCTTTAAGTGAGTCAATATTTCCAATGTCTTTTGTTCACTTTGCCCTATAATATCTATATCATCTGCATAACCAAGCAGCTTGGATGTTCCTCCAATATCACATTCCTCCTTTATCTTCCTTACAACTTTCTCTAGAGCCAGATTGAAGAGTAGCGGCTATAGTGCATCACCCTGTTTCAAGCCAGATGTTATTTGGAAGGGGTCTGATTTCCTGCCTTTATATGTTACTATATTATAAGTATCTTCCATGCATAGTCTGGTCATGTTGATTAACTTCCTTGGTATTCCAAATTCCTACATAGCATTCCATAGACTATTCATATGGACACTATCATAAGCCTTTTTAAAATCCACAAAAATGTTATGGAGATCTCTTTTATATTCCCAATGTTTCTCGGCTATTTGTCGTAAGATAAATATCTGATCTATTGTTGATCTGTTTTGCCTAAAACCCGCCTGGTAGTCACCTAATATGTCTTCTGAATATGGTTTTAGTCTATTTAGTAATACTGCGGATAGTATCTTATAGCATGTGGACAGTAGTGATATTCCTCTATAATTTCCACATTGGAACTTGTCTCCTTTCTTAAAGATAGGTATCAATAATGACTCTTTCCAGTCATGGGGTAATTCTTCTGTCCTCCAGATTTTAATTATTAGTTCGTATAGCTTTAGATGTAATGCATGGCCACCTGCCTTTATAAATTCAGCAGCAATTCCATCAGTCCCAGTTGCCTTATTGTTTTTAAGTCGTGTGATTACATATAGGATTTCTTCAAATGTAGGTTCTTCAATTTGTGGTTCGCATGTTAGAACCTCTTCCTGTGGGAAAATGTTACTTGGAGCTTCACAATTTAGTAATTCAATAAAATATTCTTTCCATGTGTTGCACATTTCCTCATTGGTATTTATCATATTCCCACTTTTGTCTTTTAAACCATATGTGTTTTGTTGGTGCCCTCGTTTCATTGACTTCAGTTCTTTAAAAAATTTTCTGGATTCATTTTTCTGGTGATTAGTTTCCATATCTTTGATTATATTGCTCATATATTCTCGCTTCTGCTGTCTGACTATTTTTTTTAGCCTCTTTACATTCATTTCTATAATGCTCTTCCTTTTGGATGTTATTGATGTCATTTAACCATACATGTCTGGCATTCTTCTTCCTAATGACTGCTTCTTCACATTTTTGATTGAACCATCTGTTCTTTCTATGCGTGGTTAACACAGCGAGACATTCTTCTGCGGTAGATTGAATTGTATTCGTGATGTTCAACCAAGTTTGGTCAACGCTTTCCTCCGAAGGGTTTTGCAGAGTTTCAAGTTTACATTTTATTTCATCTGTAAATTTCTCTTTGACTGTAATGTCTTGTAGTTTTTCTCTGTTATATGTTGGGTGTAATCTTTGTAATTTAGTATAGAAAGCTCTCTTAAGTTTTATTTTAAATTTTGCTTCAACGAGGAAGTGGTCACTGTGGCACTCAGCTCCTCTATAACTTCTAACTTGCTGTATGCTTGATGCATTTCTGTTGTTAATTAAAATGTGATCTATTTGATTATAGGTTCTCTTGTCACATGATTTCCAAGTTTGTTTGTGTATATCCTTTCTTTGTAGTCTGGTACTGCTAATCTGCAGTCCTTTGGCTTCTGCCAGGTTGATGACTCTCCATCCATTATCATGTGAAGTTGTATGTAGGCTTTCCATACCGGCCACTGTTTTATTAGTTTGCTCTCTACCTATTTTTGCATTGAAGTCTCCCAGCACAATCAGGATGTCCTGTTTGGGGGTTTCTTCTATGACATCTTCCACATCATTATAAAAGTCTTCTTTAATATCATCTTCTTTCTCTTCGGTAGCTGGCACTAAATGAAAACACTATAAATAAACAGAAATTAGGGGAGACAAGAAACAACAGCAAAACTTTGAAGGTTATGAGAACAACGGAATTCCAGCCTAACGCTTTGATATGAAGACATCGTCTCGCCCAGAGAGAAAGTCTGCTTCGATAACCACGGTATATACACTTTCTAAAGCGGCTGGTATAGGGTGTATTTTAATGACTGCGGGGTGTTGAAAATATTGCCGTTCCACGTTTTGTATTTACCCTCTGTGAACTCATGCAACATAAAAGGTAAATACAAAGCTTGGAACGGCAATATTTTCCTGTCTCAGGCAAGCAATTAGAAACGAGATAAATCAAATACACTTGAGGAGAAGCAACAAACGCTTAAGAATCCCGGACTCTAAAATCCAGCTAGGAAATACACAGATAATGAGAATAAACCAAGCAATTGATAACCCGAAATTCGTTTGTAAAACCTCATTGGGTCATTTGCATATTAGGTAACAATATTGCTAAAGGTGTTGGAACAGACAGAGCTATTAAAATAAGAATATCCACAGATTAAAAAGGGCTGTGATAGCACTAGAAAAAGTATGGAAGTCAATAGAAATTAAATCTTTTACAAAACTTAGCACAGTTAAGTCTAACATCAAAGCAGTAATGCTGTCTGGATCAGAAACACGAATAACCGACTAAAAGATGATTCATAAGCTACAGATGCTCATTAATTACTGCTTGCGCCGAACGGAAGGACTAAAGTGTCATGATAGAATTATGTATGCGGAGCTTTCGTAGAGAACTAAACGTACTGCCATGAATCATGAGACTGCGGGTGTACGGGGGAATGAACAGGCTGATTGGCTAGCAGGGAATGCACCTCTTGGTGGTATTTTGTCTATGGACAAGGGGGAGGTGGTCGTGTGCTTGTGGGACCAGGTTGAGAAGGTGGAGGAACAGATTGATAACCCATATGTGCAAAGAATGAGATTGTGGAGGATCGGCAGGGGTTCTGGAAGAGTCTCAAAAGTGAGAGGGAAGACCAGGAGACATTTTTTTAATCAGATAGCGGTGGGAACGATTAGTAGTATGACTCTTCGCTGGCTGTTGAACGAGGGGACGGAGCACGTATGGGAATGTCCTGAGGGCAGTGATGTTGGTTCTTAACTCAACTCAACTCAACTCATGAGATGATGAAAGGATGCTTGTGCTGGATAAGACAATACATTGCAAAGCCTGGTAATCGTATACATAGAAAGTTGGGAACTCACAGGGCAAAAGAAATATAATGGAGATATAACAAATACAAGAGGATGTTAAATTAGAGACAACGAATTTTTCTTTGTCCGCTCGCTTTGAACTCAAGCGTAGTCCATAAACGTGCTACTACTTTTAGTGCACTGACATGTTTTTTTTTAATTATATGTGGATTAGCTTTCCCTATTATCAGTGTCCCTCGCCATGAGACGAACCGACTCCGACTTCTCAGGCACTTGTAATTTACGTCCGCAAGTCAAGGACGAGACATCAACACTTTAGCGCAGCTGATCGTTATAGGGGTTGAACTAGCTACCTCAGAATCAGCACACTGGAAGTTTCAGAACGAGCTATGCTGACTTCGAGAGACAGAGATGAGTGGTAAAAACACTACCGCGGAGCAAGCACGGCGTGAGATTTCTGATCATCAGAAGTAGTCCCCCCACGCCAAATGTTTCAGCCCCTTTACCTTCCTCAGACTCCCAGGGAGGGGGCCTGTCCGGGTCATGACTCCCGGCCGTGTTTCTCCTGTCGTGCAAGGGCACCTTCGAGAAATGTATGACTGTACATTTCCCTTATCGACATCGCTAAGTGTGGTCTGCCCATAAACCACACCACCCTCGAAGGGCGAACATTGGGCAGCCGGTGTATCTATCAGCCATGACACTGCATTGTAACTGACCGTTGGAAAGCCAGATTCTTTCCCCGGCAAATGGCTGCAGTCTTCACCTTTGCATTGGTGATTAGCTATGATCCAATCCGTAGACGTCATTGCTGTCGTGTTTCCTTTTTCGTACTACCTACATAGCTTGCATGCAGAACTGCCCTCCGGCACGCTCTCAGCATGAAGCCAGCTCGTCCACTGGGCGACTTCTAATAAAAGCCCCCCCCCCCCCCCCCCCCAGCCCTCACTGTCGCTGCGAGGTGAGGTTCTTGCAAGACATTCTATTCCACCATAAGTGATCGCAGCCGGCGCATGGCAGCAGAGGATCGACTTCGAACGTCATTTCCGGCCCCAGTGATCGCTACGTGGTGGTGTACCCATCCGTCTGTATTGTGCCTCGGCTTGGGTGCCCTGTTCTGACCAGGTTGGGTAGTGGCTCCCGGGTTGACACGAAACTTAAGCTGTTGTGTCGGTCTCACTGTGAGGTTGATATATTGGTCTTATTGAGAGGCTTCGGTCTGTGGTCGATTTGTTCTTTCTTAAGAAACATTGATCCATTGCAGGAAAAGTTTGAAACATTTACTGCGTATCCTTGTCACACCTAGCATTACGTTTCCTCCATAGCCAGCAGAGGGTCTTATCCACTATTTCTCGCAGCCTTTTAAGTGCCCACGCTCTTGCTTGTCCTTTGAGACCTAGTTGTTTCAGCATGTGATATGCGGAGTTGGAAACTAGGCTCATGCGACTATCTCCACGGCGAATAGCCTGACTGTATATCCTTATTGTCCCTGGCTCGCCACACTATCACTATACTTTCCGATCTTGTAGGTGCACTGCCCATCGACCCTTAATTCGAACGGAACTGTTGGCTCGATAATAATAGCCCTCCAGAATATGGTAAAAAATAGATCTTGGCGTGAGGTGACTGAGGGAATATGTTCCTTTGGGGAATACAAGACAGAAGAAGAAGGAGGAAGAGAGAGGTAGATATATAGGTAGGTAGATATGTAGGTAGATAGGTAGGTAAATAGGTAGGTAGATAGGTATATATTTAGGTAGGTAGGTAGATAGGTTGGTCGGAATGTAGGTAGGCAGGTAGCTAGGTAGGTAGGTAGGTAGAGAGAGAGAGAGAGAGAGAGACGGGCGGGCGGGCGGGCGGAGGGATGGATGGATGGGCGGACAGACGAACGGACAGACAGAGAGGCAGACAGACAGACAGACAGACAGACAGACAGACAGACAGACAGACAGACAGACAGACAGACAGACAGACAGACAGACAGACAGACAGATAGATAGATAGATAGATAGATAGATAGATAGATAGATAGATAGATAGATAGATAGATAGATAGATAGATAGATAGATAGATAGATAGATAGATAGATAGATAGATAGATAGATAGATAGATAGATAGATAGAAAGTAGGTCAAGTATAGATTTAAAGAGGCAGAGAGTCCAAACAGTTGTGTGAAAAACAGTATAGAAAAAGAAAACAGTGGAACAATTTATATTCCAGATATCGTTCACTTATATTCCAGAGGGGATGTGATCTACTCTTCACAGAGTTCAGCTAAAGTGATAATGCGTCGTGGCTATGTCACTAGAGACTTAGAAATGGTAGCCTTTCTGTCAATGTCATTGAGAAGGACCACGACGAGGTCTCGCGGCTATCTTCATATCAACTGGTTGATATTGTGTAATGAACAAATCGAAGCGAAATAAGCGGTTGTAATGTCACATTTACTGCGCTGTACAAAAATGTCTGTTTTAATTCACGAGGTTGACATGAATTGATTTTCAATGATTCTGTTTCACTTTAATCAGACGTAAGGTTTAGAAATTCTACACTTGCTTGATATCTCTGACTGCTCCCTGCACAGGAGTGCGTAAATATATAGACATATTCACACTGGTATACATCCACACCCACGCACAAACACACACAAATACGCATGCCACCCGCACCACACACACACATACACATACCGCACGTGCACAAACAAACACACACACACACCACTCAGGCACACACAAACACACATTACACACACAAAGACACACACTGAACACACCACACACACACACACACACACACACACACCGCACACACACAACCACACACCATTCAAACATACCCAATTAAACACACACATCACACATACACAAACACACACACACAATCACACTCACATCACACACACAAACACCACACACACACACACACACACACACACTATATATATATATAGTCAGTCAGGTCTTGGTCAGATATGACTGAGCTACCGTATAACAGTAGACGGTACTACCTGGTTTCTGTTAGCGCCGAACGTTGGGCGGCGCTTACCAAACCCGACACCCCACATTGTGCCAACGGCTTCGGGCGGAAGAGCGCAATTGGGAGGGTGCAAGCCTTACCCTGGTGCGAGGAAATGCAAGCTAAAGACAAAATTGTCATGGCAGGGCAGACCAGGTCCTAAGCCTTGGTTGGCGACTGGTCTAGGATCGAAGCTCCGACAGGCGGACAGTTAGAGCATTGCTTTGCTGATCCGGCAGCTTCTGCAGCTTGTCTTGTTCCAGATGTAGGGGTGTTACCTTTCCTCTGGAGTGAACTAGGCAGGCCGAGAGAGGGATCATGCTGCATGGGCAACACATGATCTCTATATTTTAGCCCAGGCTTTGTGCTATGGAGAGGCAATAACTCCATCCCTGGTCTTAACTGGTCTCGGAATCAAAGCGAGAGGCAACTGTTACGGGTTATAAGTCCTTGTCAGTTGGCGTAGACATGGGGCGCCACGCGTTGCCTCTGACGGTGGGAGACACCTATAGGTGTCACTGATCAGCTACCGCCCGCCTCAAGCTGGGCAGCCCCCAGCCAATTGGGTGCTGATCCGCCACAGCCTGCCTGCTTCAATGGGTGCTTGGGGCTAGGACAAAATCTTAATCGCAGGCTGTAAAACCAATGCACCAGGTACAAACAAAAATATAAATAGAAACCTCAAGCTACGGCTTGCAACCTGGAACGTGAGAACCATGTGTCCAGGATTTTCCACTGACTTGACCAATATTGACGATGTGAGAAAAACGGCTGTGATTGATGCCGAACTCAATCGTCTTAACATTGATATTGCTGGCCTGCAGGAGACTCGCCTCGCTGAGGAAGGGTCACTCAGGGAAAAAAACTACACCTTTTTCTGGAAGGGTAAAGGGCAGGCAGAAAAAAGGCAACACGGTGTGGGCTTTGCAGTGAAGAATTCGCTACTGGGAATGATTGAAATTCCAGCAGGAGGAAATGAAAGACTATTATCCCTGCGCTTGGCAACCTCTTGTGGGTTTGCCACCATTATTACTGCATATGCACCGACACTCGATTCCTCTGATGATGTGAAGGATTTGTTCTATGAGGAATTAGACTCTGTGATCAAGGCAGTTCCAAAATCCGACTACATTTATATGCTCGGTGATTTCAATGCTCGTGTGGGCAAGGACTCGAGTTCATGGCCAGTGTGCCTTGGAAAATACAACATCGGTCGCATGAATGAAAATGGGCAAAGGCTGCTGGAGCATTGCACCAGTAATGACCTATGTATTACAAACTCTTTTTTTAAAACAAAAGAGATGCATAAGGTCACATGGAAACATCCAAGATCCGGCCATTGGCACCAGCTGGACTTCATCATCACACGGAGACAACATCTGAACCATATATCATTGACTCGTAGTTACCACAGTGCTGACTGTGATACGGATCATTCTTTGGTTGTTGCAAGGGTTAGACTGCGACCAAAGAAAATCTACACAGCTAAACACAAACCTAGCCCCAGGATTAATATTATTAACACTCATGATCCTGAAAAGTGCTTTCAGTTTCAACAGCAACTTGAAGACGCTTTCACTGATACACCAGAAAATTGTACAGTAAATGAAAAGTGGGGTCAAATTAAGGAAACTCTTTGTACAACTGCCGTAAGGGTTTACGGCACTGTGGATCATAAGAGGCAGGACTGGTTTGCGGCCAACAGCGAGATTCTGCAGCCCTTGATTGATAAGAAGAAGAAAGCTCTCTTAAGAAACAAGGAAAGACCAACGCGTAACACTCTGAGTGAGCTAAGGCAAGCTAGGAAGAATGTGCAAAAGGCTGCCAGGCAGTGTGCAAATGATTATTGGATCAAGTTATGTGAGTCCATCCAAATCGCAAGTGATAAGGGAGACATAAGAAGCATGTATGAAGGAATAAAGAAAGCCTGTGGTCCAGTGATCAAAAGAAGTGCACCATTGAAAACCTTGACTGGAGAAGTCATCACTGATAAGAAACAGCAGATGGACAGATGGGTAGAGCACTATTTGGAGCTTTACTCAAGTGAGACCAAACTAGCGGATAATGCCCTCAACGCCATAGAGGCTCTACCAACTCTTGACCACCTGGACACACTTCCCACCATAACAGAAGTTAAGTGTGCTATAAATGAACTTGCATCTGGCAAGGCTCCAGGTAAGGATGGGATTCCAATAGAGGTTATCAGGAGTGGGCAAGACACACTCACTATACAGATCCACCAGCTAATAGAGCTATGCTGGCGTGAAGGACAAGTCCCACAGGATTTCAAAGATTCAAGCATCATAACACTGTACAAGAACAAGGGCGATCGGAGCGACTGCAACAACTATAGGGGTATCTCACTTCTGTGTATTGTTGGAAAAGTATTTGCCAGAATTGTTTTGCGCAGACTTCAAGTCCTAGGAGATCAAGTCTACCCCGAATCACAGTGTGGCTTTCGACAGAACCGGTCTACCACTGATATGATATTCTCATTGCGACAAATGCAAGAAAAATGCCGTGAACAGAATCAACCACTGTTTATTGCCTTCATTGACCTCACAAAGGCATTTGATTTGGTCAGTCGTGAGGGTCTGTTCAAGGCACTAAAGAAGATTGGCTGCCCACGAACTCTTCTGTCCATTGTGGAATCGTTCCACACAGGCATGAAAGGTATAATCAAGTTTGATGGTGCAACTTCTGAAGAATTTGAAATCAAGAGTGGAGTTAAGCAAGGTTGTGTACTAGCTCCCACCCTCTTTGGAATATACTTTTCACTTCTACTGAAATATGCATTTCGTGAGCAGGATGGTGGTATATACATTCACTCACGCTCAGATGGCGGCCTCTACAATGCTCAGAGATTGAAGGCCAAGACCAAAATTAGGAGGGTACTGATCAGAGAGTTGCTTTTTGCAGATGATGCTGCAGTTACGACCCACTCTGAGGAAGAATTGCAATGTCTACTATCTGCATTCTCCAATGCTTGTTCTGAATTTGGTTTAACAATTAGCAAAAAGAAGACACAGATTATGTCTCAAGGTGCACATGGGGTACCATCAATCTTTATTGATGACGCCGAACTAGAGATAGTAGACCATTTTACATATCTAGGATCAGTGGTAAATAGCAAATTATCCCTAGATCAGGAAATCAACATCCGGATTGGTAAGGCAGCAACAACAATGAACAGGTTAAGAAAAAGAGTCTGGGAGAACAGGAAGCTTACTGCCAAAACAAAAGTCCTTGTCTATCAAGCCTGTGTCCTTAGTACTCTTCTCTATGGCAGTGAAACCTGTACAACTTACTCACACCAAGAGAACAATTTAAACAGCTTTCATATGCGGTGTCTGCGAAGAATTCTTGGTATTAAGTGGCAAGACAAAATCACAAATACTGAAGTATTGGAAAGATCAGGTTGTGTGACAGTTTATTCCATGCTCAGTCTTCGTAGACTTAGATGGATAGGACATCTTAGGAGGATGGATGATGGTAGAATACCAAAGGATATCTTTTTTGGTGAATTACAGATGGGTAAGAGATCTCAGGGTCGGCCTCTACTACGATACAAAGATGTGTGTAAGCGGGACATGATTGATACAGGCATTGATAATGCACATTGGGAGCAAGTCGCCGCTGAACGTGTTGCATGGAGGGCAAATATCAGAAATGGAATAAAGTCAAAGGAGAAAATTATTGCAGAAAAGTCACACACCAAGCGTTTGAGACGTAAGATGGTGCATGATGGTGGAAATGACCACGTGTTCACATGCACCCACTGTGAACGGACATTTGCAGCGCAAATTGGCCTTATCAGTCACACTCGCTACCGCCATAGTTAAAAGTTATTATGCCTTTTTAAAGCACAAACTAGCGTCTGTCAAGACGGCAAGGTGCCAATGTGTATGTATGTATGTATATATATATACTAGCTGACCCGGCCCGGCTTCGCCCAGACCCTGGTGGGGAGCATCTCATTTAATTCATATAAGTAGTCATATAAGTTCTCGTTCCCGTTACCGACAATCTGTCTGTCTGTCTGTCTGTCTGTCTATCTGTCTGTCTGTCTGTCTGACCCGGCCCGTCTTCGCCCAGACCCTGATGGGGAGAATCTCATTTAATTCATATAAGTAGTCATATAAGTTCCCGTTCCGACTATCTATCTGTCTGTCTGTCTGACCCGGCCCGGCATCGCCAAGCTCCTGGTGGGGAGAATCTCATTTAATTCATATAAGTAGTCATATAAGTTCCCGTTCCCGACTGTCTGTCTGTCTGTCTGTCTGTCTGTCTATCTATCTATCTGTCTGTCTGTCTGACCCGGCCCAGCCCATGGTGGAGAGCATCTCATTTAAATTATATAAGTAGTCATACAAGATCCCGTTCCAGACTATCTGTCTGACTGTCTGTCTGTCTTGGGTAAATGGAGGAGGGAGGAGGAAGAGGGAGGTGGAGGAGGGAAGAGGAGGGAGGAGGAGGGAGGAGACAGGAGGAGTAGGGAGGAATAGGAGGGAGAAGGAGGGATTAGGAGGAGGAGGGAGGAGTAGTGTGGAGGAGGAGGCGAGGAGGAGGGAGGAGGAAGAGGGAGGAGGAGGGAGAAGGAGGGAGGAGGAGAACGCAGGAGGAGAAGGGAGCAGGAGGAGGAGAGGGAGGAGGAGGGAGGATGAGGGAGGAGGAGGAGAGAGTAGGAGGATGGAGGAGGCGGAGGGAGAAGGAAGAGGGAGGAGGAAGAGGGAGAATGAGGAGGGAGAAGGAGGAACAGGAGGGGGAGGAGGGGAGGAGGAGGAGGGAGGAGGAGGAATGTGAAGGGAGGAGGAGGGAGGAGGGAGGAGGTAGAGGGAGGAGGAGGAGGGAGGCGGAGAGAGGAGGAGGACGGAGGAAGAGGGAGGAGGAGGAATGTGAAGGGAGGAGGAGGGAGGAGGTAGAGGGAGGAGGAGGGAGGAGAGGAGGTAGAGGGAGGAGGAGGAGGGAGGAGGCGGAGAGGGAGGAGGGAGGAGGAGGAGGGAGGAGGAGGGATGAGGAGGAGGAGGAGAGAGGAGGAGGAGGGAGGAGGTGGAGGGAGGAGGAAGAGGGAGGAGGAGGAATGTGAAGGGAGGAGGAGGGAGGAGGTAGAGGGAGGAGGAGGAAGGAGGAGGAGTGAGGAGGAGGAGAGGGAGGAGGAGGAAGGAGGAGGGGGAGGAGGGAGGAGGAGGAGGAGGGAGGAAGAAGGAGGAGGAGGAGAAGGAGGGATGAGGAGGAGGGAGGAGGAGGAAGAGGGAGGAGGAGGAATGTGAAGGAAGGAGGAGGTAGAGGGAGGAGGAGGGAGGAGGAGAAGGGAGGAGGAGGGATGAGGAGGAGGAAGAGGGAGGAGGAGGGAGGAGGTAGAGGGAGGAGGAGGAGGAGGAGTGAGGAGGAGGAGAGGGAGGAGGAGGGAAGGAGGAGGGGGAGGAGGGAGGAGGAGGGAGGAAGAAGGAGGAGGAGGGAGGAGGAGGGATGAGGAGGAGGAGGGAGGAGAAGGAAGAGGGAGGAGGAGGAATGTGAAGGGAGGAGGAGGGATAGGGAGGAGGGGAAGAGGAAGAGGGTAGGAGGATGAGTGGAGAGGAGGAGGGAGGATGTAGAGGGAGGAGGGAGGAAAAGGGAGGAGGGAGGAGGAGGAGGAGGGAGGAGGTAGGAGGAGGAGGAAGAGGGAGGAGGAGGGAGGAGAAGGAAGGAGGAGGAAGAAGGAGGAGGAAGAGGGAGGAGGAGGGATGGAGGAGGGAGAGGGAGGAAGAGGGAGGAGGAGGAAGGAGGAAGAGGGAGGAGGAGGATGGAGGAGGGAGAGGGAGGAGGGAAAGAGGAAGAGGGTAGGAGGAGGAGGAGGGGAGAGGAGGAGAAGGAGGGAGGGAGAGGAAGGAGGAGGAGGGAGGAGGAGGGGATAGGAGGAGGGAGGAGGCAGAGGGAGAAGAAGGAAGGAGGAGGAGGAAGGAGGGAGAGGAAGGAGGGAGAATGAGGAGGGGAGGAAGGAAAGGAGGTGGAAGAGGAGGAGGAGGGAGGAGGAAAGAGGTAGGGGGAGGAGGAGGTAGAGGGAGGAGGAGGAGGAAGGAAAGGGAGGAGGAAGAGGAGGAGAAGGGAGGAGGAGGGTGGAGGGAGGAGGAGGAGGTAGAGGGAGGAGGAGGGAGGAGGTAGGAGGAGGAGGAAGAGGGAAGAGGGAGAAGAAGGGAGAAGGAGGAGTGAGGATGATGAGGGAGAAGGAGGCAGGAGGAGGAGGAGGGAGGCAGGAGGAGGAGGAGGGATAAGGAGGGAGAGGGAGGAGAAGGGAAGATGAGGGAGGAGGGGGAGGAGGCGGAGGGAGTAGAAGGGAGGAGGATGGAGGAGGAGGGGAGAGGAAGAGGGAGAAGAAAGAGGGAGAAGGAGGAGGGAGTCGGGAGAGGGATGAGAGGGAGGAAGAAGAGGAGGAGGGTGGATGGAGGAGGTAGAGGGAGGAGGAGGGAGGAAGAAGAGAGGAGGAGAGAGTTCGCCATTCCGAATTCATACTCGTCTAGTTCTTCCCTTCTACACGACTGTAGATAACTTCCTTACACATAAAAAAGATGAATTGTTATTGATATTGCCGTGGCATGGAGGAATATCAGCAGCAGAGTTGATCCAAAAAACCAAAGACTGAGATCTACGGAGAGCCATGAACGCCTACGCCAGCCGGCACGGCACTTGATGATGATGATTGCCGTGTGACGATTCTGTGTAGTCACGTCATTTTCTTTCCTTTCCCTAGCGTTTTGGTTCGGGGATTCTTTCATCATCATCATCATATATTTACGTACGTATTTTGGGAGGGATAGGAGGGAGGAGGAAGAAGAAGAAAAAAAAACTATGACAGTTGACAGCTCTGGAATGAAAGGAAGGCGTGTAGAAAATTTCATCTCAATCGGATGGGCCGTTCGCGAACAAATAAAGGACATACATATTTACATACATACATATATACATACATATTTACATACATACACTTTGTTTTATAAATATAGATATATATATATGAAACATGCAACTGTCGTGGGTGTCTACGCACCAACCATGACCAATGAAGATGAAGTCAAGAACAAGTTCTATGAAGACCTGCACAATGTACAGTATTAACATCTGTTCCCAAAGAAGATAAACTTAATACTCCTTGGGGACGTCAAATCCATAGTAGGCACGGACACCACCTCTTGGCGTGGCACTATTTGAAAGCACGGAATGGGAAATTGTAACAGCAATGGACTCCTCCTTCTGCTGAACACGACTTCCTGATCACCAAGACAATTTTCCGTCTTCCTAAGAGAAATAGGACATCGTGGATGCACCCTCGCTCGAAACAATGCCTATGTCATAGTCAGGAGGAGCGACAGACAAGACGTTCGGGTGACAAAATCCACGTGTGGTGCTAACTGTTGGACAGATCATCTTTTCATTGTCTCAAAAATAAACATACAAATCAAACCACCACGGCGTCCTCAAGGGGTAAAAGTGCAAACAAATAAAATAAAATATAAATAAATGTCACCCGCCTAAACAGCAAAAAATGCAGCTGCCATTTGAAAATATGCTGGAAGACCACCTCAAGCCCAAAGTTGCAGCCAAACAGGATGCGGAAACTGGGTGGAGAGCCCTAAAGTATATAATTTACAACACTGCTATGGAAATTCTGGGTCCACATCCCCCCCCCCCCCCCCCCCCACGCCCTTTCCCCGAAAAGCATAAACACTGTTTGATGAAAATTCCGAAGACATCAACCAATTGCTGGCAGAGAGACATCTTCTCCCCAAGGCATATTTAAATGCAACATTTACAAAAAATGATGCCTTAAATAACATTCAGAGAGTAGTGTAACAGAACTTGGGCACGAGTCAAGCAGAGCAGACTTCTGGCTGAGCAACAAAGCTGGTGAAATTCAAGGCTTTGCTGACAGACATGATATGACAAACTTCTGCAACTCACTGAAAGCGGTCTATTGTCCTACATCACCATACATAGTTACCCTCCGGCAGCTGTGGAGGTGGAAGTACAAGCGTTGATTTTTGAGAATTCGCTAGACGGTGATGCTGTCATTTACACAGATGGGTCGGTCGTCCGACATGTGAGAAGCTCATGGGCCTTTACGGCTCAGGCCGGAGGGAGAATTGTGAATGAGGACTCTGGTGCTTTTGCTGAGACCACAACTAGCCTGACTATGGATGTCATGGCAGTAAGTAAAGCAATAACATGGCTCGAGACACAGACATTCACTAGGGCATGTTTCCTTAGCGACTCAATGAACACGCTCAAGAGAATAGAGATGGGGGGGGGGGGGGGGGGGGGAGAGAGATTCGAAGAGAATGGTTGCTGTCTCTGGAGCGGTCTCGGCTGGCAAAGATTAATTAGTTTCATCTTCGTGCCAAGGCATGCGGGAGTACAAGGGAATGAGCGGGCTGACAAGCTCGCAGGTAACGCTACTGTGGAGGGCGGACGCGCCATGGACCAGGCTGACATTCTGAATGCTCTATGAGAAGTAAGACTTTTGCGAGAACCAAGTGATGATTGTGAATCTACAACCATGGCCAGACTGCGAGAACAGCAAATTAAAAGAGGGGTGGCCAAACAAGAACACTACGCAGGAAGCCAAAGAAGACTGATAAACCAACACAGTACTGGTGTCGTTAGCCGCTACACGCTGTGGGATTTGCTGAGGAGGGGATGCGAGCGCTTATAGACTGAATGGTTCGATGTGCAATGAGGATGATCTGTCGACTAACTGACTAATTAACAGTTCCCCTCCTCAGTGCAGATGAGGGAACATTGGTCACTGATAAGAAAGAAATTCTTCAACGCTGGGCAGGTCATTTCAGCAACATCTTAAACGCAACCTCCCTTCTTCGATGATGAAACCATCAACTGCCTTACTCAAGGTCCCACTAATGAGACCCTTGATGACATGCCAATCATAGTGGAAGTAAACAAAGCTATCCAGCAACTTTCCAGCAGTAAAGCGCCTGGTCCTGACTCCATCCCAGCAGAGATATACAAGGCAGGTGGGCCGGTCCTAACAAAGCAGCTTCAACAAGTCTTTACAAACATATGGGTGAAAGAGACCATGCCTCATAATTTTCATGACTCGTCAATAGTCCACCTTTACAAACGTAAAGGAGACTGCCAATCCTGTGACATCCACCGAGGCATCTCCTTGTTCTCAATTGCAGGGAAGATACTCGCCAGAATTCTTCTCAATTGCCTCACAGCCCATCTCGATCAAGGTCTTCTTCCTGAGAGTCAATGTGGCTTCAGAAAAGAACGATGAACAGTTAACATGATTTTGGCTGCAATGCAGCTGCAAGTGAAATATCAGGAACAGAACTACAAAATGTTCTTCACTTTCATTGACCTTACAAAGGCTTTTGATACTGTCAGCAGAGAATGATTTTGGAAGATTATGGCGTCCATGTCCAGTATCCACACTTTACTAATGAAGAATCAGATTCGCATGTCAGATAATAGGCTCCCTAAACGAATTTTTTTATGGAGAGATGCGTAGTGGTAAACGCTCTCAGAGCGGCCAGAGAAAACGCTTTATAGACACTGAAAAAAAATCACACTAAAAGCTTTTGGAATTCATCATGACACCTGGGAGACTGCTGCCAACGACCGAAATTCGTGGCGTACATCATTACGCAAGGGTGCAGTCACTTGTGAAGCAACCAAGACTGCAAGAGCTGTGAAGAAAAAGCTGGACAGAAAAACCACTGCAAGAGATCCTCCTCTTGGAATGTCAAGCATTCTTTGTCCACATTACCAAAGAACATTTCAGGCCAAAATAGACCTTATCAGCCATCTTAGAACTCATGGCTCCATACTTTCAACCCCACTGGATGAATTGAATGGTCATCATCATTCTTGATGGACACACAACACACATATATATTTGTGTGTGTGTGTATGTGTGTGTGGGTGGGTGGGTGTGCGTGTGTGCGCGTGTGTGTGTGTGTGTGTGTGCGCGCGCGTGTGTGTGTGTGTGTGTGTGAGAGAGAGAGGCATTGAAGAGAGGTACTAGAAAGCATCAGGCTGAGTGGAAAGATCAATGAAATAAATAAACAGAGGAGACCGAGAAACACCTCCTGGATGGACTGAGACGGTGGCGTGTAGGAATATCATCACCAGTGATGACCTATAAAACCAATTGCCGAGATCTGTACAGAGACGTGGACGCCTACACCAGTTGGCCGGACACATGATGATGTTGTCATGAATATCGATTACTTACTGGCTCTGGGCGAAGGGGTTACGGAGCAGTTCGCAATCCCTGCATGATGTGTTCGAAATGCAGTTGCGAGCGATTTGGAAGTACACCGCCTTGCGTTGATTTTCATACAGTAGTATGAGTGCCGGTCGTTCAGAAAGCAATCTCAAACTCCTCATCAATTGCAAGTGCATGACAGCTGGCATAGGCGTTCATGACTCTCCACAGGCCTCAGTCTTTGGTTTTCTGGATCAACTCTGCTGATGATATTTCCCCATGCCACCGTCTCAATGCATCAAGCATAATTTCTCTTGGTCTATCTTCCCTTGGATATTTCCAGGTGTCACGATGTTCTCCATTCTTTCTTTTCTCATCACACGACCAAAGAAAGCTGCTTGCCTCTTTCTTATTGTTGTATATAATGTTCTAGTTTCATTAGGCTTAATAAGACAGTCGTTATTAGTTACTTTGGCAGTCCAAATACAAAGACATGTAAAATACCAAGAAATCACAAACAGCCAAAGAAAAAAAAAATTACTAACTTTTTAACTGGCTTTGCCGTCATCATAAACGTTTTGTGTTTATATTTTCATTCATACTTCAAATATAAATACTTCATGGAACGGTCACTGGGAACCGATATCTTGGTCACATTTTCAGCCACCTTAAATGCGAGTGCTATATGAGGTAATCCCCGGATCCTTGAAATGACAACTACTTCGCTCGATGCTGGAGAATAGCCGGGAAATAACTGGGCAATGTCTGAGGAAATAATCTTGCAAATAGCTCAGCCCAATTCAATTTCGATTCTTACAGTTCGTCTCACATTATCAAGGATGTTTTATAAAAATCAAGAATTACTATGTTAAAGCTATAAATAGCAAAGATGCGGCCGATCTAGAATTGCTAAAATAATTTGGAAGATCGTGTTTAGAAAATGAATATAAATATGTAAGTAAATATAAAATGCATCAAAAGTAAAAACAGAGCACAAAGTAGATTGGCATATAAAATGCACATACAATGACACTTTTACATTAGATCGAAAATAGAAAATATTATATTAATGATGGGAACACATTGCACTCTAGGATATGTTGGAGGCTATAACAGTTAGTTTATGCCCCTTGGAGGACGTCGCAATTAACTCCAGCATTTATCGGCTTTTTGTGATTTTCTGGTGTAGTGTTTGTATGTGTGTAATGACCTATGAGCCTAAGTACTCACCATTTGTGCATATTTCTCCTTTTTCGCACACGTCTGATACCAAGCACCCTGAAATAGACAAGAAAGTGAGTATAAATAACTATGCTTCAGACTTCTATCAAACACGCAGGGGTTATTTATTAGCAATAGTGTATGCGTCTTTTATCATAAACCATTTTGAGATCTTGATCATAAGCCATATGTGATAACTTAACCATAATCCATGCTTGAGACCTTTATCATAAGGGAAACTTCAGACTGTTATCATAAACCATATTTGAGAGCTTTATCATTGAAACTCTTATCATAAAGCAATCCTTATGACCTTTGTCATAAGCCATGCTTGAGACCTTAATCATGAGCCATACTTGAAACCTTTATAATGAACCATACTTCATTCAGTCCTTTATCACAAATCATATTTCAATCCTTTATCATAAACCATGCTTGAAGCCTTTATGCTTGCGGGTAAGGCTACAGTGGAGGGTAGGATGAGCTATGGACCAGGCCTGCATTATTTCCCACGTGTGTTGATTTGCAAGTGTTTCGTCAATAAGATGTTGCATTTTTTTCAACTAATATAAAACCACCTGAAAACCCAAACCGTATCTACGCGTCATGCAGTACGTGTGAAATACAAAAAAAGTGGTTAAGTGTTGAACATATTCTAGAAACAATAAAACCATTCAAACAGAATCAAAATACGTGCAACATTATCATCAGAAGAAGTCTCATTTGTGCAATGATATTCACAATAGCGTAACTATTGAACATCAGTTGCAGCAATTTTATGTTTTGAGCCATCAATATAAGCAAGATCGAATTGAGAGATTTGGAAATTGCTGAGAAACAAGCAAAAATTAAATACGTAGCGTTCAACTGACAATACAGGAAATATGCAGAGAAACAGATAATCAAAGTATTGAATAATTTCTAACGGCTTAATTGTGGCAATCTCATCACAGATGATCTGCTTCATATTGTTCATGATGGGTAAGTTGGGGAAGAAGATGACAACCTGCCTCGTGTTTGTATCGCACACACAATTGCTCCACAACGCGAGGGAACAAGTGGGCACCTAACCCTCAGTGAACTCAAACCTAAAAGTGCGGTGGCCCTAACACTTCACAAACCCCCACCAGGTTAATGCAGTGGGATTGTTTCATGCTTGCCTTTCAGTGTCCCTTCTAGCTTAGCATAAGAGGGAAATCATGGATGGCTCAGGCGGAGGATACGATCAGACAGGTGTGCCCCTTGGAGAACAATAGGCGTGGAGAGGAGTGGGTCAGAGTGCCAGCGGAGCAGTCAGATTTGTGCAGAGTTATAATCACATTAAGCCGGGAGTGCAGGGAGTGGTCAGCAGGGGCCACGGAAGTGGAAATCCAGCAACTAATTCAGGACAATGCTCACTCAAGTGATGTGATTATCTACACAGATGGTTCGGTGTCAAGAGGTGAGAGATGTGGCTGGGGGTTCATAGCCAAAGCTAATGGTCGATGTTTGGGACAGGAGAGCCTGGCATATGATACCACAACATCCAGCTTAAGAATGGAAGTGGAGGCAGTCACTGCGGCTCTCCGCTGGATGGAGAATACGACACACACACACATCGTGATTGTAACTGACTCAGAAAGCATGGTGACGAGGGTAAGGACGGGCAGACTTAGTGCGGAGTGGCTTGCTTCGCTTCGGAGGTCACGAGTGACAAGCATCGCCTGGATATTTTCTCCGGGGCATGCCGGTGTGCTGGGAAATGAACAGGCGGACAGATTGGCTGGCTCTGCAGAACTTGGTGGAGTATTGATACATGACAAGGCAGATGTGGTTGCGGCCTTGTGGGAGCACGTGCACACCTCGGAGGAGCAAATGGATTACCATGGTCTGGCAAGAATGAGACAACGAGGAGTGACGAAGGGATCTGGCCGACGCTCAACGCTCAAAGGAAAGGCGAGACGGACTTATAATCAGATTGCTACTGGTACTATTAGTGTTGGAACTCTTCGCTGGCTGCTAAGGATGGGGACGGAGCACTTATGGGAATGCCCCTAACGCTGTAATGTCGATTCCTAAATCAATCAATCAATCCATCTAGCTTAAATATTTAACAGGAAGATGTGCAGTTTTATGTATAGCAATATTTTATTTCTAGAACCTTCAAGTCCGAACCTTCATACTCAATTATTACTGTAATGTTAGAATGTCTTCTTTTTTCCCCCAACCCTCAACCCCCGTTATTCCCCATTGGCCCTCAGTCATCTCATTCCAAGCCTTCTTATCCTTAGCTATCCCATGCTGCTCTGACTATGTCCTCCCCATATTATTCTTTACTGTTTACACTACTTACTTTTCGCCATCACTATCAATTGTGCCCTATGGATTCCAGACCAAGGCCTGTCTAGTTATACTGTGCTCAAATTGTCTCCATGAATGTCAGACGGGTCTGCGTGCCCAATTCTGAACCCTTTGAAAATAAAGATTGTTCGTTCGTTCGTTCGTTCGTTCCACGTATACCCTGTCCAGCACCAACGTTTTTGTCTTCATCTTTTGTTCATTGGTATTTGTTAAGTTTTCTCCATGAGAGCCACATTAGTTATTCAGGCACCAATTACCGAATGTTTTTACTGTAATTATAATTACAATACATTGTATACGGCTCTAGTGTAGCTTTAATAGAGGAACATTTCAGCCAATTGTGGCCATTTTAGCCACTGTTTCAGCTTAAAATCACAAATGTGAATTGGCAGCCGTGCTCCATCTAGTCCTTGTGCGAGTTGCTATCTGTCTTTGTCAAATTACCTCCTCTGGTACTTGATTATGGAAATTTGTTTATTCTGAAATGCTAATATAATTGTGTTTGTTATTTAAGAGTAAAAAAAAAAAATGTTATAATTAAAAAAAAATTAAATGAAAGAAAAAGGGGGGGGGGGGGGGGATGAGATCAGAGACGCCGAATGGTGGACAGGTCGGCGCGACCCAATATTGGCAATTAGAAAATGGAGGTTTCTTTCTTTATGTTTTCTTCTCAGCCCGTTTGTCTGTGCGGTGGTTCGTGTGGCTTTGCTGTCTGCTGGCATCTGTGCAGGATTTTATTATGGATTCATGATTTTAAAATAGAACGTCGGTGTTGGTTCAGACCGCGGTGATAACTTACCAAGTTGTTCCAAATGTTGCTGTTATGTAGCCAGGGGCGGAGTTAGGGGTGAGCACCCAGCCTTGCAAAAATACCACATGGCTCGTGTATTCATCACCTCTGCAGCAAAAGTCCAACTCCTGGCCTTCTCGTGGCGGAAATGTTTAAACTAACAGGAGAAGGGGCGGCGGCGAGTCACTGGCGCCGAGAAATGACTAGAACGCTCCAGATGTGTATGTACGTACATGCATGCGCAGACACGTGTGTGCGTGCCTACACACCTCAACTCGAGTAAGACCGCAGTCTACTCTAGTAAAGGAAAGGTGCTGAAGATGCAAGCAGCCAGGAGGCGCATCATAGAAATCAGGGTGCCACGCAATTACGCCAATGAACGAAAGAAGAAGAAGAAGAAGAAGAAGAAGAAGAAGAGGAAGAAGAAGAAGAAGAAGAAGAAGAAGAAGAAGAAGAAGAAGAAGAAGAAGAAGAAGAAGAAGAAGAAGAAGAAGTTTGCCAAGTAGTTTATGTTGTGTGTTTGTGTGGAGTGTTTTTTGTAATAATGCATTGTGCTCAATTACACTTTCTACTAGCATGTTATCGATGTGAAGCTGAAGTTATCTGTGTGAATTTAGAGTTTGAAGTCTTGGTCTGGTGGTTAATAACATAGTTTATGTTTCAGTAATGTTAATTTGCATATAGTTTGTACAGCTCCAGATAACTACATTATTTAATACTTGTTGCAATGACGACTCCAGCATATTAAAACTTCCAGCGTCTGCATATATTGTATTATCGTCTACAACTAGATCGCAGAGCGACGAAAGATACAAACGAAAATCGTTAATATATTTAACAAATAATAGAGGGCCAAGTATAGAGCCTTGAGGTACTCCAATATTAAAGGTAGTGGTTTGATGCGGAGATTTACAGTGAACTACTATTTGTAATACAGTGAGTGTGTTTGTATGTGTGAGAGTGAAAGAGAGAGAGAGAGAGAGAGAGAGAGAGAGAGAGAGAGAGAGAGAGAGAGAGAGAGAGAGAGAGAGAGAGAGAGAGAGAGGGACAGCTGGCATTTCGGAAAGAAACATGTTATTCGTTACAAACTGTTTTGATGTTAAAATGGCTTGTGTATTACTAGGAGACGTAACTCTTTGAACTGATAACAATTATGAGCATTTTACAAGCCCATGTCATGCGGCCATATTGGCTATATAATGCTAATCTTCGAGACTAATCGGTAGTGAGTGGCTGTTAGAGCCAGTATCAGGGCCATTGTCTTTAACATTACAGAGACTGGTAAGTGGGTCAACTAGCAGCCATGTGGCCCCTGAAAACATGCACTCCTTGAAGGGGATGTCGCACTCAAGACCAGCAAACAGGCAAGCTAGTGCCACTGTACAACGTTGAACACAAGTATATCTGTCTCCTGCCAAACAGACATTCACAGACACCTAGCTGTCTTCATTTTGTACTGTTATATCCTGCCGCAGCCGTTACGTGTCTTAATTATAGGGTGTATTTGTAATGACTGGACAGTATTTGAAAATATAGCCTGTCCAAGTTTTGTATTCATCCTCTGTAAAGTTCATGCAACATAATAGGTAAATACAAAACGTGGACAGGCAATATTTTCAAACACTGCACATTCATTAAAAATACACCCTGTATTAGTGCCATAATAATTTGCGCAATAGCGCCATCTCTTATGGGTATATAGTTTGTAACTGCTTTAGTGCCGACGGATAATATATAGCCAATTGTGACCTGCCTTTAGGACAGAAGGACGACGATATATTGCCACACTAGGGCCATTATGCTTTGTTTTATTTATTGTAGGGCTGCGGAAGTTAACGATTAATTAATCGATTAATCGTTAATGTTTTTAACGATTATTTTTTTTAACGATAAATCGAACACTTTTCACCCATCACTTATACAAATGAACCGGATGTCGAAAAATTGTCGGACATTTTAAACATAGTGCTGCAAACACAACCGAGTTGCAAAATTATACTGAGTTTACATTGTGTAATCTGCAGCAAGATGTACCAACAAGATGAAACAGTATGTTTATTATGCTACACAGAGTCTTCTACAGATCAGAGAAGCATTAACTGTCTACATGTCAGATGAAAAAGAAGCAATACAAAGGTCCAAAACTGTCAAGTTCAGAATGGGAGAAGATTTCGAAATATGTCAAGATTTTGTTTCATGTAGCTGTGTATTGCCACTGCTATCATCGTTGACAAAGCCTATGACTGTACACGATGACGATCCAGGCTACATAGCTAAATTTAAGGCAGCGTGTATTAATGACTTCAGTGAACGTGTAGCTAATATACAAGTATTTAAATACTACAGATTGCAACAGCACTTGATTCACGCTACAAATACCTGAAGTGTTTGTCAAAAGATGCAAACGAACAAACTTGGTCTCGTATTGAACAACAAATAGCACTTAATGTTCATGATGAGCTGATGGAGACTGCTGCAACGAATGATACTGACATTGACAACGAAACTATATGTGAACCAAATGAAGAGAGTATTAAGATAATTGAGTCTGAAATGGATAAGAAAGTTGCTGAATCGGTTGACCCTCTACAATGGCGGAAACTTAATGAACATCGATATCCAAAATTGGCATCCCTTGCCAAGACCATTCTGTGCATACCGGCTACCTCAGTTCCATGTGAACGATTGTTCAGCTCTGCTGGTTATATTGTTAATAAGACGCGCTCGTCACTTGAAGCAAATACTGTCAACATGCTCGTCTGTTTGCATAGTTGGTTATTAGATAACATATGAACAAGACAATCGATTTTTGACAAATACAACTATAATGTGAGTTATATGACTATAACTGTTTTGCTTTAATCGAAATTAACGATTAAATAATCGTTAATTTTTCAAAAGTTAACTATTAAATTTAAATTAATCGGTCGCAGCCCTAATTTATTGGTAACTGCCACAATTTCAGAGCTCAGTTAACCTAAATTTACATTATAATTCATTTGATTGTGTACCATGTTTTGTTCAATTGTGTAACATGTTTTGTTAAAATCTACTTGTTTGTTTGGCACTGCATCAGTTAAACATATCTTTGTAAACCGAAACACAGACATGTGAAAACTAGTTTTAGACATCGACACTTATCCTAGTCGCATTACTGTGTGTACGAAGTGGCTTCAAATATGAACCTTAAAGGTTTATGTTTGTTTGAATTTTAATGTTTTGTTTTTGTTATGTGTGTGTGAATATATTCTGGAAAAGTAAACAACAAATGAATCATTTTTCGATCAGTCACCACTGCGTTTAATGCAAGTCCTCAAGCGCCAATAAAATCGTAGAAAAATCGAGTCTGGAGTCACTACTTGGTGTTCCGGACCCGGTCGTGAACAGTGTCACAGAAGTCACGCCTTTTTGAAACTTCCTAATCCACCCACACATTTGCTGGATGACAGACATGCATCATCATACTCGACCTTTATTCATCGATGAATATCTATAGGTTTCACCTCTTCATTAATGAAACAACGAATAACAGAACACTGCTCCTCTTTGGTGCATGTCAAAAGTGGGGCTGTCATCTTTAAACTATTCCTATGACGTCACCGTTTTCGTCTGCACCGTGATGTCACTGTTGACATCCTTAAAACCAATATTGACAGGTTACAAGATAATGGCGTGGCTATTGTAATGTCTATCACACTTTTAAAGTTTTCATGTGAAGCCCCTCGTATAAGCCTGGAAGAGGACAATAAACGGAGAACATTATATGAACCTATACGAAAGAGACAAACGGTGTTCTTTGATCATTTAATGAGAAGAGAGATATTGGAGAACATCGTGA
>OY992877.1:30875172-30955172 GCA_963921405.1 Cepaea hortensis
TAGCTCCAGCGACGACCCCTAGGAGTTGTAACAGTGAGGGAACTAGGTTAGGAGTAAAGAGTTAAGGAATGATGCGCATTCCTTGACTAGGGGGAAAATCATAGTGAACGTGTGTGCACGAATGAAGAAGTGTATCTAGGAGAACACACACGTCACTTAGGGGGATTGGAAAGACATGTCAACACCGGGCAGGGAGTCTACCATCATGTGTGCTGTAGTATAACTATTCGGCCAATAAAGTATGTTTATAACAACGCGGAGACTTGGGTCCTATACGATCACGTGCTTAACCTGTCTTGACCACACTATGACAGCAGGTTGATTTGGTGCCGTGAAAGTCTGAAACATGGGAGGTCGCGGAGAGAGTACCGCTATAGAAAATTGTTGTGTCTGGGCGTCTGGAGAAGGAAGTTTGTAAATATTGAGAAACGAAACAGATGAAAGCCGCCTGTTGATAGTTATTGTATACCTGTTTAACAAGGAGTTCCATTTTCAAGAACAGCGCTCAAAAAGGTTTGATTGATAAACTTATTTTTTTGAAAGACTGATGTTATTACATATTTAATCCTATAAATTAACTGGAGAATTGACCAACGCTAATTGTATAATTGATCAAGTAATGCCGTTCTGCATCAAAAATCAGTACAAATTATGAAGTTTAACCCGTGGGACTGTTGAAGGTGAAGTCAAGGTTATGGTGCAAGTTTCATAATTATGAAATCAAAATCTGCAATACTTTCTACAGTCACTTCACATTTAGAAGGCATTGATGAAATTTGTCTCAACTTATAAGATAAAGCACTTTAAACTGACCATGGCGAGAGTCCCACATGAAAATAAGAGATTGGATAGCGTCAGCTTTAAATCAAATTGTTGTTGACTGGATTACGTTTGCGCTGAAATATATACATGAAAAACCCAGATGGCTGTTGGAAACTGAGTTTTTTTTGCTGAAGTCGTGAGCAGTTGTCGTTTGCGTGAAGGTGACCTTACTTGAAGGGAATCTACAGTTAATCGAGCAAGTAAGCAAGCAGTTTTGTTGCGAGCCTGGTATCGAGCATAATCTTCGTCAGGAATTAATTGGAAAAAACTGACTTCGACTTCGATTAAATTATTACGGAAAGAAATCCGGAGGCTCTTCTTTGTTCTGCTCATTTCAACGAGGTTGATTAGAGTCCTTTGTTAATGTGGTGTAGGTAATTCTGAATCAGTAGCTCATTTAAATTCTTTTATCAAAATTCAGGATTGAAACAGGAATATTCTTCGTCAGGATCTTCGATTGGAGGCTTTAGTTAAGTTAATTAGATAATATTAGAGTAATTAACAGATTATGTATTGTTGCTGAATTTGAAATTAACATTGTTTGAAATATTTGTATATTGCTTGATAATTATAGATTTTAGGATGGAATCCCAAGATTTTTCACAGGTACTGACTGGAGTTGGCGGGGCAATATCAAGGTTGGATGCAGTGTTAAGACAACAAAATGTAAACAGTGATGTTGAAAGATTTAGTGGTCAAGCAAATCAGTTTAAGAAATGGATCATTTCTATTGAGAAACATGCATATTTAATAAACGCTACAGATGGGGAGAAAAAGAATTTGGCATACAGAACAAGTACAAGTCCAGTTTCTGACCATATAAGAAGAAAATTAGAGGCAGCAGGAGGTGAAACCTGGGAAGAATTTAAAGATGATCTCGCAAGAAAATATGCTGAAATTACTGATCCACAACACGCATTCTCAGTATTGCGACAGACTAGACAAAGCAGCACAGAAAGTGTCCAGTTATACAGTGACAGGTTAATCAATGTAGCTGAAGAGTCATTTTTAGGACAGAATGTACGAGCTGAAGAAGTGGAACGGATGTTAGTAGGGATTTTTGTTGATGGGATTAGGTCAGATGGATTGAAATTTAAATTATTAAGAGAGAATCCTGCAAGATTGTCACAAGCGGTAGATATCGCTATACAAGAGGAAAGCTTGAGGAGGAGGTTTAGGTTAAGAGTAGGACGAGAGTTAGGTAGTAGTTCAGAAGATAGAATTGAAGAACCTATGGAAATAGGACAGTATAGACATGAATGGAGAGGAAGACGAGGAGAAATACAGATGGTACAAAGAAACGAGAACGTATATAATCAAGATAGAAGAGGACAAGTGAGAAATACTGTAAGAAACATGGAAGGAAACACAAATAACTCGAATGTGGTTTGTTGGGGGTGTCACAAACGGGGGCACATTTTTCGCTTTTGTGGTAACAGAAGTGGCCCATCGAATACGCAAAATAGTAGAGGTGTTCAGTCGAGTATACAGAATAGAATTGCAAATGGCAGACCAGTAAATTGGAATTCTGGAGAAATACAGAGAAATTTTAGAAGGTCAGGAAATCAGGAAAATTGGCATCCCGCTTACTGAATAGGGTCGGCAGTAGGAGGGAAGATAGTAAGATCCAAAAAGGGCATCAATATATTAAAAACCCAAAGGATGAGTATAATAGAACATTTAGAAATAAAAAACAAGACGAGGTAAAACAATTGTCATTAAATATGGTAGATCCTAGCTCATGTATAGTACAGATAGGAAAATATAAAGTTAGAACATTAGTGGATTCGGGAGCACAAGTTAGCGTGATTAAAGAAGCATTTTTATATCGAATGTTAAAAAATTGTAAAATATTTAGAATTCAGGAGAATCTTCATTCGGTAACGGGACAAAAGTTAGAAGTGCTAGGACAAACGATGATAAATTTGAAATTAGGAGGGATAAATGTCAGGCATATGTTTCATGTGGTTAAAGAATTAAATAGAAATATGATATTGGGACGAGATTTTTTATTGAAAAATGGGGTGAGACTTTTATTTGATTTGCATAAATTAAAATTCCAAGATGTTTACGTAGATCTAGAAGAAGATATGCATGTGTCGACACTAGTTAGAGTCAAAACGACCATGAATTTAAAACCACAGTCAGTTAATTTGATACAAGCAAGACTGAAGAGAAACCCGTATTATGTAGCAGGAAACATAGTCAGAATCACGGAATTGCAAAATGAAATAATTGATGAGCCAGGTTTAGAAGTTCCGGATGGAATAATAGAATTAGATAAAAGTTTAACATTTCCAGTAATGGTTATTAATAACACAGGTAGAGAAATTAAATTATACAGAGGATGTGTAATAGCCAAGCTAGAACATAACGTTAGTGACATATTGGCAACAGATAGAGTAAATATGGCAGGTATAAGTTATTCAGAAACCTCTAGTGAAAGAATTAATAATAGACGCGGATGCAGAAGAAAAGGGAACGTAAGAATGGATGAATTGATCCATCCATATAGAAGAAATACAGCACAAATACATTCACTAGACAAAGTAACAAGAGAAAAAGAATTGTTAGCACAATTAAAAACTTCGCCAGAAAATAAGGAAGTGTTAGAAAAACTTATAAAGCAAAATCAAGATGTGTTTGCGATAAATGATTTAGAATTGGGTAAGACACAAACAGTTACGATGGAAATAGACACGGGAGATCATCCACCAATTAGTTTAAAACCATACAGAACTCCATTAAGAAATAGAGAAGTCGTAGAAAAGGCAATAGAAGATATGTTGAAAGCAGGCATAATAACAAGGTCAAAATCAGAATGGTCATCTCCGGTCGTCATAGTAGCCAAATCTGATGGTTCGAACAGGTTCTGCTGCGACTATAGGGCGTTAAATAAAATTACTAAGAATGTAGCGTACCCATTGCCGGTGATTGATGATATTTTGGGGTTACTTAATGGCTCTACATATTTCACAACGCTGGATGCAAGGGCAGGATTTTGGTGTATTCCGATGTCGAAGGACGCGCAAAAGAAAAGTGCCTTTTGTACTCATATGGGTTCTTACGAATTCTTACGTATGCCATTCGGTCTCAAAAATGCACCATCTCACTATATGTTCTTAATAAATGAAGTACTAGACGGTATGCAAAGTTTTGCCCTAGCATATATTGATGACGTATTGATTTTTACGAAAGGAGATGTAGAGAATCATTTGAAACATGTTAGACTAGTATTTGACAGATTAAGAAAGCATGACGTTAAATTAAAGCTAAGTAAGTGCCAGTTTTTAAAGACAGAAACAAAATATTTAGGTTATATAATAAATAGGGAAGGTATTAAACCAGACCAGGAAAAGATAAAGGTTATTAAAGAGTTACCTCCTCCCACTAACGTTAAGGAAGTGCGTGCTTTTATAGGAACGTGTGCGTATTATAGGCGGTTTGTACCAGCCTTTTCAAGGATAGCAATACCTATTACGAATTTAACGGGAAAATACGCTAGGTTTAAGTGGGATGATGAGTGTCAAAAAGCGTTCGAACTTTTAAAAGATAGCTTAACAGTGGTACCATTATTGACACATCCAGACTTGAATAAACAGCTAATATTATACACAGATGCTTCAGACAACGCAATAGGAGCATGTTTGGTTCAACCATATGAAGGAGAAGAATCTGGAATACCAGGGGTTAAAAATGAAAGACCAATCTATTTCTTGTCTCATAAACTCAGCAAGACTCAAAAGAAATGGCCGATTATTGAGAAAGAAGCATATGCTATACACTACGCTCTTCAAAAATTAAATTACTATTTACATAACGCCAATTTCATTATTAGAACTGACCACATGCCATTAAAGTCGATATTAGAAGCACCAATACAAAATAGGAAAATACAAACCTGGGCATTGAATTTACAAGGGTACAATGCTAGGGTTGAATATGTGTCAGGGAAACATAATACGTGCGCCGATCTTTTGTCTAGAATCCCGTACCCACAGTCATCAGGAAACACGGAAGATGAAATTGAACCAGACATAGACGATCGAAACTGGCAAGTAAATATATTAGATTCTGCCATAATAAATAGGGAAGAATTTGAGAGTTTACCAACGGATCAAGAGTCTGAACCTAGAACAGAAGACCCACATTTAGAACAGTTTGATATGAAAACAGAACAAGAACTAGATCCAAAAATAGTACAGATAAAAAGAAAACTGAAAGAAACAGGGGAAAATAGTTTTAAAAGAAAGTTTGTAGAGTTACAAGAAGACAATCAATTATATTATATCAGTGAAAAAGGTGAAGGAGTAAGAAAATATATTCCGAAACATTTAGAACAAGAAGTCTTAAAGGCATATCACGATAATAATGGTCATTTTGGACGAGATAAGTTAGTGAAGGCTATTAGCAGTAAATATTACTGGCCGAATTTATTCAAAAGTGTATATGAATATGTTGAAGTGTGTGAAAAGTGTAGGTTAAGAAACATGAAGATAATCAAATGTCCTTTACAAGATACCGATATTCCTCAATTTCCAATGCAGAAAGTAAGTTTGGATATTTCAGGTCCTCATCCAAAAACATTATCGGGAAATGTATACCTACTACATATAGTTGATTCATATAGTCTCTGGCCAGAAGTTTATCCAATTCCAGACAAGAGTGCTGATTCAGTTATAAATATGCTTTTACAAGAATTTATACCAAGGTTTGGGTGTCCACAAATAATACTTACAGATAATGGGAAAGAATTTGTAAATAAAAAGTTTGAGAAATTGCTAAAAGATTGGAATATAAAACACATTAGGACTTCATATTACAGACCAACTTCTAATGCTAAAAATGAGAGACAACACAGAACACTATACAATATTCTAGCGAAAAATGTAGAAGAACACGATATGGATTGGGATCTTTATTTGGGGATAGCATTAGCGGCGATACGTACACACGAAAATGAAGGAACAGGTTTCTCACCATTTTACTTAGTACATGGAAGAGAACCAATATTGCCAATTGATAATTTATTAAAGCCTAGGAGAAAATATCTGGGGGAAGATTTTCAAGAAACAAGGTTGCAAGAGATGCATAAAGCACATGTACGTTTAAGAAATAATATAATTAAGGCTAGAGAAAGACAGAAGAAATACGCAAATAAAAATGCACACTTACAAGAGTTTAACGTAGGTGATAGAGTATATTATAAAAAACATAGAAAAAACTCTAAGTTTGATGCTCATTGGGTCCCGGGATACTATATTCTAGAAAAAAAAGGTCCAGTGTCATATACTATTAAGAATCAAATTTCAGGGCATGTTGCACGTTCACATGTAGAGCACTTAAGGCGGGATAATGAAGAAAGGAATGCAGAGAATAATAATAATAATTATTGTTCCGAAGAAATATTGTCAGGTGGACAGTTTGTCAGACAAACGGTATATCCAATACCTATAGAGAATGGAAAACAAGTAACAACAGCTGAACAAGAAGAAACGGTACCAAAAACAGTCATGACAGAGGAAAATAACATGTATGACGATTATATTAGTGAAGAGTCGGTCAGGGAAAATATCGAACCTCCATTTATGAATACAAGACAGGCAGTAAAAAGAAAGTTAGATAGACAGAAAGAAAAAGAAATTAAGAGGCAAAGGAAACTTAGAGTGAGTTCTTCAAGTGGTGAAGATATCCCAGTATTTGAAAATTTGTTGAGACGGCAAGACAGGAAAATTAGATTGGATTTAGAAAAGAAGAAATTAGCGGTTGCTAGTAATGGATATACAGACGGGGAAGAAGAAATGGATGAAAAGTCAGAAACTGATGAAGAAGCTGATATGAAAGAAGATAGCTCTCCTCGGGAGGATAGCGACATTGATGTAGATATTGCTATTATAGAAAAAAATTTGAAGTTATTAAGAAAATGGAGAAGAGATAGATAAATAGCTTGGTAGAATATTCTGCAGATGGCAGATAGAAGAAGAAGTTAGACACGATATTTTTGTGTTTACAAAGAAGGTACTTGGTGGAGTTTTTTTTTCTAAAACGGAAAATTATTATTGGTTACTCATAATATGGTCTTGAAATTCATAATGTATGTGTAAATTGATTAATGTGTGGGGATAAATATGATGAGGGGATTAATATGGTTTGCTCAATTGTTGGGACTGCAATTGTGTTTTATGAAATGTGAAAAATAAGTTAACTTAGATGGTTATTTTTACAATGTTTTGGTTTTATTGAGTGTGTTTAAAATGATTATTACTTGAAGTTCAGTTAGAAGATGAATTAAAGTGGTGGTTAGTGAAGTGACTCAATATGTAGTAATGGAGGGGTATGTTGTTATTACAAGTGGGGTATGCAATGTATATACAAGGTTTATAATAGGAGCTGGGTTGAACAGCGTTTAATGGGAGAATATGGGGGGAATGCCAGGTTGAGTTTTGGCATTTAAATAACTGGATATTAGAAGAAGAAGACTGTACTTAACAGTTAGGAGGTTTTTTCTGTTGAAGGAATGGTAAACGGGAAATTGATGACCTGAATAGTACAAAGGCTGGCAGTTTTGGATTAACATATCTTTTTTTGATAATAACAATTATTATTGACGGAAACTGAAGATAAATTTGGAAACTTTATTTTTTGATAAAGTTTTGAGAATGTATGGGAAGAGAAAGGTGATTACTTCTTACTTTTTCCTTACTTTTTCTTTCTTATTTTTTTTTGGTGCGCACCAACCCAAATCTAATCTAACTATATTTTTTCTGTCTATCCTAGAATCCTGAGAGTGTGAGAATGTGAATAAGGGGGAAATAAAGGATAAGGGAATATCTTCAGTTTTGTCAATCATAATTTGGATGGACATTTTAAAGTAAAAGCGGTTCGCTTATGGAGACTTTTGTATTGTGGGAAATTTTATGGAGAGTTTTGTAGAGAGTTTTCTAGAGAACTTTATAACGAGTTTTGTAGAGAGTTTCGATATTATTGTCTCTGGTTAGCAATTGGCTATGAGGAGATAGGAGAATTGAGTTAGGAAATAAATGGAATTGTTGTTATTGTAGGATAGAGATGTAAAGTTTAATAATTAAAAGTGGGGGTTGAGATTTTTTCAAGGAAAAATTCTCTTTAAAGAAGGGGAGGCAATGTAACAGTGAGGGAACTAGGTTAGGAGTAAAGAGTTAAGGAATGATGCGCATTCCTTGACTAGGGGGAAAATCATAGTGAACGTGTGTGCACGAATGAAGAAGTGTATCTAGGAGAACACACACGTCACTTAGGGGGATTGGAAAGACATGTCAACACCGGGCAGGGAGTCTACCATCATGTGTGCTGTAGTATAACTATTCGGCCAATAAAGTATGTTTATAACAACGCGGAGACTTGGGTCCTATACGATCACGTGCTTAACCTGTCTTGACCACACTATGACAGAGTCTCCGAAAAAAATCCACTCGTGAACCGAATGAAGCGGTCCGGAATCGAACCCACCACCTTCTGAGCCCGAGACAGACGGTTTGATCGCTTCGCCACGGAGATTCCCAGAAAGGAAGACCACCAGGCAGTGGTCCATAAATGGGGAATAAAAAGGCAACAAAAGAACACTAAAAACAAACGAAGACAATCAGTTTGACACAATGGGGCCTGGAAATGTTTGAAACACCTGTTTTTATAACTCACAGATTACAAAATCTAGGTCAGTGCATGTGCCTGCGAAATAATATCAATACCCTAGTCACCGTGTGTACTTTAGTGATGACAGGCAGTCGTTCAAACATTTGCTCAGCAATACTGCTGCCTGAAAAGTGCTCGCATGCAAATGCTCAGTACTCACGTCGTTTTCTGGTGTTACCGTATCTGAGGAACATACCACACGATAAAAAGCATGTTAGCTGGTGAGATGGAGGGGAATTAAAACCATGATAACAGTAACATTAGAAAGGAAGTAAAACCATGCTAGTAGGAGAGATTGAAGGCAAATAAAACCATGCTAGTAGGACAGATGGAAGGCAAGTAAAACCATCTTAGTAGGAAGGATGGAAGGGAAGTATAACCATGCTAGTAGGAGAGATGGAAGGGGGGTAAAACCATGCTAGTAGGCGGGTTGAAAGCAAGTAAAACCATGTTAGTACGAAGGATGTAAGTGAACGAAAACCATGCTAGTAGGAAAGATGGAAGGCAAGTAAAACCTTGCTAGTAGGAGGGATGAAAGTGGAGTAAAACCATGCTAGTAGGAGGAGTTAAAGCGAGTAAAACCATATTAGTAGGAGGGATTGAAGGGAAGTAAAATCATGTCAGTGAAAGAGATGGAAGTGAAGTAAAATCATGTCAGTGAAAGAGATGGAAGTGAAGTAAAATCATGTCAGTGAAAGAGATGGAAGTGAAGTAAAATCATGTCAGTGAAAGAGATGGAAGTGAAGTAAAATCATGTCAGTGAAAGAGATGGAAGTGAAGTAAAATCATGTCAGTGAAAGAGATGGAAGTGAAGTAAAATCATGTCAGTGAAAGAGATGGAAGTGAAGTAAAATCATGTCAGTGAAAGAGATGGAAGTGAAGTAAAATCATGTCAGTGAAAGAGATGGAAGTGAAGTAAAATCATGTCAGTGAAAGAGATGGAAGTGAAGTAAAATCATGTCAGTGAAAGAGATGGAAGTGAAGTAAAATCATGTCAGTGAAAGAGATGGAAGTGAAGTAAAACCATGTCAGTGAAAGAGATGGAAGTGAAGTAAAACCATGGTAGTGAAAGAGATGGAAGTGAAGTAAAATCATGCCAGTGAAAGAGATGGAAGTGAAGTAAAATCATGTCAGTGAAAGAGATGGAAGTGAAGTAAAACCATGTCAGTGAAAGAGATGGAAGTGAAGTAAAACCATGGTAGTGAAAGAGATGGAAGTGAAGTAAAATCATGCCAGTGAAAGAGATGGAAGTGAAGTAAAATCATGTCAGTGAAAGAGATGGAAGTGAAGTAAAACCATGGTAGTGAAAGAGATGGAAGTGAAGTAAAACCATGCCAGTGAAAGAGATGGAAGTGAAGTAAAACCATGGTAGTGAAAGAGAAGGAAGTGAAGTAAAATCATGTCAGTGAAGGAGAAGGTAGTGAAGTAAAACCATGCTAGTGAAAGAGATGGAAGTGAAGTAAAACCATGCTAGAGAAAGAGACGGAAGTGAAGTAAAATCATGCCAGTGAAAGAGATGGAAGTGAAGTAAAATCATGCTAGTGAAAGAGATGGAAGTGAAGTAAAATCATGCTAGTGAAAGAGATGGAAGTAAAATAAAACCATGCTAGAGAAAGAGATGGAAGTGAAGTAAAACTATGTTAGTAGGAGGGGTGAAAGGGAAGAAGAAGCCTTCTAGTAGGAGAGACGGAAGAGAAGAAAACTGATGCTAGAAATGGATATGGAAGGGAAGAAAATTCATGCTAGAGGCAGAGACACACGGGAAGAAAAACGATGCTAGAAAAATAAACGGAAGGGAAGAAATACAATGCTAGAAGCAGAGATGGAAGGGGGTGTTAAACCATACTAGCAGTGGAGATAAGAGGAAAGTGTGTCAGACGAACACAAATCTGTAAATGGGAAGATAATATTGGGAAGAAAAAAAAAAAAAACAGCCGAGATAAAGACGTCAAACTGTGCTATCACGGCGGGAGACATGAACTATTGGAGATTCGTGCCAGTCGATCTTTGATCTAAGGATGGAATCTGATGTGATTTGAACGTACACAAGGTTTATATCAGAAATACATTGTCATGTAAATATCATTGCACAGATGTAGGATTTACAAGATATCAGATGTATGAATAATGTGTCATTTTAACAGATATTACAAATTAGTAAATAGGCGAAAAAACCCATAGAAGCCTTCGGGATATGTGGTTTTATAGATGAATGCTGCATATTAATGTCTGCTAACAGTCCATGGTCTGTTACCGTACTTCAGGATTGGCTTAATATAGTTCGTTTCCTCTACTCAACTCACAAAGTTAACTGCAGGGATGCCTCGCATATCATGTCTGTGTGCAATAATCGTGGTAGACGTCATTAACAGATAGCACGTGACATCGGCTGGCCTTGTTTGATGACTACCATTAGACAATGGTCCACGGCAAGCAATATTTCTCAGTCAACACGGATGACATATTTATTAGACTAGGTGTGGAGGAGGAAGGCAAGGGGAACTTTCACTCAGGTATCGGTGGGAAAGATTAGTAATATGACTATTCGCTGGCTGTTGAACGAGGGGATTGGGCACGTATAGGAATGTCATGAGTGCAGTTCCTAGCTCAACTCATTTCAACTTAGACTAGGATTTGGTAAACGGTCTGGTAGGTGTTGAGATCTGCAGAAAATATGCCAGGCATCCTGGTTGGTTTTTTTTTTTTTTCCGCGTTTCCATCCTGTTTCAGGATATTGCGGTCAACACCAGCATATTTCAGCTGTATGTTGATTCCTAGGCTAGATTACGCTCATCAGCACGCCACGACTTTCTGAGCGACCGGCTCCATACTCTCATAAGTCACTTTTGTGATTCGAACTAATTTTGCTAATTCTCTGGATAATATAAATAACTTACGTTATGCTGATGGCATTCTTGATAGCAATAATTCAGAACTACGGGAAATTATAGATACAGTGGTTGTAGAAAGTGATACAAATAGGCCTTAGGTTAAACATTAGAAAGACAGAAGTCATGGTGATGTCAAAGACACAGACTGTGCCTTAATGCACAATTAAAGTAAACAATGTTATTTTGTAGCAAATGCAGAAATAAGATATCTAGGCATGTGGATAACATCTGATCGAAGATGCATCACAGAGATAAATAACATAATAGAACATGTAAAACTGCATTCTGTCAAATGAAGATAATTTTATGCAATACTTTTTTCTCATTGAAAGTTAGAAAAAGAGTCCGTGCATATTACACAAAACCAGATTTAACAAATCGCTGCGAATCCTTGACAATTTGTAAACAGGCAAAAAAAAAAAAAAAAAAAATCAACAGAAGCCTTAAAAATTTGGTTTATAGAAGAATGCTGAAGATTCATTAGCCATCCACAAATGAGTAATTTGGACATTTTAAGGGAAGCTGAGTCGCAAAGACAACTGTTCCCAAACATTAGAAAGAGGCAGTCATCATTCGAGGCCATTTTATGAAAATACAAAAACCTGAACATGTCTTCGTGACAAAGTGGTCTAGTCGTCATCCTCATCCCTGTCTCCTCTTTCTCTTTCTTTTCGAAAAGCCTTGGGGGTCGTCGCTGGATCTACGAAATGCATGCTCTCTGACATTTTCGGAAGGCATTGGCCGCCCTATGGAGAGAGACCGAACTATATGGAATTTCAATAAACTCGCGGCACTGAAGTCCATCTTCTTGCCTTGAACCCCTTTTGAATTCTCAAGAGAGCCTAGCCCTTTGTGACCTACCCCAAATTGGTTTGGTAATTTAAGTAGAGACGCCTTCCTCGTCGAATGCTTAAAGACATAAAAAAAATAAAAAAAATAAAATCTCGTAGCAAGAACCTGTTGTAGTTATGTGGAGTGTTAGGGTCATAGCATATTTTAAAGGCATTAGCGTTAGTAGGAATGGATCGACAACTGGAACTGTCAACTGAAAAATGGATCGGCAATGACACACAGACGTGTTAAAGTTTGCCATCAACACAAAGACACCATACAACGATGCAAGGCGGAGGTGCGAGACAGTCACGAGCATCTCACAAGCGGAAAAGGCTCAACTGTAAGTCCAGATAGATGAGCTGAAGAAGCAAATCAAGCTGCTTCAAACAACGGCACCGACCAGCGACAATAAAAAGCTGCTTGCTGAATAAAGGAGATCCAGCAAAACATCAAGAAAGAAGTGGAACATATGGCGGAGATGAGGAAAGTAAACGAAGAAATGTTATGCATCATTAAAGCGGAGAGAGCGCTGCAAAAAAATGAAATGGAAGTAATTCAAAACAAACCAACAGAAGCTATGCAAGAGAACGCAGACAAGCCGCAAGAGGATACCCTGCAAAAGACCGAGCCAGAACCGCAAGTAAAATACCCACCTGGACTCTCCCTGGAGGAGTGCCTAGAATCGATAAAATTGGAGAAACGCAGGCACCAGGAATTCAAAAGGCTCTGGGATGAAAGCGAAAAGAAGAAGCCCAAGAAATCCAGGAGACCGGTAGTATACCCAGATAGGTGTACTGACTTCAAGGATAGACCTGGCTACACGTACTATATAGTAGACGGAGAGATGATCCTGTGGATGACCGCAGAGGAAAAAATCGACAAAACAGAAGCTCAAACTCGAAGAAGAAAACAGGCGCAATGAGGAAAATGGAAACGTAGAAAAACTCCTACAGAAAATACACAAAAAGGAGGCAAAAAATCAAATAAAAAGTCCTTTTAAGGACTGCAACCAGTCAAGCCAAAAGAGCCAGGAACCGTCACTATAACAAAGAAACCGCCAGAGACGGGAACAAAGGACAGCCGCCGACCATCCCTCAAGCTGACGTCACAGATACAAACGCTTACATAACCAGTCCGAGAAAGGACTCACTCGTAAGAGAGCACAAGACAAGAATTAGGGTGAATAAACCCACAAAAGCCACGGAACTCAACAATAACCACAGCTGAACAGGCAGGTTGAAGGAGGCCGAATCTGGAGTTTTTGTTTTGAAAATCGGAATTGGAATTGGAAGAATGGATGGCCAGTATTCACCCCTAGTGGCGAATGACGAGAACTTGCCCGACAGCGGTTATGCCATTGTCAGTTTAACATCCCAACCATTACACCAACGCGCCCGCTAAAGAAAAAGTTCCATAGTAGGCACCTACTGTGGGTATGTGTGGTGTAAAGACCTAAACATTTTGTAGGCCCGAGTCAGCGGGGAACAGGTGGTCGTGTAGAGTTATGCTCAACTCTTTTGTTAACACCACCAAGATACCATCATTAATAGAAACCAGTGGCGGACTCACCAGGGTGTCAGCTTCCCCGATGGCAGGTGGGCCTTCGCCCCCCCCCCCCCCCCCCCCTAATAAAGTAATTCCCTTTACAAATGAGACAATATGTTTTAAATGTTTTGTTCCTTTTAGTAGCGTTGTCTCCTGGCAACCAATATTAAAGAGCCAGTACAAGCTCCCTGGTCTAGAGGTTACACGACTTTCTCCGTAATCCCGTATACTTTCGTAAGTAACATGACGTTCGCGATAATTGGTAGCGGTTCTCTCCGCGTCGGTAACTTACGGGGTATTTGAGCCGGTCGCTCACATAGCAATGGTAAACTACTGAGCGTAATCTTGCCAAGAAATCAACAATCAGCTAAAAGATACTGATGTTGACAGCGATGTCCTGTAGAGGATATGCGGAAAAAAGTCCATCAATGATTGCAGCAGTATGAGCGGGGCTAAACTTTGTGGAAATCCGGTGGTACAAAAATAAGCATAATCCACTTCCACGGCAAGGTGTCGACAACTGCTGTTGACGTCAACGGGTTTCTCAATTAAAGGGAGACAAGAGCCGCACAACAACGTCTCTCATTATCAGGCGCGGTTACAAAAGACGTTGATCAGATAAGGGAGGGAAGCCATACTCGTCTGTCCCCAGGAGGCATCTTGAATACATGAGCATCTGTGGTAGAAACAGATAGAACACAATGAAGGGAATCCGAGTAAACACTATTATAGTCAGTAATGATGTATCCGAAAGAAAGCCAAGCGTCTGGATAAACAGGTTTTCTTTCTTTGGTTCTTTCCTACAGCATATACAGGACCGGTTAATCAGAAAACTAGATAAAATTGCATTTTAATTGATGGAGGCTTACACCAAGAAATGGATTAAATTCACGCTAGTGGTGGACGGGTTACTCGGAGAATGCCTGACATTTCATGCTAATAGCGTATAGATTTCATAGAGAATGCCTGATATTTCATGCTAATAGCGGGCGGGTTACACAGAGAAATGGGTGGCATTTAATGCTAATAGTGGACGGGTTTCACAGAGACATGGCTCACCACAACAAGCAATGATGTACAGACCAGATGGAATCAGAGGAAGAGGCCGACCACGTAAACGTTGGACGGAGGGAATAGCAGAGTCCATGGGAATATCGATATATGAAGCCCATAATCGGGCACTCTCACGAAGTTTATACTTCACCTTGACACCGCAAGGTACAAGAGGAACATAATAAGACGAGATGAGATGGCTGAAATATGATGCTTAAAGTGGACGAGTTAAAAGGAAAAAAAATCTAAGACTAAGCTACACTTCCATGCCAGAAGTAGAGTTAAACCTGGCGTATGTTGAAAGATCTACGACAGTTTATCCTTCTTTCTTTCACTGTCTGTTATCCTCTATTTGCACAAGGACCCTCAACCAAATAAATCAAGCCGTTCTACTTCTTTAATGTCTCTTGCAGCCTTGTCATATCGTTAATCTCTGTGTTTTACGTCTGCCTCGGTTTCGTTAGTCTTATAGTTCCATAGAAAGGACTTCAGTTATGCTGTTATCTAGTTTTGTCAATGTGTCGGTGTCGAGTACCAGCGTTTTTTCCTGACCTCTGAAATGTCTCTAGTTCTCCCCTTCTCGCACGCAACATGACGATTCTGTCATACAATTCCAGTCCGTGTAATTTCTCTCCAAGGTACTAGTTATGTATGCAGATGAATAGCGCTTGTGTTAGTCGTTCTAACACGCAATGGCATTAGCGAAATCCAAATGATTAAGTTGTGCTGACAAATTTCACTGAATACCACTTCTGAAGATAGTCATTATTGTCTTCAGAATCCTGTCTTTAGTCAGTAAGAATTATCACCGTCCAGTGTCTTGCCGTCTGGCGTGGGCGATCATGCCTCTCAATAAATTGCGATCAACTACGCATGGATCAATTCGTGCGTGGACCCCCTTCCGTGTCATGACACAAGACTGTCAATAATATTCTCACGCTGCCTTCCTCTATCTCTCTTTCTTAAAATCTTTACGAATGTCAAAACATGTTCGAGTTTTCTCTTCAAACAATGTATCCAAAGAACGATGACTGCCTCTTTCTAATGTTTGTAATAAGTTGTCTTTGCGACTCAGCTTCCCTCAAAATGTCCAGATTGCTCATTTTGGCAGTACAATTAATTATCAGCATTCTTCTATAAAACCACATCTCCAAGTCTTCCAGGAAATTATTTCGCATGTTTACTAATTGGCTAGAATGTGCAGTCATATGCTAAGAATTCAAAGCAAAGGCACAGTAAATGCTGTGTATATACTGAGAACAGTAACCGAACGTTCTATAGAAGTAAACAAAGATCTACACCTTTGCTTTACTGACCACACAAAGGCTTTCGATAAAGTGAGACATGTGGACATGATAAGGATGCTTGAAGATCTACAAATTGATGGAAAAGACCTTAGACTTGTAAAAAACATATATTGGAAACAACAAGCTGCCATAAGAGTTGATAATGAAGTAGGCCAATATCAGCCTTTTAAGAGAGGTGTGAGACAGGGATGTGTAATGTCTCCAGATCTGTTTTCCCTGTAGAGTGAAAGTATTTTCAGAAATATTGAAGATATGGAAGGAATCAACATTGGGGGACAATGCATCAATAACATTAGATATGCAGATGATACAGTTTTGATTGCAGACAATGAACAGGACCTGCAACATTTAGTAGATGCGGTTGTTACACACAGTGAACAACTAGGGTTAGAATTAAATTGTAAAAAGACACAGATTATGGTCGTCACAAGGAAAAACGAAATACCACAATGTAATGTACAAGTAAATGGGAATATTCTTCAACAAGTGAATAGGTACAATTATCTCGGAACAGTAATAACATTTGATAGGATATGCCTTGAAGAGATCAGAACAAGAATCGCCATGGCAAAAGTAGCCTTTAGCAAGATGAAAAACATACTGACCAATAAAAAGATGTCAATTGAAATGAGAAAAAGAGTGTTGAGGTGCTACATAGAACCTATACTTTTATATGCATGTGAAGCTTGGACAATGAGCAGTCAAGCTGAAAAACATCCGATGGCTGTAGAAATGTGGTTTCTGAGGAAAATGCAAAGAATACCATGGACAGGCAGAAAGACCAATGAACGTCCTTCAAGAAACAAATGAAGATCGTAAACTGATTAGAGACATTAGACGCAGACAGTCAAAATTGTTTGGGCTTGTTATGAGAAGAAATGAATTGGAGAACTTTGTGACAACTGGCAAGATCGAAGGGAAGAGACCAAGGGGTAGACCTGGAAGCAAGTACCTGGATGGCTTGGCCACGTGGCATGGTCGAGACAGAAACACGGAGCTGATCCACGACTCTGGTGATCAAGTGAGATGGCAAAACATGACCGCCCGTGCTTATCGGCATGGCATGTGATGGATGGATGGCTAAGAATTCTGCATATTATGCCCATGCTTGTAAGAATAATAAAGATCATAAAAGGCATATTTTATTAGAAAGCAGCAAGTCAAATGGTTTGGCCATGCAAGTAGATTACCAACTAACAGCATACCACAACAAGCAATGATGTAAAGGCCAGATGGAAACAGAGGAAGAGGCCGACCACGTAAACGATGGACGCAGGGAATAACAGAGTACGTGGGAATATCAATACATGAAGCCCATACGTTGGCACTCTCCCGCTGTTTATACTTCACCTCGACACCGCAAGGTACAAGAGGAACATGATGAGATGAGATGATGAGATGAGATAAAGGCATCTCTGTCGCACTCTTGCTCTAATTCCAGATGTATATATTAGTTTTCCCATACGAATAACTCTTAATTGTATGAATGCATATACTGCCTTTATTTACGTATTGATTTTCTATGGAAATTCATTGTGATTCATCAATTTCCAGCGGCATTACCAATCAATGCTGGCGAAGGCCTCTTTATAGTCCAAAAACTAAATATAACGTGACGCGTTTATTCAAGTTCTTTGATGCATTTTACATGTAAAGAGGCTATCTGGTCAGTGCAGGAGATGTGTTGTCGGAAACCTGCCTGTCCATCTCTTAATTGTTAGTCAATGGCATATCTTAATCTCCCCAGAGTGATCCAACTGAATATTTACACTGGAACATGACACTAACATTATTCTTTTATAGTTATCGCACTCCTGCTTGTCTCCTTTCGTTGGCAGCATAAATAAAGTAGTTTTCTCTCCAGTGCTAGCCAGTGGGGACGGACGACCCTTGGTCACATTTTTTTCGCCCTAAACCTGTTGCGACTGGCATAGCAAGCCGGCAAGGGATTTTTTTTTTCTGCTCGAAGAAATAATAAGATTAATATTCGGTTGGTTAGATTTTCCTACTAATTTCTTTGTAGTCTATAAATTTTCTTTCAACATTGTTTTTCTGCTTCTCTTGCTAGGTCATCTAAATATTGTCTTTGATCCGTCCTTACTCGCCTTCTAACGCCTTTTTAGCTGTCTGTGCATTTTCACAGGTTGTCACTTTAGTGGCTCTGGTGTTGATCTTGTTTAAATCATTGTAGTTTATCTTTCATTGCCTCTATGTTTAGGGTTTCCGGCACTATACACGTTTTATGTATTGTTTCTCCTTTTATGATGATGTATGTTTATGCTCGTTCTAAATGCGCCCAACCTGAAGATAGTCTTCCGTTCTCACTTCGTCTACTGAATGTGTCAGATCCGGTATTTACTAGAAGCCGGGATCTTAAATTGAACATCAGCTTTTCGGTTTGAAATTTCACACCCTGTACCGAGTTCCATGTTTATAAGATGTTATTTATCTCTTACATAGATCTGATCAAAGACTTGATTGATGGTGTGAAAAATGCCCATGCTTATCAGCATTGTATTTGGAGATGATAATGTACTTCTGTTGCTTGTAAACTTAATTTTAGTTATCAGTACATGGTGATCTGAATCTGTATCTACACCTCAAGACGTCTGAAATTAACCGGAAACATTCTTAGTATACAGTGGATAGTGACGAAAAAGAACACTGGCAATCTACTAGATCTGAACATCGATGAAAGTGGGCTAATATAATCACTAGCATGCCTCAGTACCTAAAATACATTGGCCACACCAAACGTCACACAGATTTAGAATTTAGAACGAAAGAGTAATTGCCAGGATGTTAATGGTGTTAGTTGCGCTGGAGCGTTTGTCCTTGTAACACGCCATTCAATGTATTTGTCATTCCAGGAACCACTGAATGACAGCCATGAAGATTTATGTTTTATTCTTTGTCACGTAACCGATAATCCTTATTTCCTTCCCAAGCACATACAATACTGACGGGCTAAATCATAATATAAAACATATAATTACATGCACACTCTGACATTCTAACTCACGACCTCCACATTCGGGTGATAGCCATCCTTCCTTAAATGGGACTACGTTATTGCAGTTTCCTTGACAACCACTAGCCCTCGAATTATATACCATGTCACAACTCTCTTTACTGTCTATAGTTATGAACTAGTCGGTTAACGGACATTTCTGGTTATTAATACTTCATAAACCAACCCATGGTGTAACCACGCAGTTGTAAAGGCACGACCCCCTATCAATCCCCTATTATATATATATATATATATATATATATATATATATATATATATATATATATATATATATATATATATATATATATATATGTATATATATATATATATATATATATATATATATATATATATTATATATATATATATATAAATATATATATATAGAGAGAGAGAGAGAGAGAAAGAGAGAGAGAAAGAGAGAGACGGGTGGGGAGAGAAAGAGAGAGGACGCTAGAGAGAGAGAGAGAGAGAAAGAGAGAGAGAAAGAGAGAGAGAAAGAGAGAGACGGGTGGGGAGAGATAGAGAGAGCGCGCTAGAGAGAGATAGAGAGAGAGATAGAGAGAGATAGAGAGAGATAGAGAGAGAGAGAGAGAGAGAGAGAGAGAGAGAGAGAGAGAGAGAGAGTACAAGTCGAAATACAGATAGACAGACATCGAGGACAGACAGACGGGCCAAGGTACAATGACACATTATCAAGGTTTTACAATAAGAAAATAGAATGTATTTACTGGAGGTTAACAAACATCTCCAAAAATAGCCCTAGCACAACATAGTCCATTTCCCTTCAGCTTCACACACCCACACGAACAAATAGGAGCAATATCTGGCTTGAGCCGCTACAGGCTCTGGTCGTGGGCGTATCAGCCACCAGAAAATCGATGCTAAATCAATACTTGTCATGACACGAGAGATCTTCCGTCAAGTGTGCTGGACAGAAAATAGCTGTAGATTCTCAGGGCTGTCTACTCCATTTCTATGTCTCCAGTATTGATAGAACATCAATACATCTTATTTCACCAACAGTTCAACACTTCCAACCTCTCGTGTTGCTATTTTAGTTGTAAAATAGAAGCTTATTTTTAATCCTAACCTTATTTAATTAATCAGAATAGTATTCGCTGCTTACTTTTATAAAAGTAGTAGCGTAATGTATTTTCTGGCGAAAATCTGCTAGACCAGAGAATAGTTAGGGTAACTTCACACATACACGCGTGCAAACACACTCATATCTGTCTGTTTGCCTGTCTGTCTGCCTGCCTGCCTGCCTGCCTGTCTGTCTGTTTACATTCAAGGATTTGTTTCATTCAACACAGTATCCTGTCTTGTTGCTTTTTAGCTAAATGTTTAATGAAAACATAAAAGTGTTTTTATATTATTGTCATTCATGTGTGGTGTGTGGTGTGTGTGTGTGTGTATGTGTGTGTGTGTTTGTGTGTGTGTGTAATCGACAATGCGTTCAACGCACCGTCCAATCATGGTTGGTGCTTTGTTTTCGTGCATATCCTATTTACAGGACATCGCTGTCAACACCAGCGTTTACGTTCCGTAGTTTGCCATTGCTTTCTGAACGACCGGCTCCGATACTAACACGTTAAAACCCAGCGCGACGCGGTCTGCTGCCAAATCGGTCACAGCTGTCTTTCGAACGCCGGTAAGCGGACTTACGAATCGCGTACGTAAACAATACGCCACGGAAACAGGCCATGGTTGGTTAGTTCATCAAATACTGTCTTTTACATGCTTAGCAAGTAGAGTCTGTGTTGTTCATCTGCAGAACTTAGCCTACACTAAGTGTTGTACTGTGCATGGTTCTTCTCTGAAAGTTGTCAACGGGAAAATTAGTAACCTACAAAAGGACTATAGGACAGTCACGTCACTTACACTTTCCAGTCCTGAAACTGGGAAAATATTGGATCGAGGGCTGAGGTTGCCAATGTCTTGGCTCACTACGTGGCATAAGCTACACCTGATAAGTTTGTTTATGATGCCGGGTTTGGCTTAGCAAATCGCTTGGGCATTGAAATTCCTCAGAAATAAAGGAAAGAAACATACAAGGACTGACAAAAGTGTTTAGATCCAACATAAACAGAGTGATAGGCAGACCTCGCGGGAAACAACATAGACGATTTACCCATAGTTTTCATTGTTATTTAGTGTAGTGTCTTCTGAAAGCTACCATGCTGTGATTATTTTCAATATGTACCAGCCAATGCCTTGTAATGCATTTACTTTATTGTACTGTACGAGGAAATCTGATACAAACCACACTGAACAGAAACCGGTTAATCATGCAGCTGACATTGGAACCATGGCCAATAACAATTTATGTTTTAGTTCAAGTAAGATACATGTGCCGGTCTCCGTGGCTAAAGTCTTGCGGACGCGATTCGTGAGCCCGCGTACCTGCGTTCGAAACACAGCTGCGACCGATTTGGCAGCAGACTGTGTCGTGCTGGGTTTTAACGTGTTGGTATCGGAGCCGGTCGTTCAGAAAGCAATAGCAAACTTCTGAACGTAAACTTGCCAAGACATCAACAACAGCAGTAAAAATGCTGGTGTTGACAGCGATGTCCTGTAATAGGATATGCCAAAAAAATGATACATGTCTTTTTCAGCTGAAGTTGCAATTAACCCCAACATGTATTGCCTTTTGTGTGATTTACTAGGCAATTTTTACATTCGCTAGTTTGCCATTTCTTTCTGAACCGCCATTGCTGATACCGTCGAAATCAGCCGAAAGTCCTGAAAGCGACCTACTCCCAAATCGTCTGCAGCTTAATTCGGTATGTCAGAGGATTGTGAAACTGCGTTTACAAATCCCCAATCCATAGATTTTCTATTTTAGAAAGAGAAAAATAGTTTCGGATTCTCGAAATACTTTTGAAAATAAGTTAATTAATACTTAAATTTCTCTCTGAAAATACTTCAAAATGAACATATTTCATTTGACTGCTTAAGAAATACAAAATATGTCACCATCATTACGTAGCACGTCTTTTGAGAACGTCGGTCTCATCACGCCCAACCAGAAAGACTCTTGATCATTTGTTGTGTCCCCTGTCCCAAATCGTTCTTTGCCGAATCCAACGACAAGCGCCCACCTTCGTACTGCCGATCTGCCTTGTTCTCCAGAACCCATGCTTTTGCATATCCCCCCCCCCCCCTTAGGGGGGAATTTTAGGGTTTCCAAGGGCGGGGGGAATGAAGATTATTTCAAGATCGTGTTAATACAAGAACCCATTACTTGATATTGTTTTTCCCTTCATACTTTACGGTTCTGTACGTCTCACTCCTTCTAAAATTCATTTTATAAAGTAAGTAGACCCACAAATCACGTTTTATGAGGACGTCTAGACTTGTTTTGGTATGTGCTTCCATTATTACGTATACTGTGTAGGGGCAGGAGCGGGGAGGGGGGAATTTTAGGTAGGAAATACGAAAGGGGGGGGGGGAATGAATTTGTGAAAATATGGTGAAGGGGGGCACGGGCCAAAAAAGGTTGAGAACCACTGCACTAAAAGCTGTAATATAGCCAAAGTATTTGCGTTTCCGTAACATGATTTGCCACATTTCTTCGCTGTTCAAACCATTTAGAATATAAGTATCTGTCCTCTTTTTAAACCAGAGTGTTTCCTGTAACATCAAAAGCCTTGATTTTTGTCTTTAGAAAAAGACTAACCGAAGTCAATCTGATTTGACAATCATCGTGTCTTTAGGAAACTATTGCATATTTCTAGGTTGGCAAGGTGAATTGTCATTTGCCGAAATAAAAAAGAAATCTTACTAGCAAGATTAGATTTGATGTGTAGAATTATTTCAAAAATCTCCTGAGTATAAAGACTATAAGAGTGTAGTTACATCGTCATCATCTTCATCTTCTTCCATTTTCTTTGTCAAGCGTCGTGGGGAGGAATAGTTGACGTTGAAGTCCTTGTTGAGATTCATTTCAATGTCTTTAGTGTCGACAATAGTAGCGCCAGGGAAGGTAGATGATGGTGTTGCATTCAAACGAGATGGCCGAACCATTTTATCTTCTGCCTCTCGATTTATTTGGAACATAGTGTTGAGCAGTTACACTAGTATTAAATAACCGCTAGTACAGTTATTAATACCCAATCATAAACTGCAAGAGTACGTAAGCTAGACACTATCAAATGACATTATAAACACTACACATCGGGATAAAAACGAAGGACACGAGAATATCAGTATCACAATTGCTAGTAAGGCATTCAGCTAAGGGATACTACATTCTTCACAACACAATCAAAAGTAGCTAGAAATTTAACAGCACAGCTAAAATGAATTGCAGGTTTCAACACCCGGTAAAGAGATACTACAGGTTTCACCACACAACGAAAGGGAATTACATGTTTCTCTACACAGTGAAGGGAACTACAGGCTTTACGACACAACAAAGAGGAACTAAAGACCTCATAACACAGCCAACAGGGACAACACAATTTAACACACGGGCAGGAGCAGCTACGTGCTTCACAAACAGCAACCGTTTAATATATGCTTTACTACACAGCCAGGAGAAACTACAGACTTCACCACACAGTCAAAGAAAACTATAAGCTTCAGGGCAAACCCACAGGGACTACACCTTTCCAAAACACAACTAGTAGGAACTGTAGGTGTCATCTCCCAGTCAAGGTGGAATACAAGTTTAATTACATAGCCAAAGGAATTAGCAGGAATCACGTCATATTTAAAAGATCTATATGAGTCACATTACTAAACGATGTAATTCTAATTAATACACTGCAAAGTGGAGCTGTTAGCATACATGAAACAGTCGAAGGGGTAAAAATGCATACTAAATTGTCCAAGACACCCACTGACAACCTATACAAGTTTAAGAACTCCTTGCACAGGCCAGCAACCAGAGCAGCGAAGGGTTCCTTCTAGACCAGTGGTTCTCAACCTTTTTTGGCCCGTACCCCCTTCACCATATTTTTAGGACTTCATTCCCCCCTCACCATATTTTTTAGAGCGTCGTCCCCCCCCCCCCCTCTTTCGTATTTCCTCCCTAAAAATTTCCCCCTGCCCCTACACAGTATACGTAATAATTGAAGCTAAATTTAATAGAACATACTAAAACAAGTCTAGACATCTACATAAAACGTGATTTGCGGATCTACTTACGTTATAAAATGAATTTCAGAAGGGTGATACGTATACAACCGTAAAGTATGAAGGGAAAAACGGTATAAAGTAATCGGTTCTTGTATTAACGCTATCTAGAAATAATCTTAATTCCCCCCTGGAAACCCTAGAATTCCCCTCGGGGGGGGGGGGGGGATGATTCCCCACCGGTTGAGAACCACGGTTCTAGACCATGCGCGTCAATTGCAACTCGAACAGCGGTCGATATTTTTTTGATGCGGTCTTGTTTGCCTCCATTAAGACGCGTGTTATTGCGTCCCATATTTTGTAGTGTTAAATAACAGTGCAGATAGCTACTGAATGACCGAATGTCTAGGATTAATTTCCAGTCCCCAGCGCACAAACAGGCTGAAGGCATCAGCGCATTAACTAAAGATGTATACAGTAACGTTGGAGACTTATCCTGTTGTGTGTCTCATGTTATTTGATGTATTTAAATATCGATTAACCATTACTCTTTTTGACAACAATCAAATTTAACTTAATATCCTAATTGAGGCTGACTCGGTTATAGGATTATTAATATGAGCCAGCGATGGACCCTAATGTGACTTCTCTTCTGAGGTTGAACAGTGTAGGGTTAATGTTAGAATGGAAACGTATGCAAATGAATGTATCATATATCCTAATGCGTTCCACCAGGCTTGTAAATACTGTTATATCCTATACCGTTTTCAGTGGGCATTGGTTTGGGCTTTGTTTATAGTGAAGTGTGTAGGTCCCATGTAGGACATTATTGATAATCTAGGCCGAATCTGAGCTGGTCCACGTGTACTGTGCTGAATCGCATTTCACTAGAATATGTCTCTTGAGTTGATTCACCAACAGCACTCGAGGCATCCCCGTACGTGCTCCGTCTCTATCTTCAAAAACCATTGAAAAACCCAAATACAAATATGCCTGTCAGCAGATGTAAAGTTTCAGTACCAGTTTCGATTACCTCACTAGTCTCTGAGCTAGGAAAGGGGAAGTAGAGCTCAGTGACTCATCCCCGTGTAGACTGTACTTCATTAACGGGTCTGGAGAAAAGTCACTATAGCAACCTCATTCTGAAAGATGGAAATCATCACAATATGCAGATACAATTGGTAATCATCACACTGGCAAAGGAAGCCATTTCTGGGACTTAAAACCACATGAACGACAACACATCGGACTTAAGAGTAGAAGCTCATCTGGAGGATTCACCAATCAGCCAACCCCGAAACTGACTGTAGCTATCATGTAAGTAGTTGCCTACATTGTTACCCACAGTGTTTCTATAGCGGCTATCCTCTATCTTAAGTTAGTTGTTACAATTACTGTGGGAATATGTATGTTGTATATTTTAGCTTGATGAAATCATATATGCCTTGTTTTATGCTGACAGACATCTGCAGTATGCACCTGATGTGATGTAGCGAAAAAGTCGGGAAAAAACAAATTATGAAATATTTTGTTTGTCTCTTCTTTACTAAAATTTAACTGACTGTGTCTAACTCTTATGTTGTTGTGTGTTCACCTACTTCTAAATGAGAATAATCCGAAACTTAATGTGCGTAACCCATATCATATTGTGTCTAAACCATATCTTATTGAGTCCAGCTCATATCTCACTGTGTGTAACACATACTTCACTATGTTTAAATCATATCTTAGTGTGTATAAAGTATATATTTATTGTGTCTAAACCATATCTTATTGAGTCCAGCCCATATCTCACTGTGTGTAACCCATACTTCATTATGTCTAAATCATATCTTACTGTGTATAAATTATATTTTTATTGAGTCTAACCCATATCTTATTGAGTCTAAACTATATCGTATAGTGTCTAACCCATACTTCACTTTGTCTAACCCATACTTCACTTTAACCCATACTTCACTTTGTCTAACCCATATCTTCTACACCGTATCTTACTATGTCTAAACCACATCTTTCTGTCTAAACCACATCTTTCTATCTAAACCACATCTTTCTATGTAAACCATATGTATCTGATTATGCCGTAATCATATCTGACTGTGCCTCGCCAGTATCTAACTGTCTAACCCATATATTACAGGCGTGTACTATGATTGAGATCAAAGCCAGTGCCCTGATAAGGCCACCCTTGTTGCCGAGGGTACACGTAATAAATCCAACTAAGGTGAGGAAATGAACACTCCACACAACACACCCGCTGGACATAATCGATAGCAAATTACAAGCCACCCTCACACCTACGTCTTTATTCTCGGATGTGAATGTGATTACATCGTGGGAGAACCGAGGAGATCGCGAGGCTTTACAATTCTCTAAGTGTCTAACAATTTCATTAACCTTTGGATGAAACTCTTACACGTTCAGAATTGTGTTTCCTACATAGTATGTTATTGACATTTCTACTGCATGGTGTATATGCATGTGTGGATGTGTGGGCGTCTCTGTATTTGTATGGGCGTGGGTGTTTGTGTGGTTGTATATGTGTGTTTGTATGTGTGGGTGTGTATCTAATCTATGTATGACAATAAAGGGAAAATTTAACAAATACCATGTGTAATGAAGAATCATAACACATCAATTCAGAGACAACAAGATGCTATTGTGAAATTCCAAAATAGAGTGAAAAGTATGCATTAATATAATTACACGATTGCTATTTGTGTGTGTGTATGTTTTGTTTTTTATATAACTGGTGTGGTTTATTACTTGATACTGTTTGCTGATGAAGGTTTGACTCCGGAACGTCCTAATTTTTTTTATTTTTTTTTCTTTAATTTGTATGTTGTAATTGTAACTTTTCAAACTTAACCTACACGTATTCCAGAAATGATTACACCTCTACATGTTTGCCCCAGTTAAACCTTTGCAATTTATACAAAGGATGAAGGAATGCCAAACATTGTACTCCTGGCAGATTCTGACATGTCACTTCAAGTGGGATGCGGAGGTGGTGAAAAAAGAAGTTGATAAAGAGACGGAGGAATGCATAGTTAAGTATTTTTTTCCCCCGCATATCCTTTATTGCATATTGCAGTCAACACTAGCATTTTTCAGCTGCTGTTGATGTCTTGGCAAGATTACGCTCAGTAGTTTGCCATTGCTTTCTGAGCGACCCGTAGGTAACCAACGCGACGCGATCCGCTACCGAATCTCGCGCATCTGGGTTACCAATGTGAATATAAGGGATTACGTAGAAAGTCGTTAACACCTAGGGAGACCGGCCATAGTTAGTTAAGGGTGTATAAATTAACTGAACACCTGTTTCAAGCCATAAAAGTTGTTCGACATGTATCCAACAGGTAGGCAATGTAAGCGCTGGATGTTCGCGAGACCTATCTTGCTGTCTCAAACCGATGTCTGTGTGTTACCTGTATCTTACGGTGTCTCACCCGTATCCGGCTGAGTCTTAGACATATCTGATAGTGACACATTCGTATCTTATTGTGTCTAACTCGTGTCTTACTGTCTAATCAGTATCTTATATGTATGGCAGTGTCTCGTCCGTATCTTACTGTCTCAAACCCATGTCTGTGTTTTTAACCTGTATCTTAAGTAAGCTCACCCGTATCTTACAGCGACTTAACCGTACATGACAGTGGCTCATCCATATCTGACTGTATATTAGCTTAGTTAGTCGAGGTTCCAACTTCACGGCAACGGGTCGTCCCCATTGTGCTCCATTCCTGTGCCAGTGAATATCGCACACAATGCTCTCCAATGCCCAATTTGAATAGTGGAAAAGACAGGAGCCGCGGCAATCCAACAGCCCGCACAGATACACTGCATAATGTCGCCGCCAGAATGCCAACACAAAATCCATCCACGAAATCCACAGTTCATCATCGATATTAGCTATATCTGGCAATGTCTCATCTGTATCGTACTGTGTCTTTGCCATATCTGACTGTCTCTTAGCCATATCTGACTGTGTCTTAGCTATATCTGACTGTGTCTTAGCTATATCTGACTGTGTCTTAGCTATATCTAACTGCGTCTTACGCATATCTGACTTTCCTAGTCATATCTGACTTAACCTATATATGTCTATCGGTGTCTTAGCCATAACTGACTTGTCTTAACCATACCTCATTTTATTTGAGACTTATCTGACCGTATCTTAGACATATTTGACTTTATATTACCTCACCGTGTCTTCCCAGTATATGACTGTCTACCTGTATATTACAGGCGTGTACCATGACTGAGATCAAAGCTAAAGATCTGGTAAGGCCACTCCTGTTGTCGAGGGTACAAATAATAAATCCAACTGAGGTGGGGAAATGAAGACTCCACACAGCACAACCGCTGGACATAATCGATAGCAAATTACAAGCAATTCTCACACCTACGTTATTATTCTCGAGTGTGAATGTGATTACAGCGTGGGAGAACCGAGGAGATCGCGAGGGTTTACAATTCTCAAAGTGCCTAACAATTCCATTAACCTTTGGAGGAAACTCTTACACGTTCAGAATAAGTTTTTATAAACAATATGTTGTTGACATTTGCAATGTTGAGTCCTATACATGCATGAGTACGGATGTGTGTGGAAAACGTATATAGGAAGTGGAGTTAGGTATCTTAGTGGGAGCGCAAGAAGAAGAAGAAGAAGAAGAAGAAGAAGAAGAAGAAGAAGAAGAAGAAGAAGAAGAAGAAGAAGAAGAAGAAGAAGAAGCAGAAGAAGAAGAAGAAGAAGAAGAAGAAGAAGAAGAAGAAGAAGAAGAAGAAGAAGAAGAAGAAGAAGAAGAAGAAGAAGAAGAAGAAGAAGAAGAAGAAGAAGAAACAGAAGAAACAGCAGAAGAAGAAGAAGAAGCAGCAGCAGAAGAAGAAGAAGAAGAAGAAGAAGAAGAAGAAGAAGAAGAAGAAGAAGAAGAAGAAGAAGAAGAAGAAGAAGAAGAAGAAGGAGGAGGAGGAGGAGGAAGAGGAGGAGGAAGAGGAGGAGGAAGAGGAGGAAGAGGAGGAGGAGGAGAAAAAGTAGACAGACGAAGAAGAAAAATTAGGAGGAGGAGAAGAAGAAGAATTCAGCGGTTTAAAATCTATAATCCCCTTCCTTTCGCGTGTCCAGCATGCCTTTACAACATTCGAACTACTGTACAGAGTCGCGGTACAAGGCGATTACACCCTAACCGACCCCTCATCAAACTCCTCATGTCACTGCATACACGTCTGCATTATTAAGTTCCTCGGAGACCGCAAAGCGACTTCAGTTGGAGTTTTAACGAAGTGTTAGATAATTGATTCATGAGAAAGTACTGCAGCAAAGAACAGTAACACACTGCTGAAACATGACAATCAAGTTCAGCAAATTAAGATAAATTCACAATTTAACATAAATACACACATGTTAAAGCTTGCAGAGGCAATTGCAATTCGTTTACAAAAACCAACTTTGTGCAAACAAAAAGACATAATATTCAGTTTAAAATTACTGGGTAGACAATTCAAATTACTGTGTAAATATATGTGTTGTAGTTTTCAGCTTGAAGGATTTATCTTATTGCTTTAGTTTATGTTGTGTGATTTCTTCATTATGTACCTGACGAGTTGCAGCGAAATATGCCAGGTAATAAATCGTTCAATCTATTGCTTGTGTTTTCGTTATTCAAATTAACTACGGGAAAACACTGTTCTGAATTTCACATAAGCCAGCAGAGCTTAATGTGATCATTAAGCAAATTAGCAATTACATTTAGGAATGTCCTATTTTCCGGAGACGCTAGAATGCTTACAGGGGACATGGAAAGAAAACAGAGCTGGTCTAAAAAGGGCAATGTAAGATAGGATTTTAATAAGGTTTCAAAGGCAAGAAGGCAGACTTAATTGCACCTTGTTTATCCCATTGGGCTCGGTATCTTTCCACAAGGCGGCCTGCCGAAAACGTAGCACAAAGCACGAACTCCGTATCTTCAGCGACGACTCCCAGGAGTCTCCGATAAAACTGCACTCGTGTACCGAATGACGTGGCCCTGAATCGAACCAACAACCTTTGAAAAGCGGGGTAGGTGGCGTAACAACTTGGCCACGGAGCCTCACTGTAAGAAAGGAACCACAAATAACAAGAAATGATGTACATTCATTGGATACCGGCACATGACAACGTCGTCGTATTGGAGTAAATGTGTTTGATCCAAAGTGTACAAGCATTTTAATATGTTTACAAGGTCTAGTGCAGTGGTTCCCAACCTGTTATTCGGCCCATGCACCCCTTCACTATATGTTCAGATTGTTACCCCCCTCCCCTTTCGTATATCCTTCCTATAAATCCCCCTACCCTACACAGTATACGTAAACATGCAAGCTAAATTTAATAACACATACTAGAACATGTCTAGACGTCTATTTAAAACGTGATATACTGGTCTACTTACTTTATAAAACGAATTTCAGAAGAGCGAGAAGTACAGAACCGTAAATTATGGAGGGAAAAACAATATTAAGTAATCGGTCCTTGTATTAACGCGATTTTTAAATAATCTTAATTTACTCCCCCCACCCCCCTTGAACCCCCGGGATTCCCCACTGGTTGAGAACCACTGGTCTAGTTTGTGTCATTGAGAGCAGCGAGCAGCGGAAACACACGACCCAAGCCCTATCTAGCAATGCATGTACGCCCGGGGCTTTAGGAATAAATGCACACGCTTGGACACACGTGTTTACAATCGTACGCGAGCACACACAACACATGCATGTACATGTACATAGATTAAATGGCAGACAGACAGACATGTTTACATCCTCTAACTCAGTTTTATACACTCTAGATTAAATAATGAAATCCCTGTTCAGAAGTGTAAATTATAATGTCACAGTTCAGCAGCGTGAGACATGCTTAAAACGTCGTCAATGGCAATCATCACCAAACAAGACGAGAAAGAATTCCGAGATTAAACACGGAGGATATTGATTTGATGCTCCAGAGATGCAGTCAATGTGGCTATTATAAACATGGATATTCACTGCCGTAATCACAGTGCAGAGTACACGAAATATTGATAAAACTTAACATATTCCAAGCCGGATATAAAAGTACACGTTATTTTAAGATAAGATCACATGACATTTGATAGTAATAAAACTTCCGTAACGCTGTACCAAAACGCGCCATGTTTGATCAGCTGATCTCTGTGTGCCAATCAGTGATTGAAAGTGCGACGGCACTTTTTTTGTTTATTCGCGCCATATTATACTAATCTGATCATGGCTTTAGCCTCAATGAAAAACGGACGCTATGGCTTATGGGATAGAGACGTGCGATCTCATAATTCCCCCTTATAAAGAGTCAAGGGTTCGATATCAGCGAAGGGCGATTTGGAAGCAGACCGTTTTGCTATGATTTCGATTGTCTACTGGACTAGCATTGCCTAGTAAATAACAGTGAATACATGCTGAGGGTAGGTAATCTATCGAGCCATAGCTATATTTATTTTACTAAATGTACCAACGTGTGTGTACTTAGTTATTCAATGAGTATGATCCGAAAGATCAAGGTTGGGTTCTATATGTCGACAGTGGACTGAATTGCTGCAGAGGTCTGTTGTCCGTAGAGTCACCTTCATCTTCGTTGCAGGACACTCGAGGGTTGAAGGAAATGAACGAACTGATAAATTTGATGGTTCTACATCCCCTGAGGGTGGCCACCCCATAGATCGTACAGATGTTATTAATGTTATTAGAGAGATCTCGAGAGCGGAGGGCTTTGACGCCAGTGACGTCACATCGTTGTTCAGAATAAGAGTAAGACTTGGCACGGCGAGACACGACAGGAACATCAGGAGAACGAAGGACCTCGTCAGCCAACGGAGAGCTAGTACGATTAGCCGCCGGGCCTGATGCATATGCTGGGAAAAGGACCTGAGCACTACGGGTTGCAAGGGTGATATTCCAACAGTTAACAGATAACTTTACTACATGTGACTGGATAAGTCAGCATCGACTTTACAAACTTGCAGACATTTCAGAAGAGGATTCTGCTGCGTGCATCAGTCATGAAAGTGAGATTTCTAGAGGAGAGTGAGTAGAAGATACATACGTAGAATGGACGGGAGGCAGATTTGTCTTGTATGGCAACATACATTCACTAGTATGAAAATACAGAGACACAGTTAATGCGTATATTAAATAGTATTAAGGGAAACATACCGCGCAGACTAGTGATTAGCGCATTTGCCTGCAAATACAGTGGTCCCCATTCAATTCTAAGCAGATCAGGATTACTTTGCCTTGCCTACCAATACAGCTATGGAGTCGAACCAGACTCAGAAAATTGGTATCTGACATCTTTCAGAATTTTCTGGAAATTGTTTGGGAATAACAGGCGACAAGGAAGGGAAATGGTCACATGATCTCATATGTCGTCCCTTAGAATATGGGAAGGCTTAACACTTAAAACCCTAGCGGCAATATCTGCTGCTTTTCCCACCTCGACAAGTGACAATATGATAACATTAATAAACCAACCACACACTGACCGGCAGTGTCTTGCAAGACGAGCCCAGGTGGCATGATTTCAATACGTGTGCCTATTGCAAGGTTGATCTCGATCCATTTCCACATGTGGTGTGATTCTTAGTTTGTTTTCCCGATCCTTACGTCTCTAGAATCGAACTAACATCCTGAGATTGATTCCAGCTCTGGGAGATTGAACTAGCATCCGTGAATTGGGCCCAAACAATCTTTGGAAATTTCAAGAAAAAATGTCTTTGAAAGAAAAGCGAAAAGGATGGAAGTTGTCCACCCGAACCTCTTTAATGGTAGTCTAGAATTTGCGAAGCTGTAACATTTCACACCCCACGGTAGTGTCTACGTGGCACTGCCTTTACACCAGAAGCTACGTGAAAGAGACAAACACACAATGGACGTGTTAGATGCCCTGCAGTGGGAATCCTTTATACGACAAATGAAACCAAATGTAATTCTCTTCCATCTAATCAATATTGCTAATGTAATTTCCCCCGCCACTTCTTATGTTTACGTGTGGCTGAAGGTTCCTTCTTGGTTAAATATGTTAAGGTAAAATACTGCAAGGACCATGGAGGAAGTGTAGTTTGAAGTCATGACTTCGGAGACAGTGGCCATGGTTCACTGTCTGTCATGTCTTCAAGGGGCTACCTAGCTTCATTCAGTTGGTCTATTGTCCAGAACCAGAAGGTTCACGTCTCTTTCTGTAATGCAAAACTTGTTGTTAAGTGTAGAGGCAGTTGGTGCCTAGGCTTCCTTTACAGGGTAAAAACAAATTCCCTGGTATTGAAAGACACTCAGAGAAGTAGAAGAAAGAAGTAGAGCTTAAAGGAGAGACTGACAATATAAAAATTGAAAGCTCTAGTAATTACTGGCAAGATCGAAGGGAAGAGACCAATAGAAGACCGAGAAGGAAATACCCGGATGGCTTGACCACGTGGCATGGTCGAGACAGGAACACGGAGCTGATCCACTACTCTGGTGATCGAGTGAGATGACAAAACATGATCGCCCACGCTTATCGGCATGGCACATGATGAATGGATAATGATGAACGCATCTAAATGACGACTGCACCTCTCTGAAGCAACACGCCTACTTCCATGCACGGTTAACCAGACTAGTATCTAACATCAACCAATACACTTGAGCTTCTTTCTCGTGTTATTTTAATGGCCTCAAGAGTTGCCCGGATATTCGTAAATCTAAACTTAATAAATGTGATATTTCTTGTGATGACGCTCCGGTGGTCTAAATGTTAGGGTTGAAGAATTCCACCAAGCGCGAGTAGACGATGTGAGTAAGTATGGGGTTCCTAATGTAGCCAAATGGCTCGTAGGCATTACTATTCTTTCCGTGTTCCGGAGATTCGGACACAAAGTTGATGTTCGTCTTGTATGTGATCAAAAGAAGGAGACTTAGTCACTTATAATATAATCCGTATACAATAAAAGAGATCTTTTCTGAAAGAAACCCACATAAGTAATATATCCTATATCCTGTACATATTACAAAATGTTGTGTCGTTTATATATAGAGAAGAGACTTCAATATTAATTCATCGCGAATCTAGAATATTCAATGGCATCGTGAATATCAGTATCACGTACCCCGTCTACAGGTGTATTCATGTATGCATCTCTGTCACAAAATAAAACCGTGTGTTTAACCAGTTGATTATTATAGAGGCTTTCTGATAAAACGGACTATCTGCTAAGCAACAAGTGTTTCAACTAATACAGAGAAAACATTCATAGTTGTGGCTGCACGTGTTCCCAAACAGGTCGGGCATAAATAACAGCTGTACTTGTACATCTGGTTGACGGATTGGCAACACTCGGAAGTGAGTGCGCTGAATCATACATCGCTTTGACAATTTGTCAACAAGTCAGAGGGAAAAACGGAAGTACTCAGCTCGGAAGAAAACAGTCCATCTGTCATATAGTTTCCGGACATCACGCAGATGGGCAGATTGCTATTGACAGCTTGTTGGGGAAACCTGTTGTTGGGATCATACAGTAACTCGTTAGTTTGTTGGGGGAGTAGAAACAAGTGATGACAACTTTGACAGTGACTAAGGCAAGGGAGAATCGATTCTTGACAATGGCTGATATGAAAATAAATAACACCTGCAGGACGTCACCCATATCAAGTGACCAATTTTAGGGGTTTGCCAGAAAACCATGATTGGAGATGGGGAGTTGACAAAAACCGTGGATTATGATGGACGTGTTTGTGGGAGAGCTCTACAGTGTTAGATTAATTTAAGATTAACTAGCATGTGTCGTTATGGCAAAGTGTAGTAGCCATCCCGGGAATGAGGCGGTTTTGCATAAGGTAGTCAATATAGTCTATTAGTTCTAATTAATATAGGCTGTAGCCTTGTTAAAACTAAAGTGTGATGATTAGCACTGTTAGTGGAAAACTAACTAGAGTAGGGAAGTGATACTTGGCTCTGTTAGTTGAAAATAGATTAGTGAAGTATTGATAAGCTTTACTAGTTGAGAATAGAGTAATGATGGATAATTGGGAGACGGGGAAATTGGCCGCTGGGGTTTTGCACTCTGTATGGGTCTTTCCTTGTCATAGCCTGATTCGGCCCTAGGTGGGTAGCTAATCTGCTCTATGACAAAGTTTAGTTAGCTAAAGATCATTAAGCAAGGCAATAGGCTTACACTCAGCCGATAGGATCAGTGACTAGTACTATCACCAGATGTGTTGTTTCTATCCTAGGTTCCCTACCAGATCCGAGGAAACTCAACAAGTTTTTAGGAAAGGTTCAAATCCCATTCGGAAGAACACCAGAGGAACAGTCAATAAAGTTTCGTACAGAACGTAACTAAAGCTAGAAGGAAGATGATTCACCAAAGACGGGTGATGATTGTTGATGCACCACACAGCATCAGACAGTAGTAACTAACCGAGAGCATTAATTATAATAGTTACCTAGTGTGATATAATCTCGTGTAATAGAACACAAGACATGATACTTGAGGCTAGATAGACACGAGTGAGGATCAAGTACATTGACTATTAACATTAATAACTGTGTACACACTACAAAGGACTTGTGCATTTTTTGTTTGGAACGATAGGAACGGACATTGTGTAGGGTGCAACCGGTCCATGATTAACTGTTAATACCACCGGTGTCTATTTCGGAAGATCATGAAAGGGGATTACCAGAGGTCTACAGAGGCAAAGCAGTATCCAGCAGGATGGTTTCGGCACTGGGTGAGATGTACATGTTCTGACGTAACGTGCTGTGGTCTATCCTTGCTGGGATCAGCTGACTGGGTTGTTGTCTGAGAGTCCGATTCTACACACTTTATAGAACACGTCACACATTGTCTTCACATACACGTCTCATATACGTTACACTTTTCTTTTAATAAATTAAGCTGTATTAATTTTTAGAAGCAAGAGTTGTTGAGTATGTTGCGTTGGGGAAGTATGAGAGGGGGCATAGTACGACAGTGAGAGAGAGTGATAGGAAAAGGTGTCAATAGGCTGATGGAGTGTGTTGGACGGAAGCTGGTGGATTCTCCAGGATATTGATAAGGGAAAAATATTATAATGTGGGTGTTGACTCTCTTCACTCCAGGGACGACACTTTAAAGGAGGACACGACAATCTCCACATATCTCTGTCCCTGACGTTCTGGATTAGATCTATGTATAGAATATCTCTATGATACCATACAAGGCCATCCATTATCAATTATTGTGGTCTTTTGCTGCTTTTTATACCGCGGATATTTCCAGTTATCACCACATTTTTCAATGCTTCTCTTCTCGTTGCATGATCAAAGAACATTGTTAGACTCGCTTTTATTGTTGCATATAATGTTCTACTTTCCAGGCACTCGTTGTTAGTTACTCTGGCAGTCCAATGTATTCCCACCCTTCATCCCAAATACGACATCTTCGTTGATTCCAAGCTCCTTATAAGTCAATTAAAATGAACAAAAACAAGTATGACGTCCTTTCTATTGGAGATAATAGAACAGTTAAGTTTTATTAATCATTTGTATATGATTCTGAAGAAGTGGATATGAAACTACTAACATATGGCTACCATAAAATTTATTTCATTCGGATTGAAGATACCATCATTTTCACTAAAAATGTATCATAATATAATCAGTTTGTAATCAATGTACACATGTAAGACATGAAGACACACGCATCCAAAACAGTTAAAGTTAGTTGCATGTTCTTTAACAGGACGTCGCTGTCAGCGACATTATGTTTTGATTGCTTGTGATTTACTAAGCAGTTATTTGTACGTTCAGTATCTTGTATCGCTTTCTGAACGACCGACGCCCATGCCATTTTATGAATATCAGTTCAAGGCTGTCTGTTTCCACATCGCCTGTAGCTGTGTTTTCAATGCGCAATGCATGATTACCAATCGTGCTCACAGTTTCTTCGCCACGGTGCAAAATGCGTGCAGACGCTATACTAACAATCTGGTCCGTGTGTGACAACAGACATTGTATGCTTCACTAATAAGACTAGTAATTCTAAGCTGTATTTGTATACAATTGCCACCGTTCTAGTGTATAAAGTATGCGTACAATATGGTCTGATATTATTGCATAAGAGGAGCGTGTAGGGGAAAGACTTCCTTACATGGTGACATGTAACACTCAACGATGAGGTGGAAGAATTTGTGTGGACTCACGACTTGAGGTGTTGAATATCACTTTGACCGACCTTCAATGCATAGACGGTATATTCTGATGATTATATTCGCACACTCAAATAAATAAATGTGCGCACGCACGCACACACTCTCAGACACATATACACATACACGTACCGAAGGACACCGTTGATCTATCCGGAAAAGTCCTGTGAGACGTCAGACAAGGGAAGTAACCGCGCTATTAACGTCTGTACTGTCATGCCGTGGAGACTCACAATGACCCCAGAGAGAGCAAAAACTGACAGTAATTCTCGCCCCTTGTAAAACACGTTGCCAAACAATCTGGTTTCTGGATTCCTTCTGACCCACACAATTGTTACTTTAATCCACGCTGTCCTTAAACCCTTTTACCCCAGATATTTATTATTAAAACAGTTGTGACCTAATCTCGGAAGAAGCAACCGTTTGGGATAGAATGAGTAGAAGACTGGCTGGCAGAACTCGTGCATTCTTCAAAACGTATCCTCCTTATGAGTCAGCAGTGACTGACATTCCCACAATCTCGTTTACACAAACCATTGGAGACTGACATTCCCTAAATCTCGCACATACAAATCCGTGGAGACTGACAGTATCAACATCTCGCCTACATATATCAAGTCCCCCATGGTGAATAGCCTCTGAAAACTACATGAAAGAGCCAGTCTGTGTGTATTTATGAATAGCAAACAACAATAATTTAAAAAAGGATGGTCTGACATGCCTGACAAAGGTAATCTTATATGTCAGGCAGTGCCATTTGAGTTTGAAGCATTAAGTGTTAACAAATTCTAGATCAAGGCATGATTCTTCGTCGCCTATCCTTCCTAGACAATTCTAATAAGCTTCTAAATAGACCCCAGAGCTATAATGATGAGAAAATAAGACTCATGTAAATGCTGAGTATGAAACCTGGGCCGATGAAATGTCCAGAAAGAGGATTGACCATTGTGTGCTATCACAGCTCTTAATTAAAGCGTGGCTAAAATAAATGACTCCTAAACTAGAGTCTAACAATGAACTTATGTATTCCAGTTAATACTAACGGAGGGGCGATGTTTGGCGAACTCTGCCCTGGATATACTGGACAATGACTGTGATTACTTACTCACAAGGTTACTCAATATTTAAATGATAGCTGCCATACGCTTGTTAGTTACTCAATACATAAGTCCGTTACTCTTTTGGTTATAAAGAAAAAGAATAAACTCATAACTCAATCGATTATTTGGCTGTTTCGGGATTTGAAATTTAAATATTGAGCACAACCCACTACTGGCAATGCTGATCGTATTCTGGTATGAACCTAAGGCCTATTCACGTCTATGTGGAAGCACTAGACTCGAGTTTCGCTCTCGTTTGAGCTCGTCAGTAGTGCATATCCCTGACCGGATCCGGAAACAAGCCTCAATCGTTTGTCAAAGGGCAATCATAACGGAAACATCACCACTCTGGAAAGCCACGCATCATAGTACCCGAAGGAGCATAGCCAATCTCCTCTTCAAGTAAATAGATAAGTAATTAGAGTTTGCGGTATAGTTTGCGTTCAAGCATGACTACACATCTGGGGCCAAGGTTTGGAGTATGTTTGGGGTCGAGCTTAGGATAAGTTTGAGGCCAAGCTTGGGAATACATTTTGGTCAACATTGGAGATAAATTTGGGGTCTAGCTTTGGGACAAGTTTGGAGGAGAAGTTTGAGGACAGGCTAATTAGCAATCCCCACATTTTACTTCTACAAACCGGCACTCTATCTGCTGTGCTTAGTATCACGCCGGCTGCCTTTACACCCCGAGAAATTTCCTGGTGCTTATTTAAGAAGGAGATATCATTGTAGACCACATCAGTGTTAAAATAAATCAATATCCATAGGAATTCGAACGCATGACCATCGGGTCGATAGATAGGCTTGCTATCCACTGCTCTACCGCGGCTTCACTGCCCTTTACACGTCTCTGAAAAAGTTAGTATGGAAAATGTTCATGGAGGACCATACATCTGTTGTAACTAATAAAGCTAAAATTAACAAACATCATATAACCGAGTCAGCCTCAATTATGATTAAATTAAAATGTTTGCATATCCTTTACAGGACATCGCTGTCAACATCAGCATCTTTCAGCTGATTGTCGATTTCTTGGCAAGATTACGCTCAGTAGTTTACCATTGCTTTCTGAGCGGCCGGCTCATATACCCCGTAAGTTACCGACACGATTCGAACAACTGCTGATTCTCACCGTCGTCACGTTACTTACGAGAGTATACGAGATTACGGAGAAAAGTCGCTAACCTCTAGGCCAGGAAGCCGGATGTTCAAGAGTACCAACATAAAATAGTTCAACAAGTTTTACTGGCTGTTATCAGCCCAAAATAAACGGGAAACCGGAAGCGGCAGAGACGGAAAATGTGCACGGTGTATCAATAATTAAATAGATCATAATAAATAATATCTCTCTGCTTTGCAAACGTGAAGTGATGGTCATTTATATTTCATGACCAACTGGTTATTTAGTCTCAGAAATGCTTATTCATTCATACATATGTTGATGTTAAGACACAGTGGATTAAAACTGGTCATATCAAAATGAGACATGACCAACTTCTGAATAAACAATTGCAATGTGTAAGTCTCCAGACGCCTGATATCCCAGTAGACGCCTGATATCCAATGAGAATAGGCTATCTGCTGAACAACCAGGTGTGGAATTAAAAGTAAAATACCGTCTTTCATGACATAAGGCGTATTGAGTATATACTGCCAGTTTTACATCTGGATATATGGGTGAAAGATCTCGAGGGCGGCCTCAAATACGGTGCAAAGATGTGTGTAAGCGGGGCATGTTTTATACAGGCATTGATATTGCACCGTAAGGGCAAGTTCGCGCTGATCGCGTTGCATGGAGGGCAAAGATCATAACTGGAATACAGACAAAGGAGACAGTGATTGGAGATAGGTCACACACCGAGCGTGTGACACGTAAGACGGTGCGTGATGGTTGTAATGACCAGCATGTTCACATGCATGCATATATATATATATATATATATATATATATATATATATATATATATATATATATATATATATATATATATATATATATATATAATATCTGTCCATCAAAGAGAACTTTTCATAAAATGCAACATGTCTTGGAAACTGACATATTTTGGCTTAGATGCCACTAGTTTTATTCTTATTGCTCTAAAGTATTCCAAGAATGTTTTTTTTTTTTTTTCACATTAAATTGGTAGGCCTCGATTGTCGTCTAAAAAAAAATAAATCGTGAAACAGTCAGTGACGTACAGCCACAGTAAAATTACGAGTTCGACACATGTTCCTCTAATGTGCTTGCTGGTTGGATTTGTGAGATACTGACATACTTTCTGGACCTCTCATGTTAACTAATTTGCAAAGTTTTCATACACCATAATCACATGTGAAATGTCTGACTAATAGTGTCACCCTATGGTGAAATGTCTGACTAATGGTGTCATCTCATTGGGAAATGTCTGACTAATTGTGTCATCTCATTGGGAAATGTCTGACTAATGGTGTCATCTCATTGGGAAATGTCCGACCAATTGAGTCTTCCCATGGTGAAATGTCTGAGTATTGGTTTCATCAATTGGGGGGGGGGGGGATGTCTGACTAATGGTGTCACCTGACGTTAAATATCTGACTAATGGTGTCATCCTATGGTGTGATATCTGAATGACCATGAGTAAGTAATGTTGACATGGATTGACACCACGAGTGAGATTAACTTAAGTAACATCATCAGGGGGTGACAACTATACAATTTCAAAAGAAGAACTTGTTTTAACATCCGGTTGACCTCTTCCCTTATTGTCATGACCTGAATTGGTTTCAGCACGCCAAAGTACTCACACGCATGCACAGAACGATCCAATGAGCATGCCCATGTAGGTCCAGACTAGACACATATGACATGACTGGCTCGGCACACTGAGCACCGCACAATTAGTCCGGTTATCTTCCATCTATCTACCGGGGACACTCAGGTGTGGAAGGCAACGAGCGAACCAATCTGTTGGCGAACATGGCGATGACTGAGGTGGGAAAAGCAATGGATGGGCCAGACATCATCAACGCCACAAGGGCCGCCTGGATAAGCAGATGACTTTAAGGACACTTGGGTAATCTGCTTCCTTGTCCATAGTGAGGGAGATGCCAGTGAAGGGGAGAGTCACCAAACATGAACATTTATTCAAGAATACAAGATATTTGATTAACCAACACAGTCCTGATCCCATCAGTCGATATACGCCGGCGAAGATCTTAGGGGGAGGGTGGGGGAGGGGCGGAGCCTTCAGGAGTGCGATGATGATAATCCTCTTCTTTTTTTTTTTTTTTTTGCATATCCTTTACAGGACATCTTTCAGCTGATTGTTGATTTCTTGGCAAGATTACGCTCAGTAGTTTGCCATTGCTTTCTGAGCGACCGGCTCCATACTCTCTCTCATAAGTCACTGGCGCGGCTCGAACCGCTTCCAAAACTCGTGCGCTCACGTCAACCACTAGAGTATTGGGGTTACGGAGAAAGCTGTTAACACCTCGACCAGGGAGACCGGCTAATCCTCTCTAATCACTTATTATCCAACAAGATATTTGAACAGCTTGTCTGAAGACTGCTATAATTATCATGTGTATAAACACGATTGACATGTTGCTTCCTGTGTTTGTCAAAACTATTACACGTAAAACCCCAAGGAACCAGTCTAATGGCTGTGTATAGTTTATTTACTCAGCGCTCACCCGCCGATTATTAAGCAGACCGGGATAAACAGGAGATACGGTAGGGAATTTCATTATCTACATGTGTATTTCCATTATGCCAGAAATAACCAATATCTAACCTATATCCAAGTTATGTAGATTTAAAACCGAGGTCATCCAATATATATCCAGGTTATGTAGACTTAATACGAAGGCTATCTAGTATATACCCAGGTTATGTAGATTTAGTACCAAGGTCATCCAATATGTATATACAAGTTATGTACATATAGTAGCAGTGTAATCTAGTATATAGCAGGTCAGCATGGTCGAATGGGTAAGAATGCGTGTTCTTAAACATCCGTTGTGCTGACTGATGCCGAGGTTAGGGGTTGAACCCCTACACAAGAGAGTTGGACTAAAATGTTGACCTGTCGTCCCTGACTTGGGGACGTAAATTACAAGTACCTCTGATGTCGGAGTGGGTTCGCCTGTTGGCGAGGGACACTGTTAATAGGGAAAGCTAACCCACATGCAACATTCAGTCCACCACTACTACAAATAGTGTGTATGGACTACGTTTGAGTTCAAAGCGAGCGAGCGCAAAAAAATCTAGTATATATCTAACTTACTTACTTAGTTAGTTAGATAGTTAGTTAGTTAGTTGGTTGGTTGGTTGGTTGGTTGGTTGGTTGGTTAGTTAGTTAGTTAGTTAGTCGACAGATCATCCTCATTGCACATCGAACCATTCAGTCCATAAGTGCTCGGATCCCCTCCTCAGCAAATCCCGCAGCCTGTAGCGGCTAACGACACCAGTTCTGTGTTGGTTTATCAATCTTCATTGGCTTCCTGCGTAGTGTTCTTGTTTGGCCACCCCTCATTTAATTTGCTGTTCTCGCAATCTGGCCATGGTTGTAGATTCACAGTCATCACTTGGTTCTTGCAAAAGTCTTACTTCTCGTAGAGCATTCAGAATGTCAGCCTGGTCCATGGCGCGTCCGCCCTCCACAGTAGCCTTACCTGCGAGCTTGTCAGCCCGCTCATTTCCTTGTACTCCCGCATGCCGTGGCACGAAGATGAAACTAATCTTTGCCAGCCGAGACTGCTCCAGAGACAGCAACCATTCTCTTCGGACCCCCCCCCCCCCATCTCTATCCTCTTGAGCATGCTCATTGAGTCGCTAAGGAAACATGCCCTATTGAATATCTGTGTCTCAAGCCATGTTATTGCTTTACTTACTGCCATGACTTCCATAGTCAGGCTACTTGTGGTCCCAGTAAAAGCACCAGAGTCCTCCTTCACAATTCTCCCTCCGGCCCCAGCCGTAAAGGCCCATGAGCTTCTCACATGTCGGACGACCGACCCATCTGTGTAGATGACAGCATCACCGTCTAGCGAATTCTCGAAAATCAACGCTTGTCCTTCAGCCTCCACAGCAGCCGGATTTTCTTGTCTGCATTTTCTATCTAGTTGGATGCAAACTGAAAAGGATGTGCAGAAATCTGTTGGCACTTGTACCCACTCCTCGCCAGGTTCTGAGTCCTCAAGTGAACACACCTGTTCAAGAATGTCTTCGGCTCGACCCATCCACGACCGTCCTCTTTTTAACCTGCTGCCCTTCACCTTCGTAATTTCACTAGGCAGTGGATGTTGTGTGTTTGCGTTAACTCTGAGGTAGGCGCGTGCTCTGCAAACTTGTATTATGTCTTCAATGTTTGGAAAATCAAGAAGGTAGCGCATCGCCCTGCATGCTGTATCTCTTGTACATCCAAGAATAATGCGCATAGCTTCATTCTGTATCCTATCCATCCTTTCTATCTGCTTACGGCTGAGAGTCAGGATTGCCATCGCGTACTCAAAAACAGACATGACCGGCCCCTCGTACAGAAGACATAGATGGCGCTGCTCACAGTTTGCTGCTGCCTTCACCGGCTTCGCAGCCAAACCCCGATTGGCTTTTGTTATCACCTGGTCCATGTGCTCATTATAAGCAAGGCTTCGATCAAACCGTATCCCCAGGTAATTCATTGCCTGCGTTCTTTCCACTGTCTCTGGACACAGCTTTACAGTTTGTGTTGGAGTGTTGACAATATGATTATTCAACGAGAACCAAGTCACTGTTGCCTTTGTTGGGTTGACCATTGCGCCAGCTTCAACACACCAAGTACTTATGCGATTGCCTTTGGTTTGTAGTTCCACAGCAACCTGATCTCTATCCTTATCCTGACAATACACTAAAACATCATCGGCATATGACAATGTCCTACCAGGTCCAGTGATTTGCTCACTGGGGACTCTCACTGTGTAGGCGTTAAACAGTACTGGAGATAATGGTGTCCCTGTGGTAGGCCAGGATCTAATGATATTGGTTTCGAAGTCCAACTGCCACATCTAAAAACTACTTTCCGTTTGAAGAGGGCTGCAGCAATCCAACTAAGGAGGAATGGACTTATTTTGAGTTCAAGAAGCTGAAGCATTAAGAAATCCACTGGTACTCTGTTGAACGCATCCTCAAGATCAATCGCTGCAGCAAAGGTTTCAATGCCTGAGTGGAAACCTTCATGGGCAAAAATTGCTGCATTGGTCCAGGTTTCTCTTTTTGGACGGTGCCCTCCCAGGGTAGGTGGGAAAACACCGTGCCTCTCTAGCTGGCTTTACATTTTCCTGGCAATTACCTTCTCCAGCAGCTTGGCTATTGTTTCTGTATCTTTATAAGTAGATATCCCTGAATTTTTGTGTGGTCTTTGCCAGGCTTCGGCAAGGGAATCAGATAGCTGTGTAACCACTCCTGCTTGGTGCTAGCACTCCCTATACTGTTGTTGTACATGTCTGCTAGTTTCTCTAGCTCGTTGTCGGTACACCTATTGATGTCGTCGTATCTTATGCCATCTGGCCACGGAGCACTGTTTTTTGATCGTCGAAGCACAGCCTTGATTTCTTTCACTGTCATTGTGTCTTCATCCGAAGTGTTCTGGGCCTTGCATCTGTCTGAGGTGACCTCCTTGGAAAGATTTCGGCCTCCCACGTCTGTCTAGTTGCACTACTCTAGATATCGTTCAAAGAGGGCGTTGTCAGTCCTCTGCCAGATGAGGTCTGCACCTTGGAAGTCAGAAATGCTCTTATTCTTGACTACCCCACTCATGATTTTATGAGGTCGCCAGAACAATTTCAGTGACTTGTCTGTGCTTACTCTTTGACACACCTATGCCCATTTTTCACTTTTAACACCTTGACCATTTTTTTTTTTTTTTTTTTTTAAATAGCTTACTTTTGTGTGCATCTCTCTTTCTAAGTGCATGCAGGGACCAGGATGGCCAGCTCTGTTCTTTTTGGCATTTTGCCATCTCCTTACAGCACTACGCTTATCCACCCAAGCCTTCCCCACCTCGAAATTCCACCAAGGTGGCTGCTGCCCGCTTTTTTTCATGCCCTGAAGCTTTCAGCGCTTGTCTCGTCTTATTTTACTCACCACATCTTGCCCTGTACCGTCATACTGGAAAGTCTTGACCTTTAGCTTGTGCTGCCTGGTTCTGCCTTTCTCCACCAATATGCTGCAAGGGTGGTTGTCGCTGCCGTGGTGTCCTAGGATACCCCATCTATAAACTGTAGTGAGTGATTGAGAAACAAGCGCCAGATCAATAGCACTTTCCTCATCGCCTGGACGGCTTGCTGTCCAGGTGACACAGCCACTGTTGATACAAACCAAGTCAATGGTTTCAAGTGCAGTCTCGAGCTCCTCCCCCTGTGTGTTGGAGGAAATGTTTCCCATGATCTGCCTTTAGCGTTGAAATCGCCACAGAAAATAAAATTTCTCTCGTGACCTAATATGTCACTTAAGCACTGCCACTTCTGGGAATTCATACTCGCGTTGCGGGCATAAACATTAACCAACACGAATGGTAGACTGGATTGAACTCTTAACGCCTGTATTTGTATATCGTTACTGTCCCAACTGGACATGTCTAGCTCTGAAGCCACCATGCTGCCGCGAATGAGAATCGCCATTCCCAGATGTCGTCTGTTGTAGAAACATTTGAAGCCGGCAATTTGGAGTAGCTCATCACCCAGTCTCGTCTCCTGGAGCGCTACAATGTCATTCCTGTAAACCAGGGTTTCTAGAATACAGCCCCGTTGTTTTACGCTGGTGCAGTTAAAATACAGAATACCGATATTCCTGAGTCCCAGAAGGTCACACTTGAGTCTAAACCGCCTTAAACCATCACGCTTACCTTGTCGCTTGACTGCTGACCGCGCGGAGAACACACGTTGGTCCGCCATGTTGAAAAACCGAAAACCACAGACCCACACACGCTGCGAAAAATTCACTCAAGGATTGCTTCACTCAATGCACGAAACTCTGTAGCATGGGCGCAGATCTTGAGTAGAAACTCATGGTTTTACATCCTGGCACAAAAATTACACGCAAGAGATGAATAAATCAATCTCCTACGCGAAAAAGTTAACGATCACAAAACAACACGACCGCCCGTCGCCATCTTGAAACCGGAAGTCGATATTTCTAACTTTTGTAGAGCTAGTACTAATGCATATATTATATACAAATCTGAATAGAGCTAGTGCCAATTTCATCTAATATATAACCATATAGTGTGCAGACAGGTCTAAAGTAGAGAGGGGTGACTTAATTGTACGGGGTTTTACCATATCTGGTTGGGTCTCTGTTTGCAGAACAGCAAGCGGCTTTCCGAGAGTATCGCACAAATTGCAAACTCCATAGCCTCAGCGACGCTTCCCAGGAGTCTCCGGAGAAGAAGGGCAGAATGTCAAACGGGCATGCTTGCCATATTCTTAACCCATTGAAAATAAAGTTTGTTCGTTCGTTCGTTCGTTCCGGAAAGAAAGCACCCATTGCCTGAACGAGTTAGCACCCATGTCATCTAATGTATAATAGCGGTGTAATGTTAGCACCAACATCTTCCATAGTCCCATAGTCTTGTTTGAAGTAATGTCCTGACATATACCTATTTGGTGTGTATAAAAACAAACTTCTATAAAGACAAACTTCTATAAAGACAAACTTCTATAAAGACGAACTGCTATGTCTCATTATTTTGCATTGAGAAAATATGAATTTATTTTACATCTGTCTAATTCTCAAGGCTCTAAATGCTAAAAGTAAGTTCACATATGTTTAGAACCCCCAGTTACGTAACTAATGCGTGGCACGAACCTGGTTTCTTCCTAAACCGAAGCGGACACCGTAACCTGCCGATTAAGTCTCTTCGTCGCGTCCAGCAATTGATAAAAATCTCTTGAAGCAATAGATGCAAGCAGAGACACACAGGCACCATTATAGCATATGGGAGAAATTACTTTATTAATATTGAAATGAAACTAGATTAAAAAAAAAAAAAAACAACAACTGCGGGATTCTGCAGAAATTAACTGTTTACAGTTCTGGAAATGTAATAAAATCTGACGTGTTATCGTAAACAGAATCTGCTCGGGAGGGATGGAGAGTAAAGACACATGTTTACACACAATACAGGAAGACACAGCTGCTAATACTAACTACAAATCTGACAGGTTTGTCTGAACAGAGTGGATCATTCATCCGAAGAAGAGGATTTACTAACGAAATTTAAATCACAGACCTGAAAAAGTCAAACAACAGAAGGAGGAGATCAGACAGGTCGCCATGTAAAGGGTATTGAATATTCAATGGGAACGGGAAAGGTACACGGGAATGTGGCTATGTTGAAAGAGGAAAAGAGAGCTTTAAAGTGTCTCCTCAATCAAAGAAATATACAATACAGATGTGAGTGCCAGCTCTTATTGGACCAAATATACGCAGAAATATTACTGTCTCTTGCGGGTTACAAAAATCAATGAGTCTCAATGCATAATAAAAGGTTTCTACAACCTACTTTACAAGTATTAATTGTGACAACTATTGGCAATGTTCTATGATTATATGCAAAACAGACATGGCTAAAACGATGAAGAGAGAGAGAGAGAGAGAGAGAGAGAGAGAGAGAGAGAGAGAGAGAGAGAAAGAGAGAGACAGACAGAGAGAGAGACAGAGAGGCAGACAGAGAGAGAGACACAGAGAGAGACAGAGAGAGGGAGAGAGTGAATGGAGGGAGAGAAAAAGAGAGAGCGCTTCTTCCTCTTCTTCTTCTTTCTCTTACTCTTTTGCTTTTCTTATGCATCCTCTTCTTCTGCTGCTGCTGATGCTGCTACTGCTGCTGCTTCTGTCTGCTTCCTGTTCTTCTTCACTATCTTCACAATTCAAAGCGAAAACTAGACAATAAATCAAAAAGAAGGTAGGGACACATTGGACTAAAAAAAAATGTTATGCATATCCTTTACAGGACATCGCTGTCAACATCAGCATCTTTAAGCTGATTTCTTGAAAATTTACAAAGATTACGTAGTTTACCATTGCTTTCTGAGCGACCGGCTCCATACTTTCATAAATCACTGGCGCGACTCAACCGCTTCCAATTATCGTGCGCTCACGTCAACCACCAGAGTATTCGGGGTTACGGAGAAAGCTGCTAACTCTTCGACCAGGGAGCCGGCATTCATTGGAGTGGAATCCATAATTTCCATACGACTGCAGGATTATTGCCCCTACAAATACATTGCAAGCCCCGGTAACTAAACACTCCACAACTTGTCAAGGTCTCGGTACTGGCTTAACTATGGAAGTAATCGTAACTGCACTCGAGAAATTTCCACACCAAAAGTCTCAGACGTTATTGGTAAGTAAACGCAGTGTCCATATAGAGCTCATTGGGAGAACTAGCACATTCCAGTGAACCAATACGTCAAGAAAAGACGCAGGATAGGATACGCACTGTGGAACCCTGAGGGCAGTATAACTACACACTCGTTGATTTGGGACCCACAAGGTAAATTAACAAGTGGGAGACTTAAAACACATACACGAGAGGATTACAGACAGAGATGTACTATATGGGGAAGACATGCAAGGAGCTGCAGGAGATTAGAATGGGCTAACGTGAATTGGTTGCGGACCCTTACCCAATGAGAGATATAGTGCAAACGAAGAAGAAGGAGAAGAAGAGGGGGAGAATAAGGAGGAGGAGAAGGAGGAGACGAAGAAGAAGAAGATGAAGAAGAAGAAGAAGAAGAAGAAGAAGAAGAAGAAGAAGAAGAAGAAGAAGAAGAAGAAACATAGGTGTCAGTTGGCATCGCTAAATATGCATAAACACTGACATCATTGACACGTAACCATAATGCTCAAAGGTCATTGGTAAGTAGGCTTACGTATCAGACATCAATAGTAAGTTAACAAAGGTTAAGCTTCCACCTCTCCCCACACACACACACATACAGACACAAATACATACATGCATCCACCCCCTCCCCCTCCTCCCCACAAACACACATTTACGAGTTTGCAGAAAGAAATATCTTCTGTAATGTATATAAATCGACAAATCACATTTCCTGGTATTGAGTCTCTGAAGTACGTTTCTGTGTCTGTATTCATAGATCATAAAATCTGTGTCTTGTTACAATGGTCTCTTTCTTGTTCGCTATGCATACTTGGACAACTATTATAATGCTATCTTGGAATTCTATCAATACTGGAATCCAAGCTAACACAGCTGAACACTAACGAATTCTATCAACAGTGGAATCCACGGTACAGCTGAATACTAACGAATTCTATTAATACTGGAATCCACGCTATAGCTGAACACTAGCGAATTCATATCAGGTTCGGCAACACAACGCGAATTAGAAATCTGGATTAAGTTGACAGATTTGTGTACGATAATCACATACCATCTCTATAATAAAGGGCTTTGGTGTTTCATCAATGGCCAATTAAATGTGCTGTTTAATGAATGATATGTTTACCCAACACTGTTTTCTGTTTGGTAGCATTGGGGAGAGCAAAGGAGAGAGAGGCAGAGAGAGAGAGAGAGAGAGAGAGAGAGAGAGGTTGATAGACAGAGACAGAGGGAGAGAGACAGAGAGAGAAACAAATAGAGACATAGAGACAGAGATAGAGACAGACATAAACGAGAGACGGGTTGACACAGAGATAGACACATAGACAGGCAGGGATAGACATCAAGAGATGACACTGAGAGAGACTGAGAGACATTCAGAGATACACACAGAGAGAGAGAGAGAGAGACAGAGATAGAGAAAGAGCGAAAGAGAGAACGAGGAAGAGTACAACGAGAGAGAAAGAGACAGAACGAGGGAGAGAGATGAGGGAGAGACAGAACGATAGGTAATGAGAGAGATAGAAAACCAGAGAGAGAGAGAGAGAGAGGGGGGGGGGGAGGCTGGGTAAAAAAAAAGACGCGAGAAAAAAGGCAAGGAGAGATATAGAGACAGAGATACGAGTGGCTGCACATCAAATCATTTGTTTGGCTCTCGTTCGCTCGCTTAGAACTCGAGCGTAGTCCAGCCACGTGCTAATATTAGTAGCATTAGCAATGGACATATTTTTGCATCAGTTAGCTTTCCTTATTGCCAGTATACCTTGACATCAGGCGAACCCTCCAACTTCTGAGGTACTTGTAATTTGCTTCTGCAAGCCCAGGACAGAAAGTCAACATTTAAGTGCAAATTCGACCGGCATGTAAATTGAACTCACTACGCCTCAGTAAGAGGAGAAAGTTTAAGTGTGTGAAACGTCTTACGCCCGCCGACTCCCCACAACAGCGTTTTTCCACAAATAGTAAAAGGTGACAACAACAGTGTTTCTCCAACAACAATCATGTGTATGCCGTAAGGGGCGCTTCAGCAAAACACAGAAGCCACAAACAATATGTTGCATGATTTATTGCCTGTCATATTTCGCTTCATCTCGTCAGGTGCATACTGCAGAGTAATATATCAAATGAAGTGGAGAAATGAATAATATTTAAGCCGAAGCTATTAAAACATAAAGTCACGGGCATTTTTTGAATGTCGAGCATCTGTTTTCCCCACGATAATTTCAAATTTAACACGAACTCTTTCTGTTCGCATAAAGCCGGCTAGAATCGTCTAATTGCTAACGCTTCATTATCTTAGAGCAATTGTTTATTGTTGGTCGAATACAGTATATGAAACGCTTTTATTTGTTTGTTCACGTTATGGCCATAGTTCATAAGCTGTTGAAAAATCGCCGACGAGGGCGTTGTATAACCTTTCGACTGCACGGGGATTCTTGATAATTTATTAACTCTCTGTTCCATCCACAGATGCCTTGGATTACAGATTCTCCACATTCAAACAATACACATGACTATGTGTTTTATTTAACTGTTTCAGCTAAAGCACTATACATGTATTCACTGAAATTGATATATTATGTACTTAACGAGATGCAGGAAATATACCAGTCAATGATTCGTGCAACATAATGTTTATGGCTTCTGTGTTTCTTCTTCTTCAGCATTCCGAGCCATTGAGGTTCTTTGCTGCAGATACAAGCCGTCTCCTTTCGTCTCTCTGGTTGACCTTCTCTTGCCAGTCGTTGATTCCAATTGCTTGTAGGTATGTAAGTATATTATCTCTCCACCGTCTTATTGGTCTACCTTGGGGTCTACGGTCATTTATTTCCTGAGTGTAAGCGAGTTTTGTTTCCCTATTATCTTCTGTGTTTAAGTTCACTAAAATAATACAGTGTTTTAAGTTTCAGAAAACGTCACCAGCAGCGGTGGAAATAGGGACTAGGTGAGACGAGTGAGACACAGACTCCACAAGTGCTTCGATCCAGTAGAATGTATGTTGACGCTACCGTCCCCAGGGATCTGTTCTTATCACATTACCACGGGTCTGTGACTAGCGAGGGTGGGTCAACAAATGCATGGCAAACGTAAGCTGTAATGTTCCCATTACGCAGTCAAACCCATCAACATAGACGAATTCAATTTCACAGGTCTCTCATCAGGTAGTCTAATATAACATTAATTTAAAGTCTAGAAGATTGTTTCGTAAAATTAATTACCATCAGTTAGAGTTTTGTGAAGGGTAGTGACTAGACGTTCCCCTGCCCGCCCGGTGGCCAAGGGTTCAAGCCGCATCAAGGCGGATTCGACTTGTTAAAACTAGATATAGGCTCCCAGGGTACCCCAGCCAAAACTGGGTCAGAGGAATGTCTTGAGATGTGAAGACAGAAGATGAGATACTGACCACATCTCCCGCCGAGTCCGACTGGACAATATATAAGGTGTATTTTTTAATGACTGTGGGGTGTTTGAAAATTTTGCCGTTCTAAGTTTTATATCCACCCTCAGCGGAGTTCATGCAACATAAAAGGTACATACAAAACTTGGAACGTCAATATTTTCAAAAACCCCACAGTCAATAAAAATACACCCGGTACAATTATACATTTAGGACTGTATGCCCAAGTGCCTATATGGGTGTAAAAGGGTCCTGTAATTTTGCTTTCTGTTCGTCTGAAGAATCATATAAATAGCCATGTAACATATTTAGGGCTCTGACTCCGAGCCAGGAGAGCATTTATCCACCACTTGGGAGTGGTTGGGTCATGGGTTGTTTGTGAATCCTCTGGTACACGGAGTTCCAACTCTTAAGTCATTAACATTGGCGTTCAAGTCATCTTATCCCTGACAAGAGCTAGCATCTGTATGAGTGAAGCCCTGTAAGATTTTTTTTCGTATCCTTTTTACAGGACATCGCTGTGAACACCAGCATGTTACTGCTGTTGTTGATGTCTAGACAAGTTTACGTTCAGTTGTTTGCCATTGCTTTCTGACGACCGGCTCCCATACCAACTCGTTTACACCCAGTGCAACGAGGTCTGTTGCCAAATCGGTCTCAGCTGTGTTTCGAACGCGGGTAATCGGGCTTACGAATCACGTCCGTAAGTACTTTACCACGGAGGTCGGCGCTATTTGATGTACATCGCACTATATCACATATATAAATGAGGCACTATTTGATTATATGACACTACATCATCTGTATGAGTGGGGTACTACATGATTATATGAGAATATATCATCTGTATGAGTGAGGCGCAAAATGATTATATGACACTATATCACCTGTATGATTTAGCCACTATATGATCACAAGACACTATGTCAACTGTATGAGTGAGGCACTATATGATTACATGACACTATATCACATGTATGAGTGAGGCGCAAAAAGATTATATGACACTATATCACCTGCATGAGTAAGACACTATATGATTAACTGATACTATATCACCTGTGTGAGTGAGAAACTATATGATTAACTGACACTATATCACCTGTATGAGTGAGGCACTATATGATTAAATGACACTATATCACCTGTATTAGTGAAGCACTATATGATTAAATGACACTATATCACCTGTATGCGTGAGGCACTATATGATTAAATGACACTATATCACCTGTATGCGTGTGGCACTATATGATTAAATGACACTATATCACCTGTATGCGTGAGGCACTATATGATTAAATGACACTATATCACCTGTATGCGTGTGGCACTATATGATTAAATGACACTATATCACCTGTATGAGTGAGGCACCATATTATTAAAAGACACTATGTCACCTGTATGAGTGAGGCACTATATGATTAAATGACACTATATCACCTGTATGAGTGAGGCACTATATGATTAAATGACACTATATCACCTGTATGCGTGTGGCACTATATGATTAAATGACACTATATCACCTGTATGAGTGAGGCACCATATGATTAAAAGACACTATGTCACCTGTATGAGTGAGGCACTGTATGATTAAATGACACTATATCACCTGTATGCGTGAGCACTATATGATTAAATGACACTATATCACCTGTATGCGTGTGACACTATATGATTAAATGACACTATATCACCTGTATGAGTGAGGCACCATATGATTAAAAGACACTATGTCACCTGTATGAGTGAGGCACTTTATGATTAAATGACACTATATCACCTGTATGCGTGAGGCACTATATGATTAAATGACACTATATCACCTGTATGCGTGTGGCACTATATGATTAAATGACACTATATCACCTGTATGCGTGAGGCACCATATGATTAAATGACACTATATCACCTGTATGTGTGAGGCACTACATGATTAAATGACATTTCACGAATTAATGGTGTTTTATTGGCCAGATCAGCAGATCAGTCTCATGTAAATATATCCATTAGAGTTAGTTAGTTAGTTAGTTAGTTAGGTAGTTGGTTGGTTGGTTGGTTGGGTGGGTGGGTGGGTAGTTAGTTAGTTAGTTAGTTAGTTAGTTAGTTAGCTATCTAGCTAGCTAGCTAGTTAGTTAGTTAGTTAGTTAGTTAGTTAGTTAGTTAGTTAGTTAGTTAGTTAGTTAGTTAGTTAGTTAGTTAGTTAGTCAGTCAGTCAGTCGAGGTTCCAACGTCACGGCATTATATGATAACTATTTTCACTGGTTCATTACACGGGAGTATGAGAGTAATTATAACGATAACTAGGCTCGCATGGGAAATATCGCCTAAATCTGGTACCGAGAAATGTATTGGGAAATGAAGGCAGCCGCCGTGATGCCGACCATATCAGTCACTGGTGATCTATACAAATATTGGTCTAGCACTATATGTCCAATATGATTTAAGGCTTCTAAAAGGGTCATTTATGTACTTGCTTACACATACACACACACACCCATACACACATATATAAATGGATTATCTTTGTCTGATACGTGCTTTCGAACCTCACATTAAAAATGTGCAAGTTTAAAGAATCTGCTCGACTCTTGTCTAGCCATATTTTCTTTAAAAAATGTCCCAGCTGTTTATTGTTATAACTTGTCTTAACATCCACTGACTTTTGTCCTCTGTTTTGTCACACTGGAATATCCTGTTTATTCCATTATAATACCACGTCACGATTTCCGAGTCATGCTATTTCTCCATGCCTCTATTTAAACAAGAAACACAATATCTTTATACTCATATGCTATGTCAACTGGCGTAGGCGTTCTTGTCTCTCTACAAATATTGCTCCTCGATGATCTGGATCAATTTTTTTAAATTTCTCTGCCTCCTTTCCCATCGATCTTTCTAGCCATAACGATCTTTTCTAGTGTTTTCTTCTCATCACATGACCAAAGAATGGTGTTTGTCTCTTTCTTATGGTTGTATATAGTGTTATAATTTCATTAGTCTCTTCCAAGCAGTCGTTATTAGTTACTCTGGCGGACCAAAGTATCCGCAATATTCGACTCAGGAACCACATCTCTGTTACTTCAGGGAATGTCCAAATGTTTTGTTTACTCACATTCCATGATTCACTGCCATACAGCAAAGCAGTTTGTATATACCATTTCAGAACTCTCTTTCTGACATTTAACAATTGTGACTTACTGCATAAGACACAATACAGTATAGTTTCTGTAAATATAACAACCCACGAGCAAACGTCACAAAACGTAATAAAGCATGAATTTTAAACATACATTCAGAGCACGCACCAGAATGCAGTTCGTGAACTAAAAAGACACGAGCTGTTTAGAAAATCAGGCACAACGACAGCCGAGCATGCTATCGATCTCTCTGCGTCTCCAGGGAATGAGTGTGCTACAACGTTTAAATAACAACAACAAAAGTGTAGCCATGGTGGCGGGAAATAGGTAATCAAAAAGCATAAACACGCTCTGATCATTTCAGTGTACTGACATTGATGTTGAGCAGATGGATATTGTTAACTTTGGATGTGATTACAGTGGACAGACACTTGTACATGGACGTTGTGATTATTGAGCTTCTTCTTCTCCTCTGACTCCATTTCTTCTTCTCATTCGTCTATTTTTCCTCCTCCTACCTCTTTTCCTGTTCCTCCATCTTGTTCTTCTATGTCTCTTGTTACCTGTTTCTACTCCTCCCTCTTCTTCTTCTTCTGCTGTTTCTTGTGCTGATGATGTGATTTCTTCACATTCTTCTTTCTCCTTTCTTCTTCTTCTTCTTCTTCTTCTTCTTCTTCTTCTTCTTCTTCTTCTTCTTCTTCTTCTTCTTCTTCTTCTTCTTCTTCTTCTTCCCCCTCCTCCTCCACATCCTTCTTCTTCTTCTTCTTCTTCTTCTTCTTCTTCTTCTTCTTCTTCTTCTTCTTCTTCTTCTTCTTCTTCTTCTTCTTCTTCTTCTTCACTAAATTATATACCTTTTACATAAATTAAACGATGGTATACCTCTTTATCTGTTGCAAAAGCAGTTCATAGAGCTACACAAGTGTACTGATCACAGGCACATGTCAACAGTTGTTTAAACTCTATCATGGAGAAAACAACAGGGGTGTCTGATCGACAGACATAACATCCCCGTCAACGAATATGTCCGATTTTTTTATCTTCTTAACATTCTGATGGTGCTACCCCGCTTATGCCATGGCTCGCGAGTGTCATTCTTCTTTGCGTATCGACATCCTGTTAAAGTCAGTTCCATATTCTTTACGGACGTAGCAGTCAACCCCAACATTCTTTGGCTGTTCGTGATTCCTGGGCAAGTTTACGTTCAGTAGTTTGCCATTGAACGACCGTCAACCGTATTATTTCATTAAAAAAACCAACACAGCTGTGTTCGACATCCTGTATGCCAGCTAAAAACATGCATTTTACAAAGATAATATAGCGCCACAATGTCCCCGCAACGTTGCAGTCTCCAGTGCCACATTGTCTTCAGTTGTGTGGGTGTCTTACACTTTGCGCTTGGTGATCTATTTCCTTCTCACGGCATCTGTCGTAACTCCATATTTTCAACTCGCTATACTACCACGAACAGCTTGTCGCCATACTTCATTCTTTGTTTTCCGTTGTGAGGTTTTTTTGTGGGTTTATAGAGAATTACAGAAGTTCCAATGAGTGAAGTTCTATAAATTATATCTCTCTATAAAAGATACAGGTTAGTAACAGCAAGTGTTGTCTAGAGGTATTGATATTTATTCTCGCATAACCCTTGTAGAGAAACCATTCAGAATTTTGGCTCACCGAGTACCCCCACTGTGAGAAATTAGACACAAGTTAAGTTCTACACAGAATTATTTATAGATGATTTCCCTTCTAGGCCATATATATATATATATATATATATATATATATATATATATATATATATATATATATATATATATATATATATATATATATATATATATATATATATATAGATCTTGGCAGTTAGCCACAGTAACCAATGAAAGCAGTTCTCTCATCTTCCAGCTGACTGTGCTCTGGTCGCCAACCTCATTTTTGATCTCATTACTTATTTCAAGTGACACAAGACACTTGGACAAATGATCACATTGACAATTGTACCATTGTAGTGAACATAAACAACAACAACTGTATTTTACACTGGTTGAACAAGACAACATGAGAAGATCTTGACAACAGTTGGACAAACATTCACAAAGAATGATCACACCAACAGGTTAGACAAGTCATACATCATGGAAGATACTTGACAACAACCACACAGACTTTCACAATCTCTGTAACCAACAGCAACAGTAGAGTAACAGTCACCATGAAGATGTTTGACACCAGTTGGACATTTCTTTCTCAACAATGTACAAGACAATCACAGAGACATGTATCTCAAAAACTGTTCTCTTACTACTAATACTTTATTAATGTCTGATGAGGTCAAGTGAAGACTCAGGCTTCATATTCTGCCAACAATTTACATCTCAAATATGTTTATATGCAAATTATAGTGACATTATCTATGAAAACCCAAACACATCACTCAATATCCCCACAGAAACATCAATCTAAATAAACCCTCCTCCTTCACATCTCTACTTCATCAAGATATCCTACACCACACTTTAGACTTAAATCCTTTCTTCGACTGTTACTGAGGGAAACACAAGATAAGCCATAAATTGGGGCAAGCATAGGGACGTTCTGCTCCACTGGTCTGTTTCATCCTTTTAGCACCTATGATGGTGTTGGACAGCTCAGGTTACAGTTCTCCCCATGATGGTTTTCCAACTCAGGCTATTCCCTGCTGTCACAATCTTGAAAGAAATTTTAAAGCTCTATCTTTTCACTGGTGAGTTCATGAAGTTGACACTTAGGACTGTTCTCTTACTGTTCCAGTAGAGGAAGATCTAAAAAGAAACAATATGTCCTAGCATTCTTCTTTCTGTCTATCTCACCTAAATTTGACTGTTCATGAAGTTGACACTCAAGACTGTTCTTTTGCTTTTCCAGTGGAGGAAGATCTAAAAAAGAAACAATATGTCCCAGCTGTCTTTCTTCACAGTCTATCACTCCTAAGATTTCTGATGGAACTGAATCACCACACCGACTTAACACTAATCCATTTTGTGAATTTGCTCTATTTATTAACTTCTGCTCCTTCAGCTTTCAGCCATTATTAATATTAAGCTGTGATAGGGTCAGCTCCAAGTGCACCTTTAATGTCCACTCTTAGCCAGTAGTGACATGCTGAAGACCAGGTGATCTCTCCTCTTAAGGTTTCTTCTTGAATTTATCTTGAAGATATAGCCTGGAACTTTTACAAAATTGGAGAGTATCCCTGTTTTAGGCTTTTAATCAAGACTTTTCTTCAGTGCCATCTGTATAGGCCAGAATTAGTGGATTCAGGCTGAATCTTTGCAACCTGTTGTTCATTTTGGTCTTTTTGGAGTCTGACTTTTCAGCTGGAGTGAAGACTAGAGCTCAGGACTTCCCCTGGAGTTGTCCTGGTAATTGAAAGGGCCTCTTCCATCTCTCTCATTCTCTGGAGTGCAGATGACCACATCCTAAAGAATGCTTTTGGGCAAATTTTACCACTGCATCTTGAACACGTCCTTACGGGATGGAATCAAGGCTTCGACTCGCGGGCTAATTATGTATTAAGGAGCGTTACGAGCCCAAGGGTTACCCAATGAAATTGAGACCCCACCATTCATCTACCCTCTCTCGATCTAGAATCTACGATTCTATTTTTAGTTAGGGTATCACGACGGCTTACGTGGTTAACTACTGAGTATTGAGAAATGTAAATGGACTGGGGATGCGAACATCTGAAGACATCATGCCACATAGCCTCCCCATAAAACTGTCATGGATACAATGACTGATAGGTCAGGCGTTCACAGTTCCCAGATCCTTTAAGTGGTGTCATCATTTACTCATCTCCCATTACTCCAACAAGAGCTGTGCATATGGAACCAATTGATTCTTTCCCTGAAAAATCTGCTCCAATATTCATCCGTCAGTCATGAATTTGGTGGCATCTGCAAAGACCATGAAGTTAGTCCTGCATGAAGTTCCATTTAGTCACTGGAAGTATGAAGAGTCATGACCACACTTATCAGTGAACTGCTCTACAACTCATTTTTGACAATGCTCCACAGTCAATCTCCATGCTATTTTTCCTGTCCATGATGAATGATCTCTCAGAGTCACACACTTTCAAAGCATGAGTACCATTGAGATTCATTATGAGAAGTAATGCTTTGCAATTAAACCAACTTCTGTATGTCTGATGAGAGTGGTATAATTCCATATGTCTCTCACTCATTTATCTTTATCAGAACTTCATTCTTCCTCTCGCCTCTGGAGAATGATAATCCTGTGAGAGTGTATTTAACTGAACACTTTCTCCAACAGTAATCTTGGCATTTGGAACTGGGTTAAAATTTTTGATCATCACCGGAGCAAAAACAATCACTTCCGGGTGAACTGTATAGCAGCCGCTGCAGAACTTAAGACTAAAATCTACTAAGTGCAGATTTGGTTAGCGTTGGACACAGGGTCTACCTTTCCAATACGCCTCTTGTGTTTGCAGATAGTAGCAATTTCCCATTATATTTCCTTGACTTATTTCTGTAGTCTTACCATAGATTTAGAGGTGCACTTATTGGTTGAGATTTCCTCATTCCGTTATGCCTCTATTTTGATGTGTTGTGAGAAGTGACAGCATTTTCTCTCCTTAGTTGCTAATTAAGCTATTTCTAACGCAGCAACTGAATTTGTAGATGCAGCCAGACTGTGACATCTACTACAACCAATATAGAATTCCAACTAGTTGTCTTCAGCCATGCTCTAGCTAAATGCTTTTGAGTGGCTGGAGTATCCGTTCTTTCTCTCCCACATGAGCAAAACGTTTACTATTGGCGAATATAAGGCGTTTCTTCTCATCCATAGAGAAGTCCGTCATTATCACAGCTACCTTTGAAGGGGTGTGATTATGTGGGTATAGCTTCATAGATCCCAATATTGACTGGAATTTTTGAAGCAATTTTTACTGACTTTGAGGATAAGACTGGCCAGGTCTTGTGAAGACATCTCGCAGATCAGTAATAATATAAGATTCCACTGCGGAATGCATGGTTCTTATTATATAAAGAGTCGACTGCTGAATTGCAGAGATCTTTATCTTGAAAGGAGTCAGCTGTTTGAAACTGATCTTTCGTTAGTCCACTTTCGCAGACATTGTGTATAGAGTTTTCAACTGCTGGAGTTGCAGTGGTCTCTACCATATAAGAGTTAACTGTTTAAGAACAGTAATCCTTATTAGTCCATTCCATCACAGACTTTGCTCTTGTCTAGAACCGAGCTACATTCCTACCATTTTCTTCGGCAGAAATATCTTCCCATTGAGAATGAAAAAGGAGAAAGACATAAGTTTTTCCAACTTTGTCCTTCCTTTAATCTCCACCATTTCGCAGGCAGAAATGCTTTCTCAACTGAGGATGAATTGACGGCAGACGTCGGAGACGGATCCTGTTTTATCTCTTCATGAAATTTTTCAGGTTGTCCACGTTATGCTCCTAGTCGTATGATACGCCAATGACATCAGGTTGGTTATCCATCGTTTCCTGGACACATAACTTTGCGTATGCTCTCCACTTCCATATGAATGGCTAGGGGTCCAGTTATTTTGATGGCCTTCCTGGAGATTCAATGAGTTCACTCCTAGTGACTTGGATCCTAGTACACCAGAGATCACACCATCGAACAATAGACTAATGTCTTATAGACACCAGACTGTGGTCGGGTCATGAGTGACTGACCATGACATCAGGTAGAATCTTCCATTCATCTCGTCCATTACGTATCAAGTACGCTTAATAATACCATTACTTCAGAAATGGCAAGTGACGGAGTTGATAAGGATGTTTTCTCCTGGAGATTCAATCGTGCTTACTTTCTCAGCAGCTTGATCAGGGCTACCGACAAGATTACACAACTGAAGAATAAACCCAACGTCGAATTGACACTGGACATTAGCCGGTACGAATACTGACTATACTGAGAGAGATGGTTAGTGAGGTGTCTTAATGGTTGCCCAATTTTTCCATCAGGGTTCACACTCTCTGCTCTCAGTGTTGCCAACATGTTATGGGGACTGAGGAATTAAGTACCCATTATATGATGTGATGCAGTGATATTAAAATGTAAATACACTAACTCCCCTTTCTCCCATGCTAGCCAATAAGTTAGAAAATGGAGTAGGCCCCCTATTTATTCCCTGGATCAAGTGTCTTAATTTATCTCAAGAAAAATCAAATTTATCCTGAAATTAGCTGTCTATGTTATTTAAAAATAATTTGTGTCTTCTGGTTCTCATGTACCTTTGATACTCATAGTGAACACAGTATGCACAAAATTAAACAACATCATTGACAGTCTATTACATCAGCCCATCTTGAACCACAACATTATCATGGGTATAGCACACATGTTGACCCATAAGATAATTACATTTTTGTTCAACTACATTGTACAATGTGACATTTGTGAACAGTGATACATGCAATATTACCACCATTGATGAAACAACCACCACCCGAGATTTACTTGTGGGTTTAAACATCTGGACCTTTTGTCCACATTTATGTGACGAGATCCATTAACCACATCATAAAACTCTAAGCAATAGGTTTAATTTTGCGAGAGGTTACTCCCTGATTCTAATACAAGCATAGATATCCTCCACAGGAGTCCCAGACAAGGTATACCCATAGTTTACATCCCGAGTCGCCAGACCTCGTTATGTGAATCCCATAAAAGGTATTCCGAGGGTTCAATTAGTGCATAGAGCACTCAATATGTGATTACCTTGAGGGGTGTTCCCAGAGTTCTAATTGCCTATATTAGTCCACAATATGTGATCCCCTTTAGCAGGTTATTCCCAGGGTTCAGTCGCGGATACGGGTCCACAACATGTGATCACCTTTAGGGGTGTTCCCGGGGTTCAATCGCGGATATGAGGCCCCAACATGTGAGCCCCTTTAGGGGTGTTCCCGGGGTTCAATCGCGGATACGAGCCTCCAAGATGTGAGGTTTTTTTGTGGGTTTATAGAGAATTACAGAAGTTCCAATGAGTGAAGTTCTATAAAGTATATCTCTCTATAAAAGATACAGGTTAGTAACAGCAAGTGTTGTCTAGAGGTATTGATATTTATTCTCGCATAACCCTTGTAGAGAAACCATTCAGAATTTTGGCTCACCGAGTACCCCCACTGTGAGAAATTAGACACAAGTTAAGTTCTACACAGAATTATTTATAGATGATTTCCCTTCTAGGCCATATATATATATATATATATATATATATATATATATATATATATATATATATATATATATATATATATATATATATATATATATATATATATATATATATATATATAGATCTTGGCAGTTAGCCACAGTAACCAATGAAAGCAGTTCTCTCATCTTCCAGCTGACTGTGCTCTGGTCGCCAACCTCATTTTTGATCTCATTACTTATTTCAAGTGACACAAGACACTTGGACAAATGATCACATTGACAATTGTACCATTGTAGTGAACATAAACAACAACAACTGTATTTTACACTGGTTGAACAAGACAACATGAGAAGATCTTGACAACAGTTGGACAACCATTCACAAAGAATGATCACATCAACAGGTTAGACAAGTCATACATCATGGAAGATACTTGACAACAACCACACAGACTTTCACAATCTCTGTAACCAACAGCAACAGTAGAGTAACAGTCACCATGAAGATGCTTGACACCAGTTGGACATTTCTTTCTCAACAATGTACAAGACAATCACAGAGACATGTATCTCAAAAACTGTTCTCTTACTACTAATACTTTATTAATGTCTGATGAGGTCAAGTGAAGACTCAGGCTTCATATTCTGCCAACAATTTACATCTCAAATATGTTTATATGCAAATTATAGTGACATTATCTATGAAAACCCAAACACATCACTCAATATCCCCACAGAAACATCAATCTAAATAAACTCTCCTCCTTCACATCTCTACTTCATCAAGATATCCTACACCACACTTTAGACTTAAATCCTTTCTTCGACTGTTACTGAGGGAAACACAAGATAAGCCATAAATTGGGGCAAGCATAGGGACGTTCTGCTCCACTGGTCTGTTTCATCCTTTTAGCACCTATGATGGTGTTGGACAGCTCAGGTTACAGTTCTCCCCATGATGGTTTTCCAACTCAGGCTATTCCCTGCTGTCACAATCTTGAAAGAAATTTTAAAGCTCTATCTTTTCACTGGTGAGTTCATGAAGTTGACACTTAGGACTGTTCTCTTACTGTTCCAGTAGAGGAAGATCTAAAAAGAAACAATATGTCCTAGCATTCTTCTTTCTGTCTATCTCACCTAAATTTGACTGTTCATGAAGTTGACACTCAAGACTGTTCTTTTGCTTTTCCAGTGGAGGAAGATCTAAAAAAGAAACAATATGTCCCAGCTGTCTTTCTTCACAGTCTATCACTCCTAAGATTTCTGATGGAACTGAATCACCACACCGACTTAACACTAATCCATTTTGTGAATTTGCTCTATTTATTAACTTCTGCTCCTTCAGCTTTCAGCCATTATTAATATTAAGCTGTGATAGGGTCAGCTCCAAGTGCACCTTTAATGTCCACTCTTAGCCAGTAGTGACATGCTGAAGACCAGGTGATCTCTCCTCTTAAGGTTTCTTCTTGAATTTATCTTGAAGATATAGCCTGGAGCTTTTACAAAATTGGAGAGTATCCCTGTTTTAGGCTTTTAATCAAGACTTTTCTTCAGTGCCATCTGTATAGGCCAGAATTAGTGGATTCAGGCTGAATCTTTGCAACCTGTTGTTCATTTTGGTCTTTTTGGAGTCTGACTTTTCAGCTGGAGTGAAGACTAGAGCTCAGGACTTCCCCTGGAGTTGTCCTGGTAATTGAAAGGGCCTCTTCCATCTCTCTCATTCTCTGGAGTGCAGATGACCACATCCTAAAGAATGCTTTTGGGCAAATTTTACCACTGCATCTTGAACACGTCCTTACGGGATGGAATCAAGGCTTCGACTCGCGGGCTAATTATGTATTAAGGAGCGTTACCAGCCCAAGGGTTACCCAATGAAATTGAGACCCCACCATTCATCTACCCTCTCTCGATCTAGAATCTACGATTCTATTTTTAGTTAGGGTATCACGACGGCTTACGTGGTTAACTACTGAGTATTGAGAAATGTAAATGGACTGGGGATGCGAACGTCTGAAGACATCATGCCACATCCGTCCGTAGCTAGAGGAGACGTATTTCTCCATATGTCGAGAAAAAGCCAGTTATTTCTCTGGGTCTTTGATACCGTACTAAAGGCTTGAGGCCATTCTACCCACGCCCTTGAAAGGGTGTGGAAGTGTGAGGTGGGGCTTATCTTATATGTTTGTCTGTCGCGAGAGTGTATTCCTGCGACTTTCTACGCTGGTCCTCCTCCTTTTTGTTTCTCCATCTTCATCTTCTTCTTCTTTACATCCTCCTTTTCTACCTTCCTGCTCCTCCTCATCTAGTCTGTTATTCATCACTTAGATATACGCATTCGATGTTCAGTCATCTCTTTCCAGTCTTTCATTTCCTTTGCTATTTCTTCAGTCTTGTATGTGTTCCAGCTATATTACTGTTCTGTTTCTATAGAATTCTGTTTCCATAACTCTTCTACCTTTAACACATTACTCATTTCTGATGCCTCTTACGTTTGGATATGTCCGCTATGCCGCAGCATCCAACTTCAGAGCGCTGCCCATGCCTGATGGTATGACTGGTTGAACTGGCTGGGGACAGCACGGGTTGGTTCCCTTTACTCTCGACAAACTGAACAAACATAATTTGATTAGTCGGGGGTGCTCTGGAAACAGTCAAATGACACGTGCTTTTTTACTGCATGGATTTCTCTCTCTCTCTGTTAGGTTTTACATTAGAACCAAACACGCTGGGGCATTGATGGATGCTTCGAGTATTGACATTGTGTTTTGTTTACTAGAACTATTTCCTCATACACTAAATTTAACGGAAGTTTATTGCATATCTATTTCCTAATATACACTAAATAATGTTAAACAATTGTTTGTTGCACATCCTGTATAGACCGTTGCTGTCAATCCCAGCATTTTTTGGTTGTTTGTAATATCTTGGCAAATTTACTTTCAGTAGTTGGACAACCTCAACCCAATTGAATAGTGAAAATAATCACATCTGATATCGTAACATAGCAAAAACAAAGATAATGTATACAGATAAAACTACTATGGAGAAAGAAATATATGTTAATGAGGACAAATTGGAGGTGGTGGAAAATTTTCAATATCTTGGGTCATTGATTACCAACAACGGTGACACAATGAAAGAAATTAAACGACGACTATCAATTGCTCTTCAAAGACTAAAACAGCTGAATAAATTATGCAGTAGGACAGACAGAACTACAAAAATAAGATTTTTAAGAGCATGCATCTTTCCCATTGCAATATATACCTGTGAGACCTGGACACTTACTAAGTAAGCTGAACAGCGCATAACTGCCTTTGAATATAAATGTTATAGACGAGTTCTAAGAATATCTTGGGTAAAGAAAAGAACAAATGCATCCATACTTCAAGAGCTGAATATAGAAGAAGGTTGGCTATTAAAGACGATAAAACAAAGAAAATTGAAATATTTTGGTCACTTGAAACGTCACGAAAGTTTAGAGAGAACAATAATGGAGGGGTATATGCCTGGGAAGAGAGGAAGAGGAAAGTCAAAGAGAAGATGGGTGAGGGATGTGGCGGATGATCTCCAGATGGGTGTATCGGAAGCGGGACATCTTGCTAATGAACATCCGGAAGGTTGTTATGGGAGCGAGGTTCTGCAAAGGACATGCTACTGAATGAATAAATGAATGAGTTGGACATTGCTGTCTGAAAGATAGGTACCCATACCATTGTATGAACCCAGCACACCGAGGTCTACTTTCCAGACCCCCAGCTGCTGTGTTTCAAACGTGGTATGCGGAACTGCAAATTGCGTTATAGACCCCTTTGCCACAGCACCTGTCATATACACTACCGAACTGTACACCTATCACATTAGGAAATAGATCCATACACTGGGACAGTGTTCTTGCAGATAATAAACACTATGCATCTTTTCTATTGAGTTGAATTAAAATTAGTCAAGAACAGACATCAGTATTCAACAACAGCCAAAACAACAAACACACAACAGCAATAATAATAACAACAACAATTATACAAACAATGACAAATACAAACAATACTAATAGCAATCTGAGGCATACACAACAATGGTAACAGCACATATACCACAACAAAATACAAATATCAAAGCAATAACACTAATAATATAATATATTCACAACAAAAAATAAACTTAGAACAACAACAAAGACAACAAATGCCTTCACAACAACAAAAAAGTCATAAGAATTGTGAAAAATGAAAGTACAAATAAATGAAGACTAACTACATGAGAAGTATGCAATTAATTAAGAAAAACTATATATTCTTCATTTAATGGCATTGTCAGTATTTGCCTTTTACACCTCCAGCGTCTTTACCTTCATCAGCAAAGCTTTCAGTTTTTTTGTTTTTTTTTGTGTGGAGGAGGGTGGGGCTGTTATCACCGATAAAGATGCCTTTGTGTCCAAAACGTTTTTGCGCCCTGATTTTGTGTGTGTGTGTGTGTGTGTGTGTGTGTGTGTGGATATTGCAGGATCCATAACATTCTTATTGCTTTTTAATATCTGTGTCTGTTATTGTACCCCTCCTTGTCATAGTGTACACTTTCCGTGCAACTCTAGCGGTGCCCGAGACTAAGCTGTGTGTGCTTTCTTAAATGTTATTCTTTAGTGGCATATTCCAGTGGCATCAAGTCTAGCCCAGCTTGTTTATCCTCATCTGCTCACGTAAACAACCTTACTACAAATAGCTAGTCTCATTAGTATTCAACAGAGGACGTCTATTGATTTCAGCTTTCCCATTTGTTTGCGGTTTGTTATGTTTCAGTATGTGATTTCAATTCTCAATCCCGCGTATGATACTGTTCTCTTCGTCTGCTGTAGTTTGTGGATTCCAATGATTTCAATTCTCAATCCCGCGTATGATAATGTTCTCATCGTCTGCTGTAGTTTGTGGTATCCAATGATTTCAATTCTCAACCCCGGGTATGATAATGTTCTCATCGTCTGCTGTAGTTTGTGGTATCCAATGATTTCAATTCTCAATCCCGCGTATGATAATGTTCTCATCGTCTGCTGTAGTTTGTGGTATCCAATGATTTCAATTCTCAATCCCGCGTATGATAATGTTCTCATCGTCTGCTGTAGTTTGTGGTATCCAATGATTTCAATTCTCAATCCCGCGTATGATAATGTTCTCATCGTCTGCTGTAGTTTGTGGTATCCAATGATTTCAATTCTCAACCCCGGGTATGATAATGTTCTCATCGTCTGCTGTAGTTTGTGGTATCCAATGATTTCAATTCTCAATCCCGCGTATGATAATGTTCTCATCGTCTGCTGTAGTTTGTGGATTCCAATGGCAACAGCCAAACTAAATACCAGCTGCGAAGGTCACCATGGCCGAATGGGTGGGGGAGATCGTTCTGAAACATCCGGTGTACTCGTACCGAGGTAACGGGTTCAACTCTTACACTAGCCAGCTAAACTAAAATGTTGACTTCTCTTCTTTGACTTGGGGAAGTAAATTACAAGTACCTCAGAAGTCGGAGTGAGTTCGCCGGATGGCGAGGGACACTGTAATAGGAACAGCTATTCCTCAAGCAAATATCAGTCCAATGCACCAGAAGTAGTAACACGTAAATGGGCTACGCTTGCGTGGTCTCGAGGTATGGTGTCCGCCTTGAGTGCTGGAGGTCCCGGGTTCAAGCCCCGGTGATGCCGGGATCTTTTCACGTGGACTTCTAGTAATAAAATTCCCCTGGTCTCTGGGTAGTGAGATCGGACGCCCGTGTGTATTGTTGCGCACGTAAAAAATCCCTTGGCAGTTGGAAATCGAAAAAGAGTAGCCTAACGGCGCTGCCCGGGCAAAATTTCGAGTTAAAAATCTACCCAAAGTATTTCAGGATCCTCGCGTGTGCTGTGATGTTTATCCATCGACTAAACTAAACTGGGCTACGCTTAAGACAGACAATACAGACCTTCACCTGATCAATTACTACTGTCCAAATGACCGCCCACAGGTACTGGACACACTACCATTAAAAGGAAAAATGATTGTGTGTGGCGACTTCAACAGCCACTAGCAGAGCTGGGGCTATGATCACATGGACCAGAGAGGAGAGAAACTGGAAGACTGGCAGGATGAGAATAGATTCATCCTGATTAACAAGCCGTCTGACCCACATACCTTCTACTCGAGATCATGGCACACTACAACTACACCTGACCTGGCGTTTCATTCACCAGACCTGGAGTGGAACATTACACGAATTGTTGGGAAACAACTTGGTGGCAGTGACCATCGGCCAGTCTTTCTAACTGTAGAAAATGAGCTTGTAAGTGAAAGCAGCACCCTCTCGAGGTGGAACTACAAGAAAGCAGACTGAGCAATGTACAAGCATCGCACCAGTATACTGGTTAGAAACCTGAACACTGATCAGGACATAAATAAAGTAGTTTAAGAGTTTGGAAAATGCATACTACAGGCAGCACGAGAAACAATACCAAGAGGAGCCCGTAAACATTATAAACCCAACTGGAGTAGTGAACTGGAACAGTTGCATAACGATATGGATGTATGTAGAAAGCAAGCAGAGACCAATCCCAGCCAAAAGCACCACAATAAAAATCAGCACTCAAAAGCCAAATTTCAAAGGGCCCAGCTGCAGGCTAGACGAAAAGCTGGCAGGAGAAAACAGAGTCACTGAACTTTGAAAGAGACACAAGGAAGTTATGGAAGCTAATAAAACAGCTTAACATGAGGGCACAGGGAGAAACTCAAAAATTGCACTACACAAAGACGGAAACATCTTAACAGGAAAGTAGCAGCTGACCATTTTGCGGACTCGTTCGCACACGATAACTATATCGAAATTAGTCCAGAGAAACAACAAGAGATTCGAGAGAAATGGCAACATACAGGACAGAAGGTAATTGTACATGAGGTTATGGAGACACCTATCACATTCAGTGAACTGGAGCTAGCCATATCAAAACTTAAAATGAGAAAGTCACCAGGATCTGATGGTATCTCCAATGAAATGATCAGGAACCTAGGAATAGAGGCCAAAGCAAAGCTGCTACAGATCTTTAATAACACATGGACCTTAGGCAGTGTTCCACAAGTCTGGAGAGAAGCAATCATGATACCCCTCCTAAAATCTGGAAAGATAGTTCCATTGCCTCCAGCTACAGACCCATTAGCCTCACCAGCTGTTTCTGCAAAACAATGGAACGCGTCATCAATCACAGACAACAGTGGTACATTGAAAGTGAAAACATCCTTATGCCACAACAGGCTGCCTTTAGGCAGTGCTACTCTACTGAAGATCAGACAACCTACCTCTTTCAAGAAGTTGAGGATGCATTCCAAGAGAAGAAGCTGATATTTGCGGCTTGGATAGATCTGAAGAAAGCCTTTGACAAAGTCTGGAAAGAAGATCTGATGAAGAAACTGAGAAACTGTAAAGTTAATGGAAGAATGTGAAAGTGGGTGAAAGCATACTTGCACAACAGAAGAGCCCGAGTACAGATAGACGGTCTCAAGAGCAAGAAAGTACTATTACGTCAAGGTGTTCTCCAGGGCGGAGTCCTGTCCCCAACACTTTTTCTAATCTTCGTCAATGATCTTGTTGCTAATCTACCGTATGGAATTAAAGCGGCAATGTACGCTGATGATCTGGTTTTGTGGAGAGCAAATGAACATGCATCAGTGGCCACCATATTGCTACAGAGAGCTGTAGATACATTTGTTGCATGGGCGGATAGATGGTGTGTCAGCATAAACACTGACAAGTGCAGCACCACTCTATTTACCCTTTCTCCGAAACAAAAGGCAGGGATCATCAGATAAAAAGAACACCCCTAAGAGAAGGTAAAGAACCATCATACCTTGGTGTAACATTTGATGACAGGCTGACATGGAGCAAACACATAAAAAAGTCAGTAGCAAAAGCCAGAAGGAAAATAGCCATCCTGAGAAAGCTAAGTGGAACCACTTGGGGAGCCAGTGGGAAAATACTTAGCAAAGTTTATCAACAGAGCATATGACCACACTTGGAATACGGGTCAACTGCGTGGTGTTCAGCATAAAAAACCACATTACATGAGCTGGACAAGGTGCAAAATCAAGCTCTTAGAGTCATCACAGGCGGGATGAGATCAACCCCTATAGAAGCAATGGAGAAAACGGGGAGGCCACAAGCTCTAAGAGAACCCAGAGATACAAAAACACTAATACAAGCAGAAAGGTTCCTCAGCTTGCCAGACCACCCTATGAAGAACCGATGTGAAAACATAGCTATGGGGCTGTTGAAAAGAAGTAGTTTCATCCACCAGGCCAAACAACTCTGCAGAGAAACCATCGATCTTGCCACAGTTCGTATCCCACTGACAACTATTCCAGAGCGAACTCCGTGGAAAGATTAACATAGACTATCGCTACAAATCCAGACAAAAGTGAGAGGAATATTTGAGAAGGAAGAACAGAACAGTGTACAGCGCAGAACAGCCACTCTCAGCTTCCTTGATGATGAATACACACAGGATCTCTGGATCCGGGTCTGCACAGATGGGTCGGCACAAAATGCTGTTCGAAATGGAGGAGCGGGAGTGTACATAGAATACCCAAATAATACTAGAGACACGGCCAGAGTTCCAACAGAAAAGTACTGCCATAAATATGATGCTGAAATTGAGGCAATCAAGATAGCCACAGAGAAATTACAAAATACCAGCCATGGGACACAACCTGTGGTGATATTGACAGATGCAAAATCCGTAATAGAGGCGCTCCTGTCTGGGAAATTGCCAGTTCTGAGGACACTACTTTCTGAACTTAGCAGTCAGCGTAATGTCACCATACAGTGGATACCATCCCACTGTGGAGTCCCCGGAAACGACAGAGCTGATCGATTGGCTAAGGAAAGAGCAAAAGAAGAACAACCTGATGTGCCCATTATATACCACCAAAAGAAAAGAATGATCAAATCAGTCAGAAGGCCACCAAACCTTACTCTAGACGACTACCACGTTATGGACAGACCAGAACAGGTCATTCTTCTGCGCCTCAGGACAGGACACAATAGATTACGCAACCACATGTATACAAAATTCAAGATTGGTGACTCAGCCATGTGCACATATGGTTTGGCGTCGCAGACAGCAGAGCACATACTCCAGGACTGCCCAAACTACAACATATCCAGGCGAACCTTCTGGCCTAGAGAGACACCAGTGGAAGATAAACTCTATGGACCGCTGAGTGAACTAAAAAAGACTGTTAGATTCATACAAGAGACAACATTGCAATTATAAACATATTTCAGGCGAACGAAAGAAGAAGAGAAGGCTACGCTTGAGTTCAAAACCAGCGAAATAAAAAAAAAAAAATTCCAGCTGTAATTCCAAAGATTGTGAAGACGATCATAAAGGTAGCGGCATGCAATTAGAATATGCACTTTAATATCATAATCAAATGACCGCAGATCCTTTATGAGGACGGTTCGAAAGACTAAAGATCAAGACAGACTTCAACAGGCAACACATGATTGACAATGCTGAATTGCTCCCGGGGGATCCTGGCATATACAGGAAGCACGCAATAAAGAAATAAATGCACACACTGTTTGATGTGACTTTTGAAAACCAGCGTTGAAAAATGGTTGTTTAATAAATCATGATTCACGAACTGGTAGACGTGATCAAGCAGTGACTAACTCGACTGCCTGCCTGCCTGCCAAGTGGGCTTGCATTCGAATCCGCCTCAAGTGGAGTTTAAAACATTGACCTCCAGGTAGACCCAGTATAACATAGGTACCAGGAAATGCCATGGAAAGTAAAGGCGGACGGCATCGAGTGCCGATTAATGTATAAAACATATGGGGATATCACCATATACTCATTAACCCTCAAGTCGTGTACCACGATCCTCTAATTTACTTTACTGATAGAAGAACTGCTAGCTACCCCGTGTGCTTGGAACATTTCTCGTTCTGAATATTCTACTGCCGTATAGTTGGCCTGTAACATCATCAGAGCAGAAGATTCTACATTGGCCTGTATTACTTGGGCATTTTAAAAGCATCACGGAAGAAGGAATGGGCTAAGCAACTTGACAGAAGACCAACACACAACAGGGAGCCATAAAGCGAGGACATAAATGTTGTGTAGAAATAATACACAGGCTCATATTTCAGTTAGACAAATAGTTCTTACAAGTTACATAGACCAAGTTTTAACATACGGTTGCGAATCTTGGACAATTAGTCAACAGACGAAAAAAAATCCCCAGAAGCATTGGAGGTTTTAAAGAAGAAAGCTGAAAATTCACTGGACCGCCAAAATTAACATTCTGGACATTTTGAGGGAGGCTAAGTCGCAAAGATAATTTATCGCAAACATCAGAAAAAAGTAAGACAGAAAGTGTCCGTATATGTGTTTCTTTCATGTAATACTGAAATACGTCACCTATCCGTTCACCTATAGCTTACATGCGTTAGTATTTTCCTTTAATCAAAGCGCCTGAATAAATGAGCCACAGCTTGGAACCACAGCGAAACAATGCTAGTGCTTTGTGCGAGCCTAACGAATCGTTACTCAAACGTCCATAAACTATTACCCAAACCAGTGGTTCTAAATCTTCTCAGGGATGATGACCCTGACTTCAAGACCATAGCTTGCGCCTTTTATCACTTACATATCGTCATCATCTTAATGCACCAGGCACTATGTAGACCACAGCATGCGTCTTCCCTCCCTTATATATCACCATCATCTTAATGCACCAGCAACTATGTAGACCACAGCAAACGTCTTCCCTCCCTTATATTTCACCATCATCTTAATGCACCAGCCACTATGTAGATCAAAGCAAACGTCTTCCCTCCCTTAATATCACCATCATCTTAATGCACCAGGCACTATGTAGACATAAGCAAACGTCTTCCCTCCCTTATATATCACCATCATCTTAATGCACCAGGCACTATGTAGACCACAGCAAACGTCTTCCCTCCCTTATATATCACTATCATCTTAATGCACCAGGCACTATGTAGACCACAGCAAACGTCTTCCCTCCCTTATATATCACTATCATCTTAATGCACCAGGCACTATGTAGACCACAGCAAACGTCTTCCCTCCCTTATATATCACCATCATCTTAATGCACCAGGCACTATGTAGACCACAGCAAACGTCTTCCCTCCCTTATATATCACTATCATCTTAATGCACCAGGCACTATGTAGATCACAGCAAACGTCTTCCCTCCCTTATATTTCACCATCATCTTAATGCACCAGCCACTATGTAGATCAAAGCAAACGTCTTCCCTCCCTTACACATCAACATCATCTTAATGTACCAGGCACTATGTAGAGGACAGGTCTCATAATTACTAACAGAAACGATTCTCGACCGTTTGAATTTCTCTCTGCCTCATGTATTTTCATGCCAAAACAGTCATCAAGGTCCTGAATCCATGTTCCTGCTAGCCGACCCTGCCGCTTCTTTATTGTCTGAGGAGCGATGTCATTTATCATTCTTGAATCAACTCAACTCAGGTTTCTTTTGTAACAGTATGATCTAGTGGACGACGTTTGCAGAGTAGAATTGCCCTGACAGTGACTTAATGAATTAGTAAAGACATGCAGAATTATGTGCAGAGTTATACATTGTTAGATAGAAAAATCTTTTTTCCCCGGTGTACGAGAAAGCACCAAAAAGAATATAGTTACGTAGAAAGACTGTGTGTAGTATTTAGGTATGACAGCATTTGACGATGAAAGGGTGAACCGAGATGTCAAAAAAAAAAAAACAGTTAGTGTTTGGATTCCAACGGGAGTAGACGTTTATAAGACAAAGGAAGTCATCTGGATTAGAAGGATACTAAATAGGCAAATGACTAGGAGGACAGAACAGATGAAATTAGGCCACAGAAGAAGAATAGATTATCAAACTAGAGAAGGAAAAAAGTCTATTTGATCAGAATTTGTCGTACAGGAAAGAAGTTTTGGTTTACCACACCATGCAGATTGTCTGGTTGATGGGGGATGTGTGGGTGGGGAATATGCGTATGGCTGGGGAGATGTGTGTGGGTGTATACGTGGGGATGTGTGTGTGGGGGGATGTGTGGTTGAGGGATGGGTGATTGGGGGTGTGTGGGTGGGTGGGTGGAGGATATGTGGGTGGGTGGATGGGTGGAGGATGTGTGGGTGGGTGAATGTGTGTAGGTGGGTGGGTGGGTGGAGGATATGTGGGTGGGTGGGTGGGTGGAGGATGTGTGGGTGGGTGAGTGTGTGTAGGCTGGGGGATGGGTGTGTGTGTGGGTGGGAGCGGGATGTGTGGGTGTGTGTGAGATATTGTGTAGATGAGGGATGTGTGTAAGTTAGAGATGTGTGGGTGGGTGCTGGATGTGTGTGGGTAGGTGAGGAATGATTGGATTGGCGGGGAATGTGTGTGTGTGGGTGGGTGGATGTATGTTTGGGGGATGTGTGTTTGCCTGGGTGGTAGCGGGTGTGTGGGTGGTGAGGATATTGTGTGGGTGAGTGTTTGTGGGTTATGGGATTTGTGGAGGAATGTGTGTGTGTGGGTGGTGGGTGTGTGGGTTTGGAGTTTGTGTGGGTAGAGGAGGGGTGGGTAAGGCATATACGTATGTCTTTGTGTGTGTTTGTGTGTGTGTGTGTGTGTGTGGGTGGGTGGGTGGGTGGGTGGGGGATGTGTCTCATAACATGGCAATATGCATTGTTTATGTTTACAACATTCATTTTACAATGTTTATTTTTATGTGAATGTATCATGCACTATTTATGAACAAAAGACGAGTGATTGGAAGGGCCGAATGTAAGACGGGCCTGCGTGCCTAATTTGTTACCCTTTGAAAATAAAGTTTGTTTGTTTGTTTACTTCAACAACGCCGTGAAACTTTCCACAGGGGGTAGCGAATGTCCACTGGGAGAATCTCTGAATTAAGCTAATGTGTTAAAAAAGAGGTTCAACAATAAAGAGAACGTGCTGTGAGCTGAAGAATAGGTACAAAGAAGGTAAAAACGTAGACGCGCAATAGAGACATGGCTGAGCAAGTAATATAGCTAGGACACGAACGAGACTATAAGAAACAGCAAATCACATGAGCCATGATTGCAATGAGATGATTGAATACCTTTACACAAATGGGGAATAGAATAAGGGAGGATGATGATGCTTGGTTTCAAACAAGGAGGAGTAGGAGAAAGGGAAGAAGGGACAGGATGAGAGGAGCAGGAGGAGAAGGAAAATGAGAAGGATGAGGAGAAAAAGAAGCAGGATGAGAAAAGGGAGGAGAAGAAGAATACGAAGATGAGGGATGAAAATGAACAAAGCAAGCAGGAGGAGAAGAAGAAGAAGAAGAAGAAGACGAAGAAGAAGAAGAAGAAGACGAAGAAGAAGAAGAAGAAGAAGAAGAAGAAGAAGAAGAAGAAGAAGAAGAAGAAGAAGAAGAAGAAGAAGAAGAAGAAGAAGAAAAATATAAGGAGCTATAACAGTGTTCACGTGTGTATCAGAATGCACAAACTAAACGCCTCAGGCGTACTTCAACAAACAGTATAAGGTCAGCTGACGTCTTGATTATGCTACGGTCAGATGTTCACCATGGTAACCCGACACCTCCTGGTTTCTATGAACTTAGAAGCTATCGATCTCAAGGAAACACATACCAGGATTTAGCAACGTGTCCCCGAGTTTACAAAAAACAGAAAGCAAAGAGCGCGGGCAGTGATTCCGTAATGTAGACAAGTGACATGTTTGTGCGAGCTTGAATGCTCTATTGCAAATGTTGTACACTGTGTTTAGTTAGCTGGTAAATATTCTCACAGTCTAAGCTTGCTCGTAATTTGCAACATAATATACCAATATATTACACTAACAATGGTAATGCAATTGAAGTTGATAGAGAAGGCTCAAATCTATGTTTGTTATTAAAACCATGTTGCAAAACGCTTTAGTTTTATCAGAAGTACAATCGCCTGAGTCTCTAGAGAAAGTTGTAAGGAAGGTAAAGGAGGAATGTGATATTGGAGGAACATCCAAGCTGCTTGGTTATGCAGATGATATAGATATTATAGGACAAAGTGAACAAAAGACATTGGAAATATTGACTCACTTAAAGGGAAAAGCCCAACAGATGGGACTGGTTATCAACCAAGATAAGACAGAATATATGGTAATTTCAAGAGACGGAATGGCTAGAAACTCTGGCCACATACAAATAGATAATATGACCATTAAAAGAACGGAAACATACAAATACCTGGGTACAATCTTCAACTGCTCCAACATCATAAGGGAAGAAATACAAACTAGAATCAACTCTGGAAATAAGATATACTATGCACTACAACATCTACTAAAATCAAAGGCGCTATCTCGTAACACCAACATCACAATATACAAAACACTGATCAGACCAGTTGTGCTGTATGGCTCTGAAACCTGGAGTACAACGAAAGGAGACGAAGCCTTGTTACAAACCTTTCAGAACAAAATTTTAAGACGCATCTTTGGACCCATTAGGGATACACAAAGTGGAGAGTGGAAAAGAAGAAGTAACAAAGACATTTATGGTCTGTTTAAGTCCCCGCTAATCACTGGTATCATGAAGGCTAATAGACTACAATGGCTGGGGCATATAGAAAGAATGGAAGATAATAGGGAAACAAAACTCGCTTACACTCAGGAAATAAATGACCGTAGACCCCGAGGTAGACCAAGAAGGCGGTGGAGAGATAATACATGTACAGACCTACAAGCACTTGGAATCAACGACTGGCAAGAGAAGGTCCACCAGAGAGACGAATGGAGACGGATTGTATTTGCAGCAAAGAACCTCAATGGCTCGGAACGCTGAAGAAGAAGACAATCGCCTGAGTGTCATTTGGGTCTGGGGTGAAATCTCACGTGAAAGGAGAACTATTAATATTTATATGACTCCGGGATAGACCAAGTTCCCATACAACGAGTACATGAAAGACCAAGTTCCCATACAACGAGTACATGATAGACCAAGTTCCCATACAATAGGTACATACAAGACCAAGTTCCCATACGACGAGTACATGATAGATCAAGTTTCCATACAACGAATTCATGATAGATCAAGTTCCCATATAACGAGTACACGTTAGACCAAGTTCCCATACAACGAGTACACGTTAGACTAAGTTCCCATACAACGAGTACATGATAGACCAAGTTCCCATATAACGAGTACACGTTAGACAAAGTTGCCATACAACGAGTATATGACAAATCAAGTTCCCATACAACGAGTATATGACAAATCAAGTTCCCATACAACGAGGACATGATAGACCAAGTTCCCATATAACGAGTACACGTTAGACAAAGTTGCCATTCAATGAGTATATGACAAATCAAGTTCCCATACAATGAGTATATGACAAATCAAGTTCCCATACAACGAGGACATGGAAGATTATGAGAGGCCTGTTATAAACAAAAACTCACTTTGCGAAATATTATTAGACACTAAAAACTGTTGCATGTCCTTTGCAGGACGTTGCGAATAACCCCATATTGACTGTGTGGGAAATTTTATGCTCGGTGCCTTGCCATTCCTTTCTGAACGAGAAAAAAGTTAGTTACATATCCTTTACAGGACGTATCAGTCAACCTCGGCATATTTTGGCTGTTGGTGATTCCTGGGCAAGTTTACGTTCAGCAGTTTGCCACGTTTTTCTGAACGACCGCCTCTCATACCATTTCATAAAACAACCAACGCAAGGTGGTTTGCTGCCAAATCGCCCACAGCTGTGTTTCGAACGCGGCATGCGGGATTACGAACTGCATCCGTAACGCCTTCGCCGCGGAGCCGGCCTGAACAAGATACCAATGTTTAAATTCAACCTAACTATGTGAAGAATGAAGCCATTATCCTGCAGTCAGCGCTCATGCAGTTTAAGCACGAGCGCCTTATACCACACGGGCACGCTGATCTATATATTAGAGACTGATACCTAAGTATAAGGCAAACGGGGTAAACAGGGTGTGGCCTCCTTAAACACATACAAACATGTGAAATATAACCAGTTCAAATTCAATATTCAGGTGTTCATAATTCACTGTTTCCTTTACATTATTTTTATACTACTTATTTATGTGCCATTGCATACTCGTTGAATGTTTTACATGTCACATTTTAGAAACACAGAAGATACAATATCACTGAAGCTGCGTCAGCAGGCAATTGGTCTCTGTTCTTTGAAAGCTAACATATAATAATCAGCCTCTGAACATCAAAGAGGAAACAAACTTCGAGACAACTGGCTAGATAGAGGGGAAAAGAACAAGGGCAAGGCGGATAAGTAAATATCTGGATGTCTTGGCCACATGGGATGGTCGAGACACGAACACAGAGGTGATCCACGACTGTGGTGATCGTGTGAGATGGCGAAACATGACAGCCTACGATTATCAGCATGAGACATGATGCTGATACAACTTAGCATTGTAGCGTCAAAAGATTACAGATACTGATCACTTTTTAGTGGTTCAGAATGTCCATACATGTTTTCTTTTCTTTTCTTTTTTAAATATACGTAAACTTACTTAATGAACACCCCAAAAAATGTAACATTTACGGTTGGTTATAAAATTATGTGATGATACAACAGATTATGTCGATATTCAACGGGGAAGCAGACGTGGGTTGCAATATTTCATCTCATCTGTTTTACATACTGAAATCATCATAAGCAGAATTTGAGAACATAAGGACATGGAATACCATGATCAATGTGTAATCGGAGGAACAGAAGTATTGAAATTGGTGTAAAGACACAGCAGTATTACTATCAACAACACAATGTTTCAGAAATTTATAATGTTAGTACAATAGTAAACTGACAAACAACCTTTGTATCTTAATACAATAAAATCAAATCTCATGAAAACCGATAAAACACATACGACAGCATATATATATTTATCACTGGGAAGAAGTTACATCACGCGCAGTTATTTATTGCTGTTTGGCGGTGGAAATGTGGTGATAGAAACTTAAAGAAGAAAAAATAAATCAGTGCTCTACAACACTACTATCACTGGAACAGACATAATAAATAACAGAATGCCAAGAGCATGCATATATCATGTGGCAGCATTCTTTTATTTAAAGGTGCATATCCTTTTCAGGACGTCGCATTTTTTGTCTGTTAAGACAACTTGGCAAAGTTACATTCAGTATTTGAAAACCAACGTCAGGCGGTCTGCTGCATCTCCCGCAGCTGTGTGTCGAACGTGGTATGCAGCATTACGAATTGCGTACGTAAACCCCACCCCCACCCTCCTCGCCATGTGGCAGCATGCAGTTATGAAATATCAA
>OY992877.1:30960172-31067672 GCA_963921405.1 Cepaea hortensis
TCTAATCGTTCCAACTCCTCTCTCTCTCTCTCTCTCTCTCTCTCTCTCTCTCTCTCTCTCTCTCTCTCTCTCTCTCTCTCTCTCTCTCTCTCTCTCTCTCTCTCTCTCTCTCTCTCGCATTCGTTCGTAACCCAAGACACTGTTCGTTACCCCAGACAAAATATGTTCGAAGGTTTTGTCCGTAACCCGAATTTTTCGTGACCTGAGGAGTTCGTAACCTGAGGTACCACTGTACACATTAATTGCCTGGGAGCTCTTAAAACCATTGAAATAGCAACATAGGCCAAGCTGCAATAATTGATTCATTGTCAAACAAAAAGTAGGTTGAGAAGAAACACAGTGCTCAATCACGTAAACAAGCATTATGACGCACACTTCCGTTCACTGAGCATTGGAATTGCGGAAGATACACTAATAAAAATAAACTAATAACCCGATGACCTTAGTATGGCGATATACCGTCCTTCTGTCCAAATGGAAGAAGGGGTTGGGGGGGGGGGGGGAGGGTCACATTTGGCGATATATGCTGAAGCACATTAACAACGCACCACTATTATATATATTGATGCCGAAAGGCTGGGAAAATAAACATGGGAATGGATCTTCCCCGTGTTTGTCAAGAGGTAGAGAGCGAATGGCTGCTGGAATGGAAAGTGCATGATTCAGCTCATCGGGGCTGAAGTTATATGTGCAACACGATTTCCAACAGCTATGACGCTGAAAATGTGTACACGATTGGTAGTATACTCGGTATAAAAAGGCCGTTCAGACAAAACACCCAGTACATGTATTTGAAATGTCCCATTATCTGGTAGGTTGGAGACCGGAATGAGCTCGCGGAACATTGCCAGAAGGATGAACTGCCACCACAGCGCTATTGTATTTCTCAATGAACGTTACGGAACTACTGGCAGTGCCCGGGATAGAATTGAGAGTGACCAACCACGAATTACTATCTCTGCTCAAGATCGTCATATTGTGCTGAGTCACCTAAAGAATCGTTTTCTCCCGGCAAGTCAAACAGCAATAGAAATAGTGGGCAGACTTGGGCAAGTCTCTCGAATGACTGTCATATGGCGACTCAGAGATACAAGACGTCCTTATGTAGGGCCAAGATTGAATCACGCGGGGTGAGCAACATGCCAGATAGACTAGACTGCAGTAGAATGCTGCCATATTTACAGACGAGGGCAGATTAAGCCTATCATTTGCTGATGGACGTATGTTGATGTGGTGACGGTGTGGAAAGCGCTTTGCGGATTGCTGGGTTCGTCTGCACAACCGATTTGAAGATAGCAGTATTCACATTTGGGGAGGAATCAGATTTCACGATCGCCTGCCTCTTGACATCTTCCGTGGAAATGTTACTGCTGTGAGATATCGAGATGGGGTTCTGGATGCATTGGTTGCTCCTGCGTTCACAAATTATCCAGACTAGCAGCTTCTCCGGTGGGATAACACACGTGCGCGCACCATGTGAATTACGCAGTAATATCCACAGCAGCAGAACATTGTCACAATTGCTGGGCTTGCCGGATTATCAGCCTGACATGTCCCCTAAAGAACATCTGTGGGACAAGCTTGGACGCAGAGTTTACAGGCGAGGTTCTGCGGCTAATCTGCAACAGCATGAGGCTGCACTGACACTTGAGTGGGGCTTGATTCCCTGGAATTTCTTTCAGAGACTTGTGTGTTCTATTCGGAGACGCTGCCAAGCTTGTTTGCAAGCACACGGTGGACATACCATATATTGAGGATGGTGTGAATGATTCGTTTTTTTATTGCTTAATTCTTTGGTTTCTAACTTGCCTGCACATAATGCAATGAATTTCATAAAAATCAAATGTACAAGTAAAGGACCAGCATGGATTCATAGGAAAATGAATAAAGATTCAAAATATGTTATTTACACTTATATTTATATTTTACAGTCTGTTCCTGCATTATACAAGTTTTGCGTTTCTAATGTGTTTCAGCATGTTATCCCTCGGCACAAAATCAAGTAAGGACCTATAGCAAAAGGATTAAGCAAAATATTTGAAAACACACACTTTTCCTGTAGCTGCATAGTGATGTGAGTCGTGGACAAGTGAGCGATAGCTATATACGAAAACCCGGGCTTTTGAACACACACATTAAACTAGTTTAGCTTAGTCGATGGATCAACATCACGGCACACGGGTGTAACCCATAAGTGCTCGTTCTCTTCCTAACTCAAACCTGAGTCTGGAGAAACTCAGCTCAGTGCACGAACTCTGTAGCACCGGCGAGGATCCTGAAATACTTTGGATAGATTCTTAACTCGAAATTTTGCCCGGGCAGCGCCGTTAGGCTACTCATTTTAGATTTCGAACTGCCAAGGGATTTTTTACGTGAGCAGCAGTACACACGGGCGTCCGATCTCACTACCCAGAGACCAGGGGACATTTTATTACTAGAAGTCCACGTGAAAAAAAAAACATCCCGGTCGGGCATGAAACCGGGACCTCCAGCACTCGAGGCGGACACCATACCTCCAGACCACGCAGACGTACACGTTCCTAGAATACTGTGGACGAACAGATGAAAAATACTGACACACTAAAGGATATGACCGTGAAAAAAGGTGAATTGTTATCACCTCAGAACGTCTCAGAAAGTGAAATACTTTGACATCAGAGAGGTTTGGGTAAAACAGTGATTGATGGCAGGACTTCTAGAAGGAAAGGCCGGGGTCGACCAGCACGACCAATGACACAGGACACTGCAGTCACGTGGGCAGTAAGCATTCATGAAGCAGGAGAATGGACACGTGATTGGGAATCTGTTCTGCCAGACGTGATGAGAGCCACATTCTGCAAGGACCTCGTCACATGATTCAATGAAGTCGGAATAATTGCATAAAGCTGGGGAAAGGTTAACAATTGCATAAAACAAATCGTAGCTACCAAACCGGTAGCTAAAACGCATTTGCCGTTCTCCGAGGCCAAAGTCTTGCGGACGCGGTTCGTGAGCCGCTTACCAGGCGTTCGAAATTCAGCTGCGACCGATTTGTGCAGTAGACGGTGACGCATTGTGTTATAACGTGTTGATATGGGAGCCGGTCGTTCAGAAAGCAATGGAAAATTACTGAACGTAAAACTTGCCTAGTACATCAATAGCTGCTGAAAATGCTGGTGTTGACTGCAATGTCCTGTAAGGGACATGCAACATTTTTTTTTTAAATTACCAAAACTACTGTACAAAACAGAGAATGTTGAGGATATTCCCCTTACTCAACAAACAATAAGAAGAAAACAACTACAACATGTACAAACAAGAAAATTACAATAAAGACACTGCATTAATGCATTACATTATGAAACGATGTGCTTGCTTGCTTGCTTGTGTTCTTTGGCTTGAGCTCCAACGCGAAGTCCTGTATGTCGGATGAAGGCATCCTGTTGTCCAACATCAGTGTGATGTCATACAGGACCTGAGGTTTGCGTGAGTATCCGTTGTCCCATGTCTGGCTTATTGGTGTGCAGAATGGTGGTTCCTCGCCATGCAGGCAGATACTCTCCGACTTCGGAGGAATCGGCGATCCTACTGACTTTAGCCAGGACCCCGAAGGGACCTGTTGCCCAGGACGCTCGACGAGGACGTGTCAATAGGTCTTGGCCAGTATAGAACCCAGCCCTGGTGCCTTGAAAACACCTCTGCGTCCAATGAAACGATGTGAAAATAACTGAAAATAAGCAAGCAAAATAACAAAATATGTGGTACTTAACTCAATGACTTCAAACAGATTCCGCTATGAATGGCTTTGTGGCAGCTTAAATAACCGTGGCATTTAAATAACAAAGAATTTGACTCCGTGTTAATGCCACACAAAAAGGTATTGAAGCTTTGTTTAGTGAGGGATTAAGCGAGGATTGTGAGATGGTGAATCAGACGTCTCTGTTTATGTTTGACTTCATCTCTTCTTAAGTCAAAATGATGTGGGTTTGTGTTAGTATCGTCCAAAAGTATGTCGAGGTTCTGGCTGATTATTGACCTGTAGTTAGAGGTGGTAGGGATGGGTCGGGGTGGGTGAGGGGGTTGAGAGGTGGTAGGGATGGGTCGGGGTGGGTGAGGGGGTTGAGAGGTGGTAGGGATGGGTCGGGGTGGGTGAGGGGGTAGCTCTTGGCGAGTTGGCCATGGCCAATATCTCACGCTATGAAGTTTAAGAGTGGTTAGGGTGGTGGGGGGGGGGGGGGCAGGACTGCGTCGATCAGACGACTGGGTGGATGTTTCAAACTGACCTACACTCCCGGGTTAACCCTGCCTAGAATGTGTACCAGGAGGTGCCAGAGAAGTCAGTGGCGACAGGTTTTATATTAATCACGTCACCCCACAAGCGCCAGTTGACCGGTGCTATATTAACCACATCACGCCTCAAGCGCCAGTTGACCGGTGCTATATTAACCACATCACGCCTCAAGCGCCAGTTGACCGGTGCTATATTAACCACATCACGCCTCAAGCGCCAGTTGGCCGGTGCTATATTAACCACATCACGCCTCAAGCGCCAGTTGACCGGTGCTATATTAACCACATCACGCCTCAAGCGCCAGTTGGCCGGTGCTATATTGTCCACTTCCTCCCACGAGCTCCAGTTGACTGGTGCTATATTAACCACATCACGCCTCAAGCGCCAGTTGACGGTGCTATATTAACCACATCACGCCTCAAGCGCCAGTTGACGGGTGCTATATTGTCCACGTCATCCCACAAACGCCATTTGATCGGTGCTATAATAACCACATCACGCCTCAAGCGCCAGTTGACGGTGCTATATTAACCACATCACGCCTCAAGCGCCAGGTGACCGGTGCTATATTAACCACATCACGCCTCAAGCGCCAGTTGACCGGTGCTATATTAACCACATCACGCCTCAAGCGCCAGTTGACCGGTGGTATATTGTCCACGTCATCCCACAAGCGCCAGTTGACCGGTTCTATATTGTCCACGTCATACCACAAGCGCCAGTTGACCGGTGCTATATTGTCCACGTCATCCCACAAGCGCCAGTTGACCGGTACTATATTAACCACATCACGCCTCAAGAGCCAGTTGACCGGTGCTATATTGTCCACGTCATCCCACAAGCACCAGTTGACCGGTGCTATAATAACCACATCACGCCTAAAGCGCCAGTTGACCGGTGCTATATTTTCCACGTCATCCCACAAGCGCCAGTTGACCGGTGCTAAATTAACCACATCACGCCTTAAGCGCCAGTTGACGGGTGCTATATTGTCCACGTCATCCCACAAACGCCATTTGATCGGTGCTATAATAACCACATCACGCCTCAAGCGCCAGTTGACGGTGCTATATTAACCACATCACGCCTCAAGCGCCAGGTGACCGGTGCTATATTAACTACATCACGCCTCAAGCGCCAGTTGACCGGTGCTATATTAACCACATCACGCCTCAAGCGCCAGTTGACCGGTGGTATATTGTCCACGTCATCCCACAAGGGCCAGCTGACCGGTGCTATATTGTCCACGCCATCCCACAAGCGCAAGTTGACAGTTGCTATATTAACCACATCACGCCTCAAGCGCCAGTTGACCGGTGATGTATTAACCACGTCATCACACAAGCGCCAGTTGACTGGTGCTATATTAACCACCTCACGCCTCAAGCGCCAGTTGACCGGTGCTATATTAACCACATCACGCCTCAAGCGCCAGTTGACTGGTGCTATATTGTCCACGTCATCTCACAAGCGCCAGTTGACCGGTGCTATATTAACCACATCACGCCTCAAGCGCCAGTTGACCGGTGCTATATTAACCACATCACGCCTCAAGCGCCAGTTGACCGGTGCTATATTAACCACATCACACCTCAAGCGCCAGTTGGCCGGTGCTATATTGTCCACTTCCTCCCACGAGCTCCAGTTGACGGTGCTATATTAACCACATCACGCCTCAAGCGCCAGTTGACCGGTGCTATATTGTCCACGTCATCCCATAAGCGCGAGTTGACCGGTGCTAAATTAACCACATCACGCCTCAAGCGCCAGTTGACGGGTGCTATATTGTCCACGTCATCCCACAAACGCCATTTGATCGGTGCTATAATAACCACATCACGCCTCAAGCGCCAGGTGACCGGTGCTATATTAACCACATCACGCCTCAAGCGCCAGTTGACCGGTGCTATATTAACCACATCACGCCTCAAGCGCCAGTTGACCGGTGGTATATTGTCCACGTCATCCCACAAGCGCCAGTTGACCGGTTCTATATTGTCCACGTCATACCACAAGCGCCAGTTGACCGGTGCTATATTGTCCACGTCATCCCACAAGCGCCAGTTGACCGGTACTATATTAACCACATCACGCCTCAAGAGCCAGTTGACCGGTGCTATATTGTCCACGCCATCCCACAAGCACCAGTTGACCGGTGCTATATTAACCACATCACGCCTCAAGCGCCAGTTGACTGGTGCTATATTGTCCACGTCATCTCACAAGCGCCAGTTGACCGGTGCTATATTAACCACATCACGCCTCAAGCGCCAGTTTACCGGTACTATATTAACCACATCACGCCTCAAGCGCCAGTTGACCGGTGCTATATTAACCACATCACGCCTCAAGCGCCAGTTGACCGGTGCTATATTAACCACATCACCCCTCAAGCGCCAGTTGACCGGTGCTATATTAACCACATCACGCCTCAAGCGCCAGTTGACCGGTGCTATATTAATCACATCATGCCTCAAGCGCCAGTTGACCGGTGCTATATTAATCACATCACCCCTCAAGCGCCAGTTGACTGGTGCTATATTAACCAAGTAATACCCCCAGTTCCAGTTGACCGGTGCTATATTGACCACATCACCCCTCAAGCATCAGTTGATCGGTGCTATATTAACCACATCACCCCTCAAGCGCCAGTTGATCAGTGCTATATTAACCACATCACGCCTCAAGCGCCAGTTGACCGGTGCTATATTAACCACATCACGCCTCAAGCGCCAGTTGACCGGTGCTATATTAACCACATCACGCCTCAAGCGCCAGTTGGCCGGTGCTATATTAACCACATCACGCCTCAAGCGCCAGTTGACCGGTGCTATATTAACCACATCACGCCTCAAGCGCCAGTTGGCCGGTGCTATATTGTCCACTTCCTCCCACGAGCTCCAGTTGACTGGTGCTAAAATTAACCACATCACGCCTCAAGCGCCAGTTGACGGTGCTATATTAACCACATCACGCCTCAAGCGCCAGTTGACGGGTGCTATATTGTCCACGTCATCCCACAAACGCCATTTGATCGGTGCTATAATAACCACATCACGCCTCAAGCGCCAGTTGACGGTGCTATATTAACCACATCACGCCTCAAGCGCCAGGTGACCGGTGCTATATTAACCACATCACGCCTCAAGCGCCAGTTGACCGGTGCTATATTAACCACATCACGCCTCAAGCGCCAGTTGACCGGTGGTATATTGTCCACGTCATCCCACAAGCGCCAGTTGACCGGTTCTATATTGTCCACGTCATACCACAAGCGCCAGTTGACCGGTGCTATATTGTCCACGTCATCCCACAAGCGCCAGTTGACCGGTACTATATTAACCACATCACGCCTCAAGAGCCAGTTGACCGGTGCTATATTGTCCACGTCATCCCACAAGCACCAGTTGACCGGTGCTATAATAACCACATCACGCCTAAAGCGCCAGTTGACCGGTGCTATATTTTCCACGTCATCCCACAAGCGCCAGTTGACCGGTGCTAAATTAACCACATCACGCCTTAAGCGCCAGTTGACGGGTGCTATATTGTCCACGTCATCCCACAAAGGCCATTTGATCGGTGCTATAATAACCACATCACGCCTCAAGCGCCAGTTGACGGTGCTATATTAACCACATCACGCCTCAAGCGCCAGGTGACCGGTGCTATATTAACTACATCACGCCTCAAGCGCCAGTTGACCGGTGCTATATTAACCACATCACGCCTCAAGCGCCAGTTGACCGGTGGTATATTGTCCACGTCATCCCACAAGGGCCAGCTGACCGGTGCTATATTGTCCACGCCATCCCACAAGCGCAAGTTGACAGTTGCTATATTAACCACATCACGCCTCAAGCGCCAGTTGACCGGTGATGTATTAACCACGTCATCACACAAGCGCCAGTTGACTGGTGCTATATTAACCACCTCACGCCTCAAGCGCCAGTTGACCGGTGCTATATTAACCACATCACGCCTCAAGCGCCAGTTGACTGGTGCTATATTGTCCACGTCATCTCACAAGCGCCAGTTGACCGGTGCTATATTAACCACATCACGCCTCAAGCGCCAGTTGACCGGTGCTATATTAACCACATCACGCCTCAAGCGCCAGTTGACCGGTGCTATATTAACCACATCACACCTCAAGCGCCAGTTGGCCGGTGCTATATTGTCCACTTCCTCCCACGAGCTCCAGTTGACGGTGCTATATTAACCACATCACGCCTCAAGCGCCAGTTGACCGGTGCTATATTGTCCACGTCATCCCATAAGCGCGAGTTGACCGGTGCTAAATTAACCACATCACGCCTCAAGCGCCAGTTGACTGGTGCTATATTGTCCACGTCATCCCACAAGCGCCAGTTGATCGGTGCTATAATAACCACATCACGCCTCAAGCGCCAGGTGACCGGTGCTATATTAACCACATCACGCCTCAAGCGCCAGTTGACCGGTGCTATATTAACCACATCACACCTCAAGCGCCAGTTGGCCGGTGCTATATTGTCCACTTCCTCCCACGAGCTCCAGTTGACGGTGCTATATTAACCACATCACGCCTCAAGCGCCAGTTGACCGGTGCTATATTGTCCACGTCATCCCATAAGCGCGAGTTGACCGGTGCTAAATTAACCACATCACGCCTCAAGCGCCAGTTGACGGGTGCTATATTGTCCACGTCATCCCACAAACGCCATTTGATCGGTGCTATAATAACCACATCACGCCTCAAGCGCCAGGTGACCGGTGCTATATTAACCACATCACGCCTCAAGCGCCAGTTGACCGGTGCTATATTAACCACATCACGCCTCAAGCGCCAGTTGACCGGTGGTATATTGTCCACGTCATCCCACAAGCGCCAGTTGACCGGTTCTATATTGTCCACGTCATACCACAAGCGCCAGTTGACCGGTGCTATATTGTCCACGTCATCCCACAAGCGCCAGTTGACCGGTACTATATTAACCACATCACGCCTCAAGAGCCAGTTGACCGGTGCTATATTGTCCACGCCATCCCACAAGCACCAGTTGACCGGTGCTATATTAACCACATCACGCCTCAAGCGCCAGTTGACTGGTGCTATATTGTCCACGTCATCTCACAAGCGCCAGTTGACCGGTGCTATATTAACCACATCACGCCTCAAGCGCCAGTTTACCGGTACTATATTAACCACATCACGCCTCAAGCGCCAGTTGACCGGTGCTATATTAACCACATCACGCCTCAAGCGCCAGTTGACCGGTGCTATATTAACCACATCACCCCTCAAGCGCCAGTTGACCGGTGCTATATTAACCACATCACGCCTCAAGCGCCAGTTGACCGGTGCTATATTAATCACATCATGCCTCAAGCGCCAGTTGACCGGTGCTATATTAATCACATCACCCCTCAAGCGCCAGTTGACTGGTGCTATATTAACCAAGTAATACCCCCAGTTCCAGTTGACCGGTGCTATATTGACCACATCACCCCTCAAGCATCAGTTGATCGGTGCTATATTAACCACATCACCCCTCAAGCGCCAGTTGATCAGTGCTATATTAACCACATCACCCCTCAAGCGCCAGTTGATCAGTGCTATATTAACCACATCACCCCTCAAGGGCCAGTTGATCAGTGCTATATTATCCACATCACCCCTCAAGCGCCAGTTGATCAGTGCTATATTAACCACATCACCCCTCAAGCGCCAGTTGATTAGTGCTATATTAACCACATCACCCCTCAAGCGCCAGTTGATCGAGCTATTTTGACCACGTCACCCCTCACACGCCAGCTGGTCTATATATGTATGGAGCTAGAACAATATGACAAATGGGCCTCAATGTACATAGGCAGGGTTCATCACTTGTACTTGATAGCCTCATTCCATCAAAAACTATACCGGAATTCATGACCTGAAACTACCACGTGCCACGTTGATATGCGTGAGCGGTTATGTTTGACCATCTCAAACGATCACTGGAGAATTGGATCTGGTCTGTACCCTTGTCCCAATTATGTCATGTCGTCAAGCCATCTAGGTCTCTCTCTCTCTCTCTCTCTCTCTCTCTCTCTCTCTCTCGCTCTCTCTCTCTCTCTCTCGCTCTCTCTCGCTCTCTCTCTCTCTCTCTCTCTCTCTCTCTCTCTCTCTCTCTCTCTCTCGCTCTCTTCCTTTTTCCCTGTTCCCACTAATTGTCAAGTCTTCTAGTTTATTTTCCTCATAACGAGTCCCAAACATGTTGACTTTCTACATATAATTTCTGTAATCATTTTACGGATTTCACGTGATTTATGTAGAACGATCGCGTTGCATTTTCTCTCTTTCCTTGGTGTTCTTTGCATTTTCCTCAGAAACCACGTGTCCACTGCCATGACCTGAAACTAACGCCGCTTTAACTAAAGGCAGTAACGTAGGATCAGAGTTTCTGGAGGGAAGAAACAGAAAATATGACAACAGTTGCCAGCCAACAATTACACAATTCTGTTGACGTTCACAGCTTCTTTATTTTAATACGCATGCATCACTGTTCACAACAAATGCCATTGTAGCTCATAACAAGTGCCTACAAAGGTCGACTGAATATCGCTTCCAGCATCTTCGGTCCTGTTTTTTTTTCTTTCTATGTAACAGCCAGACATCTTACAGTGAGCGAATCAATTGATGTTTATCAACATGCCACGGGATGTTTACCAACATGTAAAGGTTATGTTGAAAGGCATATATGGGCAAACATTCACTGATCTACGTATACGTAAGGTTTCTGATTAGTGTAAATTATTATGTGAACAATTCACGGAGAAGAAACATAAATTATTTATATTGGAGGACAAGGGCCTCTGGGGTAGCTAAGGGTAGAACGGCTTGACGTATGTTACTTGAGGGCATATGCCCCGATGGGGATAATTGGCAAATAAAAAAACGAAGAATTATGCTTTATGTTATTATCAGATCCTTTATCACTGAGGTGAACCACAACTCATAACCTATTCACACTATGGCGGCTGTTGAGGACAAACAGCCTTTAATCATACGCCCATCTGAAATCCTCCAGGCAAGAGGGAAAACTGGTCCACATGCCATCAGGTTAGTCATGGTTTGGTTTGTTTATTGCCAGATTTCGTGTGACTCGATAATATCGCTGTGTGCTAGTGAAATCAATGCTGCTGGTTGGCATTCTGCGACTCTTTTGTTGCTATAAATGAAATTAACCACATAACCTAACTAGTTACTGTTTGTTGTTGTCACGAAAGTGAATACACATGTAGATGTATGTGTTAGCACAATAAATGTAGAGTTTTGTGTTAGCACATTGAATGTTTTACAACATTAATTCTCAGGGGAAAATATAAAACAGAAAGAAAAGGTAAAAAAAAAAAAACACTTGCTTTGGTATCACATGTGTTTGATTTATAGTTGTCAAGAAATTATACATACAACGGAAATGCGATTCCTGAGAAGAATACTCAACATATCAAGAATATAGCACATCAGAAATTATGAAATCATGAATATCATTGGGGTAATAGCAGCACTCGATTTCATTAGAAAGCAATATGTGAAATGGTTCGGCCACATATCTAGGCTACCAACTGACAGTATACCACAACAAGCAATGACGTACAGACCAAATGGAACCAGAAGAGGCCGATCACGTAAACGATGAACAGAGTCCATGAGAATACTGATACATGAAGCCCATAAACGGGCACTCTCCCGCTGTTTATGCTTCACCTCGATGCGGCAAGGTACAAAAGGAATAAGGTGAGATGAAGGAATTGATTGGCACCATGCGGTATTGATAGACGATAGTTTGTAAAATGGGGTTATACCTCTCCATATACAAAACATGGGCTGAATATAGAGATCATGTGTTGCATATGCAGCATGATTCCTCTCACGGCCTGCCTAGTTTGCTCCAGAGGATGGGGGACACCAACACTTCTGGGACAAGACAAGCCACAGAAGCTGCCGGTTCAGTAAAGCAATACTCTAACTGTCCACCTGTCGGAGCTTCGATCCTAGACCAGTTGCCGATCAAGGCTTTATGCTTGGTTTGCCCTGCTTTGACATTTGGTCTGTAGGTAGCATCTTCTCACAATAGGGTAAGGGTTGTACCCTCCCAATTGCCCTCCTCGGTCCGAAGCCGTTGGCAGAGTGTGGGGTGTGGAGTTTCGTGAGCTCCACTCAACATTCGGCGCTAACAGAAAGCAGGTACCTCTTTATTTGGGAATACGTCGAATTGTTCGCTGATAAATCAATCAGTCAGGTGCCCTCTCCACAGTGAAGGTTGTCTGCAATGGATCCCCAAGACCATCTGTCTCTCGCCCTGACTGTAGATTCTGTCAGATTGATGTTCGTCTATCTCTTTATATTACCGTCCCACTTGTATCGCTGTCTACCTCTTGCTCGCTTGCGATCAACCTTACCCTCCAGTGTTATTTTTATGAAAGTGTTATTCTTTTAAGGTGGTCGACCTATTTCACTTGCCTCTTGTTTTTTCATCATCTCCCGTTTCATTCCCAGTTGTTCTAGAACCTTTGTATCTGATTGTTTTTGTTTCCATGAAATACGACATATGCTTCTGTACATCCACATGTCCAGGGCCTCTTCAACTTTCTAATTACTTGTTAAATGTCCAGGCTTCCGCGCCATATAGTACTGTTGAATATACATACCACTTGACAATTCTCATTCGCTGATAAAAGCTATTTAAGCCCATAGTTTTGTTCTGTCCAACCGTGCTTACATCTTGGTAAAGCGAATCTGTGAAACTATGTTTTACTCTGAATGCTTTCCAGTATCAAAGCTGTTGTGAAGTTAGTTTGTAATTATCATGGTTCTTTTAACAAGATCTAACCGGATCAAATGAGTTTAACGGATCACACAATCAACCAAATCTAATGTAACAGATATACATGCATTATTTCTCAGCATTACCTTGGGGATTGTATTACCAGTGATCACGATCTCTCTCTCTCTCTCTCTCTCTCTCTCTCTCTCTCTCTCTCTCTCTCTCTCTCTCTCTCTCTCTCTCTCTCTCTCTGCCTGTCACCTTCCTTCTGAAAGATATTCTCTGCATTTGTCTCGCTGTTTCAGTTTGGAACACAAATACCCACCCTCAACACACCCGCCCCCCAAACACACACACACACACACACACACAAACACACGCACACACACACACACACACACAGATACAGAGAGAGTGAGAGAGAGCGAGAGAGAGAGAGAGAGAGAGAGAGAACGAAAGAACGAACGAACTTTATTTTCAAAGGGTAACAAATTGGGCACGCAGGCCCGTCTTACATTCGGCTCTTCAAATCACTCATCTTTTGTTCATTAATAGTGCATGGTACATTCCGATAGGAAAAAAAAGACAGTGTCAATGAATGTTGTAAACATAAACAATGCATATTATCATGTTATGAGACACATCCCCCATTCACCCTAACCCCCACCCACCACCCATCCCCTACCCACACACACGCACCCAGGCACACATACATCCCCCACCGATCCACCCATCCCCCACCCACACACATCCACCGATACACACACACACATCTTCAATCCACCCACATACAACCCAGGCACACTTACATGCACCAACCCACTCACCCCACCCACACATCCCCCACACACACACATGCCCCACCCACACACATCCCCCACCTACACACATCTGCCCATCCATCCCATAACCAACACACACTCAACTATCCACCCACACCCCCAACTACCCAAGTAAGCATACATCCCCCACCAACACATCCCCACCCACATCTCCCTGCCATCCCACACATCCCATATCTACCCACACACACTTGCCGCACCTACACACACACATCCCCACTTACACACATTCCCCCACTTACACAATCTCCTCCACCCACACAATCTTCCCCAATCTCTCACACATCCCGCACCCAGCCAGACATCCGCCACTTACACACATCTCCCCACCCATCCCATAATCCGCACACACTCACCCACCCACCTACACAACCCAACCACCCAGTCAAGCACACATCCCCCACCCACACATCTCCACCAACACACACACACACACACATCTCCCTGCCATCGCACACATCCCGCACCTACCCACACACACTTGCCGCACCAACACACACATCCCTACTTACACACATCCCCCACCCACACAATCTCCCCCACTTTCTCACACATCCCTCACCCACCCACCCACACCCCACCCACCCCCCAACCTACACACACTCACCAACCCGCACACCCTCCACCCACCCCCCAACCTACACACACTCACCAACCCGCACACCCTCCACCCAAACTCTACGCTACCAATGCTAAACCTGGACAATCACAGAATTTAAAAAAAAAAAGAGAAAAGAAAAATTACAACAACAGAAGTGTATGTATACACAATGCATCAAGAAGAGAGACAATCAGAAATGAAGAACTCAGGACTAAAGTGGGGGTTACAACAGCGATAGATTTCATCAGAAAATAGCAAGTTAAATGGTTTCACCATGTAACTATATTACTAACCAACAGTATACCACAACAAGCAATGATGTACAGACCAAAAGGAAGCAGAAGAAGAGGCTGGCAAGGTAAACGTTGGAATCTCGATATATGAAGCCCAAAAACTGGCACTCGGCATCTGTTTATACTTCACCTCGACGCAATCTACAAGAGGAACAAGATGAGATGAGATGAAATAAAATATATGGTTTTTGTTTAGATGCCTTGAGGCGTATTGGGTATATTTTGATAGTGCTATATTTTTATAAGGCAATCCATACATTTTTGGTGATGTGATAAATATCACATAGGCCGTCATTATTTTGAGGAAGACGTCAATAGTCCATGTTTCCAAACATGAAGACTGCCCTTCGTGGCCGTCGTAATTGCAACGAGCAGGATTTGGTAATTTAACTGGATTTTTAATTCCGGGCCTGATGGGTGGGGCTGGGGGGGGGGGGGGGGGGCGGGGAAGGGAATTCTACAAACTAGACTTCTTCTTCTTCTTCTTCTTCTTCTTCTTCTTCTTCTTCTTCTTCTGATGATGATGATGATGATGATGATGATGATGATGATGATGATGATGATGATGATGATGATGATGATGATGATGATCTTCTGCTATTGCTATGCGTCTATTCCGACATAGATCGCAAACGGCGGGTTCGCCCAGAGCTTTTCTAATAGGGTCATTCCAGCTAGCCGGATTTCCTCCCTCAATTCGACGAAGCCAGGTCAGTCTTGTAGGAGACCACTAACAGCTTGGCGGGGAAGAGATGGGAGAAGTGCGTCGCCTTGATTGGTAAATGCGTAGAGGAATACAGTTCACACCAATTTACAAGTATAGACTTGGTCTCGTTCATAACGAAGTGTAAAATTATTCGACCCTCACGCATATATACTCAGAGAGAGAGAGAGAGAGAGAGAGAGAGAGAGAGAGAGAGAGAGAGAGAGAGAGAGAGAGAGAGAGAGAGAGAGAGAAACAGACAGACAGACAGACAGACAGACAGACAGACAGACAGACAGACAGACAGACAGACAGAGAAAGCTATAGAAGACAGACAGACGGACAGATAGACAGACCGAGCAGAAAGACAGAGATACAATTTTCGCATATAGAACCGAGTGTATGAAAAAATTGTTAATTACATTAACAAAGACCGGAAGCTGTATATTTTAGTGAAAATGCAGAGGGAAGGTTCCCTTTGTAAATAAATTATATCTCTAACGTAGACTGCCAGACAGGGCGAGAAATTTGCGACATCGTGCAATATTTGACATTTAGCAATACATCTTAAGCTTATGAAATCTGTATGGAGGAAAGGTCAATTGCAAGATGAAACACTAATTGAGTCTGAGATTCTGAAATGAAGAAAACGTGTGTCAAATCGCAAATAGACAACAGCGATAATAAAGACAGCATCAACAAACAGAACATAATGTTTTGTTATTATTCGTTTGTTTGATTTTTGTTTGTTTTCCAGGCCGTTGTTATGTGAGAATAATAACACATCGATTTACACAGAGTGACAAGATGAGTCTGGAGCAAACTGAGTTAAAATAATAATATTATGGTTCCAGGTCAGAAAGAATTAAAGTAAAAACTCTCTATCTAGTTAGATAAATGACAAGTGGGTTGAGATCAGATAGAGCTAAAGTAATGACACAATTGGACAAGAGCAGAAAACAGTAAAGTGATGTCTATGTGGGACAGGGTCACAAAGAGGTGAAGAAATGACTAATGGGTTGGGGAAATGACTAATGGGTTGGGGAAATGACTAATGGGTTGGGGAAATGTCCAATGGGTTGGGGAAATGACTAATGGGTTGGGGAAGTCTCCATGGCGAAGTGGTCACACCGTCTGCCATGCGCTTTGAAGGTTGTTGATTCGATTTCAAGCTACGTCTTTCGGTTCGCGAGTGTACTTGTATTTTTCTCGGAGACTCCAGGGGATCGTCGCTGGAGCTACGGAGTTCGTGCTCTGTGCGACGCTTTAGGCAGGCCGCCCCGTGGAAAGAGACCGGGCCATATGAGATAAACCCGGTGAAATGAAGTCTCGATCCTCTCGACTTGTAAGACATTTTTTTAAACTGGAGAGAATCCTAAAGAGCTAAACAAATGACACTGGGGGGGGGGGGGGGGGGGTAAGGAAACATTAAAGTAATGAATATATGGGCCTGGGTCAGAATTAATTGAAGTGATGATTAAATAGGTTTTTGTTGAACTAATAAGTGGGCAGAGGGGAGATTATGTATCGGCAATAGAGGATTGGGTAAAAAAGAGTTAAAGCAATGACTTTATGAGCCTGGATCAGAACGACTTAACATCATTAATGTATTAGTCCGGGCCAAATGGATCTAATGTAATGAAATAGTTGGTTAGTTTATCAACGAATTATCCCCATTGCACATCGAACTATTAGTCCATAAGTGATCAGATCTCCCCCCTCAGTATCTCCCTCAGCGTGTAGAGACTAATGAAACCAGTTCTGTATTGGCTGACTGTTCTTCTGTGGCTCCCCGCATGACGCTCTTGTCTACTTTCACACCGTTTGACCTGATGTTCTTACATTCTGATGACAGTTGCAGGGTTACATGCATCCATATCTTGAGTCGTTTGCTCGACCTGCCTCCCTGAGAGGTTCCAGACTGTCAGCCTGTGCCATTTATCGTCTACGGCCCACAGCAGTCAAGCCAGTTAGTCAATCTTCTCATTCACTTCCTCTTACACCCGCATGTCCTGCCACAAACACGGCACAGATATGAGTCAATCCTGACCTTCTCAGAAATTCAAGCGATTGCCTTCGGGCGCTGGCCATCTCGATCTTCTTTAGCGTACTGATGGATCAGTGAAAACGAAATCATACATGAGTGAACGTGTGTGTCTCCAACTTTGTTATTGCCTTTGATACTGTTAAACCACGGCAAAACCTCCACTGCTAAACCACGGCAAAAGCTCTACTGTTAAACCACGGCAAATGTTCCACTGTTAAACCACGGCAAATGTTCCATGTTAAACCACGGCAAAAGCTCCACTGTGTTTATTGTAATGTGATTCGGTATTCGACTATACCACAGGTAGAAGGGCTTAAAGTCTTACATATATGCGTCCAGTGCAGCGGGGGTTAAAACAGTTAGTAAATGAGTTCGCTTACAAGGAGTTAAGTAGCGTTGATTTGGAATTACAAGGAATATTATGGGAAGGGTGGAGGAGAATGGCTGTTGTTAAGTAGAACAAAGACATTTATAGAAATTACAAGTACAAAATAAGGAGCGATGAAGGAGCTGTGGCTAGAGCCACAACGAGGTGGATTGTCTTAAATATTGATTGACATGGCATTTCGTGTTAAATTCCCTCTTAATTAATTTGATGTTTGTGGGTGCGTAAAACCGAATCATACTAATTTTGTTTGTGGTTATAAATGTTGTTTTTATTCTCCAACTCACTGCTTCCCACTATATTAGTGCGTTCTCCGCTTCCTTACATAAAATTTGGGTCACTTGTTCACTTTGTGGTAAGGGAAATATCCTCAGCATGGTCTGCAAACTGAATTGTTTCATATTCGATTAGAAGCTGTTAGCCTGTCTTTCCACCTTATTTTGTATAATCCCACATTTTTAATAGCATAGCATGTCATCTGTTACACCATCTGTGCTGTCTTCTCCCCTAATGTATGCATGCATAGTTCTAACATTTCATATGCCAATTGTGGACATTTCCCAAGGTAAGAAAGTAATATCCAAAGATAATAACCGGAGTGTATGGTAGGTTACAATGTTACTATTTTTTGCTTCTACTGATGGCCTCTCTAACACACGTCGAATGCTGCCGGTATTTGTCGAAGAAACACTATTCGACTCCAAAACTGGTTGGTCGTAACAACTCCCTCAGAAAATACAAGCTTATCGCCTCTGGCGAATACATGGTACATCCGTAAATATCACTGCATCTATATCATGTATATATTCAGTAACCAATGTATTCCTGTAACTACCATAGCAGAAGGAAGCTATTCCCAGAATCATTTACCGAGAGGGACAGCTCCCAATAAGGGATCATTGAAAGGTGTAAGAACATGTAACTTTTCTTCATCATGTGTAATATTTTCGAGAATACACATCTTCCGGAATATACTCTTAGCTAGCTCCAAATATGAATATTCTCGCTTGAGCCTGCTTCTCCACCCTCCCTCTAACTGTTTGTGAAGGGAGTGGGCAATGTCCAGCTAGACAGCCACATTGGGAAAAGGTTAACACAATAATAAATTGATTATGTGGTTGTTTCGGGATTTGAAATTTAAATATTGAGCACAACCCACTACTGGCAACGCCGATCGCATTCTGGTATGAACCTAAGGCCTATCCACGTCAATATGGAAGCACTATACTCGAGTTTCGCCCTCATTTGAGCTCGTCAGTAGTGCATATCCCTGACCGGATCCGGAAACAGTCCCGGATCACGCGTGTGAAGCGGGTGTGTAACTACGCGGCACACACTGGACACACCAAATTATCACAACAGAACATCACAACGCTACCCATCGTAGGCTATGCTCAAGATTGCCCAATCGCCGCGACCGACGTCCGTCAATCGATGGGATCCGAACGATCAGGACTTCTCACTGGCAAGGAACACCAGGCCTCCTAAATCCAGTGAGCAATAATCAATTGATTATGTGGTTGTTTCGGGATTTGAAATTGATTCATTCGGGATTTGATTCTGTTGTGATAATTTGGTGTGTCCAGTGTGTGCCGCGTGGTTACACACCCGCTTCACACGCGTGATCCGGGACTGTTTCCGGATCCGGTCAGGGATATGCACTACTGACGAGCTCAAATGAGGGCGAAACTCGAGTATAGTGCTTCCACAATAATAAATGTCAAGGAGTCAGATGAACGGTTCATAGCATGAAGGACGGAATTACTTAAACAGACAATAACCGAAACACAAACATATACAAACAACGGACAAATGGACGTCGAATGGAGACACAAGTAAACAAACCCAAGCTTGTACCAACAGACAGCCACATGCAGCGACAAGTTAATCAGTAGTAAATGTAACAAGATGTTAGACGGGGAAAGCAGTGATTGTCCAACCGTCAGGCTCATAAATAAACTGATTTATTTGGATTTTGTTTTCCCGGGATTTGAGATTTAAACATTGCGCACAACCCACTACTAGCAACGCTGATCGTATTGCGGTACGGAGCGAACACACAAGTCTGGTGCTTCCAATTAATGTGGACAAGGCCTTAGGTTTGTACCGGAATACGATCAGCGTTGCCAGTTTTGGGTTGTGCTCAATGTTTAAACATAAATAAACTCTGTTCGCCATAGAAGGTAGAGCATACATCTCATTGTTTAGCAGGAAGAATCTCTGTCGCATCCCTGAAAAATGCGCATGGCTTTATGTTGTACTATACCCAACCTTGTAATCAGTGCGTTCCTCAGCGTGATAATTGGTTGTTCATAGTAAAACAGATAGAAGATCATTTCCTGGTACAGCCTATTTTATTCAGTCTGCAACAATTTCAGCCTCCTATTAATCTGGCTGCTTCCGTCTAGAATGAATCTAAATGACACGATAAAACTATACACCGAGCTTCCCTTATCACTCCCTTCATATGGATTATATGAGATTACTCTGGAATCAGTCGTTAATGGTTTACTTCCATTTTGGCTTTTAGTTTGGGAGGTAAAAGCCAGGTTTTTCGCACTAAAGTGAAAATTGGTTTGTTCTTATTCGTTTTAACTATGACTGAGAGGTTATTTGCTCTTTTTGCCCGTCTCTGGTAATGTCTTGCTCTCTTTGTATCGTGAAGATCTAGATTGCTGCGAGTCTGTTTTGATATCTCTCGCACTTGATGAGATGAAGTCGTTGCCACCACTATTACAGTCACGTCTGCAGATCTTAACTAGCTAACTCAGGCCATCCCCATGCTTGACCTAAATGAAGGTAGGAGTAGCACACGGTGACTCGTCTTCATCTAAGAGACACTTACTAATGTACAGATGAAACGTGAGGTGCTCAGGTCGCTCAAACAAAGAAATACCATGTCCAACATGGCGTCTGCACATGTATCCTCTTGTTCGCCATGACCTCCTTTTGGCAATGAACAATCAGATATTGACTAGATGTACATGATACTGCAATGGAGGATCCAGGTCTCGACTGCACCACACATGTAATCACAAAGGCAAGTTGATAGTTAGTTAGTCGACAGATCATCCTCATTGCACATCGAACCATTGAGTCCATAAGTGCTCGGTTACAGTCCTCAGTAATTCCCGCAGCGTGTAGCGGCTAACGACGCCAGTTCATTGTGGGTCGGTTTTTACATATTCTTTGGCTTCCTGTGTTCTTGTTTGGCCATGTAACAAGCTATGTGGAGGGTCCCAAATAACTATGTCTCAATTTTCTCATGTATATTTCATAGCCCTGGCTTTAAATAGGTCTTTCCCTGCCAACCCTCCTCCGTTTCCCCCGGACTCACTGTCACTCTCTATTCGACCTAAGGACCTATTTCCTGCAGGGTCGTTCTGGCTGACACGCATACAACATGACGTTCTTCAACATATTTGTAATTGTAAATTTAATAACTCAATACATAACAGCACAGAAAAAAAAAATATCTGACAATTAACTCATAAACATCTACACACAATCTAGAGAGAAAACTAGTCCATACAATATCAACACAAATATAAATCTCCTAGATCATCGTTTTCCATATTGTCCCATGAATTCACAACCACCTCATGGCAAGTTCTCTGGTCTTTATTTCCCGCGTAGGTTGTTCGAACAACAGGGTTCCATAAATCCAGGATTCCAAGTTTCCGTGGCCTACACGAATGTAGTGTGTCCAATGGTTAGGGAAAGTGCCCTGGGATCACGTGGCACAATTTTGGTGGGGAAATACTCAAGGAGAATAAATAGGATATATGTACGGGTGTGTCAGTGACTTAGGCGGGATCTAGCCCAAAATGCAAACATACTCGATCCCAGCTCAACGAAACGCCTGCCGAGGTGTCTGAAAGTATTCGTTCGGGCCCGCCGTGGTTCTATCTGGTATAGCCCAACAGCAGCAGGGACTTCATAGTAAACATAATGTTCTATGTCGATGCTCTGTCGAAACTTCCGGCTATATTCGCCGTCAAAAGAAGGATCCTGTAAAGTTAAAACAATTTTGAGAGCTTCTGGTGTAAACTTCAGATACAGCCGGCATGGAGATTCCAATGGTCTCAGCATGTCGGTTGCCATACATAAAATCCATACAATTACCTAGTATTCAATTGTCTTCATACCAAACTCCTCTCCACACTCATACCATGCCTTTATTAATATTGGGCACATACCTTCTCAGGCTTCCCTCTCACTTGCAAACCTTGCCTTTCTCACGACAAAGCTATTGTGGAGTAGTGTGCGTAATTATGTATGTTTCCTACTCTTAACTAATAACATAATAGTGGGTCTGTATGGACCGCAGTGAATCTCCCTCCCCCATCCCTAGCAAGAACAGGAAAGAGGAAACTACCCTGTCCGGCCGCCGCTCTTGTCTGAGCTGTCACCGCAATGTATCGGCCGTGTCTCACATAACCCATATATTCAGATGAGTTCAGGTTCTCTCAGGGAGACAGGGAAGTCCATTTATACTCCCAACATCCTCCTATCGACCAAGAACCACCCGGTCCACCTGCCCCCCCCCCCCCCCCATCAGCCGAAAGACGAAAGAGATAGCACAGTGGATCGCCTCTTCTGGCTCAAGAAGATATAACTCAGATGGGTGGAACCGGTCCCCACGGAGCCCTTCCCCTCGACATGTCATAGCTATAGAATGTTTATATTCAAATGAAAGATGACACTAAACAGAGGTAAAGCCATAGGAAGAAAGATAGCCCCCCACCCCCTTATCCGCCGCCAAGAATATGCGACATCATCTGGGAAAAGATATTGCCCCGATTTGTTCCCCCGCCATGCCCAGATCTAGACGCTTAGCCAAATTGGCAAGACTGCCGTTTCACCAATTCGTCTCATTATTTGAGACGACCAAGCTTAATATGCTCAAGACTGGCAGGACCAATTAATCTAAAATTACCTTTTATACCCCAGCCGTAGGATGCGGCACTTTATCTGTAAAATTCTTTAAAACTTTAATACATTGTGCCGACCACAACCGACAAGGTTGACAACGGACTTTTCACGCCCAAACCATTACCCTAGGTCTTATTTGGTGCAAGGCGCGCCATTGGGTTTTCCCGAAGAACAGATAGATTTCAAAGTATTCGTGTCAAATGCTCGGGTTATGAAAGTACTCCAGAGAATCCCACTCCGAAGGAATTGAGCGGATAGGTATGAGGACATGGGCCACTGGGGTTTCGCTACAGGCCACACCTCTTGTAATTTGCTGTTCCCGCATCCTGACCATAGTTGTAGATTCACAGTACTCACTTGGTTCTTCTGAACGACTTAGTTCTCGTTTAAACTAATTAACTAACTGTTCAGAATAATATCTTTTTTGGTTGTCACATTTTAAGGAGGACGTTTTAAGCTTAATAGTTAGAAGGAACTAAATACACTTAATTGAAATACGAGTGGTAGCTAGTTCAGAGTAATGCTTGTGAATACATAACCATTATGTTAATTCCGAACGTATAAACACACAACCACCTGAGTTATGTAGGAACAACTGGGGGGGGGGGGGGGGGGGTCCTTTTTAAAGGAGCTGGAGACATTTTCTGGGCACGTTATGATCAGAAATAACAACAGAACGAGGTGACAACTGGCAAGATTAAGGGAAAAGGAACAAGGGGTAGGCATATAAGTAAATATCTGAATGACTTGGTCACATGGTATGGTCGATACAAGAGCACATAGCTGATCTACCACTCTGGTGCCAGTGTGAGATGGTGAAACATGACCGCTCACTCTTATCGGCATGGGCCATGATGATGATGATGATGACGATGATGATGATGACGATGATGATGAGACATCCTCAGTTCGCGTGGGGTAAATTACATGTTTGCGCCTGAAGAACGTTTATATGACCATTCTACATGTATTATTTTAAGCTTTATACAATTTACACAAGAAGGTTCCACCCGATTATTGAGCATTAAGTGCATACTATATATATATATATATATATATATATATATATATATATATATATATATATATATATATATAATCATTATTTTGTAATTTTCTATTATCCTATAGACAGCCTTAAATAGAGAAGATAGAAAAGTGTAGACCCGTCGATACATGGTGTCTGCAGCAAAGTTCCATACCAACCTGAAGGAACATTTCAATAGAAAGCTGTAAACATGTCGATCTGTGTCGGCAGCAAAATTCGATACCTTCCTGTAGACAAACGTGATGGAAGCTCCATGGACACCACAAAGAGGCTTGAAAATCAAATCTTGCGCACTAATCAATCCTTCTCACGCAAGCTGTTGATCTGGACAGAACATGCAGACTGATAGTCATGTGTTCGAATCCCCATCGAGGCGGAGAGTGCTTGTTTCAATGTAACTGAACTTCCAGGTTGACCAGCCTTAAATGGCTTCCAAGAGTTGTCCAAGGAAGTAAATGCGGCGGATGTGATATTAAACATATCACTCATCCAGTGTTGATTCGTGTATACAAAGATGGTTACAGCACCATATACCAAAGACGCCTCCAGGCTTGGAGAAATGGCATTTCAAACACAGGGTAGGTCCGCATGGCCGAATGTGTAAGAACGCGTGTTCTTAAACATCCGTTGTGCTGATGCCGAGGTAAGCGGTTGAACCCCTACACCGGACAGCTGGACGAAATTATTGACTTGTCGTCCTTGACTTGAGGACGTAAATTACAAGTACCTCTGAAGTCGGAGTGGGTTAGCCTGATGGCGAGGGACTCTGTTTATATGGAAAGCTAATCCACACGCAAAATTCATTCCGTCTTTACAAAAAAATAGTGTGTATGGACTACGCTTGAGTTCAAAGCGAACGAGCGCAAATAAACACACACACACACACACACACACAAGCGAATAAAATGCTCCTCAGCGTCCAAAGCCGCGTCATCAACATACAGTAGATTGTTATTGTTATAACTTTCCTCAATGTACCTATCTTAATAACCAAGCTGTCTAAATATTGAGTTCTTGTTGTGTTCTTAATTTCGTCCAGTAGATTATTAATATTCTTCGGTAACATCTATATATCTATATTCAAATTCCCATATGTACTTGTTAATTGGTTTGTTAAATACCAAAATATCACTACCAGAGCAACTTGTGTCCTTTTTAAAATTTTATATCATCATAATTTTTTAAATACTCACCTTCTGTGATCTCTCTCTCTCTCTCTCTCTCTCTCTCTCTCTCTCTCTCTCTCTCTCTCTCTCTCTTTCTCTCTCTCTCTCTCTCTCTCTCTCTGTATATTCATTGGCACCTTGCCCTCTTGACAGACGATAGTTTGTGCTATAAAATGGCTAAATAACTTTTACCTATAGCGGTAGCGAATGCGACTGATAAGGCCAATTCGCGCTGTAAATGTCCGTTCACAGTGAGTACATGTGAACACGTGGTCATTTCCACCATGATGCACCATCTTACGTCTCACACGCTCGGTGTGTGACTTATCTGCAATAATTTTCTCCTTTGTCTTTATTCCATTTCTGATGTTTGCCCTCCATGCAACACGTTCAGCGGCGACTTGCTCCCAATGTGCATTATCAATGCCTGTATCAATCATGTCCCGCTTACACACATCTTTGTATCGTGGTAGAAGCCGACCTATATATATATATATATATATATATATCTTGACCTATCTGTTTGGTATATGTTGACATATATGTTGAGATATGTTGACAAACCTGTTTGGTATATGATGACATATCATTCGTCTGTCGACAATACTTTGTTTTTGTTGCACTGCGTTATATGTGTTGTTTTCATTTTACTCACACACTGAATTTATTAGTTTCTCATTTCAAATTTTGTTGTTGATAATACTGCTGTATTCTATGCACATGGAAGTTCAGGTTTTATTCTTTACATTTAATTTTTCTGATTACATAAGATCACATTTCTCTTGTCAATATTGTCTGAAACATTTCTAATGATGTTTTCAGTATATGAGTTAAACTAATAAGGGGAAACGATAAAACTTTTTCTATACCACTGTAACGTATCAAACCAGCCGGCCATACCATCACATAATCTCACATCTGCATTTTGTTCACTCTATAGTGTTTTAATGGCCAGTATTATTGTAACGGGAAGCCCATTTTCTGTTTCATTATATTCCATAATTCTTCATGTTGTACCGAGACAAGTTGGTTTTAAGACGTCTATAAAGCAAGAGTACAACCAAGTAGCTGGTCTCCGTGGCCTAAACGCTTGCAAACACGATTCATGAGCTGCTTACCACGCGTTTGAAACGCAGCGACGACAGATTTGGCAGCAGACCGCGTCGCGCTGGCGTTTTAACGTTTTGGTATTGGAGTTGGTCGTTCGGAAAGCAATGGCAAATTACTGAAGTAAACCTTGCGAAGACATCAACAACAGCAGTAAAATGCTGGTGTTGACAGCGATGTCCTGTAAATTGGATATGGAAAGAAAAAACACCCAAGTAATCCTCCCTTTTTTCTTTAAAAATAGTTGCTGGCGTCTGCGAGCGCTGCTTGCTTGTGTTCGTTGGCTTGAGCTCCAACGCGAAGTCCTGTATGTCGGATGAAGGCATCCTGTTGTCCAACATCAGTGTGATGTCATACATGACCTGAGGTTTGCGTGAGTATCCGTTGTCCCATGTCTGGCTTATTGGTGTGCAGACTGGTGGTTCCTCGCCGTACAGGCAGACACTCTCCGACTTCGGAGAAATCAGCGATCCTACTGAGAGCGCAATTTCACAATCAAGACATAGAGGTTTTGAAGTCAGTAGAACGTGGTTTAGGTGAAGATCGCTTTGCACTAATTTTCACAATTGTATGATCGTCAGCCATTCAGAATACGGTGGTAAATTATTTTTTCGCATATCCTTTACAGAACATGGCTGTCAACACCAGCATTTTACCATTGTCATTGATTTCTTGGCAACATTACGCTCAGTAGTTTACCACTGAGTGGTAAATTACTGCACGTAAATTGTCTAGAAAATCTCAAAGCGGGTAATAAATGCAGGGACTGACTGCTGTATCCTCTAGGCGACATGCAAGTAACTTGTTAAATATGTTGCCACGTGTACCTCTGTTTAGTCTAAAGCCAATTTGTTTTGTGCATGTTTTCATCTATTTTCTGAACATGTCTGCCTATGACTATTGTTTTAATAAAATCTAATGTGCTTGATATCTCAGTGCAATTTTTTTTTTTAAATTGGTAAATAATGACATGTCGTGATTTATGTGTTGGGATCTATATTGTTTTTACCATTTATTGGTCAATTTTCTGTATCCTATATCCTTATTGCCGGCTTCGTGGCTTAGAGGTTATGACTTTTCTCCGTAATCTCGTATATTCTCGTCGGTAACGTGATGACGGTGAGAATCAGCAGTGGTTCGAATCGCATCGGTAACTTACGGGGTATATGAGCCGGCCGCTCAGAAAGCAATGGCAAACTACTGAGCGTAATCTTGCCAAGAAATCAACATACAGCTGAAAGATGCTGGTGTTGACAGCGATGTCCTGTAAAGGATATGTTAAAAAAAAAATATCCGTATTACATGACGTGTGATATATTCTCACACTCTGATGTATTCTGAACACATCTTGGCAATATCGGTTTTATCGGGCTGCTTGCTTACTGCCCACTCGACTTCGTCTAGTGTTGGTTCTAAGTCTTTCTCATTGACATTTCATTAAGTACATATGTGTCTTTACCATGTTTCTTTTTATATACTTAACTGCAGTAGTCTTTCCATCTTTGAGGAATTTCTAAATATTCTGTTGCAGATTATTACACTTGTGTCTTTTATAAAACGAATCTTGGTTGTAAAGTTTAAAGTCATTATTTTCATTTCGTTGAACGTTTCCTCATTTCGTCATTTCCTCGGGTGTTCTGAAATCACTGCACTTTGGACTTGAAGAAATTGCATCCTGTCTGTTTGTATCTGCTTTCTGATGTCTCTTGCTGGCTTGTATTATCCGCCCCTGTCTCACAGTTTCGATGTTCCTTTTGCTGTTTGCTCTTGTCTCTGTATTATAAGCTCGAAAGCGTATACGTGTGTTGCGTGCGTGTGTGTGCGCGTGCGTGTGAGATGCAGGCGTGCGTGCATATATGTGCGCGTTTTCAGAGACTCCTCCACTTAGAAAACTTCGAACAAATAGGCTTAGCGCTTATAGATTCGCCAAAAAAGTAGTGCTGCTCATGTAAATAACAGTGATCATTATACACAATAATAAAACGACATTTTGAGATATAATCCGCAAATCCACTCATACAGTGCCAAATAAAGCATACAAGTCTTCTTTGTCCACTGCAACTACCATTCAGGAGGCCCAGGCGAAATCAGTTGTTTTTGTCGATAATGTTGCCCAGCCTAGCCGGGGCTAGCCTACCCTGAGGAAAATCAATAGGCGTGGATCCTAACGTTATTTTCTGCGACGTCAGCAGTGAAGTTAAAGCTGACATTTCCTTGCTGTAAATAATCTCTGCTTGTCGTGTATTCATTTCATGATACTCTACCAGAATCCATGGCTAACACTGGCATTCGGTCTGTCAGAATATATGGGATTCGGTTTAGACAAGTGTATAACATTCACACAGTTCTATAGATAAAACTACAGTAATGTACAGCAGCAGTTCCAAAACTGTCTCTCATTATATAAGTATAGTTTCAGCTACCAAATCAAGACCGCACTCTACTACTGAATCAGCGTATCTCCTAGAGTGTCTTCTTCTTCTTCTTCTTCTTCTTCCTCTTCTTCTTCTTCTTCTTCTTCTTCTTCTTCTTCTTCTTCTTCTTCTTCTTCTTCTTCTTCTTCTTCTTCTTCGGGAATTATTTTGTTTGTTTTGTATTCATGAACTTGGCCTCCCAATCAAAACAAAATTGGGTACCATGATATTTATGGGAAATAAAGTCTGAAGGTCTGATATTGAAATATATAGTGAAAGTATGGACTGAAACGTTATGTAGATCCTGCTATTATTTATGCCAGTGAATCTTGGAATGCGAAAAAACAACAACAACAACAAATTAGAAGAACGTGGGCGTCAATGGAGATCTGGTTTCTGAGATGAATACTGCAAATAACTGGACCGCCAGAGTAGCTAACAACGAGTGTTTAGAAAAGGAATGAAGAACATTATATAAATATTTAAGTGTAAGACACAACATGTTCATTAGTCACGTTACGAAAAGAGAGGCATTGAAAAACATCGTGACGTTAGGACAGATCAGCTGTACAAGAGGCAGCGACAGGCCGAGAAAAATGAAGCTGAATTGCCTAACAGCTTGGCTTGGAGAATCATCATCTATACAATTGAACTAGAATACCAAGGACGGAGATCTGTGTAGATCTGCAGAGATACGTGAACGCCTGAACTATTTGATAGGGCACATGATGATTATCTATGGGGTGTCAAGATGTCTATAAAAATATGGTATTGGCACTAATAATGGAGTTGTATATGCCTGGGAAGAGAGGAAGAGAAAGTCCAAAGAGAAGATGGGTGCAGGATGTGGCGGATGATCTTCAGATGGGTGTTATCGGACGCGGGACATCTTGCTTATGATCGAGAGGTTTTCCTGAAGGTTGTTATTCGAGCGAGGTTCTGCAAAGGACATGCTACTGAATGAATGAATGAATGAATGAATGAATGAATGAATGAATGAATTGTCACCATATATCTAATACGTCCCAGGGCATGAAAAAACGTACTTTTACCTTTTAACACATAGATTGAGCAGTGAGCTGTTAGAGTTTTAACACATACATTGAGCGGTGAGCTGTCAGAGTTTTAACACATACATTGAGCGGTGAGCTGCCAGAGTTTTAACACATAGATTGAACAGTGAGCTGCCAGAGTTTTAACACATAGATTGAACAGTGAGCTGCCAGAGTTTTAACACATACATTGAGCGGTGAGCTGCCAGAGTTTTAACACATAGATTTAGTGGTGAGTTGGAGTTTTAACACACAGATTGAGCAGTGAGCTGCCAGAGTTTTACCACATACATTTAGCAGTGAGCTGTCAGAGTTTTAACACATACATGAGCGAATTCGTCCAGTTGGAGATCAAACTCATGACTACCGGATCGGCAGGCGAGTATCTAGACACTACTTACCGAGGCCCCCTAACAGTGAAATATGCATCACATTTCTCTAACCATATTGTGATGTTCATCTTATTCTAGCCAGACTGGAGAGAGTCTATCAGTGAAATCCATCTGTGATTACTTAAGATGCTTGATAGTAGGATTGTTCTAATGTCTATGGTAAATTCAAAATATCTGAATAAAATGGTATGATAAAATCACCGATGTGGGTGGGGCTCATGGAAAGAACTAGACAAATACCGATGAACCAATAGGTTAAGAAAAGACACTGGCGCTGTATAGGCTACACACTGAGAAACCCCTAGAATAGTATAACCAGAAAAGCCTGTCTGGAACTAATAGGGTAAAAGGTATAGAGGAATACCCCAAGTCTCATGGAGAAGAGAAGCAGACAAAGAAATGACATAGCAACATGGGATAGCTAAAGATAGGAAGGCTTGGAGTGAATTGTTTCGTCGACTTTGCCTCAATACGTGACAAAGAACAAGAGAAGAAGAAGACAAAATAGGAATACATTCCATCTTATTTCTTCCCTGCGCCTCTCCTATGTGATATCTCCCACGCCGAATTATTGAAACGTCTGTTAATTAGAACATACACCCCCACATGCACATTTGTGAAGAGAAGTACATTTGTTAGTTACGATGAGATTTTAGATCGAGCCATCTATCGGCAAAAATAACATTTCTAGAATGAACTCATGTAAACAATTACTATTTAGCGTGATGACTCCGACACTGACGCACCAGCATGAGCTGAACGTGGGTGGATTGTCAGATATAACTGATCCTCGGATTCAATAGCCAAGCCAAGGCAGTAAAATCCCGCCTCAAAATATTTATTGTCAATGAACGGTATTTAATTTACTAATACTTTGGATGTTAGCAGAAAACGGTACAACCATAATCTTCTCCCATGATATAGTTTAACAACTACTGTGCAAAAAGGGAGAAATCATTCACTGGTATTGAAAGGCAATTATAGTGAAGGAAAATAAGAAGTAGAGATAAGAGGAATACACGACGATATCCAAGTTGAAAGCTATACATAGCTGTAACCGCCATACAGTGACAGCGCCTCGCTGAAGGCACACGTATATTTCTAGTTGAATGTAATTCTTTCATTTACTGACAATGAGTGCCTATCAGGCCCTGTGCATTTATTGCTCGTTAGGTACATTAGCCTCCGGAACTTCTCATAAATAAATGTTGCCGTGTGCTAGATATCACACGACGGTACCGACCAACCATTTCTGTTCTGCTGACTATTGTTTTATACAACACTCAGCTTACAGACCAGACATATGCGTGCGAATGTCTCTCTCTCTCTCTCTCTCTCTCTCTCTCTCTCTCTCTCTCTCTCTCTCTCTCTCCCTCCCTCTCTCTCTCTCTATGTGGGTGTGTGTGTATATATATATATATATATATATATATGGGTGATATAGTATATGGTATATATAGACGGCAAGGTGCCAATGTCATATTAAAAGTTATTATGCCTTTTTAAAGCACAAACTATCGTCTGTCAAGACGGCAAGGTGCCAATGTCATATATGGGTGATTGTGTGGGTGTGGGTGTAGGTGTGGGTGTGGGTGTGTGTATATTTTTTAACCTATGTTTAATGAACATAGGTTTTTCAGACCTGCTGCACTATAAAGTGTAAGAGGGTCGATTTCATTGCACTCTGTTTAATCCATATGACTTGATCTCTTTCCCTAGAGCGGCCTACCAAAATCCTTGCCCGGAGCACGAATTCAGCAACTTCACTGACCGCACGAAGTCTCTGAAACAAAAACTGCACTCGTAAATCGAGAAGCCTGAAAACGAACCCAGCACATTCAGAACGCCAGGCAGACGGTTTGGCCATTTCGGGATGAGATCCCTAAAGGTACAGGTGACATCTTTAGGCCATAGTTGTCAGATCCGGTGGCTAATGATGACACCATTTAAAATTTCTCTGGATGGTCGTGAGTGGAACGGACAATCAATACCTGCCAATATATTTCTCATTAAACGTGAATGCCATGTTCGTTATCCCGACAGCTTCAAATAATCACCCCTGCCTAATTTTTGTTTTTATCTTCTTTATTAAAAAAAAAAAAATTAATTATATAATTCTATTTCAAACCGTTTCATTGTTTTTATCTGTGATAAGATGTATTAATTTAGATTCACTGCCTTTAAAGATTTTTTTCTTTTATGCATCTTTAAAGGAAAAAGTCCCGTGGTAGCCAAGTGGTTAAACCTTCGCTGTCTAGTTCGTTGGGCTTAGATTCACGTCGTCATCAGGGTGGAATGTGAAAATAGACTGAAGGTCCTCGATCAATCAAGCCTATTTTAGGTACCAAGTAATATCTTGTGGAGTAAAGGCGATCGGTGTAATACTGACCCCATCAGTGACTGAGTGCCGATTGGTTTATAAAACACAGAACTAACACCAAATGTCCCATGCACCTTCAGCCGAGTGAGAGGGTCCACCACAAGTGTTAACTGGGATCTTTTCCCGAAAGCTAACAGAAATAAGTCAAGGATCCTGTGCCGCAAATTGCGACATTTGTGGTATAGCTAAATAAGTGCCGTGGAATGCTTAATCGTCTTAAGCGACTTCCCGTTTCTGTGCATGGGCTTTATCGCCGAAATATTGTCATTGCATTATAATTCAACATCTCTGTTACCATTTTAACAACTTTGAAGTTATAACTGTGACACGTCCCTACTTCTCATTTTCGCTCATTCATGTTCGTTTGTTCCAAACTTACTTTTTGGTTGGCACATGGGTGCTAGCTCCAGGTTTATGTAAACAATTAGCAGCTGACTGGGTGATGTGGTCAACACCACACCCGCAGTCTTTATTTCCCAGAACACTTCCTGGTACCCAATTTAGGCTGCCTCGACGACAGATCAATTAAAACAACGTCACAATTCGGATTCGAATACATCAGCAGGAGGTCGGCAGACAGGCGTGCTAGCCAGTGAGCTACCAGGTTGCCATAGAAGTATTCCAGACGAAATAGTTCTCCCCAAGATTATATACAGCTGGCCAGAAGAAAATACCAAGGTAAGTACTTAAACACGCACTAGGTCACACCTGACGTTTAAATGTCTGACATATCTGGTGTCATCCGTCACCGTTAAAGTGCTGTGGCCTCCGAAACACCAACTGAGGTACGATCAACTCGCAGCTGCAACTGTAAGCAGCGTCTGTGTGTGTCCGCAGACAGTTCACAATTATGTACAGCTATAATACCATGGGGTGCCTTAGTGTAGTCGATAGGGTGCTACTCTGATGTCATGAGCGTGGTCTGACGAGAGTTCGCTGACTGCATTCGTCGTCCGCTAAAATGAGCGCTAAAGTGACAATCATTTCGCTGGTGGTGTTTTCTGAACCCGGGGTGTTGCCAATTGTCTTTTAACTGAGAGTATGCTGAGCTTCCATCATCAATCATGGAAAACTACTGAACGTAATATTGCATAGAAACTTACAAATGGTCAATTCATGCTAGGGCTGACTGTGATGTCTTGTAATGGACATTCAACTAATTCTTTATTTACTTATTAAGGGCCAAATTTCTACCAAGGTTGTTTTGTCTATTAAGTAGAATGTTCTTATGTCATCATAGCTTTTTTCTACCAGTTACGTGCTCATATTTAATTAAATCTGATATATCTACCTATTAGATTGTCCACATTCCATTATACAGCGCCTTATAACAGTTATGGTGTCCACATTTCCTCTACCAATAAAGAGTCCACAGTTGGACACTACCACCAGTTACGTATTCATATTTCATCGTCTGTTATCTTTGCGAGTTAATGTGTCTGTAATTAAGTATGGTATGTATGTAATTAAGTATACAATGGTTGCGGTCATCCGGCCAGTATGGTCACTGCCATAGAGGAAAGCAACGGCAAGCTACCTCTTTGAAAGGGCCTATTACATTATGATTCGCTTAAAGACTGATCATCGCAAGACAAGGACAAAGACATTAAAATTAGCAACATGTAAATTGATTAGAGAAATTAGACGTAGACAGTCAACATTTTTTGGACATGTTATGAGAATAAATGGATTGGAGAACTTGGTGACAACGGGCAAGATCGAGGGGAACAGACCAAGAGGAAGACCGAGAGGAAAATACCTGGATGGCTTGGCCACATGGCATGGACGAGATAGTCACACTGAGCTGATCCACGACGCTGGTGATCGAGTGAAATGGCGAGTCACGATCGCCCACGCTTTCCGGCATGGCACATGATTGATTGATTAATTAAGTATGTTATCGCCGCGAATTAATGTATCTGTCAATAATTCTGTTATCTCAGCGAGGTAAGGTGTCTATATTTTATGTTGGTTATGTCTTATATCTGTTGCAAGATCTAAAGTTAATTCATGTACATGTAATTAAGCAAGTTATCTCTACCAGTTACAAAATCCACGTGTAATCCAAGCATGAGGACGACAGCAGTGATGTGTTCAGTCATTGTATCCATCCTTGAGACTGGAATTATTCCACCAATTCCACGTCCGGTTTCACCAATAGCTGACCTGAATTTGCGAACGCCCAAATCTTCCTTAGCAATATATGCCAACTGCCAGTTGGGAAAATTCCTTGGGGACCTATCGTCCGCAATGAAGTTATCTTGGCCAGGGCAGCACAGTCTCATCTGTCAAATCAGGGCATGCGTGTCTGCAAGCCAAAACGTTCGAGGAACTCCAACATTTGGCATTCTGGCCTAGAATGATTACATGATGATGTCGATTGCACTCGAAAATATTATGCACCCCATGCCAGTGTTAAGTGAATAAAAAAAAGCGCAGAATAATCAATGGCTTTTCTTTAACGTCTGTGTGTACACAATTATTAATACAAGCATTTCTGTTGCCGTTTGAACAACTTAGAAGATCCATAGTGTCAGCATTTACAATTTATTAGTTAAGGTCAATGAAAAGAGAAGCGTAACAATGTACGGTCTTAACTTTTAATCATACATACAACTTCAACATATTACAGCAAGTGTCACTAACAATACTCTATCTATATAGGACAACACATGCTCGTACATATACGAAGTATGGTGTACACAATTTAGAAACATAAGAAAACAGAATAAATCACAGAAGTGTAAATAAAGTAAGAAGGGAAGAAAGATATTCACCACATAGTGATTTGTGTCCTATGAAAAGACATGGCACTTTTATAAAAACCTTTCTCCAAAGTGTCACTGACGATAAAACTGGGATGATAGTATGCAGCGATGAAGAAACACAAGCCTGTCAGTGTGTGTGTGTCACCTGGCCACAGACAGAACATTTTCGGATATTTATTCCAGCCAACCTTCATTGTGAAGAAATATAAGTCTGTCAGAGTATGTGAACGGTCAGAAAATGTTCGAATATTTATTCCAGCCAACCTTCATTGTAAGGTAACATAAGTCTGTCAGGGTGTGTGAACGGTCAGAAAATGGTCGGATTGTATCTGCAGCAAAGAACCTCAATGACTCGGAACGCTGAAGAAGAAGAAGAAGAAGAATCTCAATTATGAAGAAACATAAGTCTGTCTGAGTGTGTCACCGGAACCAGAGACAGAAAATGTTCGAATATCTAGCACAGCCAACCTTTATTGTGAAGAAATAGCTATCTTGACCGACTGATTGTAATCGAAACAAGAGGGAAATAAATATGCTGCTGGGACGCAGAGGTGTTTCCAAGGCACCAGGGCCGGGTTATATACTGGCCAAGACTTATTGACGCGTCCTCGTCGAGCGTCCTGGGCAACAGGTCCCTTCGGGGTCCTGGCTAAAGTCAATAAGATCGCCGATTCCTCCGAAGTCGGAGAGTGTCTGCCTGTACGGCGAGGAACCACCAGTCTGCACACCAATAAGCCAGACATGGGATAACGGATACTCACGCATACCTCAAGTCCTGTATGACATCACACTGATGTTGGACAACAGGATGCCTTCATCCGACATACATGACTTCGCGTTGGACCTCAAGCCAGCGAACACAAGCAAGCAAGCAAGCAAGCAATATGCTGCTTAACTGAGTACCTTTACTCTAATATATTATACTCAAACGTATTCAAAGAGTATGCTTAGTAAGGTGGAGAAAGGAATGTTTCGTGTGGAATGGCTATCGTCGCTTCAGAGTTCACATATGGCGAGAATTGTATGGATATTTTGCCCTGGCCATGGGGAGGTGCAGAGGAATGAACTGGCTGATAGGCTAGCAAGGAATGCACCTCTTGGTGGTAGATTGCCTATGAACAAGGATGACGTGGTCGTGCGCTCGTGGGACAAGGTGGAAAAGGCGGGGAAACAGATTGAGAACCCATATGTGGAAAGAAGGAGAGTGCGGGGGATCGGCAGGGGTTCTGGAAGAATCTCAAAACTGAGAGGAAAGACCAGGAGAACTTTTAATCAGATAGCGGTGCGAACGATCAGTAGTATGATACTTCTCTGGCTGTTGAACGAGGGGACGAAGCAGGCATGGGAATGTCCTGAGAGTAGTGATGTCGGTTCTTAACTCAACTCAACTCAACTATTATACTTAATCTAACAGCTTTGAAAGAAAATAACTTACAAAGACAACTAATCACTAACATTGTGAGGAGGCGGACGATATGTTTTGGCCACATTATAAAAAAGAGATTAAAGAGAACATTGCAACACCTGGTTGTTTTTATGAAGAAAGAGATAAAGGAAGATCACTAGAGACGACTCTTGGTTGTCTTTCAGCATGTCATGAAGATACATTAAACATGAATTATTGATACAATATGCATGAGATTCATTTTACAAGATGAAGAATATTCTTTTAAATTTATCTGTGCCCACCGAGTCTAGGAAAACAATTCTCAACACCTATACTGAACCAATCTTGGTGCATGGAAGCGAATAATGGACAATTAGCAGACACATTGAGAATTATATGGAAGCTGAGAAGATTTGGTTTAAAAGAAGAATGATGAGAACATTGTGGACGGATAGAAAGACAATGAAAATATCTTGAACAAAGTTAGCTCACGAAGATAACTGGTTGCTTGCATCAGAAGTAGAAAGTACACATTCTTTGGACGTGTCATCAGAAGAAGGAAGCTGGAGTATGTCGTCACAACGGCAGAGGCGAAGAGAGGCAGAGGGAGACAAGGAGGGAAGATGCTGGACAGTCTGGCATCAAGCCACAAAGGAACATCGGCATCATTTACGATTGGCAGCACAAGAGACATCGATATGTTGTAGTGGCTGTGGACAAATAGTGTCACCAACACCATTTTAAGAAGAAGAAAGCCTATTAAGAAGAAGATGATGTCAGAGATCGTGAGATGTGGCTAAATCAGATTATTCACACCGATTCGCAAAGCAAGTTAAGAATTACTTCACGCGCTTTAGGGCCCATTGGGTTTAAATGCTAATCATGTTTGTAAAGATCAATCGCCACTGACTAGTTGATGTGGTCTGCATTACGCTGGCCGCTATACTCTCCAAGGCATTTCCTTGTACCCATTTTGAGCTGTGTCGACGTCGGTGCCCGGGTACAGTTTAAAATCCGCCCCGATGCGGATTCGAACAGCTAGACCGGCAGGAGAAGATCTAGTCACTGCGATGTCGCGGATCTCAGTTAGCACGATACTTGGTGATAATAAAAATTAAAAAAAAATAAAAACATGATATGAAATAGTAACAGTGATACAGAGCTACGGTTTTGAAATAATAGTGCCACTGTCACGTATTTCTGTGGCAATCACACGAATTTTCAGGGACTTGCTGATAAAATATCTTGACGACGGTTAGTGACTTTTTCGCCGGCAGGTGTCCACTAGAAGTATCCCAAATCTCACGCTCTGAATGAAACTTCTATCACAGTGGTTTTCAACCTTTTTAGGCCATGCACCCCTTCACGATGTGTTCAAAATGTCACCGAATCCCCCCCCCCCCTCCCTTTCTTATTTCCTCCTTATAAATTCCCCCTCCCCCACTTTTTTAAAACACAGTATACGTAAAACTGGAAGCTAAATTTAATAACACATACTAGAACAAAATATAAAGGTAATATAATCAAAGATATGGAAACTAATCACCAGAAAAATGAATCCAGAAAGTTTTTTTAAAGAACTGAAATCAATGAAACGAGGGCACCAACAAAACACATATGGTTTAAAAGACAAAAATGGGAATATGATAAATACCAATGAGGAAATGTGCAACACATGGAAAGAATATTTTGTTGAATTACTAAATTGTGAAGCTCCAAGTAACACTTTCCCACAGGAAGAGGTTCTAACATGTGAACCACAAATTGAAGAACCTACATTTGAATAAATACTATATGTAATAAATACTATATGTAATCACACGACTTAAAAACAATAAGGCAACTGGGATTGATGGAATTGTTACTGAATTTATAAAGGCAGGTGGCCATGCATTACATCTAAAGCTATACGAACTAATAATAAAAATCTGGAGGACAGAAGAATTACCCCATGACTGGAAAGATTCATTATTGATACCTATCTTTAAGAAAGGAGACAAGTTCCAATGTGAAAATTATAGAGGAATATCACTACTGTCCACAAGCTATAAGATACTATCCGCAGTATTACTAAATAGACTAAAACGATATTCATAAGACATATTAGGTGACTACCAGGCGGGTCTTAGATAAAACAGAACAACAATAGATCAGATATTTATCTTACGACAAATACCCGAGAAAAATTGTGAATATAAAAGAGATCTCCATAACATTTTTGTGGATTTTAAAAAGGCTTATGATAGTGTCCATAGGAATAGTCTATGGAATGCTATGCAGGAATTTGGAATACCAAGGAAGTTAATCAACATGACCAGACTATGCATGGAAGATACTTATAATATAGTAACATATACAGGCAGGACATCAGACCCTTTCCAAATAACATCTGGCTTGAAACAGGGTGATGCACTATCGCCGCTACTCTTCAATCTGGCTCTGGAGAAAGTTGTAAGGAAGGTAAAGGAGGAATGTGATATTGGAGGAACATCCAAGCTGCTTGGTTATGCAGATGATTTAGATATTATAGGGCAAAGTGAACAAAAGACATTGGAAATATTGACTCACTTAAAGGAAAAAGCCCAACAGATGGGGCTGGTTATCAACCAAGATAAGACAGAATATATGGTAATTTCAAGAGACGGAATGGCTAAAAACTCTGCCCACATACAAATAGATAATATGACCATTAAAAGAACGGAAACATACAAATACCTGGGTACAATCTTCAACTGCTCCAACCTCATAAGGGAAGAAATACAAACTAGAATCAACTCTGGAAATAAGATATACTATGCACTACAACATCTACTAAAATCAAATGCGCTATCTCGTAACACCAAAATCACAATATACAAAACACTGATCAGACCAGTTGTGCTGTATGGCTCTGAAACCTGGAGTACAACGAAAGGAGACGAAGCCTTGTTACAAACCTTTGAGTCCAAAATTTTAAGACGCATCTTTGGACCCATTAGGGATACACAAAGTGGAGAGTGGAAAAGAAGAAGTAACAAAGACATGTATGATCTGTTTAAGTCCCCGCTAATCACTGGTATCATGAAGGCTAATAGACTACAATGGCTGGGGCATATAGAAAGAATGGAAGATAATAGGGAAACAAAACTCGCTTACACTCAGGAAATAAATGACCGTAGACCCCGAGGTAGACCAAGAAGACGGTGGAGAGATAATACATATACAGACCTACAAGCACTTGGAATCAACGACTGGCAAGAGAAGGTCCACCAGAGAGACGAATGGTGACGGATTGTATCTGCAGCAACGAACCTCAATGGCTCGCAACGCTGAAAAAGAAGACGAAGAAGAAGATACTAGATCAAGACTAGATGTCTACATAAAACGTGATTTCCGGGTCTACTTACGTTATAAAACGAATTTCAGAAGAGCGAGAAGAACAGAATCATAAAGTATCGAGGGGAAAATATTATTAAGTAATCGTTTCTTGTATTAAGGCGATCTTGAAATAATCTTAATTCCCCCCCCCCTTCCACACCTCCTCCTGAAAACCCTAAAGTCCCCCCCCCCCCCACCGGTTGAGAACCACTGTTCTATCAGATACTACCACATTCAAATCACTTTCTGAAGAAGATAGCTACGTGGTTATCTCAGCAAATCAATAAGAGGTCGGACAATAGGGTCCTCTAACCGGCAATCGGAAGCAAGTAATCTTGGCTATCAACTTTCATATATTGTTTAGTTTGGATGTTCTCCAGATTATACTTTCAAAATCTTTCACTCGTTACTCCCTATTCGAATGATATAGTTTTGAATAGAAAGATAAAACAATCATTAAAATAGTTGAGTTGAGTCTAGAACCGACATCAACGCATTCGGGACATTCCCATGTGCGCTCCGTCGTCATCTTCAACAGCCAGCGAAGAGTCCCAATACTAATGGTACCAGTTGCAATCTGATTATGTGTCTGTCTGATATTTCCTAGGAGAACTAAGCGTCGGTCGGAGCTTCCGTTTTCTCCCTGTTGCACCATTCTGTCCAGGAAATGGCGATGTCTTCGTTCATCAACACTATACGTGTGATCCCAAAGGGCTTTGGTGTTAAGATAACCGAAGTGAATCTTCAAATATGTATAGGAAAAGGAGATAAATCATATAGCAAACAAGTGAAAAAGGAGATAAATCATATAGAAAACATGTGAAAAAGGAGATAAACCATATAGCAAACATGTGAAAAAGGAGATAAATCATATAGAAAACATGTGAAAAAGGAGATAAACCATATAGCAAACATGTGAAAAAGGAGATAAATCATACAGCAAACATGTGAAAAAAGAAGATAAATCATATTGCAAGCATGTGAAAAAGGAGATAAACCATATAGTAAACATATGAAAAAAGAGATACATCATTTAGCAAACATGTGAAAAAGGAGATAAATCACATAGCAAACATGTGAAAAAGGAGATAAATCATATAGTAAACATGTGAAAAAGGAGATAAATCATATAGAAAACATGTGAAAAAGGAGATAAATCATATAGAAAACATGTGAAAAAGGAGATAAATCATATAGCAATGATGTGAGAAAGGAGATAAATCATATAGCAAACATGTGAAAAAAGCGATAAATCATACAGTAAACATGTGAAAAGGGAGATAAATCAAATGGCAAACGTGAAAAAGGAGATAAATCGTATAGCAAACATGTGAAAAAGGAGATAAATCATATAGAAAACATGTGGGAAAAAAACATGTTATTGAATACATAAGAAGTAACAAACTGGTCTCACATATGTGTCTTCTTCTAAGTATTTGTCCTATTCTGTTATTTGTTTTTTTTTCCCCGCATATTTTTTTACAGGACATCGCTGTCAACACAGCATCTTTCAGCTGATTGTTGATTTCTTGGCAAGATTACGATCAGTAGTTTGCCATTGCTTTCTGAGCGACCGGCTCGATACCCCGTAAGTTACCGACGCGGAGAGAACCGCTACCAATTCTCGCCCACATCACGTTACTTACGAGAGTATACGGGATTACGGAGAAAGTTGTGTAACTCCTAGACCAGGGTGCCTGGCTATTCTGTTATAGCGTATAGTAAATATCGTGTGGGGTTGGTGATCATTTCTGACCATTGCATCCCGCCTCCTTCTACTACCAATCATTTCTGGTACTGTTGATCATCCATGCCAATGTGTCAAACTGTTCAGCAAATTCGATCATTGTCTTGCCTGCCTTTCATCCCCTCCAATTTTCCAGTTGTGACAAAATACTCTAACTTTACCCTCATCACGGCATGTACACAAAATGTGAACTGTCTTCTTCAGATGAGCGTAATCAGTTCTATTTGTGAGTTACATTTTTACAGTGTGTCTTCATTACCTTTTCTATCCGTCGTCAGTGTTATTGTCCTTCTTTTATGTAATCTTCTTCGCAGCTTCCACATAATTCATCACTTGTCTGCTGACTGCCCTAATTCGCTGCCATACATCAGGATTGTCTTTATATATATCCTAATACTTCACCTGTCCCCAGCTCAGCTGATAAAGATCAATTGCAGCAAATAATCATCCTCTTGTGAAATGTTGCCTTTGCTTGGCTATTCCACATTTACCTGACTTAATCATCTTCAATCTACTTTTATTAAAGTACTGGAATCCGTAAACACAATGACTTATTTCAGACTAGCTCTATTCACTTTGATGTTCTATTTGGGAATATATTATTTGTGTAATTACTATTACATTTTCTACAACTGACGCCATAACAGATGATAGACTAGATCAATGTAATTCGACACTATCCACTTAGCAAAGGAAAATCATCAACAATTTTAATGTTGTGACATCAATGGTGTGAGTTAAGACGCAGAATGTGACTGGCTCTCGATGGTTTGCAATGGCGCAATAACTTGACTGTAGGCCACATCTTGGCAGACAGAAACCAACAAAACGCATCTGCTATTTGTCAAACAGCATTACTCGTTAAATGGTTAATAGCGAACCCAGTTTAATGCTAAAGAAATAACTAAACCACAAATGAACCAGTTTAGATTGAGAGTTTAAGTGAGTTTTGTAATAGGTGTGTTAAAACAGGGTTTGGTATTCAGATGATAGTTAGGTATCTAGACAGTTTTCAGTAGCTTTCTCAAAGTTGTTAGAGTTAAATGAGTTGGTTACAGCATATACTAATAGTTAGTTGCATATCTTTTACTGGACGTCGCAGTTATCCCCAGCATTGTTTGGCTGTTCGTGATGTCTTGGCAATGTTATATTCAGTAGTTTGCCATTGCGTTCTGAACGACCGGCACTCATTCAATTAGATCAAAACAGCGCAAGGCGGTATGCTTCCAAATCGCCCGCAGCTGTGTTTCGAACGCGGAATGCGGGATTGCGATTTATGTTCGTAACCCCATCACACATAGTCGGATACTGTAGATGCACATAATGAGAAAAAGGACATTCAATCACTCAAACAAGTGTACACAGAAAACCTCACACTTAGACCCAGAGAGAAAAGGACATTCAATCAGCGTCACATATTTAGACAGAAAACCTCACACTTAGACCCAGAGAGAAATAGACATGCAATCAGTTTCACATGTATAGAAAACCTCATACTCAGACCCAGAGAGAAAAGGACATTCAATCAGCGTCACATATTTAGACAGGAAACCTCACACTTAGACCCAGAGAGAAAAGGACATTCAAGCATTGTCACATGTATAGACAGAAAACCTCACACTCAGACCCAAAGAGTAAACTACATTCAATCAGTGTCACATATATAGACATAAAACCTTACACTAAGAACCAGAAAGAAAAGGACATTCAATCAGTGTTGCATGTTTAGACAGAAAACCTCACACTTTGACCCAGAGAGAAAAGGACATTCAATTAGTGTTGAATGTTTAGACAGAAAACATCACACTTTGACCCAGAGAGAGAAGGACATTCAATCAGAGTCACTAATATAGACAGAAAACCTCACACTTAGACCCAGAGATAGAAGGACATTCAATCACTGTCACATGTACAGACAGAAAACCTCACATTTAGACCCAGAGAGAGAAGGACGTTCAATCACTGCCACATGTATGCTGTCACAACATGCTGTGTTTCGAACGCGGAATGCGGGATTGCGATTTATGTTCGTAACCCCATCTCACATAGTCGGATACTGTAGATACACATAATGAGAAAAAGGACATTCAATCACTCTCACAAGTATAGACAGAAAACCTCACACTTAGACCCAAGAGAAAATGACATTAAATCACTCTCACAAGTATAGACAAAACACCTCACACTTAGACCCAAGAGAAAAGGACATTCAATCACTCTCACAAGTGTAGACAGAAAATCTCACACTTAGACCCAGAGAGAAGAGAAAAGGACATTGAATCACTGTCACATGTATAGACATAAAACCTTACACTTAGACCCAAGAGAAAAGGACATTCAATCAGCGTCACATATTTAGACAAACCTTACACTTAGACCCAAGAGAAAAGGACATTAAATCAGTGTCACAAGTATAGACAGAAAACCTCATACTTAGACCCAAATGAAAAGGACATGCAATCAGTTTCACATGTATAGAAAACCTCATACTCAGACCCAGAGAGTAAAGGACGTTCATTCAGCGTCACAAATTTAGACAGAAACCCTCATACTTAGACCCAGAGAGAAGGGAAAAGAACATTCAATCACTGTCACATGTATAGGCAGAAAACCTTACACTCAGACCCAGAGAGAAAAGGACATTCGATCAGTGTCACATATTTAGACAGAAAACCTCACACTTAGACCCAGAGAGAGAATGATATTCAAGCATTGTCACATGTATAGACAGAAAACCTCACACTTAGACCCAAAGAGTAAAGTACATTTAATCAGTGTCACATATATAGACATAAAACCTTACACTAAGAACCAGAGAGAAAAGGACATTCAATCGTGTTACATGTTTAGACAGAAAACCTCACACTTTGACCCAGAGAGAGAAGGGCATTCAACCAGTGTCACTAATATAGACAGAAAACCTCACACTTAGACCCAGAGATAGAGGACATTCAATCACTGTCACATGTATAAACAGAAAACCTCACACTTAGACCCAAGAGAAAAGGACATTCAATCAGTGTTGCATGTTTAGACAGAAAACCTCACACTTTGATCCAGAGAGAGAAGGACATTCAATCAGTGTTATTAATATAGACAGAAAACCTCACACTCAGACCCAGAGATAGAGGACATTCAATCACTGTCATTAATATAGACAGAAAACCTCACACTTTGATCCAGAGAGAGAGAAGGACATTCAATCACTGTCACATGTATAGACAGAAAACCTCACACTTAGACAGAGAGAGAAAAGGACATTCAATCAGTGTCACATGTATAGACAGAAAACTTCAACATCAGACCCAGAGAGAAAAGGACATTCAATCAGCGTCACATGTATAGCCAGAAAACCTCACACTTAGACCCAGAGAGATACCCAGTTACAGTCAGTGAGAGGTTGTGCAGTTAGAATTCAGGTTAATGGCATTTAGCCATTGTTTAACTAGAATAATATGACAATAAAATCGCTAGACACTTAAGTATGATTAAATGTTAGAAGAGGCAGCATTTTAAAACGTAAGATTAATACGTAGCCATGCAACACTTAACAAAAATGTTAGAAGAGACAGCAAGATACAACGTACGTAGCCATGCAACACTTTACAAAAATGTTAGAAGAATCAGCAAGTTACAACATAAGACTAATTATTAGCAATGCAACACTTTACAAAAATGTTCCGAGTGACAGCAAGTTACAAGTTATTTCCCCAGCAATATTTCACAATCTAAGAATGTCATTTCCCTAGCAATATTCCAGTCTACCGATTCAATGTCCTCAGGAGAGTTCCATAATCTAATAATTTCATTTTCTTCGCAAATCTTTCACAATCTAAGAATTTCATTTCCTCAGCAATGTTCCACAATTTAAGGATGTCATTTCCCCAGCAAGGATCTACAATATGACAATACTATTTCCCCAGCTAGCATACCCATTTAAAGGACCCAATGTCCTCTCAAGATTTCATAATCTAAGGAAGTTACACCCGACAGCAAAGTTCCACAATCAAAACATAACATTGCAATTCTCGCCCCCCCCCCCCTTTTCCCAGTAATGTCCCACTACCTTCCGAACGCAGTACTTAACCACCAACAGCATTCATATGTGTAGGCTATTACGTAATTAAAATGTAACAACAACAACAAAACGTAAGATTCTTGAACATTCACATACAGAACAACAAGAGCAAACATCGTTAGATACAAGAATAAACGAATACAAATATTTGAGTTTTAAAAGCTTGTTTAAACACAAACACCCTTCTTGATAATCCTTTATAAACGTGTTTGTTCCTATTTGGGTTAATTTCTTGCACTGCACTCACACATGCCGATTTCATTCATTGCAAACAATCATAATCCTTAAAAATAAATAGATTTAATGATAACATACAAAACGACAAGACGACTGCACTTGTTTAAAAGAGTTTTAATGTGAAAACAATTGCTCTAAAACAGTTGTTGTCGACAGCCGTTTAACACCTTCAACGCAGATGTTTTAGAACTTGTGTGCACAAACAACACGGCTCGAAGTGGCGAAACTGACGACTGTTTCAGACACCTCAATGGCTTACTTATACACGTTTCTTATTTTCACACCACCACTTCAGCGTTTCAATTTCCAGTCTCTTCTCTCTCCACCTCCCCTCGGTCGTCCTCATTGATTTCCGATGTATACAGCTTCCGTGGCTCTGGTGAGAGAGTTGGCTATTGACCGAAAGTTGGGAGGAAAAAGAGTGCTAATTGAATTCTCCCTCTGCAAGTAACGTCAGCACTTAACTGCGGACGAACTGTGGCAAACTTCAGTTTGGCACTCATAAAAAAAAAATAGTAATAGATATGTATCTCACATATTGAAAATCAGACACTGAAAGGTTATTTAGTTCATAACAAGAGAATGAAAGGAATGGAATACTAATGAACTGTTTCAGCGAAAGTATTATTCAATTATTCATTTCATTTGATAAACGATATAAGTTATAACTGCAGTATGCGCCTGATGAGATGCAGCGAAATATGCCAGGCAATAACTCGCGCAACATATTATTTGCGGCTTCTGTGTTTAAACTGCAAACCGTAAAAGTTGCCTAATAAATCAAAGACCAAATGTCTTGGGGTTGATTGCAGCGCCCTGTAAGAATAAGCAACTAAATCTTTTTACCGTGAGAGCATTTTTTAATGTGAATGTGAATAACGAAGACACAAACCATGGATTGTACGATTTATTGACTGGCATGTTTTTCTGCATCTCGTCAGGTACATTCTGCAGAATTCACACAACATTCAAATTCACTACTGGAAAACATTGTTTTGATGTCTGAATGTTATTGACAAATGAAAGTTTTATTTGAACCACAGATATGAACAATGGCATATTAATGAGTGACTATCTTACTCATTAATATTACAAAAAGTAGCAGGTAATGTAGCCACACACAGAGTGGGTTATGGTTTTTTTTCTGGTTTCGCTCGATTGCTTTGAAATCGGGAGTAGCCAACACAAGTAATGGGCTGGTTTTCGTGAGTGTCAGCTTATACTATTACCAGTGTTACTCGCAATCAGGATAACCAACCCGCTTTGACTTTTTAGCTGCTTGTAATTTACGTCTGCAAACTACTGAGCGTAATCTTGACAAGAACATCAACAGCTGCTGAAAAATGCTGGTGTTGACTGCAAATTCCTGTAAGGGATATGCAAATTTAAAATAAATTACGTCTTCAAATAAAGGACGAGAAGGCAAGTCCAACTGACCGGCTTGCCGAACGAGCCCACTGCGCCGGTGGACAGTAGGGAAAATGTAAGCTTGTTAAACGTTTCAGCCACGCCGACTTTTGGACACGGACTAATATGACAGAATAAGAAAACAGAGAACACACACGACAACAGAACATGCGAACGTCATAACTCATAGCCGAAGCACAGTGTCTATGGACATACAAAGTGGTAGTACAATTACGTTTTATATATAAGCAAAATGAACTGTCGGCGTTAATATTATTACTTGAACTGCCATATGGATTCAATTTGTATAATACGGAACATCTAATTTCTGTATGAAAGATAAGTGGTTGGAAGATACGAATGTAATACGGCCTACGTGCCCAATTTGTGACCCTTTGCCCACGCTGGGGATGTGGCTGTTTTGCGCTCTGTCGTTTTGAACTAAACCGTAGTCCATACGCGTGCTATTACTTCTAGTGCGCTGGACTAAGGTTTGCGTGTGAAGTAGCTTTCCCTATTACCTGTGTCCCTCGCCATCAAGAGAAACCACCCCGACTTCAGAGGGACTTGTAATTTACTTCCCCAAGTCAAGAAAGAGAAGTCAGTCAAACTGACCGGTGTAAGGGTTGAACACGCTATCTCGGCATCAGCACACTGGATGTTTCTGAAAGAACGTTCTTATCCATTCGGCCATGCTGACCTCTAGTTTGAGTTTGATGACAATGAAATACCAAAAATACTTGGAGAAATATTACCACATACAGTCACATCTAATTCAACTAGCATATGTTGTGTTGAATCGCTCATCATTTCATCTCATCTCATCTTGCTTGCTTGCTTGTGTTCATTGGCTTGAGCTCCAACGCGAAGTCCTGTATGTCGAATGAAGACATCTTGTTGTCCAACATCAGTGTGATGTCATACAGGACCTGAGTTTTGCGTGAATATCCGTTGTCCCATGTCTGGCTTATTGGTGTGCAGACTGGTGGTTCCTCGCCGTACAGGCAGACACTCTCCGACTTCGGAGGATCATCTCATCTGATCTTGTTCCTCTTGAACCTTGCGGTGTCGAGGTGAAGCATAATCAGCTGGTGAGTGCCCGTTTATGGGCTTCATATACCGTAATTCCCATGGATTCTGTTATTCCCTCTGTCCATCGGTTACGTGGTCAGCATTTTCTTCTGGTTCCGATTGATCTCTACATCATTGCTTTTTGTGGTATACTGTTAATTGGTAGCCTAGCTATATGGCTAAACCATACAACATGCTGTTTTCTTCAGCTAGCATGTGCTGAGTTGAATCATCACGTGGTTACATCCTAAAATATCCTCTCCGCATATGCGTACCATTACCAATCTTTCAAACCTCACTGGTTTCGAAGCTTAGAGTGCTTAGACAGAGGAAGATGCTTGCTTGCTTGCTTGTGTTCGTTGGCTGAGCTCTAACGCGAAGTCCTGTATGTCGGATGAAGGCATCCTGTTGTCCAACATTAGTGTGATGTCATACAGGACCTGAGGTTTGCGTGGGTATCCGTTGTCCCATGTCTGGCTTATTGGTGTGCAGACTGGTGGTGCCTCGCAGTACAGGCAGACACTCTCCGACTTCGGAGGAATCAGCGATCCTACTGACTTTAGCCAGGACCCCGAAGGGACCTATTTGCTCAGGACGCTCGACGAGGACGCGTCAATAGGTCTTGGCCAGTATATAACCCGGCCCTGGTGCCTTGGAAACACCTCTGCGTCCCACAGAGGAAGATAATCTTTGCAACACACTTCCCATACAGATAGTACTTCTATATGGTCCGAAGGCAGGTAAATCTCCACACCAACCGGTAGACTGAAGTCAGGTACAGGACTTAGATCAAATGAACGGCAATGTTTCGGTATGAAGAGTTAAAGCTCAGTCTTCCCGAGGGTTCACCAACCAAAGCTGGGTATTATACTCTGCATCCGATGCAATAACCATCCGCCTGTGAACTTCGGTAAGTGCTGTCTGGTACATAACAATACTGGCAGTTTGACTTTTCATTTCATACATAATGTATGAGAATGTGAGGGTCTGGTTTGTGTACAAAGCACGAAGATTTGTGTTTATAAACAATTGATATCACAGTTATGTCTTTAATGTAAAATTGCACTGAATACAACAGAAGTGATTTAATATTCTTACTTTCAGGCAAGAAGTCTTTTAGAAGTTCTCTAGAGATGTACTGTTGAGAAGTGTTGTAGATAAGTGCTGTAGAGAAGTGATGTAGAGAAGCGATGTAAAGAAGTGCTGTAGAGAAGTGCTGTAGAGAAGTGCTGTAGAGAAGTGCTGTAGAGAAGTGTTGTAGACAAGTTCTGTAGAGAAGTGCTGTAGAAAATTGCTGTAGAAAAGTGCTCTAGAGACGTGTTGTAGAGAAGTGCTGTACAGACGTGCTGTAGGGAAGTGCTGTAGAGACGTGCTGTAGTGAAGTGATGTAGAGACGTGCTGTAGAGAAGTGCTGTAGAGAAGTACCTAAATAGTCTTTACGTATGTTAGGTTTCGCAGACAAGGACTGCTTAGTTCCGTATTAATAAATAAGTTGAAATCTAAAGTGTCGAACATGTTACGATCAGCATCATCTTCATCGCAATAGATTCTCAGTCCCGCATACCGCGCTCGAAACACAGATGCAGGCGATTTTCAAGCAGACCGCCAGCCCTGAGTTTCATGCAATGGTAGAATGCGGGACGTTTATAAAGCACGTTTCTGGAGACAACTATGGATTCATGTATGCACAAACTTTAGCTATGTTTCTTTGTAGTTTTCAAGTGGCCATGCAACTGCTCACATAAATTCTATTCATGGTCCCCTTCTTCAGTTGCAGCTCACTTTCCCCGATTTCTCTTTCAGCTGGTACTGTTTATAGTCAGTTTAATATCTCGTGTTCAGTCCTCTCAGCTTTTACCTTTTTAAACCAATTTCATTCTCTACATAACGTATCTCTTTACTTGAAGTCTCATTTCTACATTTAATGGACACCATGTATTTACTTGTTGACTTCTAATTGTTGCCAGCTTAGCATAATGCTATTCGGTACATGTTTTATGTGCCTGTTCAGAACTATCTTTCTTTTGCTATATAAATTCCATTGTAAACTTCATTTAAACTTCTCGCTCTGAAGTATGGGAGCTATGATTCCGTGCCAATTGTAAGATCAATCTTAAATGCAACATCTTGAATTTTACTCGTACTAGGGTTTACCTCTAAAGTGATGACTAAATTAACGTTACTTTGGTGATAGTGAGATGCGAAACATAACCGCCCACGCTTATTGGGATGTCACATGATGATAACGATATTAACTTTACAACAGACCGTTACGTCTAATTAAAACATAGTGGGTTAACTTTATCTATCGTTTACTAAACACATGCGTATTTTGGGCTGTTATGTATGACCCGTTCTAAAGATGTTGCCCATTAACTAGTCCATGGAACTGCCAGTGTCATTTAGTCTTAGAAAATGGCGATAACCTCAAACTCGCTGTTAGCTCTTCTAATGAAACATCTTAAAGTAATGCACTGTAATGTTCACATTTTGACATCTGTACACGGGTCAGGTAAGTGATTGTTCACTCAGAAAGGAGTACTTGAGAAAGAGAAGATTATTCACATAAACACTTGCCGAAGTAAGTATCATCTCTGTCTACTCCAGGAGACTCGCACCATCTGATTACCGTTCTGAGACCTACATTTAGTTCAGCATATTTACTTTAAACTGCGTGGAAAATATGGGTAGGTTTGTTATTTACCTTATCCCTAGTACTGTTCTGTCTACTCAGTCTTCTTGTTCTTGTACTTGCTGTTATTCTGCTTCCTCTTCTTCTCTCTGTGTGGCTGTAAGTACACCCGTCCATCTTTCTGTTTGTCTTTGTATGTTCGTGTCTGTCTATGTAACTATATGTCCGCCTGTCTGTCTGTTTCTATGCCTGCTTGCCTATCTGATTGCTTAACTACCCGTCTACTTACCAACGTATGTAGGTGAGACACAGCGAACGACTAAACATACTTCATGTCCCTAAACCTAGGATGGACTTATACAAAACAAGCTCAGCGTACTCTCCCGCTCAGATGTGGAACAATCTTCCACAAGAAATTAAAGACACCATCAATCCCTATGCATACAGTCGTAACCTGTCTGAACACTAGCACAATACAGACTACATGCCTCCCCCCTTTCCCCTAAAATATTTAAAAAAACCCACCAACATTTTCTTTTTTATAAATGACAAACAGTATTTTAAACATTCCCCTATTTTAGTAAATTACAACTACCTTGGGTAATTATATTTGCCTTGTCAAAAATTAGTTTTAGTGAGTCATGTATTATTGATTATTGCACATTTTCCACGCCTTTTAATGCATAATGTTCTGTTGTCTAAAATTAGCTTCATACGTGATGTAAGAATGAAATAACGTATGAGAGCAGGGAGATAAGAAGGGCAGAATGTCAGACGGGCCTACGTGCCCAGTTCTTAACCCTTTGAAAATAGCGTTTGTTCGGTCGTTCGTACCTATCAACTTGTTGGTCGGTCGCTAAGTCGTATGTCCGTTTCTCTATCGATCTACACGTACACTTACCTACTGATTCCCCCCCCCCCCCCCCACCTGACCGCCGCAACTTGCTAAACTAGTTAACTACTTGGTATGCCTATGTCTGACTTTTTTCTTGGCTGCCTTTCTGTTGACTATTTCTCTATTTATTTGCCCATCTGATAGTAAATATTAGAGGCATTAAATGATATACAACACCTATTGTAAAGCAGGCAATCAAGGGAAGACAGCTGAAGAACACAGAATAACCCGGCACTTAATGACCAGCCTCGTGCTACAGCCTAGAATATTGGGCATACTGCATACTCCTACAACGGAAGTCGCAAGCAGTGCTGTCATTTTAGCACACTGAGCCATAGTTCGCAGTGTTGGGAGAAAAGAGCCAGTGTCACACAAATTATGTTCACAATCACACTGTTGGGAGTAAAGAACGAGTGTCACTCGAGTGTGTTCAAAGTCACAGTGTAGGCAGGCAAGAACGAGTGTCAACCGAGAGTATGTTCAAAGTCACAGTGTTGGGAGGAAAGAATCGGTATGAACCCAATATGTGTATGTGTATTCAAGTTTACAATGTTGGGAGGAAAGAACGGGCGTGACCACGAACGTATCAACATTTTAAAACATGAGCACATGAACACAGTAACACACGAACAAAAAAAGACAACAAGGATACTTGAATATACGAACACATGAACACACAAATGCATGTAAACATGCACAAACGAAAATGTGAACCCATGAAGGCAAAAAAAAGCACAGTTGCAAACGAACACAGCAAGATACGAACACATAGACACATGAATTAACGAGCATCCTAATGCACAAGCGCATGAACACATACACACTTAAAAACACGAAAACATGCACACTTGAAAACACGAAAACATGCACACTTGAACATGTTGAATAAATGAACACACGAACACGTGAACATGGTGAACCCATGACCTCACGAACACCGCAATGAACATGTTGAATGCATAAACATATGAACATGTTGAACATGTTGAAAACATGAGTTCTTGAACACTCAACCACACTAACGTGGTCCACCTAACATATGAACACACATGAACAACTTAACACATGAACACCATAACGGATGAACACCCTAACGCATAAAGACGTCCACAAGAACACGTATTCACCTGAACGCAACAACATGTGGTCACCTGAACACACGAACAGATGAACACGTGAACACATGGTAACGTGAAGACATGAACGCTTAAAAACATTAAAATGTGGAAACACGAACACATATTCTGCGACATATAAACTAACGAATCAGAGCAAAAAGAAACTAAGACATACGTTAAGCTTCACGATGAACAAATGAAAGCAACACATAAATTAGGTATCTCGAGGATAGGAAAGACAGGTACAACAGCTAACGTTTCAAACACAAACTTCATTGAGAAAAACAAAAACGAAAATTTAGCTTGAGAACTGAAATATAAACGGAAATAAGTAATGACTATTTTTTTTTCAAATTGCATGAACAAAACTCTCAATATGGGATAAGAACATACAAACTGACTGACGGAACGAAATATGGTTGTTTACAAAGAACGAAACTAATGGAAGGAGAGGGCACGTGAAAAAAAAATAGATAATAGATGTATACACAGACACAAAATACGCACATAAGCACGCATGAAAGCGTGCGCGCGCAGACAGACAGACAGCCAGCCAGCCAGCCAGCCAGCCAGACAGACAGACGTACTCACCCACGCACACACGCACACATCCCCACCCACAGACAGACAGACAGACAGACAATCACATTCTCTTAGTGGCGAGTGTAATCACTCTGGAATCACTACTCGGTGTGCCTAACCCAGCCGTGAACAGTCTGTCACAGAAGTCACGCCGTTTGAAAGTTCCTACTCCAATTATAAACTTGCTGGATTGACAGGCATGCATCGCCATACTGGACCTTCATTCGCCGATGCATCTCTATAGGTTTCACATCTTCACTTATCAAACAACGAATAACAGAACGCAGCTACGCTTTGGTGCATTCAAAAGTGGGCGGCCATCTTTAAACTGACCTTATGCCGCCACTGTGCTAGTCACACTGTGATGTCACGTGTTGAACACCCTTGATATAATATAATCGCAAATTATTAGAACACCATCTCAGTACGGATTACGTCCCCATCCCCTCTTAATAATAGATATAATAATAATAATAATAATAATAATAATAATAATAATAATAAAACCCTAGTGTAACAGCCAGTTCCCTTTTGGTAGGCCAATATATTCCACATAGCTAATAACAAGTGCCACACCAGTCATTACTATTACCGAGTCGTGTAGTATTGATTTTTCATTTTTACCATGCCTTTATAATGCATATATTTTATATTGTTGCTGTTTTCAGTTAGCCTTGAATGATGTGTGAATGAAATAATGTATGAAAGAGAGTGACAGAAAGGCAGAATGTTAGACGGGCCAGCGTGCTCAATCCTTAACCCTTTGAAAATAAAGTTTTGTTGTTGTTGTTGTTGTTTTTGTTGTTGTAACAACAATATTGACAGTTTACAAGACAATGGAATGTTTATTTTAATTTCTATCATATCTTTTATATTTTCCTCTCTGTCAAGATCTCCAATAAGACCTTACAGAGTTAAGGAGAGTAAACATAAGTCTAGTAGGGAGACACCAGACAGGAGAGACACCAAGCACTATAAATAGCCTCACAAGGAGACACATTTGTGTCAGACCAGGGGCCAATGCGTACAACTGAGCGAGGGCTTTCCCCAAGCCATTGGCAAGCTTGTTCTTGCGAGTAACCGTGAAGTGCCCGGTTACTCGAACTCACAAGCCAGCGTGCTTGCGAGACCATGCACGCAATAATAGCTACTGCACGGAGAGGACAGTGTCCGTGCTTGTCCACGCAATGTGTAGCGTGTGAACAGACCCGACTGGAGACGGTAGAGAGCAGACGTATCCTTACCCAATGCTATAGTTTCTAGGCAATAGGCAAACATTAGGCTATTCATGTAGATTGTGATTTCGAGCATCATTACTCACCACTTCATTGCATTTATGTTATATAACAATGATGAAGTATTACGCTCGCAGAGCCATTGAAATGTCGGCTCTAAATAAATTGCATTCCTTTCGCAAATGTCACGGGTTGTTATTTCATGCGGTGCGAAAGTTAGGGAGTCCTGAGGATCTGCAGCGAACAAGTCGCTGACAGGCAGGACCCCAATTGGTGTCAGAACACAGTGAACCAACGCCAGCAAAGTAATTGCTGTCAGAAGACAGTAAACCAACGCCAGCAAAGTAATTGCTGTCAGAATACAGTGAACCAACGCTAGCAAAGCAGTCATAGCAGGCATTTGTTGTAATATTCAACCAGCAGTTTACGCCAGCAGGCAAGTGGTGTTATAAACCACTAAACCAACGCCAGCTATCGATTGGTATTAGAAAGTTCTGAACCAGCATCAGTTCATTGCACGATTCAACATCATTACTGTGTGATATATTTCAAAGTAATGTAAATTCGTTTCCATACATGATATAAATAATTTTCTTTGGTGAATTATACAATCATACCATTTGTGGAGTGTGAACCACAATTGAGCCAAATTAAATCGCTACAGTGTGAAATTCTACAAATATTAATTTGAAAGTGTGTTATATAAAAATCAATAGAAATGTATACAATGATCATTAAAGATTACCATCGTAACCACCGTGTACATTTCATTGCGTGTGATACAGCCATCAATGTCACCATTCTACGAAGTCAATAAATAGATTAGCGACGAACTGAAGATTAGATCGAAGATACGCCATAGTCAGAAAGTGAAGACAAGACGACATCGACTGTCATACGACGAATTATCTCACATATCATCTAACAATCATTCAGACGATCATATCAATCATCCATTAACACCATTTATCACTATCTATCACATTTTTCCATTTTTTCATTCGCATGAAATATAAGCCTGTATTAACAACATAAGCGTGTGTCTAATTTTTGCTGCTCTATTAAACAGAAGCAGCCATTGTGTTATCAAGTCAAATCATTTTGTAAGTGTGAAAGACAGCGGTGGAACCTCCCAAGAACCGTACTTTCCAAAGAATTAGATGAGTATATTTTCAGAATATTTTGGTAGGCTCTAAATTAATCATGCATCTTCTTTTTCAGTAAAGGATGTACACTTACTAACACATTATTGTAAACTATTGTGTGAATATTATTGTATTATCATTCTAAACTAATATTACGCCACAAAATGGCGTCACTGAATGAATGTATCCAGGCGGGCATCGCAATGGGCCATACTGGTGAAAAATTAGAAATGTGCGCGGATCAAAAGTATAAAGAAGAAATAGCTCGACAGAGAGACGAAAGAGCATTAGAAAGGCAGCATCAAAAAGAAATGAAAGGGGTCGAGGAAGTTACCAAACAGAAACAATTAGAGTTAGAACAAATTACCAAACAGAAACAATTAGAGTCAGATCAAGCTATCAAACAGAAACAGTTAGACTTAGATCATGCCACCAAACAACAGCAGATACAAGTAGACTCAGAGACTAAGTTAAAACTGAAGGAAATGGAGGTAGATTCTAACATACAAATAGCCTCTAGCAAACAAAAGAGCCAAGAAGAACATAACAAATTTAGTAATTACAAGGGCCTTATCAAACCATACAGTGTAGGTGATTCTATTAGCGCATGGACTGAAAACATAGAGTTCCAACTAATAACACAGAAAATACCTTTAGATGATTGGGTAATGATTTATATGAGGAACCTAAGTGGTGAGCCTTTAAAAGTAATAGAAACCATACCCACAGAGCTTAGAAACAATTATCAGTACATACACGATAGGATAATGCAACATTTTCTTTTAGACGCTACTGGGTACCAAATTCAATTCTCACAGATTAAGCCAAAAGCAACTGAAACCTTCTTAGACTACATCTCGAACGTGCAGAGCACATTTAAAAAGTGGACTAGAGCGGCTAAAGTAGGAAACAACTATGAAAAAAATAGAAGAGCTGATGGTAATGGACAAAGTGATTTCTATTGTTCCTACCCCTTTTGCAAAGTTTTTACAACAGTCAGATATTGAGTCCATTCAGCAGTTAGAGAAACGGGGGTCAGCTTATTTTTCATCAAATCGGGACATTTTTAAAACTACATCACATGACACAGAAATTACAGCGTTTGCAAACAAAGTTCCTGATAGATCTTACAACCAGAAAGATTACCGTAATAAGGACAAACCATATCAGAAACCACCTCGATGTAACTATTGCAATCTTTTTCATCCGGCTTACTCGATGTGTGATAAGAACCCCACATATCCGTCACACTTAGAATCAGTGTTGAAGAAGCAAGAAAGCAGAAGATCATCCTTTAAACGTGCTGTTAAATGTTAGTTTTGTTCAAGTTATGGCCACTATAGCAATAAATGTATTGGGAGACAGAGAATGAAGGCAAATAATGCAGCACTCATCGATACGTCATCAGATGATGAGAGTGACATTGATCCGGAACTTGTGAATGTGTTGCCAACGAATGAATGTCAGAGTGTAGCATCAGTAATAGATATTTTAAACTTTAAGAATTGTAAAGTATGCCATCAGTTTCATGCGGAGGGTAAATTGGAATGTGGACACATAATACATTGTTCAAATGAAGATGCTAACGCAGCGTGTGCCTCCAAAGGTAAACTTAAGTTCTACGATGCACTGGTCAATGAGCAACCATGCCAATGTTTAGTTGATAGCGGAAGCACTCTACTGGGTTTAAGGAGAGAATTTGCTAGACCTGAAGATTATACGGGTGAATTTGTCAATTGCCGTACTTTCTCTGGAACCATCGAGAAATATCCACTGGCAAAAGCGCATATCAATACCCCGTTCCTTACCGGCACATTTACGTGCGCTATCATACAAGATCCATGTACTGATCTTATTTTAGGATGCCTAGATGCATTGAAAGAATGCACAGAAGACGACAGAAGAGCCTGGAAAGATACACACATGGCCAACGCTGTAACTAAGTCAGATACAGAAACAAATTATACTGACTTACAAAACGAAATGCTACAGCTATTAACACCAAGGGGTGCAGATATCAACACTCATCATCATCATCAAGTGCCGTGCCGGCTGGCGTAGGCGTTCATGGCTCTCCATAGATCTCGGTCTTTGGTTTTCTGGATCAACTCTGCTGCTGATATTCCTCCATGCCACCGTCTCAATCCATCCAGCATCACTTCTCTTGGTCTACCTCTGCCTCTCTTCCCCTCGATCTTTCCAGTTGTTACGATGTTCTCCAATGCCTCTCTTCTCATCACATGACCGAGGAAAGCTGTTTGTCTCTGTCTTATTGTTGTATATAATGTTCTAGTTTCGTTAGCCTGTTTCAGGCAGTCGTCGTTAGTTACTCTGGCAGTCCAAGGAATTCGCAACATTCGTCTCAGGAACCACATCTCTGTTGCTTCTAATTTCTTCTTAATTTGTTCATTTACATTCCAAGATTCACTACCATACAGCAAAACTGGTTCTACATAGCATTTCAGCACTCTCTTTCTTACATTCAGTGATAGTGACTTATTGCATAAGATACTCTTCATTTTCTGAAATGCGGCTTTTGCCTGCCCTATTCTGGTCCTAATCTCTGTTGTACATCTTCCATCTGATGTTATAAATGCCCCTAGGTATCTAAAATTATCCACTTGGTTAAGGATTTTCCCTTCTATTTCTATGTCACATTTTGGTGTCACCATTTTCTTTGATATTACCATTGTTACTGTTTTCTTGATATTCAAGGAGAGTCCTTTCCTTGCACTCTCTGTTACTACAACGTCTAATAATTGTTGTAGGTCTGTTGAATTATCCGCCACCAATACTGTGTCATCTGCATAGCGTATATTATTTATATTATAACCTCCAACTAGTATTCTTGGCATCTCTTTGATCTCTCTCATTATTACTTCGCTATACAGGGAGAAAAGATCTGGTGACAAGACACACCCTTGTCGTACTCCTAACTTTATCTGTTCGTAACTACCCTCTTTATTTCCCATTCTAATTGCTGATACTTGGTTCCAGTAAATATTCTTTATTATTCTTAAATCTTTTCCATCAGTGTTGATATCTTCCAACATTTTAATCAGTTCGTCATGTTTTACTTTATCAAATGCCTTAGTATAATCTATGAAGCACAAATATATGTCTCTCTGTTTCTCTATTGACCTTTCTATTAGTGTCCGTAATGTATAAATTGCATTGTTTGTACCCTTTCCTTCCACAAATCCATACTGTTCTTCACTAATTTCCATTTTTATTTTATTTTTGGTTCTTCTCATTATGATTCTGAGTAGAAGCTTAGTGATATGGTTTATAAGGTTAATTGTACGAAAATCTTCACAATCAATCTTTTTGGTATAGCTATAAATACAGATTTCAGCATATCACTGAGTAAATATCCACTGCTGTAAATATCATTCAACATTTTGGTTAATATATCTACTCCAAATTCTCCCAATACTTCTAATTCTTCTATTGTGATTTCATCTGGCCCAGCTGTTTTTCCTTTCTTCATACGTTTCATAGCGTCAGCGACTTCTTCTTTCAGAATAGGTGGACCTTCTAAGTTACTATCTTCTGTTAATTCTTCCCTTTCTCCTTCATATAATTCTCTTATATACTCATTCCACCTCTTCATTATAGCATCTTCCTCTAATATTATCTTTCCTGTTTTTGATTTCAAACACCCTGTATTTATCAACACTACTCGACAAAATTTGATCGAGGCACAAAGCACCGACCAGACAATCACACCGTATTTTAACTTGTTGTGTGAGCGAAAGAAAGTGTCTAAAAATGCTTCCTGGTACTTTAGAAAACTTAACGGAATTCTCATGCGTTATTACACATATAATAACCATGAAATTCAGCAGACGGTGTTACCTGTAACATACCGACAAAATGTGCTAAAAATCGCACATGAGTCACCGTGTGCTGAACATTTGGCCTATTATAAAACGCAAGCCAGAGTTCTATCACAATTTTACTGGCCTAAATTCTATTCCGACATAAAATCTTTCTGTCGATCTTGTACTGTCTGTCAACATCTTGTACGAAAGGGAAAGCATGTGAAGTCCAAAGTTCAACGGTCAGTACTAGCATCTAGACCACATGAAAGTATAGCGGTCGATATTGCTGGATCCCTAAAGCAGGTATCGAGTAATGGAAACCACAACTATGCAAATAAAGGTGCTAAAACTAGTTACCTTGAACCAAACCAGAAGGCTTTGATTCTACTACCTGATAAACATAATATATTACTAACATCTTGGCAAGGACCTTTCACCGTTGAACGTAAAATATCAGATGTGGAGTATGAAATATCGATAAAAGGACTCTTAAAGATATTTCATATCAACATGCTGAAACCATATTTTTCACGACAAGAACAACAGACAGACGAACAAATTCCACCAACACCAAGCAATGAGACGACAGACGTACACAACACAACTTCACTAGATAGGGCGACACACGACAGCGACAACGCAAACACACTTAGCCAGGTAACAGCACACACAGCTAGCACCACAACAGTATTGAACGAGACAGACGAAGACGAGATGGAATTACCAGTTCCTACGGTAGACACGACTGCGACCATTGACAGCATAAAGATAGAAACGAAACGAACAGATGACCAATACTTCAACTTATATAGATGACATATGCATCCACACGGAAGACTGGAAAACACACCGACTGAAACTTCGACAAGTCTTCGACAGGTTGCGATTATTTGGGCTCACAGCGAAGCCGACCAAAGTAGAGTTGGGCATGGAACAAATTGACTTCCTGGGTCATACCATCTGCAGGGGCCAATTAAAAACTGATGACAGAATCATCACTAAGATTCTGAATTTGACGATGCCAACGACCAAGAAACAAGTCCAAAGTTTACTGGGTCTGGTAAACTACTATAGCAAATTAATTCCAAATCTGGCGGAAATCACCAGTGTTTTTTCTAACATCTTAAAAGCTTCGGCTAAGTTATCTGTACAAGATGCAGGATTAATTAGTGCGTTATCAAAATTGAAATATCTTTTCAGCGTTCCACCTATCCTTCGTATGCCTAATCCAAAACTCACTTATTTCTTACGCACTGATGCGAGTGCCATATCCATATCTGGGATACTAGGACAGTTCTACGACGGGACGTTCCACCCCGTAATGTACGTAAGTCGCAAGATTACCCCTGCTGAATCAAAATACTCAGCATCCGAATTGGAGGGCCTCAGTTTGATCTATTGCGTCAAGAAATTTCATAGATTTTTGACAGGAGCACAGTTTGCAATCCAATCTGATAACTCTCCGTTGTCTGTGATGCAGTCTGGACTTCCTAGCAATAACAGAATTTACAGGTGGGCTTTGATTCTCCAAAATTACACGTTTACCATCCAGCACTTAAAAGGAAGATTGAACACTGTTGCAGACTTTTTGAGTCGACCATCATCCATTGAAATACCTGATTTACAGGAAGGGATCGACCACAGACCACCAGATACAGTGGCACGGTAATGTTAGATAACTCAGTGCCGTATGTGGTCATTATGATACAGTGTAAGTGCGTTATCATCGCCAAATATGTAACCTGTGTGAAACTAACAGTGCTATGAGAAGTGTAACGAACAGACGCAGAAGTAACATGCGCTGACACACACGTAAGCTAGAGGAACATTAAAGTGTTAGCTATGAACCTACATAACTTGGTAGGAAAATATATTTATACACTATCCACGAAGTAGAGCATAGAAGACTTTGCCGAAATGAACTATGTTATAATAGTCTACAAAGAGTATTGCTCCATCTTCACAACGCAAAGGAGGACGTCGATTTAGTGTAATTAGATATAGAAATGTAACTGTGATATATGTATATTATTATTTTATTAACAGTACCCATAACTTCATTTTTCTATTAATTATTGAATTGCAAATTGTTTAAATGCATATATAACTTTATTTTGTTAGTTGATAGTTAGAAATCACCATTATTTAGTTAATAACCCATTTAATAGAACACCAATTATAGAAAGACGATTGTTAGATATTATATTAGTTTAGTACCATATAATCATAATCATTTATAAATTCATTTATCTAAAATATCATTTCCAAACTAACCCAACCATTTAGGAATTAATATCATCTTTTTCACAAATAAAATTTTAAGGTAATTAACCCAATTCACTTAAATGAAAGTATTTATTAGATTATTTCCCTTGAGGGTAATTTAGGTCAGCACACCAAAACTATGTAAGTTACTACTACAGGATCGGTAACAAACCATCCTCATAAGTTTGTATATTATGTATAGACATGACACGTGCAAGCAAAACGCACAGTCATTTGGCGTGATTACTGTTATAATTCAGCCAATCGTTTATTGTATATATGTAATATTCATGTATTTGATGCTATGAAACATATTTTAATGACGAGAGAATGTTTGAGTGAAAGAAAGGTATGAAAGTGAATGAAAGATGTATGCAAGAAGAATAAATGTGAGGAGAGAATGCGAAAATTAGTAAACATTGAAAGGAAGAGAGCGAGAGAGAAAGACAGCGGAAATTTTTTCCACCGCTGTAAGTCTTAATTTGACTTGTCTGTGTCATCTGTGTAACAATGTGTTGTCGAGTTGTATGCGTGTTACTGCCATACTTTAATAGAGGATACAGAGAACGTACTTTGAGCTTCAGAAAACGGAGTTGTGGTCACATATAATAATAACGGACGTTTTTAACCACAATAAACCGATTTGCGGCGCTCGAAGGAACACACACATTTAGTACACTAACGCATACACATGTTAGACACTTAAGTACATTGTAGTTTATTAGAAAACACGCAAACAAACAGGAAAACAAACAGATAAACGATGCACACACTATTCAGTTTAAAGAACAATAACTTTAAATTCAGGGGACACAATAACTTCTTAAAACCTTAAGGTAACAGTGTATACAGCTTTTCAAAAGCGGAAGCGAGAAGGTGAAAAGTAGAACTATGTGTATAAGAGTTGGAGGGGACATTAATGGGAACATGAACACTTTGTGCTCATGTGTTGTACTCAGAATAGAGTCAACTTGTATGTGTGTTGTCATTTCGGGCAATTTGAGGACAGGTCAAGACAAAAGTCAATAGGTGAAAGTCAAATGACATATGGTCAAACGACGGAAGCCAGGACATGAGTCATAAGACAATGGTTCCGGTCCAAAACAATTCCCAAAGATATCTATAAAGCCAACTATACTGATACATGGGCTACTTAATTAGCCAAGTGAAAAGGTAAAGCAGTGTGAGTAAAGGAAGAAGAGAGTTGTTCTATCCCCAAACTAGAGAGTTTAACTTATTGGATATCTGACAAAATTGGAAGCAACCAATTTTTCTTTGTGACCAGAAGTGTTACAAACAGGAGTTAAAGGGAAGTAACACTTCACAGCGAGGAGGGGTGTCTGTCAAGATCTCCAATAAGACCTTACAGAGTTAAGGAGAGTAAACATAAGTCTAGTAGGGAGACACCAGACAGGAGAGACACCAAGCACTATAAATAGCCTCACAAGGAGACACATTTGTGTCAGACCAGGGGCCAATGCGTACAACTGAGCGAGGGCTTTCCCCAAGTCATTGGCAAGCTTGTTCTTGCGAGTAACCGTGAAGTGCCCGGTTACTCGGACTCACAAGCCAGCGTGCTTGCGAGACCATGCACGCAATAATAGCTACTGCACGGAGAGGACAGTGTCCGTGCTTGTCCACGCAATGTGTAGCGTGTGAACAGACCCGACTGGAGACGGTAGAGAGCAGACGTATCCTTACCCAATGCTATAGTTTCTAGGCAATAGGCAAACATTAGGCTATTCATGTAGATTGTGATTTCGAGCATCATTACTCACCACTTCATTGCATTTATGTTATATAACAATGATGAAGTATTACGCTCGCAGAGCCATTGAAATGTCGGCTCTAAATAAATTGCATTCCTTTCGCAAATGTCACGAGTTGTTATTTCGTGCGGTGCGAAAGTAGGGGAGTCCTGAGAATCTGCAGCGAACAAGTCGCTGACACTCTCCATAGCACAACGCCTGGGCTAAATTATTAATATTCTAATAGAGGTTATCAGGAGTGGGTAAGACACACTCACTCTACAGATCCACCAGCTGGCGAGAAGGATAAGTCCGAGAGGATTTCTAAGATTCAAGCATCATACACTGTACAAGAGCAACGGCGATCGGAGCGACTGTAACAACTATAGGGGTATCTCACTTCTGTGTATTGTTGGGAAAGTATTAGCCAGAATCGTTCTGCGCAGACTTCAAGCTCTGGGATATCAAGTCTACCCTGAATCACAGTGTGGCTTTCGACAGAACCGGTCTACCATTGATATGATATTCTTATTGCGACAAATGCAAGAAAAATGCCGGGAACAAAATCAACCACTGTTTATTGCCTTCATCGACCTCACAAAGTCATTTGATTTGGTCAGTCGTGAGGGTCTAGTCTGTTCAAGGAACTAAAGAATATTGGCTGCCCACCAACTCTTCTGTCCATTGTGGAATCGTCGTTCCACACAGGCATGAAGAGTATAATCAAGTTTGATTGTGCAACTTCAGAAGAGTTTGAAATCAAGAGTGGAGTTTAGCATGGTTGTGTACCACCCTCTTTGGAATATACTTTTCACTTCTACTGAAATATGCCTTTCGTGATCAGGATGGTGGTATACACGAGGGTAAGTTAATAAGCAAGTTACAAATGGCTGTAGAAAAATAACTACACATGATAACAACTTGAAACAAATTTATTTTTATACATACATTGTCCCTTTATTTCTCAATATAATTTCCACCAACAGTGAAGCACTTATCCCATCGTTTTATCAGTCCTCCCAAACCGGCTACATAGAACTGCGTGCTTTGTTTTCATTTGCCGGCCATCCCACAGAACTGTGTGATTTACTTATTGACTAGCCCTCGTAACGTTTTCTACCCAGCTATGCGCCACTTTACGGGTCAAAAATGTGTCAGCATAAACACTGAGAACACACGTTGGCGAGAGACATTTCGCGAATGACGCCGAAATTGAATGTGAAGTGAAAACGTGGTTTAGAAAACAGAGTACACAGTTATATGCGGCCGGTTTGGGAGGACTGATAAAACGATGGGATAAGTGCATCAATTTTGGTGAAAATTATGTTGAGAAATAAAAGGACAATGCATGTATACAAATAAACTTGTTTCAAGTTGTTATCATATTAAGTTATTTTTCTACAGCCATTTGTAACTTACTTATTAACTTACCCTCGTACATTCACTCACGCTCAGATGACGGCCTCTACACTGCTCAGAGGTTGAAGCCCAAGACCAAAATTAGGAGGGTACTGATCAGAGAGTTGCTTTTTGCAAATGATGCTGAAATTACGACCGACTCTGAGGAAGAATTATTACCTCTACTATCTGCATTCTCTAACGCTTGTTCTGAATTTGGTTTAACAAATAGCAAAAAGAAGATGCAGATTATGTATCGAGTTGCACATGGGGCACCATCAATCTTTTTTGACGAAGCCGAACTGGAGATAATGGACCATTTCACATTTCTAGGATCAGAGATAAATATCCAATTATCCTTAGATCAGGAAATAAACATCAGGATTGGTATGACAGCAAGAACAATGAACACGTTAACAAAAAGAATCTGGGAGAACAGGAAGCTTACTGCTAAAACAAAAGTACTTGTCTATCAAGCCTGTGTCCTTAGTACTCTTCTTTATGACAGCGAAACCTGGTCAACTTACTCAATACACGAGAAAAGTTTAAACAGCTTATATATTCGGTGTCTGCGAAGAATACTTGGTATTAAGTGACAAGACAATATCAAAATACTGAAGTATTGGAAAGATCAGGTTATGTGACGGTTTGTTCCATGCTCAGTTTTCGTAGACCTAGATGGATAGCACACGTTAGAAGGATGGATGATGGTAGAATACCAAAGGACATCGTCTTTGGTGAATTACAGATGGGTAAGAGATCTCAGGGTCGGCCTCTACTACGATACAAAGATGTGTGTAAGCGGGACATGATTGATACAGTCATTGATAATGCACATTGGGAGCAAGTCGCCGCTGAACGTGTTGCACGGAGGGCACATATCAGAAATGGAATAAAGACAACGGAGAAAATGATTGCAGCTATATTATATATACACTGAGCGTATGAGGCGTAAGTTGGTAAGTGATGGTGAAAATGACCATGTGTTCACATGCATCCACTGTGGACGAACATTTACACCGCGAATTGGTCTTATCAGTCACATTTGCTACCGCCATGGGTTGTAGTTATTATGCCTTTTCGAAGCACAATGTAACAAACTATCGTCTGTTAAGGCGGCAAGGTGCCAACATATATATATATATATATATATATATATATATATATATATATATATATATATATATATATATATATATATATATATATATATATCGTGAAGACCCTTTTAACAAGCCTTAATATAAATTGGTCGAATAGTGCAAGATCGAAATGTGTACTGGCTAATTGGTTAATCGGCAGTCGGTGGCTGACGTGCTCACTATCACACTGGTAAACAACATTTACTTCCTGGTTTAGGTTGGGTCGACTTAGCAGTCACTATCAATTTTGAATCCGGCCTTGTGCGGATTCAAACCCATGACCACCCAGGCGGCAGGCGAGTCTAGTTCCTACGCTAACGCAGGTACAGTTACATAGAAAGAAAGAAAAAAAGAAAGAAAGAAAGAAAGAGAGGCAGAGAGATGCGTATCACCAGAATAAATATTTGCCATATATTTCGAAGATAACTTTGGTTCGTTCGTTCTCTCCCTCGTTCGTGTCCGACACATGGGTCGTGGCCAGCGAGTTAGTCAGTCCAAAGCTGGCGTTGAAATTGTCTAATCATGTACCTCCACCGTGGCCTTTTTTCAGCAACTCTCCTGAGATCAGAGTTATGTCTGAGGCTCAGCGTTCTTGCGTGCTTGTGTGATTTAGTTGCTTCTTTGACTGTCTCTTGTTCTCCACTATTGTCAGTAACAGGTCTCCATTTCTTATTTGATGATCATACAGAGACAATATTTTTCTTTATTTATTCTTCACTATGTATCTTTTTCCCCCGTCGTCTTTAAACAATTGTTCATCAGATCTCACGCCTGTCCAATTCAGTTTTTGCGTCCTGTGAGAGTAAAACATAGAAAATTGCAGGCTCTTGTCCATCTCTTGTATGTACAGTCCATGTATAAGAGCTGAGATGTCATGGTGTCATATATGGAATACAGAATGTGTTAGTGGAGTCAGCATGTTGTGGGTATGTTATGTACAGTGCAAAAACTATCATCATCATGTGTCATGCCGATAAGCGTAGACGGTCATGTTTGGCCATCTCACATAACCACCAGAGTCATGGATCAGCTCTAGGTTCTTGCCTCGATCATGCCTTGTGGCAAAACCATCCGGATATTTACTTCTCTGCCTCCCTTTGTTCTTTTTCCAGTACTCTCCTGTCAGTTGTCACCAAGTTCTCTAATTTATATCTTCTTATAACGTGCCCCACCCTCCTCCTTCCTTTTCCCTCTAAATGACTGTCTACGTCTAATTTCTCTAATCAGTCCACGATTTTAATTTGCTTCGTATAGGACTTGCTCGTTGGTTTTTCTGTCTAGCCATGGTATTTTGTGCATTTTCCTCAGAAATCATCACATTTCCATTGCTATTAGAATGATAGAAGTACTAACAAAATGACTTATTCAAGTCAGTGTGCAGCAGTTGAAGTATAGTGTGTACGCCTTTGAACTACTGGAAATAGTTGAAAGTTTTGTTTAAAGTGTAAACCTTTGAAATGCTGAAAACAACTTACTCATTTCATTATGTGGGCGTGTGTCTGTTGTTGACAAAACAAAACGATAACACCAATCGAAAACCGATGTACTCAGGTCAGAGTTAAGGATTTATATGGTGTGTATAGTATAGCAACTATAACAACACTCGAAAACTGACTAACATTAGACGGTATATAGCATTCTTAGGTAAATAATACAGCGTGATAGAAAACTATAGCAATACTGGAAAACAACTAACTCAAGACAGTATATAGCTATGACGATAGTATGTAGCGATTATATGTCATGTACAGTGTAAAAACAAACAATTAGTTAGTTAGTCGACAAATCGTCCTCATTGCACATTGAACCATTCAGTCCATAAGTGCTCGGATCCCCTCAGTAAATCCCTCGGCTTAGCGGCTCACAACACAAGTTCTGTGTTTATTAATCTTCTTTGGCTTCCTGCTTAGTGCTCTTGTCTGGCCACACATCTGTTAACTTGCTATTCCCGCAGGCTGACTATGGTTCTAGATTCACAGTCATCACTTAGTTATCGCAAACGTTTTACTTTTCGTAGAGCGTTCAGTATATCAACCTGGTCCATGGCTCGTCCGCCCTCCACAGTAGCCTTACCTGCGAGCCTGTCAGCCTGCTTATTTCCTTGTACACCCGCATGCCCTGGCACGAAAGTGAAACTAATCTTTGCCAGTCGTGACCGCCTCAGTGACACCAATCACCGTCTTCGGACCCAACCCATCTCTATCTTCATAAGCATACTCACTGAGTCACTAAGAAAGCATGTCCGAGTGAAGGTCTGTGTCTAGAGCCATGTTATTGCTTTACTTACTGCCATGACTTCCATAGTCAGACTACTTGTGGTCAAAGCAAAAGCACCAAAATCTTCCTCCACAATTTTCCGTCCAGCCTGAGCCGTAAAAGCCAATGAACTTCTCACGCGTCGAATGACAGACCCATCTAAAGAGTACTCGATAGTAATATTCAAACCAGTAGTAGTTGTGGGCATCTTTCAGTCCTGTAGGACTAAAGAGTTGTGCCGCTGGGAAGGCACCTGACAGCGCCGCTGGTGACAGTATAGTCCAAGGCGAGAGTGACAATCTCTATCACAATTTCCGCATCTGTAAGACGAGGCAGGTCCCGCAGTAAGTGACTGCATTTTATGCTTGTTCCTCCTATCCTTAGTTTGTTGGATAAGAATGCGCCCAAAGAGCACCAGTCCGTTGCCTAAATCTCTTTGCTGCAACTCTTTCCCACGTGCCTGGATCTATGCCAAGGGATTTCGTATCTTGTTTCCACACATCCTTATATCGTATTTCGGGTCTTCCGCTTGGTCCCTTCCCTGTGGCTAGCTCTCCGTATAGGAGATCTTTGGGTGTACGTTCATCTTCCATTCGAGATACGTGTCCCAGCCACTGGAGGCGTCTCTGCTTGAGAAGAGAGTTTACCGTGGTAATATCCACTTTTTCAAGCATATGTTTGTTTGTTATATGGTCTTTCCACGATATGCCCTGAATACGTCTCAGACATTTCACGTGGAACGAATTCAAATTTATATCCTGTCGTGAGTACAAGGTCCATCAATCAAACCCAAAGTATAGTGTGCTAACAACACAAGCTTTATATACTTGAACTTTTCTACGCTCTGTTGTGCTACTGTTCCCCTTGACTCTTTTAGTTAGCCTAGAAAGTGTTGTGGCTGCCTTTCCAATGCGTCTGTCGATTTCTGTCTCTAACGAAAGATTATCTGATATTGTCGACCCCAAATACGCAAACTCATAGACAACTTTCACTTCGTAATTTGAAATTTTGATTGATGGAGGAGCACCAGCATCTTGTTATATCACCTGTGTTTTATTTAGGCTGAGGTAAGCCCAAAGTCTCTGCAGGCGGCTGCAAAACGATCTATGAGCCATTGGAGATCTTCTGTTGCATGAGTAGTCAGTGCTGCATCGTCTGCAAAAAGTAGTTCTCTTATGCATCTAGATTCTAGATCTTGTCCTTTGCAGGATGTTGCGATCAACCCCAGGTTTGTTTTCTAGGCAATGTCACGTTCAGTAGATTGCCGTTGCTATTTCAACGAGAAGTCAATATTTAAGTCCAACTTAATGCCGGTGTAGGGAAAGAACCCTCATATTCCGCCATCAGCGCAACGGAAGTTTAACAGCCATTCTTATCAATTCAGCCACGCCAACTTCTGAGTATTTATGTAGCATTTGTATTGTATATTCCATGTGAAAATTATAGCAAAACTCGAAAAAGCGACCTTCTCAAGTCAAAGTGTATGTATGCGTGTGAGTGAGCGTGTGTGTATGTCTGAACCCGCTTGTGTGTGGGTGTTAAATGACAAAAAATAAAAAAAATTTTGAGGCCAACACTTAAGCTGATGACAGAGACGCCCAGAGCCCCTAAGCCATTTCCTAGGGCGGCAATAGTAATGACAGCCTGTGACGTCAAGGGCCAATATTAGGACATAAATAGACACAGGAGTTCTGTGTCACAATGCGAGGAGTGGGTGGAATTTCACAAGCAAATCCTTATCAGAAACGGGCACAATTCACAACTCTTTTTCCCCCTTGCCCTTTCCATAATGTCAATCACTGCACTCGGCTTTTCTGAACATGCAGCACCTTTCTCTCATATCTGTCTGCCCTTCCGTCTGTCTGTTGAGATGGCTGTCTGTGTGTCTGTCTGTATTGGATTCTGTGTGTTCTCTCCTCTCCACATGTGTTTCTTTATTCAATTAAGCTATTTTTCTGCTTTGCCTCTCTGTCTCTCTATCCCTCTCTGTCTCTCTTTCTGTCTGATTCTGTCTGTCTCTCTGTCTCTGTCTCTTTTGTTGTCTAAAATTAGCTTCATAAGTGATGTTGAATGAAATAATGTATAAGACGAAACAGAAAAAAAGGGCAAAATGTCAGACGGACCTGCGTGCCCAATTCTTAACCCTTTGAAACTTAACTCTTTGAAAATAAAGATTGTTCGTTCGTTCGTTCGTTCTCTCTCTGTCTCTCTCTATCTCACCGTCTCTCTCTGTCTCTATCTGTCTTCCTCTGTCTTTCTATGTATCTCTCTGTCAGTCTGTCTCTATCTGTTCCTCTTTGTCTTCTCTGTCTCTATCTCTCTCTGTCTCTCTCTATCTTTCTCTGTCTCTCTACATCTCTGTCTCCCTCTTTGTCTTTATGTCTGTCATTCTCTCTCTTTATCTCTCTCTCTTTTCTGAAATCATTGTTGTTTCATTTTACCAAGTACAGCTGCTTCTCATGTAGTCTCTATGCTCTGAATTTATTCAATGATATGAATGTCATAGTTACATCGATTACAACCTGGTATTAGATTACTGTCCCTTATCCCATCATAACCATCATGTATTTAATCCCTTGGACTGGTCTTTAGTTGCCCGATCCTTGCACTTCATAGTTTGTCTTATGAGTGGTCTGCATTCTGGTTTGTTTGTCTTGTGCGTTGTCTGTCTTGCGAGGTGTCTGACTTGTGAATTGTCTGTCTGGTGGGTTGTATGTCATGTGCGTTATCTGACTTGTGAGTTGTCTGTCTTGTGAGTTGTCTGTCTAATGAGTTGTCTGTCTTGTGCCATTTGTCTTTCTCTTTAATTCCATATATGTCTGCATTAATAATGCGTGTATGTGTATGTGTGTATGTGTCAACGTGTGAGTGAATGTCTGTGTGTGTTTGTGTATTTTTATAAAAAGCAAATCAATAAAATCACAGGAGGGGGAGGGGGAGAGGGGTTAATAATAACATCAGATGAAAGATGCTTGATGGAGATTAAGAGCAAAATAGACTAAGCAGGAGCTACATTGAAAAAATATGAGCTGTATCTGATCCAAGAAGCAATTTTAATTAAATATCAGAATAAGCGTGCTGAAATGATACGCAGAAAATATCCTGCTGTATAGCAATGAACACATCTGAAAGAACAAAGAAGATGTGATTTCTGAGACAAATGTTGCAAATACAATGGGCGGCCAGAGTTACTAACAACGATTCTCTAGAGGAGGCTAATGAAAGGATACAATTGTACACAGCTACAAGAACGAGACAAACAGTCATCTTTGGTCATGTAATGAAGCATAGGAGAACATCGTAACAATTGGACAGATTAGTGATGAAAGAGGCAATGTTAGGCAGAGAGAAATGGTGATCTAAGGCGATGACATGGATTAGTGTTATCAATAGAAGTGACCCAGAGAAACAGGCGCTAAGATCTTCGGAGAGACATGATCGCCTACGCCACTTTGCAAGATGCATGATGATGATGCTGATACTTATGACATATTCCCTATAAATCCATATAGTTGTACAACGCTCGGAAATAGCCGGACCTTATAATATTACAGACAACAGGTAACAATCCGACATAAACAATGGGGTAAACTCATTTTTACTTACTTTAAGAGCTAGTTAACTTCAGCTAAGAAACGACATCACTGCACTCAGGACATTCCCATACGAGGACCGACCCTTCGTTCAACAGCCAGCAAAGAGTCATACTACTAACCGTTCCTACCGCTATCTGATTGAAAGTTATCCTGGTCTTCCCTATCAGTTTTGTGAATCTTCAAGAACCCCTGCTGATCCCCAAAATCTAATTCTTTCCACATGCGGGTTCTCAGTCTGTTCCCCCGCCTTCTCCACCTGGTCGCTCGGCCATCTCTCCCTTGTCCCGAGAGGTGCATTCCCTGCCAGTCTGTCAGTCTGTTCATTCCCCAGCATTCCCACACGGCCAGGTAAAAAAAATCCATACAATTCTAACAGTCTGCGACCTTTAGGAGCTTTAGGTGTAAAACATGGACGCGTGGCTCTGTCACAGAGAGACGTATGAACTGACAGATAAAAGAGTTTACACTCGGAGTGTGACTAGACCCAACAATGTCCACATATTGCGACATTTACTATTGGCAACTGAGCATCTATGGAGTTGACCGGAATGTTTTAATGTTGATTCTGAATTAGGCAATTAAGCAATTACGGGTTGGTATCGACAGGACCTATGATTGTAACACTACTGGACAATATGAGGTAAAGTAAAAGTGGTGACGGATGGTTAATGTAATACTTGATTGAGACGGGAGCAGAAATGAGACTTTGTAGAGTAACCGATAAGCATATGATATTGTTGCTTGGTGAAGAATTAGATGCGAGCTCTGCTGTTTAAGAGTTAATAATGCTTCTTGCATAGTCTCTCCCTTTCTTTAAATTTGTTATGTTTCAATATGTGTGTGTGTGTGCGCGCGTGCGTGCGTGCTTGTGTGTGTGTGTGTGTGCGTGCGCGCGCGCGCATGTGTGTGTGTGTGTGTGTAGATATTCGCTGATTGGACATGAGTCAAAATATTTACTGTGTCTATCTGTTCATTAACTTCTCGTGGTTACCTGAATTGTACTCACCTCACGATTCGTGAGGTCATGAAATAGGTCAATGTAAAAACAGCATTTTTGACAATAACTCGTGACAGGTTCATGATAATCCCGAGAAACTTACTTAACACAAAACTCTCTGATAATATTATTGAATGCCTATAAAAGTTTGAGGCTCCTCGAATAAATTCAGTTGAATATTCAATGCGCAAGTATGGCTGATCTCACTACAGAACAACGACTCATCATCATTTGACGTTTACAGGATGGACAGTCACAAAGTGTACTAACCAGATAATTTAAAGTGGTTAGAAGCACCATTAGCGCCTTTGGGGCGATTTCAAGAAACTGGCTCAGTGGCAGACCGACCGCGCTGTCGAAGACCCAGAATCAATCCTGCTGCCGAAGACTGCTTCATACGGCTGCGTCACTTTAGGAATAGATCAACGCATCTGCGTCCTCCACAGTCCAGTCAATGGCAGGAGGACGTCGAATTTCAGATCAAACTGTCAGGAACCGGCTGCACGATACTGGTCTTTGGGCCAGAAGACCCCACAGAGGTCTTATTCTTACGGACCGCAACGCCAGAACCGACTGCAGTGGGCGAATCAACATCGTCAATAAAATGTTGGTACAAGTTTGCAATTGAAACTGCAATAATGTTGCGTTTTTTTTTTTTTTTTTTGGTTTTCTTTTTTTGTTAATTTGTTTGTTTTTTGAACAGTATATATATATATCCATTGCACAAAGCCTGGGATAAAATATAGAGACCATGTGTTGCCCATGCAGCAAGATCCCTCTCTCGGCCTGACTAGTTCACTCCAGAGGAAAGGTAACACCTCTACATCTGAAACAAGACAAGCTGCAGAAGCTGCCGGACCAGCAAGGCAATGCTCTAACTGTCCGCCTGTCGGAGCTTCGATCATAGACCAGCTGCCAACCAAGGCTTAGGGCCTGGTCTGCCCTGCCATGACATTTTGTCTTTAGGTTGCATTTCCTCACACCAGGATAAGGCTTGTACCCTCCCATTTGCGCTCTTCCGCCTGAAGCCGCTGATATATATATATATATATATATATATATATATATATATATATATATATATATATACACACTATATATATATATATATATATATATATATATATATATATATATATATACTCTATATATATATATATATATATATATATATATATATATATATATATATATATATATATATATATATATAATTATATATATATATATATAATATAATAATCATTTTCTTCTCATAACATGTCCAATGCAAAATGCATATATATATATATATATATATAAAATGTGTCATGCCGGAAAGCGTGGGCGGTCACGACTTGCCATTTCACTCGATCATCAGAGTCGTGGATCAGCTCAGTGTTCCTGCCTCGTCCATGCCATGTGGCCAAGCCATCCAGGTATTTTCCTCTCGGTCTTCCTCTTGGTCTGTTCCCTTCGATCTTGCCAGTTGTCACTAAGTTCTCCAATCAATTTCTTCTCATAACATGTCCAAACAATTTTGACTGTCTACGTCAATTTTTCAAATCAATTTACAATTTTCATTTGTCTCCTGTAGTACTTGGTCATTGGTTTTTTCTGTCTGTCCATGGTATTCTTTGCATTTTCCTCAGAAACCACAATTCTGCAGCCATCAGATGTTTTTCAGCTTGACTGCTCAAAATCCAAGTTTCACATCCATACAAAAGAACAGGCTCTATGTAGCATCACAACACTCTTTTTCTCGTTTCAATTTACATCTTTTTATTAGTCAGTAAGTTTTTCATTTTGATATAGGCTACTTTCGCCATGGCGATTCTTGTTCTAATCTCTTCAAGGCATCTCCCATCAGATGTTATGACTGTTCCGAGATAATTGTACCGATTCATTTGTTGAAGAATATTCCCATTTACTTGTACATTGTGGTATTTTGTTCTTCCTAGTGACAACCATAATCTGTGTCCTTTTACAATTTAATTCTATTATATATATATATATATATATATATATATATATATATATATATATATATATATATATATATATATATATATATATATATATATATATATATATACTGCGATGTCTATGTCATAATTATTAATATATACTGTGTGTCTCCCAGAAGCATCGAAATGTCTTCCTGTCCCCAGACTTCACGCATGCAACAACAGTTAAGTTGCTTTTATATACTGGCACTTCCATTAGCTATCTTGCTTGTTGTCATTCGTTCTTGTTGCAGATTCTATAACACACTACTGAAACTACAATTACTTGGACTCATTCAAGGACAGGCTCCAACATTGTGGCACTAAACAAATAAAGAGTCAGTTACCAGCCCGATAACAAGCGACGGCGTGGAAAGAAATACAGTCACAAATGTTGATACATATGCAGTTGGGCATACAAAAGATGAGCAAATTGATTGCTAATTGGTTGTTAATATTGTTGACAGAATGACATATAGCCACACATATAGAAGTATTGACTGAATGAATGAATGAATGAATGAATGAATGAATGAATGACAGTTACATGGAATGATAGACAGACTGACAGAAAAACAGACAGGAAAACGGACGGGCGGATAATTAGATGGATAGTTGGACGAAATAAACGGGCACATGGATAAATAGAGATAGACTGACAGACATACAGACAGACTGGTATTAAGGCAGTCAGGCAGGCAAACAGATGATGGATGGTCAGATGCATGCAGGCAACCAGGCATGCACGGATAGACAGACAGGCAGGCAGGCAGACAGACAAACAGACAGACAGACAGACAGACAGACAGACAGACAGACAGACAGACAGACAGACAGACAGACAGACAGATTGGGAAATAAAAAACAACGACACTAACCAAACAATGACTGACAACATGGGAGACAGCTGATCAGAATCAACTGGTGCTAAACAATACATAATATGCTTACCTATGGTTCCTAGCGGAAATGGCTTGAATGTTGGCCCCGAGCTAACCGAGCGGTGTCCTATTTGAGAAAAAACGATCAAAAACAAGAGACGAGACAGTCCATCCATGTTTGCGACAGGAAGTCCAGGCCTGTTGTCTCTAACAATCCTCCGTATCAAAAATTTCTAACCGACATCTTTATCCCCGTGTTGTCAGTTCAGCTTCCCTACCAGTTCCAATATGGCAGGAATCTACTGAATATTCATGGCACCGCGTGACGTCACGTTGCGTTCGTTTTTCATCGCTGAACGCCGGCCTCTTCCGAATCTGATTATGAAAATGCCAGCTATGTAATCAGGGAGGCTATCGGAAAGCCGTGGAGATGTGGGTAACAGTGGGTCGATACAGCTTCGTGTGTGTACTGGCCGTGGACGCACAGTAGACCCAGCGAGGTAGCTGCGTGGGTGCCGCTACAAAGCGCAACATGTTTACTTCTGTCTCCCATCGCGGGTCACATTTGTCGCGAGTATTTTACGCAAATCAATGTGGAGCACACGAACTGGAGACGTGTGCCTCGGGTACACGGTGTTGTCACAGCTAAAAATGTACGACACGAGGTGGTATTTTTGTTCCTGATAATAACAAGCCAGGACACCCCACAGTTTAATAATGTATACCCAAAACTCCGCACGGCCGGGAAACGGATGCTTTACTTTATTTACACGCGACATTTATGAACTTTTTAAGGTCAACGGTTTATATCAATTATCAGCGTATCGCTGCAAATACCCGTATGTGACAGAATGTCGACAGAACAGATAGTTCATTGTACATAAAGTTAAATAAGAGCAGAAAGCCGAGGCTCTCGTTGTGCTATGGGTACGCATCTGTATCAAGACGAGTTTTTAAAATTGACCTCGTTTCAGGGGATCCAACTCTCAAATAGATGCCATAAAATGACTAGGGAAGTGAAGAAGCGCGGCGTGTTGTTGATCACACCACTCCTGTAGTGCCGATATGTCTACACAACTGTTGTCTAGCACCATTTGACAATTACTCGTGAAAGACTCATTTAAGAATTACAAAGAAGAACACACGAATATAAGACAGGTACAGGGTGTATTTTAAATGACTGGGATTTTGAAAATATTGCCGTTCCAAGTTTTGTATTTACCTTTTATGTTGCATGAACTCTACAGAAGGTGCATGCAAAACTTGGAACGGCAATATTTGCAAACACCCCAGTCATTAAAGATACACCCTATATCTGCTCAGTGACGACAAAAGAGATGACAAACTATTGCAAATTCAATACAATATGCAAACAAGAGGAGAGCGGAAGCAACTATCCAAGAAACGCGGGAGGTGGGAGAAACATAGACCATAACAAGTTAATACATTCATCTATCCGAGTCGAGCTGTAAAATGAAAGACACCAGTATGAGACAGAAATTACAGTCAAAATCTCAATGCCATACATTACATTTACAGCAAAACAAAAAACATCCTAATTTCAAAGAGTATTAAACTTCATCCTGGAAAACGAACCATTCATATTTACACCTCGGTAGTTGCATTATAAGGAAGTTGCGGTTAGTGTAGTGGTTAGTTATGCTTACCTGCCAGCCCACTGGCCAAGAGTTCGAATCGGCATCAAGGATGGGTTGTTAAATAATTGTGTTACGTCTCTTTTCTATTTTTAATGTCCTGGGCTCCCAAATTATCCCGCCTTAAATGGGTACCCGGGCATGTTAAGGAAGTAAAGGCGACAGGTGCGATACTGACAACATCATCCACTGAACGACGGCTGGTCTTTAAAAATGTAGGGCTAATATCTACCAGACGCGCCTACAGGCGTGTAGAAAATTCATGTTGTTTGCTTCTTGTTTGACCATATTCCCATTGCTCTTCACGGTGTGGTAACGGCCCCTTTACTTGTTTTTTTTTAAAATTCGTATTATATAGTTCTGAATGGGACGCAGAGGTGTTTCCAAGGCATCAGGGCGGGGTTATATACTGGCCAAGACCTATTGACGTGTCCTCGTCGAGCGTCCTGGGCAGCAGGTCCCTTCGAGGTCCTGGCTAAAGTCAGTAGGATCGCCGATTCCTCCGAAGTCGGAGAGTGTCTGCCTGTACGGCGAGGAACCACCAGTCTGCACACCAATAAGCCAGACATGGGACAACGGATACTTACGCAAACCTCAGGTCTTGTATGACATCACACTGATGTTGGACAACAGGATGCCTTCATCCGACATACAGGACTTCGCGTTGGAGCTCAAGCCAATGAACACAAGCAAGCAAGCAAGCAAGCATATAGTTCTGAATCACGGATAGCAAATATACGCCGAAAACCTGTAAAGGCATTCGAGCTTTTCTGCTGTCGAAAAATGACAAGAGTCAGGTGGACTGAAAATCTGACAAATTAACAAGCTCTGGAAAATACAACATATTCTGGAAAATATAACATGTTCTGAAAAATATAATAACAAATCAGAGGATTAAAAGTAATGAAAATCGAAGACTCGCATACCTAATAATCCTGCACCTTACAACACGACGAAATCTCAAACATTGTACGGGAAGACACGCTAATCGGGAGAAGCGAAAGGGTAGGCCAAAGACAACATCTGTAAAACAGGCATGCACGGATCTATCAATAAAGGTAAACATTAAACAGAAGAGAGCTATACAAGACATACAACTACGTAATGAGCTGATCGTAGAAGCTTTACGGCCATCCAAAAGGCTGAAAAGTGTGATGATAGTGGTGCATAAGAAGATCTAATGTCCTTTACCACAAGAAATGTATAGTGATGAGTAAATATGAGAACAGGATGAACGTGTCACATATTCAGTTTCTGTTCCTCTGCTTGTGTGTGTATTACATACTATGATGATCCTGAAACTAACTGTGACATCGGGAAAGGTAAGGGTGTTAGCCACGAGGTCGACAGAATTAGAAGATATCGATGGTCTGCCAGAGTTGCACAAAGACGAACGAGGGTTGGATTTATCAAGAAACTGAAAAACTGTAGGTTGCGAAAGACATGATGGCAAGCAAATCCTGCTGCCTTGGCACATGGTAATACCTGTTTTCTCATCTGAGCAACATATAAACAGCACAATAACAGTTTCAACGATGAAATTATACGTTTCCCGGCTCAACTATTATTGGGACAGCCTAAGTAGAGTGTATCCTATATAATAATATGTTTCTGTATACAACAATTGTTGGAACACAATGCAACAGGTTATTCATTCATTCATCCCGTGACCTTTCTGTGTTGAACCTCTCCCTATAACAGTCATTCTCTATTTCATAAGTCTGATGTCCTGTCTCTGTTACTGTCAGGTGTAAATGATCTATTTCAAACTGAATCCATCTAGGTTATTTACGTCCTCGTCTCCGCCTTCCAAACACACTTCACTCCATAATAATCAATTCAAGATTGCGCTGTCTTCATTCATTCATTCATTCATTCATTCATTCATTCATTCATTCATTCATTCACTCATTCAGTAGCATGTACTTTGCAGAACCTCGTTGCCATAACAACCTTCCCGAAAGCTTCTCGGTCATAAGCAAGATGCCCCACGTCTGATACACCCATCTGGAGATTATCTGCCACATCCTGCACCCATATTCTATTTGGCCTCTCTTCTTCTCTTCCCGGGCATATACACCTTCATTATTGTTATCCCCAAACTTTAATGACATTTCAAGCGACCAAACTATTTTAATTTTCTTTGTATTTTCGTATTTAGTAGCCAACCTTTTTCAATATTCAGATCTAGTCGTATGGATACATTTGTTCCTTTCTGTATCCAAGATATTCTTAGAACTCTTCTATAGCATTAATATTCAAAGGCGTTTATTCACAATCAAAATATTTCACTGACCCCAATATTGTTTGTCTTATTAATCCAATATTAGTCCAATTAATTTGTAAGACTCTTATAGGATATTTAAATTCAAAGGCGGATATGCATTTTTGATGCTAATTTATGATACATTCTACTTTCTTACTCCTGCGATGTCATATGTGAAGTGTGCATGTGTTTAGTTTTCTGCCGTTTATTGTTATTTCTGTTTCAGTGTAGAAGATAAGAAAAGAATCACCATTAGGGGGTGTAACAAGATACAGTACTGCCTGCAGACATTAGAAAGCAGGCTCTGCAACATTTAGTAGATGTGGTTGTTGCACACAGTGAACAACTGGAGTTAGAATTAAATTATAAGAATGCACAGGTTATGGTCGTCACTAGGAAGAAAGACATACCACAATGTAATATACAAGTAAATGGGAATATTCTTAAATAAGTGAATCGGTACAATTATATCGAAACAGTTGTAACATTTCATGTGAGATGCATTGAAGAGATTAGAAGAAGCATCGCCATGGCGAAGGTTGCCTTTTGCAAGATGAAAAACATACTGACCAATGAGAAGATATCATTTGCAACGAGAAAAAGAGTGTTGAGATCCTACATAGAACCGGTACTTGTGTATGGATGTGAAACGTGGGCAATGGTCAGACAAGCTGACAAACATCAGATAGCTGCGGAAATGTGGTGTCTGAGGAAAATGCAAAGAATACCATGGACATACAGAAAAACCAATGACTAAATCCTACAAGAAACAAATGAAGATCGTAAAGTAATTAGAGAAATTAGACATAGACAGTCACAGTTGTTTGTACACGTTATGAGATGAAATAAATTAGAGAACTTGGTGACAACTGGCAAGATCGAGGGGAACAGAACAAGGGGAAAGTAGAGAAGTAAATATATGGATGGCTTGGCCAAGTGGCATGGCTGAGACAAGAACACGGAGCTGATCCACGACTCTGGTGATCGTGTGAGATGACGGAACATGACCGCCTAATCTTATTGGCATGGCACATGATGATGATGATTCCAATTCATACAGGTTTTATTTCCGTTACTTATGATGATTGTGGTGACCAGACCATATAAATGGATGTTACGGGAACATTAGAAAATTGGAAAACAGAATACGTAGTGTGTAGATTCTGGTACACATATCCCAAGATTCTAGCACAGTGGTTCTCAACCGGTGGGGAATTCCCCCCCCCCCCCCAGGGGGGAATTTCAGGGTTTCCAGGGCGGGGGGGGAATGAAGACCATTTCAAGATCATGTTAATACAAGAACCGATTACTTGACATAGTTTTTTCCTTTCATACTTTACAGTTATGTATGTCTCATCTTTCTAAATTTCATTTTATAAAGTAAGTAGACCCACAAATCATGTTTTATGTGGATGTCTAGACTTGTTTTAGTATATGCTATTAAATTTACCTTACATTTTTACGTATACTGTGTAGGGGTGAGGGGATTTTTAGATAGGAAATATGAAAGGGGGGGGGGGGAATGACGTTCTGAAAATACGGTGAAGGGGGGAACGGGCCAAATTTTTGATAGGAAGGGGGGGGGGGGAATGGCGTTCTGAAAATATGGTGAAGGGGGGAATGGGCCAAAAAAGGTTGAGAACCACTGTTCTAGCAGTTTCTTGGTAGTACAGAACATCCGAGTGTTGTATACATTCTGTTAGAAGCATCCTAGTAGCTGTTTTATTGTTCCTGTGCTGTGCTGTTGTGTAGATTCTGGTACACATATCCCAAGATTCTAGCAGTTTCTTGGTAGTACAGAACACCCGAGTGTTGTATACATTCTGTTAGAAGCATCCTAGTAGCTGTTTTATTGTTCCTGTGCTGTGCTGTTGTGTAGATTCGGGTACAGACATCCCTAGATCCGTATAATTGCTTGGTAGTACAGAACACCCGGGTGTTGTATATATTCTGTTAGAAGCATCCTAGTAGCTGTTTTATTGTTCCTGTGCTGTGCTGTTGTGTAGATTCGGGTACAGACATCCCTAGATCCGTATAATTGCTTGGTAGTACAGAACACCCGGGTGTTGTATATATTCTGTTAGAAGCATCCTAGTAGCTGTTTTATTGTTCCTGTGCTGTGCTGTTGTGTAGATTCGGGTACAGACATCACTAGATCCGTATAATTGCTTGGTAGTTACATTATTGTAAATATGTGGGTTTTTTTTTTTTTTAACGCTCGCTCGCTTTGAACTCAAGCTAGTCCGTACACACTACTTCTAGCAGTGCTGGGCTGAATTTTATATGTGGATTAGCTTTCCCTACTAACAGTGTTCCTCGCCATCAGGCGAACTCACTCCGACTTCAGAGGTACTTGTAATTTACGTCTCCAAGTCAAGTACGATAGGTCAACATCTTAGTTGAACCCCTTACCTCGGCAACAGCACACCGGATGTTTAAGAACACACGTTCTTATCTATTCCGTCATGCTGACCTACTAAATATGTGATGATGTATGTATTCCGGTATAAAGATCTTGGGATCCTAGTAGTCGGATCATAGTTTTAGCATGGATTCTAGTGTGGATTCTAGTGCAAGCATCCTTTTTCTTCTTCGTCTTCGTTCACCTTTATGTCAGTATACATGCAATGAAAGCAGCAGTCAAACTTAAGAATGTTGACATCTCCAAAGAGTTTGCCCTCAAATAAAGCGGGTGCAGACCAAAATACGTTCCTATGATCTGTATATTTTTGACACCTATGAAACACATGTTTAGGTGTCATTTTATCAGTTTCATATTTACACTCATCAGTATCTCATATCTTTAGTTTATTCAGTTACATTTAGTGTCATCCTTTTCAGGACGCAGCAATCTACCCCAGCATTTTTGGATGTTCTTGATTCTTGGGCAAGTTTACGTTTAGTAGTTTACCATCGCTTTCTGAACGACCGACACCCATAACATTTCATAAAAAACCAACGTAAGGCCGTCTGCTACCAAATCGCTCAAAGCTGTGTTTATTAAACACGTAGTATTTCAGCCTGGTGTGTCATGTGCGAAGTCTGAGGATTACTACTTGTTCTTTTCGGTATGGTCATATGAATACTCTTTTTGGATACCGGGATGCTCTGAATACAACTTTATTTCATAACTGCTTCTTATAAATCTCGTCACAGGTTATGTCTATATCGACTGAGGTAGTCTTCTGCCTTCCTTTGTCAATCTCTCTGCTACTTCTTGTGCAAACATCTGAGATCCTAGTAATTCTGTGCTGATGTGCGGAATATGGTACAGACATCGTGCAATCTTTCTTTTACATGTCCATCATTTTAGGGTAAGTTCAAGCATTATTTTTTACAGGGTATCTACATATATTAGATCGATGTATTTGTAACAGAGGCACATAGCTAGGTCTCTGTGTTAATGTTATTATATTGTTATACTTTTAATTTCTTTCATTTGCCCGTGCTCAATTATAATGTTTGTTTTCATTTTCACGCCAAATACACACACGATAAATAATTCAATTTTCTATTTAATTATTTGTTTTCTTGGTGTTAAGCGTTTCTTTAAGTGTGAATGTGTTTTTAAATTGTCCAGGAATTAGCGTCAAATGATATGAACGTATTTCTGTGGAAGAACGCTGTGCCAATATTTAGTTCATTGTAGAAAATCACTAATATTTGATCAGTATGAAATGAAGTTCATTCCATTTGACATTGCGCCTTAGAAACCTAGATGTGTCTGCTTGGAAAAAGTATAAATTAGTTGGCTCGTGACGCTGACATATTGAATGGCATCAGAGACAGCGCATACGGACTGTGTGTGACAGTGAGTTTGTATAGATCATGACTACACTGGAAACAAGCTACGTATGTAGCCCAAAATCATTTATAACGTGGCGTGTCCCATCTTAGAATGCTGAGACAGGTCGTGGAAACAGTGAGCTTGTGCACTAAACGTTTTGGCATATCCCAATGCTGTTTTGTCACCTGCATATATGCCACTTTGGTAGTCACGGACATTAACAACTATGCTCCTGGGTATGAAGAATAACTGCCCTTGTTTTAATTATACTTCTTTACTATATGACGAGCGTATTTTAACGTGTGCTTTCTTGGAAAGGTCCTTCTGGGACGCATCAGACAGAAGGCATGCAGTGCCACTAGCAAACATAAATATGTGCAGCCTGCATGGTGGACCTGCGAGGTAGGACGATCATGGAAATCCAAGGGAGCGGTGGCTAAACAGTTACAGAAAGTGCGGCGGACAAAGCTCACAAGAGGAAATAGAGAAAGAGAAGAAACATAAGGTGGGTATTCAAGCGCTGTTCAGCAGACGCCAAAAGAATGAAATGGGAACACTTTATGAATGAGACTAGAGGAGATAAAAAAAAACGCCGTGGAAGTTCTGGAAATTTGCTCGGACTGATACAAAGGAAAGATTTTCATGCCGAAGTAGGTACAATATACAGAGATAGCGGTTCACCTTTGACAACTGACACAGAGAAATGGGAAACTTTCCTGCAGAGATTTATAGCACAGACAGATCGGTACGATGGGGACATTAGAGACTCAGAGCAGATCTCTCGGGTACTATTAAAGATACCTACTGGGAAAGTATCATTCAGCCGCAAGATATCAAAAATGTAGTGGAAAAAAAAAGATGACCAACCAGGGCCCAATGGGGTTAGGTACGCCCACATGAGGGATATCAGTGATGGGGAAATTATGGAGATGTTGCTTGCTTTCACCTGAGCATCAGGGTGCCATCGTGTTATCAGTACCCCAGGATTTGGTGCACATCTAATTAACACCGCCTCCTAATCCAGGCAAAGATCATTCAAAGCTAAATGGGTTTAGGAATATAACCCTACAGAATCATCTTTGGCAAGATGCTGGAGAAGATCGTTGCTGTTAAGCTTCGGGAATATTTAGAAAAGGAAAAGCTTCCCTCGAAAGGTTTGGAAAGTTGCCGGCCAGGGATAGATACTAGGTCAAATGCAGTCACTTTTGTCCGTGATGTTTATGAAGGGTTCCAAAACACACAAGAGACGGTGGTGACAGCACTCGATCTCGAGGACGCGTGCACATGAATCGAACATGATATTTTGATGTACGTTCTTATAGAGAAGAGAGTCTGTCCTTGATTGAAGAACTGGATTGCAGCTATTCTGTATTCTCGTAGAGTGGTTCTCCGTTTGGGTACAAGGACCTCTGAGCCATGTATCATAGTCAACGGACTGCGGCTGAGTCAGCAGTTTCACCTTTCAACCTAACTCATATCCTAATGCTGTTTTTTCACCTGCATATATCCCGTTTTGGTAGTCACGGATGTTCACATTTATGTTCCTGGATATGAAGAATAACTGCCCTTGTTATAATTATACTCCTTTGCTTAATGTGTGCTTTCTTGTCGCGTTGTTATAACGTGCTCGTATGGGAGCCGGTCGTTCAGAAAGCAATGGCAAACTACTGAACATAACACTTGCCTAATACATCAACAGCGGCTGAAAAATGATGGTGTTGACTGCAACGTCCCGTAAGGGATACGCAACAATTTTATTTTCTTGGAAAGGACCATTCATTCACAAAGAAATCGCGAAGATTAGAAATCTGAGGAAAATCGATTAAAAACTATTATATTCTGACAACACGTCTTATTGTGGCAGGAACTGAACAAGATCTCTAAGAACTAGATAAATTTGTTAATAAAAAAAGTACATAATCTGAACTGGATATTAAAATAATGAAAGCCAAAAACCTATAAAACGCGCACGAGAGTTTAAGATCCAAATAACTAAATTAAATTAAATTGGAAAAGGCTGGAATATGGCAAACATGTCGCATATATTAGTCAAATAGACAGTGTCATATATGACACGGAAACCAGGACAAAGAAATCGAAATGGTCTAACTATATTCTGTATTCCACATCATGCAGAATAGTCAAACTGGGCTTAACAATACAAAAGATTACATTTTATATATCATTGGCACCTTCCGTCTTGGCAGTCTGTTATATTGTGCTTCAAAAAGGCATACTAACTTTTACCCATGGTGGTAGCGAATGCGACTGATAAGGCCAACTCGCGCTGTAAATGTTTGTCCACAGTGGATGCATGTGAAAACATGATCATTTTTACCATCGTGCACTATCTTACGTCTCTCACGCTCTGTGTGTGCTTTATCTGCAATCATTTTCTCCTTTGTCTTTATTCCATTTCTGATGTTTGCCCTCCATGCAACACGTTCAGCGGCGACTTGCTCCCAATGTGCATTATCAATGCCTGTATCAATCATGTCCCGTTTACAAATCTGGAACACATCTGGAACAAGACAAGCTGCAGAAGCTGCCTGATCAGTAAAGCAATGCTCTAACTGTCCGCCTGCCGGAGCTTCGATCCTAGACCAGCTGCCAACGAAGTCTTACGACTTGGTCTGCCCTGCCATGACATTATGTCTTCAGATTGCATTTTCTCGCATCAGGATAAGGCTTGTATCCTCCCAATTGCGCTCTTCCGCTCGAAGCCGTTGGCACAATGTGAGGTGTCGGGTGTGGTAAGCGCCGCAATACATTTGGAGCTAACAGAAAGCAGGTAGTACCGTCTACTGTCATACGGTAGCTTAGTCATATCTGACTAAGACCTGGCACACATCCTCAAATATATATATATATATATATATATATATATATATATACATGTGTGTGTGTGTGTGTGTGTGTGTGTGTGTGTGTGTGTGTGTTAGGAGAAAAAAAAAAAAAAAACAATAACAAAATGTGAACCAAGAAAAGAAGAGTAAATGCTCAACCTTGTTGAACTATTTTACATACCATGGATTAATCAGAACATTGGTCAAGCAAAGGCTATATTTCCGAAAATAAAAAGTATGTTATGCAATACGTCACCTTACAGAATGTCTGAAATAGAGTTATGAAATTCTATAGGGAACCTTCCTCTCTGTATAGCGAAAATTATGCTGAATTTGGAAGCAAGCGAGGTGTGTTACCTGAGACGAATGTTGCGAATACATTGTATTGCCAGAGTAACTAAGAACGATTATCTGGAAGAGAATAATGAAACTAGAACATTATATACATCTATACAAGAGAGAGAGAGAGAGAGAGAGAGAGAGAGAGAGAGAGAGAGAGAGAGAGAGAGAGAGAGAGAGAGAGAGAGAGAGAGAGAGAACAGATTAGTTGGTCATATTACGAGAATAGAGGCATTGGGAAACATCGTTTAGTTTAGTTTAGTTTAGTCGATGGATCAACATCACGGCACACGGGTGCAACCCGTAAGTGCTCCGTTCTCCTCCTAACTCAAACCTGAGTCTGGAGAAACTCAGCTCAGTGCACGAACTCTGTAGCACCGGCGAGGATCCTGAAATACTTTGGGTAGATTTTTAACTCTAAATTTTGCCCGGGCTGCGCCGTTAGGCTACTCATTTTCGATTTCCAACTGCCAAGGGATTTTTTACGAGCGCAACAATACACACGGGCGTCCGATCTCACTACCCAGAAACCAGGGGAAATTTTATTACTAGAAGCCCACGAGAAAAAATCATCAAAAACCGAGATGTGAGGAGAGACACCAACGCCTACGCCAGTTGGCATGGCACATGATGTTGACTATGTCATGGTTAGTTTGGTTATTTTTGGATGTGAGCAATCATTCATGTCATGGGGTAAATATTTTGAGAAGACAAAATGACATAATTAGGTGTCTTAATCAAACTTATTTTGAGTATATTCAAGCCCTGTTAAAAACTGTCTCTCAGGGATTAATCAAACAAAAGAGCGAATACTATGACAAGGTAGAATGACATTCAAAAGTGTCACACAATCTATACATGACGAGTATGAACAAAATTAGCGGAACTGTGGTAAAGCTGTTGACATGTAAACAATGTACAATAATACGAAGTAATACAGCTTTATTGAACACAGTTACCAAAAATTAAGGCTTTGAAGTGACTAACTCTCAGCAGAGAATAAATATACAAAACACAACACATGTAGTCTCTTTAGCGTTTTCCCCGTATTTATATGTTGTGTTTCGTGTATCATTGTGCTGATGAAGTCTTATCATCTCAAATCCCTCTGTGTTAGGGAATTGTGTTCTGTATAATTGCATTACTTCTTGTTAGTTTATATTGTTTATAAATGACGAGACTCATAGTCATCCTCCTCCTCCTCCTAATCCTCCTCCTCCTCATTATCATCATCATATGCCATTCTATAGACGTGAGCAGTCATGATGCGGTCATCTCATTCCATCACCAGTCTTGGATCAGGACTGTATTCTTGTCCAGACTATGCCATGGTCAAACCATCCATGACATTATATATTCTTATTTCTCGAGCTCTTTTCCCATCAAGTTTGGTTATTATCACTAAGTGTTAAAATTTATTTCTTATCATACCGTGCCCAAACAATCTTAAGTGCCTACGTCTAATTTCTATAATCAATTTAGTGTTCTCGTTTATTTCTCGAAAGACTGTTTCATAGGTGTTTCTGTTCGCCCATGATATTCTTTTACTTTTCCTCAGAAACCACATGTCCACTATCTTTAAACATTTCTCAACGTATTTGCTTATAGCCCATATTTCACTTGCATATAGCATTTTCGATCCAATATTGATTGCTCATTTTGTCAGATTGCTGTTTGTCCATCTCTTGATGTTATCCCCCCCCCCCCCCCCAAGTGTATTGTTGTCTACCTCTTGCTCGCTTGCCTTAAACCTTACCCTCCAGTGTGGTTTTTATAAAAGTATTATGACTTTTAACGTGGCCGAAATATTTCACTTGCCTCTGTTTTATTTCTTTCATCAACTCTCTTTTCATTCCCAGTTTTTCTAAAACCTCTGTATTTGATGGTTTTTATTTCCATAAAATACGACATATTTTTCTATATATTACCATCTACAAGGCCACTATTCGACTTTCTAATTAGCTTGTTCATTATACAGACTTCAGCGCCATATAATAGTGTTGAATATACATAACATTCGACAATTCCCATGTGTAATACGTTTTTAATATCTTTAGATGCTACTACTGAAAATAAAATGTGACCTCAGTTAGACAACTATTTTTTTTCTTATTTTTGGCATATCCTTCTCTGTGGCTTGCGAACGCGGTTTGTGAGCCCGTATACCCGGGTTCGAAACACAGCGGTGCTGGTTTTTTTGAAAATAGGTATAAGAGCCGGTCGTTCAGAAAGCAATGGCAAACTACTGAACGTAAAATTTGCCCAGGAATCACGAACAGCGAAAATGCTGGGGTTTACTGTTTCGTCCTGTGAAGGACATGCAACTTTAATTTTTGTTTTGTTTTTTTACAGAACATCGCTGTCAACATGAGCATCTTTCCGCTGATTGTTGATTTCTTGGCAAGATTACGCTCAGTAGTTTGCCATTGCTTTCTGAGCGACCGGCGCAATACCCCGTAAGTTACTGACGCGGAGAGAACCGCTACCGATTCTCGCGCAACGTCACGTTACATACGAGAGTATGCGAGATTACGGAGAAAGTCGTGTAACCTCTAGACCAGCGAGACCGGCTAGACAGCTATACTTATCTAAATATTCTAGTAATTATCTATCTCTTCGCTTCCCTCCCCCTCTTTCCCCATACAGGAGGTGACGTACGGTTCGCATTTTCTGGTTAAACCTAGAATGGAGGTGAAGATTTTGAAGTCTAATTACAGTTTTCATGATAAGTACAATTAAGTTACATTTGGCGTTAAAAGTACAATAGAGTTAGGTTTGTCGTTTCAAGTTTTGAAACCTTTGATGTCGAACTACGTTTGTCGTCAAAAGTACAAGAGAGTCGAAGCTTTCGATCTCGATCTTAATTTGTTGCTTGGACGTCGTTGAGTTTGCATTTATGTAGCGGGAGCCTCTGTGGCGAAGTGGTCAAGCCGTTTGACTCGTGTTCCGAAGGTTGTGGGTTCGAATCTGGGCCGCACCCTTCGGTTTACGAGTTAAATGTTTCGGAGACTCCTGTGGGTCGTCGCTAAAAGCTACGGAGTTAGTGCTTTGTGCGACGCTTTCCGTTCTGCGGAAAGACACCGAGCCATATGGGATAAAACCCGGTGCAATGAAGTCGACCCTGTCGACTTTTAAGCGACTTTTTTTAAGCATTTATGTAGCACTTAAGCAAAGTATACGTATGGAAAGTCAAGAAGTCATTGTTAATGAAACAATTATATAAAACAGCTCAACAGAGATCTAGTTTTCGAATAGTAGTAAGATATACATGGGGTATGATTTAAACATCCCGTACTCATACAGCTAGAGACAGATAGAGTTTGGAGATCCATTGCAGCCAACCTTCATTGTGGAGACAGCACCTGATTGATTGATTGATTGATTGATTGACTCATACATCAGAATGCTTTTCCTACCAACCATGTGTTTCAGCCCCTGTGAGATCCCCCCCCCCCTTTCCCCCTCCCCCAGTGATCCAGGATAGTCGAACCTAAAATAACCATCATTAAATTATTTGGGAAGTAAAGGCAACCTATGTGATATTGATATAATCGATACACAAATACAGGGTTAGTTTCGTACCCTATAGTCTTCTTTGCTTAAGAGAGATTGCTTACATAACCTGCTCAGCGGAAGTTGCGATAGAGCAGTTGATTCGGTAATGTTGCGGGATGTTTTATTCATTGGCTTCGGTTCCGATGTCAGCCAGGGCTACAGTGGGTACTGGAAAATTATCTGAAAAGAAATGCAGCTGGGGAATATTGACCACATGAACATGAGTGCCTATTGATGTAAAATATTAAGCTAACATCATATATATACCCGATACCTCCAGTGGCGTAAACGCGCTCCCTTGCTGTTCTTTCCTACTCACACAGCTTGAGGACTATTTCATCTTCATAAACACTCAGGTTAGCGTGATGGAACAGATCAAAGACTAATGCTGAGCTGAGAAATTGTTCTATAGTTGCGCTTGAATACTAAGGCCAGGAAATGAAGCCGACCTATAGCTAGGAGTACATCCGTGAAGCTAGGAACAATAATATGACAGGAAGGAGAGTCAGGGGACGTCATTAGTAGGCTTAAAGTCCGTTGGGACTTGGTGTTTTAACTAGAACTCGGATGCACCCTGGACTGTATGGTTTTGAAATAGTGACTTCGAAATGTACCAGTGAGAGAACGTTGGTAATGCGCAGTAGCAAACTCGCGCTGCGAAGGTTGTGGGTTCGATTCCGGGCTACGTCTTTCTGTTCACGAGTGAATTTTTCGCGGAGACTACTGGGGGTCGTCGCTGAAGCTACAGAGTTCTTGCTGTGTTGTGCGACACTTTCAGCAGGCTGCCTTGCGGAAAGAGACCGAGCCATATGGGATAAAACCTGGTGCAATGAAGTCGATCCTCTTAACTTTTAAGACTTTTTATGAAGATTAGCAAATAGTTCAGTGTACTACAAATCATAGTATGTCATTACAAAACGGTTGATTCTATACGAGATCCCGATAAGTTTCATTATAAAACAACCTTTATCAGGTGTTGTTATGTTATTATGCCAATATATTTTCTCATGTCTCTTAACCCATGAACTCTAAAAAGCAATATGATGATTTGGATTTTCCCAACGACATTGCACCCTGCCGCACACGTGTATTCAAATGCAGGATAAACTAATCACATTTGACAACAATCACAATAATTAGGTCTAAAAATGTATAGGAGAAAGACAAAGATAATGATATTAAACCAAGAAAATAACAAAGCGATCTTCCTTGGTGAACGCTCACTTTAAGATGCGGAATCAAACACCTATTTGGGAAGCACACTTGCATAACTATTACAAGACGTTGCAGTCAAATCCAGCATTTTTTGTGGGGGATGGGGGGGGAGTGAAGGGGGCTGTTTATGTTTTTTTTACTAGCAAGTTTACGTTCAGTAGTTTGTCATTGCTTTCCGAACAACAGGCACACATACCATTGTAGGAAAACCAACGCAATGCGGTACGCTCCCAAATCACCCGCAGTTGTGTGTGGAACGCGTTATGTGGGAATACGAATTGCGTCCGTAACTCATTTGCCACAAGGCCAGGGTTGGGAATCAGTGTAGACACAAACAGAACGAACGAATATACTGGAACTATTGGTATTGGAACTCTTCGCTGGCTGCTGAGGTTGGGAACGGAGCGCTTATGGGAATGCCCCGAATGCTGTGATATCGGTTCCTAAATCAATCAATCAATCACTGAACGAACGAACTTTACTTGCACAGGGTTAAGAATTGGGCCCGTCTAACATTCTGCCCTTCTATAACATTCTTTCAGGCATTGTTTCATCCACACATTACTTGAGGCTAACTGAGAACAACAGCAATATAAAAGATATGCATTATAAAGGCATGGGGACAATGCAACAATCGATACTACACTATTCAATAATATTAATGGATGATGTGGCAATTATTATTTGCTACGGGGAATATACTGGTCTACCAAAAGGGGACTGGCAGTTATACTTGTGTTTTATTATTATTATTATTATTATTATTATTATTATTATTATTATTATTATTATTATTATTATTATCATTATTATTATTATTATTATTATTATTATTATTATTATTATTATTATTGTTAAGGGGGAAGGTAATCCCCTGAGGTAGTGTTCAAATAATTTGTGATTATACGTATAGACATTGGTGATGTCTTTGCTTTCTTGTGGAAGATTGTTTTACAACTGAAACAGCAAGTTAAAAGAGGTGTGGCCAAACAAGAACACTTTGCAAAAAGACAAAGAAGATTAATCAACCAATACAGAACTTGTGTCATTTAGCAGCTACAGGCTGTGGGATTTACATAGCAGGGAATCTGAGCACTTATGGACTAAATGTTTATATGTGCAATGAGGATGATCTGTCGACTAACTAACTAACTAACTAACTAACTAACTAACTAACTAACTAACTAACTAACTAATTAACTAACTAACTAACTAACTAACTAACTAACTAACTAACCAACCAACCAATCAATTAACCAACCAACCAACAAACCAACCAACCAACCAACCAATCAACCAACCAACCAACCAACTCATCCACCCACCCACCCACCAACCAACCAACCAACTAACTAACTAACTAACGAACAAACTAACAAACTAACAAATTAACTAACTAACTAGCTAAATAACTAACTAACTAACTAACTAACTAACAAACTAACTAACTAATTAACTAACTAACTAACTAACTAATTAACTAACTAACTAACTAACTAACTAATTAACTAATTAACTAACTAACTAATTAACTAACTAACTAACTAATTAACTAATTAACTAACTAACTAATTAACTAACTAACTAACTAACTAATTAACTAACTAACTAATTAACTAACTAACTAACTAATTAACTAACTAACGAATTAACTAACTAACTAACTAATTAACTAACTAACTAATTAACTAACTAACTAACTAACTAACTAATTAACTAACTAACTAATTAACTAACTAGCTAACTAACTAACTAACTAACTAACTAGTTACCTAACTAACTAACTAACTAACTAACTAACTAATTAACTAACTAACTAACTAACTAATTAACTAACTAACTAACTAATTAACTAACTAACTAACTAACTAACTAACTAACTACTGAGCTGCGGAATACGCTAAGCTAGTTTTGTTATTAGTTTGGCTTTATTGAAAAGTACGCGTGTGCGAATTGGTGGCGACTGAAGGCGTTTATGTAGGCTAAGATTGTCAGTTACGTGTTTGCTATAAATTAAGAAAGACATATCAATAACATTAGACATGCGGATGATACAGTATTGAATGCAGACAATGAGCAGAAACTACAACATTTGGCATATACGGTTGTTGCACACAGTGAACAACTAGTGTTAGCATTACAGTATAAGAAAACACAGATTATGGTCGTCACCAGGAAGAACGAAAAACCATAATGAAATATACAAGTAAATGGGAATATTCTTATAAAAGTGAATAGGTATAAATGTCTCGGAACAGTGATAACATCTGATGGGAGATGACTTGAAGAAATTAGAACAAGAATCGCCGTATTGAGGGTAGCCTTTTGCAAGATGAAAAACACTCTAACCAATAAAAATATGTCAATTGCAACGATTGCCAGTCTCCCTGGCCAAGGTGTTAACGACTTTGTTCGTAATCCCGTATATCCAAGTAGGGAAAATAACAGCTGCAATAATCGGCAGTGGTTTGCACAATGCTCGTAACTTACGAGGGTATGTGAGCCGGTCGTTCAGAAAGCAATGGCAAAGTACTTAACGTAAAAATTGGCCAGTACATAAACAGCAGCTGAAAAATGCTGGTGTTGACTGCAACGTCATGTAAGGGATATGCGACATTAAAAAATTGCAACGAGAAAAAGAGTGTTGATGTGCCACATAGAGCATGTACATGTTTATGGAAGTGAAGCGGGGACAATGAGCAGTCAAGCTAAAAAAAAAAAAAAGATCCGATGGAAACCTCGTTTCTGAGGAGAATGCAAAGAATACCATAGAGAGACATAAATGCCAATGAGTAAGTCCTGCACGAAAGAAATTAAAACCTTAAGCTGATTAGAGAAATCAGATATAGACGGTCAACATTGTTTGGACATGTTATGAAAAGAAATAAATTGGAGAAATTGGTTTCAACTGGCAAGATCTAGGTAAGAGAACAAGGGTAAGACAGAGAATTAATACCTGGATGGCTTGGCTACGTGACATTGTCGAGAGAAGAACACTGAGCTGATCCACGACTCTGGTGATCGAGTGGAATAGCGAATCATGACCGCCCACGCTTATCGGTATGGCACATAATGGGTGGATAAATTAAACTGATAGCCGGTTTCTGGAGTGACTAAAGTCGCTTGGCGATTGAATTGGAATAGTCGTCCCAGATTGTAGTGCAGTAGTCAAAATGTGTCTGTATGTGAGAAGTATAGAATATCTTCCTTGTTTCTTCAAGAAGGACCTTTTTATTTTTGGCGAATCGGTATACTTTTCTCTCTGTTTGTTTAACGAGGGCTTGAACTTGAGAATTACAGGTTTGGTTTCTATCAATGATGAGGTCTAATGTTTTGTGCTCAATTACACTGTCTACTGGCATGTTATCGATGTGAAGTTGAAATGATATGTGTGAATTTAGAGTTTGAATTTTGTTGCCTGGTTGTTAATAACATACGAGTTTGTTTCAGTGATGTAAATTTGCATACGGTTTGTACAGCTCCACATAACTACATTATTTAATTCTAAACAAGTAATTTAAAAAAAAAAAAATTATTACTGCAATGACAACTCCAGAAAATTACAGTTTCCAGTGTTTGCATACACTGTACAGTCGTCTGCAGATAGATTGCAGGACAACGAAAGATGCAAAGGTGGATCGTTAATATATATTGCAAATAACTGAGTGCCTGTTTCTTTGTTTATGTGGACATTAGTGCCGGTAACATACATCTTATATCTAACTTAGCTATAGGTAAAGACATAGCTACCGAACTCATCCTAGCCGTCTGGATCTCTATCGACACCCCAGCGTGCTGATCTGACCTCAACAAGTGGGCAGCAATGACGCCGTTATATTGCAGGCCAGTAGCGTGCAAACACTACACTTGCTGGCAGTTCACTTCTATCGTTTCGACGACCGGTGGTCTCTCAGAATCTATGTTATTGTTACCCGACTTTACATCCTTCTTCGACCGTCCCCCGGGATTTACCCGACAGGCGGCAAAGTGATAGCTAGATGGTTTAGATTTGCAATCAACAGTAATATGAGTTGCTGATTTACAGAATTTACACCACCTTTCACTCCACTTTCTCTTTGGAGATCCAGCTTGACTTTTACTTTCAGGGTTCTTACGTGGATCTTTGTCTGAAGGATCAACCTTCTTTGCGGTAAATACCTTATTCTTCTCCTTGTCAATCCCCTTTTCTGGAGCTCGGAGACTGGGATGGGCTGGCTCCTCTGCTTCCTCATGATCTAACATGTATCTCTCCGTCATAATTTCTACCATATCCAGCTTTACTGAAACATTCTCCCCTAAGTATGTCTGCCAAGGCTTTGACATCTGCATCTTCATCTAATCTCAATCAATCAATCATGTGCCATGCCGGAAAGCGTGGGCGGTTTTGACTCGCCATTTCACTCGATCACCAGTGTCGTGGATCAGGTCAGTGTTCCTGTCTCGTCCATGCCATGTGGCCAGCCATCCAGGTAATTTCCTCACGGTCTTCCTCTTGGTCTGTTCCCTTCGATCTTGCCAGTTGTCACTAAGTTCTCCAATCCATTTCTTCTCATACCATGTCCAAAATTTTTTGACTGTCTACGTCTAATTTCTCTAATCAGTTTACGATGTTCATTTGTCTCCTGTAGTACTTGGTCATTGGTTTTTCTGTCTGTCCATGGTTTTCTTTGCATTTTCCTCAGAAACCACATTTCTGCAGCCATCAGATGCTTTTCAGCTTGACTGCTCATTGTCCAAGTTTCACATCCATACAAAAGAACAGGCTCTATGTATCCCCTCAACACTCTTTTTCTCGTTTAAATTGACATCTTTTTATTGGTCAGAATGTTTTTCATCTTGCTAACGGCTACTTTCGCCATGGCGATACTTGTTCTAATCTCTTCAAGGCATCTCCCATCAGATGTTATGACTGTTCCAAGATAATTGTACCAATTCACTTGTTGAAGAATATTTCCATTTACTTGTATATTACATTGTGGCACTTCTTCCTTCTTAGTGACGACCATAACCTGAGTCTTTTTACAATTTAATTCTAACCCCAGTTGCTCACTGTGTACAACAACCGCATCTACTAATTGTTGCAGGTCCTGCGCATTGTCTGCAATTAATACTGTATCATCTGCATATCTAATGTTATTGATGTTTCGTCCTCCAATGCTGATTCCATTTATATCTTCTACATTTCTGAAAATATTTTCACTGTATAAGGAAAAAAGATCTGGAGACATCACACATCCCTGCCTAACACCTCTCTTAATTGGCTGATACTGCCCCACTTCATTATCAATCCTTATTGCAGCTTGTTGTTTCCAATATATGGTTTTTATAAGTCTAATGTCTTTCCCATTAATTTGTAGATCTGCAAGCATATCCACCATGTTGACATGTCTAACTCTATCAAAAGCCTTTGTATAGTCAATAAATCAAAGATGTATATCCTTGTTTACTTCTATAGCACGTTCAATAACTGTTCGCAGCATATACACAGCATTTACTGTACCCTTTCCTTCTACAAACCCACATTGTTCTTCCCCTATTTCAGGTTGTATCTTCTTCCTCACTCTTTGCATGATAATTCTTTGCAAAATCTTTGTGATGTGACTCATTATACGAATTGTTCTATGTTGATCACATTCCAAGGTTCCTGATTTCTTTGGGATTGCAATAAATACAGAGTTACATAATTCAGGAGGTATATCTCCAGTATCATATAATGTGTTCATCAGTCTGGTGACTTGCTCTAGTCCAAATTCTTCTAAAGCTTTACTCATTTCTGTTGTGATGTTATCTGCACCGGGGGCCTTGCCAGCTTTCATATGCTTATGAACATTTCAAACCTCCATCTACAAAATTGGCGGTCCTTCATTATAAAATCTAATATCATACTGTTCGTCTCTGTTATCATCATAAAGGTGTTTCACATAATCTGTCCATACATGTAGAATCTGGTCTTTTTCTATTATGATTTTGCCATCTTCAGTTTTTAGACACCCTGTTGATGTACTTGTTCTTTTATTAGTAAGTTCCTGAATTCTTTTGTGCACTAATTTGGTATTTTGACTGTTGTGTTGGTTTTCAATTTCTAAGCACTTTTCCTCAAGCCATGCGTCTTTTGCCTCCTTACATAATATTATTTATAAGAATTATTTTTGTTGAGTCTTCTTGTTTCCATGAGGTGTACAATTTCTTCAGTCATCCATTTCTTACGACCCACCTTCTTTAATTTTGGAATAGTTGTTTCTGTAGCCACATTGATTGAATTCTTCAACGTTTCCCATTGTTCATCCACATCCTGGAATAGGATCTCTAGATCAGACAAAATTTCAAATATGTTCTGTACTTCTATGTTGAATTTGTTTTGTATTTCCTTGTCATTACTCAATGTACACAAATCATATTTAGTGTTTCCTGTTATATACTTGACTTTCTTCAACTTTATCCTCAATGTTCCTGTGAGTAATCTGTGGTCACTATAACAATCAGCACTGGGAACTGTTTTTTCTAGTGTTAATGCGTTTCTAAATCTTCTGCTAATCAGAATGTAGCCAATCTTGTTTCTAATCCTGCTATCAGGACTCCTCCATGTCCATAATCTTCTAGGGTGTTGCTTGAACCAGGTGTTTCCTACAATCATTTCCTGTTTTCATGATCCCTGGTGAGCTACCCATGACTACCATTCGGACTGACCCGAACTACATATGCCCAGTGATGACACCACTGATCGTCTGATACTGATCTTCTTTATTTATATATAAATACCATGATTTCATGATCATCATTGGTGTCATCACTGGGCATATGTAGTTCGGGTCAGTCCGTATGGTAGTCATGGGTAGCTCACCAGATCTCTGAGGATCATTTCCATCTAATCTACAATCATCAATTCTTTCCAGCTCTCATAGTCCTGACTAAATCCGCCCAACGCCATCCACTTAAATAAATTTGACGTCAACCTCACTCCATATGCAGAAAACAATTCTCCGGGCTCTCTCTTTGAAGTTCTAAACTTCTTCCTAAATGTATATGGGGGGGGGGGGGGGGCATCTCGAATCGCTACAATGACGCTTTCTTGAGTGCCTCAAAATCGTTTTCCATCCCTGGAAGTAATCTAGCATAAACCTCGTATGCCATTCTTCGTAATCCAGATAATGTAACAATATCAGTGGGGTTGGATGGGCTATTGTAACACTGGATACTACAGGATACGTTCTGGCCAAGACACGGGTGTAGTTAGTCCCCCGACCCCTCAGGTCCCTGGACTCTGCTTTCTCTCACTCAATCACTATAGGGACGATTAACCCTAGGGCTCAATTCAGAAGACACGACTCAACTCAAGTAACGTCATATTAACAAGCAGATAATGTGTTATACATAAGTGTTATAAAAGAAGAGGTTGAGATGAAGGCAGTGGATATAACAATTATATAAATAAAGAAGATCAGTATCAGACGATCAGTGGTGTCATCACTGGGCATATATAGTTCGGGTCAGTCCGTATGGTAGTCATGGATAGCTCACCAGATCTCCGAGGATCATCCTTACGGTAGCATCGACTGGGCAGGCTGGTAGGAGGTGGCACCCTTTAATCAGGTAAATGGTCAGACACCAAAGGTAGACTGTTGACTATCTGGTGTCGGAAGACTTCCGAATAACGTAATGTTCAGATAAGTTGCTGTAGACCTTGTGGACTACGGTAGATGCTAGCTGTCACGATCAAGCACTGTTCAAACTTGGGACCACCGCGAATTCAAGGCATCGTCTCAAACAACTTTTGAAGACGTACCTTCTCGTCGGAGCATCATCGCGGTTAGTGTATCTGACAATGTCTCTGGCGGCCTCATCATGGCCTGGTAAGCTTGGAGGTAAGCCACACTGAAATATGCGCAACAATACGTCTTACCCTGTGGGTAATCTAGTGAATGGGGTAGGATGGAGGGACCTTCACTTGGGGTTATTAACTGGCGAAGGGGACATCATAGGCAGGAGTCCAGTGCACCGCTCCAACCCTGGGGATGCGTCATGGTCACTGGCGTCTGTCGCTATCACTGGTCCACCTTCCCATATGCATCACAGGCTTCTTCAGACTTTACCACCAGAAGTTCGCCCCTGTAATGAAAGGATCTGGTGAAAACACCCTGCAACAACCCAGTGGAACATGACACTTGAACGGGGCCGACAAGCCCTCAGCATTGGGTAGGTATATTAACTATGTTCTACCCCAGGGGTGGGCAAACTTTTAGTGCGGAGGGCCGCATTGGCAAATGTAAAGCTATTGGCGGGCCGCATATATATATATATATATATATATATATATATATATATATATATATATATATATATATATATATATATATATATATATTGTTTACAGAAACCTATCGCAATAAGTAATTATTAATTATTTATAGGTTATTAAGCAGTATAAATAACTAATTATTGCAATTTTATTTTACTTATACACTTATACATTATATTTGACAATATGGACAAAAACTTTTACTAATTTGTTAACACGATTTTACAACTTGTTATTATAACAAATTTTCTTTATTATATATTAATGGCTTTAATTTAGACACACAGCTACTACATTGTCACTACAGTTGTTGATGTCTAATGAGATATATGTAACAGCTTGCAATTTTTGACAATATTCTTGAAATCTGGAGCAAGTTTACTTGTTGAAATTCGCATGACAGCATGCAAGTTGCAATCCGACAATAAAGACCTATTCGTAGATTTGTTGATCTTCAAGCAAGAGAATGCTTGTTCGCAAATGTATGTTGATCCTAATAATATTAACAGTTTAGCTGCAAAGTTTTTCAAGTAGAGAAATGATTATTGTGATAAAGATCCATAGAAATCCAGCAAACCATCTGTCTTGAATTTATCTTTCAGGTGATGACCTTCTTGTAAGTCAAGCAGCTCCAACTGTATGTCCTCTGTGGCTGTATCAGCTTCTGCACAAAAAGTGAACTGAGAATATTGAACTATGGATCTAATTTCTTGAAATCTTGGAATCTCCATCCAAGTTATTCAATCAATGCATCTAATTGGACTTTGTATTTTTCAGTCATTCTTTTTTCACTTGCTTGTCTGGTGAACAGTGAGAGTTTTGCCTGAAATGATTTTACATATACATACAATTAATGTGCAAACACACCATTGCCCTGGAGTTTGACATTCAGTTCATTTAATTCTTCCATAATTTCAATGGCAAACATAAAGTCTAACTGCCACTCTTTATTGGCAATGTTAGTATTAAAGTCACATGCAATGCCCTTCATCACTAGGAACTTCACTATTTCTTCTCTGAGTTCCCACACTCGCCTCAACACCTTGCCGAGACTCAGCCACCGAACATTGGTGTGGTTCAGGACATCGTTATGTTCAGTTTCCAAATCGTCAAGTAGTGACTTGAACTGTCTGTGATTAAGTCCTCTTAATCTGATGAGGTTGATGACACTGACAACTGGGTCAATAACATGCTTGATATTCAAAACAGTTTTACACATACTTTCTTGATGAATCACACAGTGAAGTGGTAATAATGTGTGGTCTGGATATTCTGCTTTTATCTTATCACTTATCAACTTTACCAGACCTACATATTACCCAGTCAAAGCACGAGCTCCGTCAGTTGTAACACTTGCCATCTTGTTTCAAACCAACCCAGTTCTTTCAATACAGTTAGTAACAGCACTGAATATATAATGACCTGTGGTTGTGTCTTTGGATGACTCAACACTAAGTAACTCTTCAGTGAGTTTGAAAGAAGCATTTATTTCACGTATAAATATCACTAATTGGGCAGTATCATGTACATCGGTACTCTCATCCAATGCAAGAGAGTACCACAAAAATTGTTTACTTGCAACTTGAAGTTTATGCATCCAATTCTCACTGATCTTATCAACACGTCTGACCACAGTTCTCCTTGATAAAGTAATGTTGTCAAATCTGTTTGTGTGTGTGTGTGTGTGTGTGTGTGTGTGTGTGTTCTGGACACATAATGTTTGCTGCATCTAGCAAACATCAGTTGATGAACTCGCCATCAGAAAATGGCTTGTTCTGTTTTACAATTCTGTGTGACAGCACAAGACTAGCTTCAATTGCAGCATCTTGAATTGAAGTCAATCGATGTGGAACCGAACGATCAGGTCTTCTCACTGGCAAGGCACACCAGGGCGCCTAAATTCCAGCGAGCAATAATCAAATTGATTTATTTGGTTGTTTCGGGATTTGAGATTTATTAAATATTGAGCACAACCCACCATTGGCAACACTGATCGTATTCTGGTATAAACCTAAGGCCTAGCCACGTCAATTTGGAAGCACTAGACTCGAGTTTCGCTCTCGTTTGAGCTCGTCAGTAGTGCATATCCATGACCGAACCCAGAAACAAACCCTGGATCACTGTCGTGTGAAGCGGGTGTGTAACCACGCGGCACACGCTGGACACGGCCAAACTATCATAACAGAATATTACAACGTCACCCATCGTAGGCTGTAGCTCAAGATTTGCCCGATAGCCGCGACTGACGTCCGTCAATCGATGCGGACCCGAACGATCAGGTCTTCTCACTGGCAAGGCACACCAGGCCACCTAAATTCCAGCAACCAATAATCATGGTGAAAAAACTGATTTAAAAAAAAACAGTTTTGGCGTCAAAATATCAGTTTGGCGTTTTGGCTTTTTTCGTGTCATTTAAAAAAAATTGTAATGACATAATAATTATCTACTAATAAGTAAGAAAATTGATGATAAAGTCAAATTAGCAGAGTTACAAATTGCTGTTAGCATGGCCTGCCATAGTGCCATACTCACCATCGATCACTTAGATTAAATAATGGTAGCCCATGGATGTGGCAGCACTCTTGGTGAGATAAAATTGCACCGAACGAAGTGCATATCACTAATATGAAATGTTATTTCACCATCTCTAAAATCTGATCTAATTCTAGATCTGCAAAACAAGAAGTATACATTCATCATTGATGAGTCCACTGATGTTTTGACCCAAAAGTAGTTGTGCATTTTAGTTTGATACCTCAGCGATAAAAGAAGTGAAATTACTACAAGTTTTCTAGGTTTGATTCCAGTCCAGGAGGCTACAGGAGAGAAAATAATTTGATTAACAGTGAAATTGAAAAATGTAATCAAACATTTAAAAAATTGTATTGGTTTTGCATCAGATGGTGCTTCCAATATGGTTGGATGCAACCATTCAGTTTGGACCAGAATGGCAGACGTATCTCCCTCATATGTTCAGTATAAGTGTGTTTGCCATTCATTAGCATTGTTCATCAAATATGCAGTGTCAAAACTACCTTCAAACATTGGATTTTTGCTGACAGAAGTACCAAATTGGTTTAGACATAGCAATCTAAGACGAGAAGCATTTAAAGATTTATTCAAAATTATGAACTCACCGATAGAATGTCAGCAAGCTACAACTGCACCGCTTCCTTTTAAGAAAATGTCTTCTACTCGCTGGCTTGTTCGGGGAAAAATGATGTTTAACATTCTAATGAATTGGGAAGAACTCAATGCTTATTTTATTTCTACTGAATAAGCAAATTATGACACTAAATTTAAGTCACGACTTATAAAGGAAATGCTTCTAGATCAAAGAAATTACCTTTATTTTAATTTTGCAGCCATTATTGTGCAGGAAGTCGAAAGGTTAAATAGCCTTTTTTCAGAAACGTAAGGGAGATCCTCACGAATTATATGAAGAACTATTTTTGCATTATAAGAATCTCAATAGTAGGATTTATGATACCAATAATAATTTTAAAATAAAGATATTTCTAATGTTGATGTTGGCATCAAATTTCTGTCAGAGTGTGATAACTACATTCAGAAATGTTCTGATACGAAAATTATTTGCCAACAAGATGTCTTAGATCTCAAAGAAAGATGCTTATCCATGCTAGAAGACGCACTGTATCAAGTTAGAAAGCCGCCTCCTTCAGCAAGAAATATATCAGTTATCCGTTAACAGTTGGGTTATCTTTATTGCACTACGGATAGGTCCATAGGTGCTCAGATCCTCCCCCCCCCCCCAGCATATGCATCTGCGTCCGGTGGCTAATAGTGCCTGTTCTGTGTTGGTTGACGAGGCACCTCGTTTTCCCGATGTACCTCTCGCGTCTGGCCGTGCCAATTCTTACTCCCAAGTTTTTCATCCTGGACAGCGATGTGGATTCACTGATGTCAAAGTCCTCTGTTCTCGACATATCTCTAAGGACGTTAGTAAAATCGGCACGATCCATGGGCTGGCCATCTACAGAGGATGCGATGCCAGCCAGTTTATCAGCTCGTTCATTTCTCTCGACTCTCTCATGTCCCGGGACGAAGATGAAGGTGACTTTACGGACAACAGACTTCCTCAGCGACTCAGTCTACTGTCTACGTACAGATCCAGCTTCGACCTTCCGAATCATGCTCATTGAATCACTTAGTACACACACGTTGGTATAATGTTGTGATTCCAGTCATATGAAAGCCTATGTAACTGCCAATACCTCCATCGTCATGCTGCTCGTGGTCATAGAGTGGGCACCACTGGATTCTGGAACGGTTCGGCCCACTGAATGGGCTGTAAATGCCCACGCACTTCTCTGCTGCTTTACAACAGATCCATCTGTATGGATGAGCACTTCGGGGCTATACGATTGCTCATAGATGAGCACATTGACCCCTGCGTTGACAGCGGCAGGGTTATGATCTCTGCACCGTCTGTCGAGTGTGATAATGCAGGAGAAAGTGTCTTAAAAGCTGGGGGAACCGGCACCAATTCCTTGTCGGGGTTGATACTTGTAAGACTGCAGACCTGTCTGACGACATCTCCCGCCCGACCCATTCATGATTTTCCTCTCTTTAGCCTGTCGCCCTTTTCTCTGAATATAGCGTCATGCAGAGGGCGATGTTCATCTGTACTTATTTTTAATTATGCACGAGCTCTCCAGTCAAGGAGGTATCTCATTGCTACACAGCTGGTGTCTCTCGTGTAGCCCAAAATGATGCGCATGGCTTCGTTTTGTACGTTTTCAAGTCTTCCAATCTGTGTAGGGCTGACAGTGAGGGTGGCCAAGACATACTCGATGGGTGAAAGCACCAGTCCATGGGACAGAAGTATTAGCAGTCTTTGCTCGATATTGGCAGTCGCCATGACTCTCATTGCTGACAAACCGTTTCAAGCTTTCGTTATGACATAATCGACATGATCTCTGAAAGACAGGCTAAGATCAAGCCTCACGCCAAGATATGTCATTGACTGGATTCTACTCAAAATGTTCCCATCCATTCTTACTGCCGGAAGGTCTGTATTCACAATATGGTTGTTTAGGGAGAACCATGTAACTGATGCCTTTGCAGGGTTGACAAGGGCATCGGCATCAGAACACCATGAGGAAATTCGATCTAGTTCGCCCTGCATATAATCGGCAACCGCCTGTTTATCTCGACCCTGTCGATACACGAGAATGCCGTCAGCAAATGACAGAGTCCAACCCCTCCCGTCCAACTGTTGTTCAGTGATCGGCACCGTATACACGTTGAATAGTACTGGTGAAAGTGGTGAACCCTGCGGCAATCCTGGACATATCGTTATCGGCTCAGAAGACCAACTCCCGCATCTTAGCACAGCCTTCCTTTGGAGCAGAACTGCAGCTATCCATCGTACAAGGTGAGGGTGCACTTTCAGTCTGAGGAAGAATTGCATCAAGTGCTCGAAGGATACTCTATTGTTTGCGTTCTCTAAGTCTATGGCGGCCGCACATGTCTCTTCTCTGACCTGAAATCCTTCGTAAATATCTTGAGCAAAAACCGCCGTATTTAGCCATGACTCTTGTTACGTTTGTATCCTCCAAGTGTGGGCGGGAAGCAGCCGAGTTGTTCCTAGTCACACGCGAATCTGTGTGCTACAATTTTCTCCAGTAGATTGCCAGCAGTGTTCTGCATCGTAATGATTCTGTATTCTGTAAGAAATATATTTAAAGATCTAACCAATTTTAACCCTGGAAAAATCTTAAACCAGGATTCTAGACCACTATTGTCGAAATTGCCCTTTTTGCATTTGGCTGAAGAAAATCACACTATTATTGAAGAGCAGTACATAAAATCGCCTTTTATAGGTTGAAAGGAAGAAGAATAATTTAAAGAAAATGGACTGCCCTAAGATACAGAGCAGTTCTGGCAAGGAGTCATGAAACATCCCCAATTTAAAGAGCTTGCCTCTTTTGCTCTTACTTGCTTAATAACACCCGTTACACAAGCGAAAGCCTTTATGTAAATAATAACTTTTAGCAGAATACGCAATCGTTTTCACATCATGAAACATGAGGAAATAATCAAACTATTTAACTGCTTAGTAACCTAAGTTTTATATCCTATAATAACACCAGAAGAAACTAAGTTGAACATCCTTGAATAACAACAGAAGAAATGATGGCAACAACCTACGTTGATCATCCTATAATACAACAGAACAAATATTGGCAACAATCTAAGTTGAACATTCTAGAATAAGAACAGAACAAAAAATTTTGGCAACAATGTAAGTTGAAAACCCAAGAATAATAACAGAAGAAATATTGGTAAAAATCAATATCTGCGTAGATGGTGATCAGAGAAAAAGCAGACACTATGGTGAAGAGTGTTCATATTTTGATTCGGTTTCTTCACGCTCCTTCTCTGTTTTGAGTACCAATTGGTGACTGTTCAGTTGTAAACTGTCAAAACAGTTGCACAGGCAGGGGAATTAACAACTAAATTTGCATTTTACGGTGGTAAATAATTATTATGTCCCTTGTTTGTTAAATGAAATAGTGTTTATATCATTCGCTCGCTTTGAACACAACGTAGTCCACGCTGAAATGATTTTTGCGTGTAGACTAGCTTTCCTATTACCATTGTCCTTCGCCATGAGATAAAACCATTTCGACTTCTGAGGTAATTTACGTCCCTAAGTGAAGTAATCAACATTTTAGACCAAATGACCAGTGTAGGAGTTGAACCCACAACTTCACCATCAGCATACCGGAAGTTTAAGAGTAAGTGCTCTTATCCATTCGGCAATGCTGACCTATGAATAAAATGGTGATCCATGACGGAGCACATAGACAACACAGTAACACAGAATTTGTAACTGAAAACACAAACAAGAGGTCGACTTTCCTGATGCTTCAAACAGAATGTCGATAATGGACACACATGTCCCTGAATACGTAGAGAGAACAGTAGATTCACGCTCTGGACCATGGCGTGTAGCCAACAAAGTCCCACGAGTACGTATCACGTGTCGTTGGTGGTTGGGATTTATATGTTATCAGCGAACAATTTGCTTTCTGGTCAGTCATTGATATTTACGAACTCCTTTTACGCGAGGATTTTAAAATAATACACCACCTGGCCGGCCAGGTCGACCAAGTTTTTGCTTGCCAAAAGCAGATGGTAATATAAGAAATAAAGGAGACAATAGTATTGATAACGCTCATTGAGTGCCGATTGGTCTATACATATTGGACTATCGTCGTACTCAATGAGCTTTAAGACTTACATGTCTGCCTGTCTGCCTGCCTGTCTGCCTGCCGATTGGTCTATACATATTGGACTATCGTCGTACTCAAAGAGCTTTAAGACTTACATG
>OY992877.1:31072672-31095172 GCA_963921405.1 Cepaea hortensis
GATGATGATGATGATGATGATGATGATGATGATGATGATGATGATGATGATGATGATGATGATGATGATGATGATGATGATGATGATGATGATGATGATGATGATGATGATGATGATGATGATGATGATGATGATGATGATGATGATGATGATGATGATGATGATGATGATGATGATGATGATGATGATGATGATGATGATGATGATGATGATGATGATGATGATGATGATGATGATGATGATGATGATGATGATGATGATGATGATGATGATGATGATGATGATGATGATGATGATGATGATGATGATGATGATGATGATGATGATGATGATGATGATGATGATGATGATGATGATGATGATGATGATGATGATGATGATGATGATGATGATGATGATGATGATGATGATGTAGATGACAAAAATATGCTTTGATTTTATTTTTATTGTTTTTTTTTTAAATTTATGTTTTTCTTTAAAATTCCGAATACAACAAATGCATTAATATACACATATGCGATAATATTACATTCTTTGCATGGTGCAATTACCTACAAAATGTTTAGCTTGTCAACCTTTTTTTTTTTTTTTTAAGATTTATTTTTTTTTAATTTTTTAAAGGGTGTTAACATTTAATATTGTAACAATCTTGAGGCACATGGAATGTTAGCTTTCATATATGCAAAAGTGAATGAAACACTATTAAAAACAGAAATACTCTTCATCTCTTGTGCGCTCAGAGAGCAATTCATATGCCATCAGCAGAACACAATCACATATTCATATTTAAGAACCTTTTTTTTTTTTTTTTTTTTTTTTTAAACAGTAAATATTTAATGATGTCATGACTGAGCCATGATAACAACAACATTTAATTATGTCATGACTGAGCCATGATAACAACAACATTTAATGATGTCATGACTGAGCCATGATAACAACACAGGCTGACAAATATAATGCTGTCATCAAATACATTTGTCCAATGTTAGGCACATTATAGCAACAGTAAATACTAGCATCAAAAACTTGCATGCAGAAACTACAGAAATGTTAGTCACAAAAACGCGCCCTTGACATGTGGGTGAAAATGACAAGTACCTCTGAAGTCAGAGTGGGTTCGTCTGATGGCAAGGGACACTGGTAACAGGGAAGGCTAATCCTCACGCAAAAATCAGACCAGTGCACTAGAAGTAGTAGCACATGTAGGAACTATGCTTAAGTTCAAAGCGAGTGAAGGCACACACCAACAATACAAATTCTATTGATATTCCTCCATGTCAGAGTCGTAATCTATCCACAATCACATCCACCTCTGCCTCTTTCACCACTGAATTTTCGTCATGATGTTATCTAAAGATTCTCTTCTCATTACATGAGCAAAGAACATTGTTTGTTACATCTGCATAGAATGTTCTACTTATTGGCCTTTTCCAGGCACTTGTTAATTACTTTGATAGTCCAAGGCATTTACAGCAAACATCTCAAAAACCACATCTCTGTTACCTCCAAATTCTACCCAATCTGTTTGTTCATATTCCATGATTCACTGCTATACAGCAGGACAAGTTCTATATAAAATATTATAACTTTCTTTCTGACATTCAATGACTATGACTTAATGCATATGATTATTTTCTGAAATGCAACCTACAGTAAATATAACAATCTAAATTCAAACACAGAAAAAAGAGCAATTTTTCTAAAACTAATTTTTACATTAAATATAACAAGTCTAATTTTGCACACAGAAACAAAAACAGTTTTTCAAATCCTCATTATAAGTATGTCAACGATAACTATAAGTCTATCTACATTGGCAGCAATGAGAGGCAGTTGAAAAATGGGTGATAGAACACATATCCAGTTGGATAGACAGAATATAATAAAGAAAGAAGACTGGTAACGAAAGAAAACTTACACACAGGAAATTGCTCACGTCATCAACAGCACGCAATCTCTTGGGAATCAGTCGTGTGAAAGAGACAATGCATCAAGTGTGTTGTTTAACACAAAATAGACCAATGTTAAAGTTTGCAGAAGCCATTTATTTTATATAGCCAAACAAACTTTGTGTAAACAAAAAGACATGATAGTAAAATTAAAATTACTCATGTCATCACCAAGTGCCCTGCCAGATGACGTAGGCGTTCATGGCTCTCCACAGATCTCGGTCTTTGGTGTTCTGGATCAACTCTGCTGATGATATTCCTCCATACCACCATCTCAATCCGTCCAGCATCATTTCTCTTGGTCTGTCTCTGCCTCTCTTCCCCTCGATCTTTCCAGTTGTCATGATGTTCTCCAATGCCTCTCTTCTCATCACATGACCAAATAAAGCTGTTTGTCTCTTTCTTTTTGTTGTATATAGTGTACTAGTTTCATTAGCCTTTTTCATGCAATCGTTGCTAGTTACAGAGGAAGAGGCCGACCACGTAAACGCTGGACGGAGGGAATAGCAGAATCCATGGGAATGTCGATATGCAAAGCCCATAACCGGGCACTCTCACGAAGTTTATACTTCACCCCGACACCGCAAGGTACAAGAGGAACATGATGAGGTGAGATGAGTTGTTAGTTACTCAGGTAGTCCAAGGAATTCGCAACATTCGTCTCAAAAACCACATCTCTGTTGCTTCTAAGTTCTTCCTAATTTGTTCATTTACATTCCAAGATTCGCTGCCATACAGCAAAACTGGTTCTATATAGCATTTTAGCATTCTCTTTCTTACATTCATTGATAGCGACTTATTGCATAAGATACTCTTCATTTTCTGAAATGCGGCTTTTGCCTGCCCTATTCTGCTCTTAATCTCTGTTGTACATCTTCCATTTGATGTTATAAGTGCCCCTAGGTATTTAAAATTATCCACTTAGTTAAAAATTTCCCCTTCTATTTCCATGTCACATTTTGGTGTCACCATTTGCTTTGATATCACCATTGTTACGGTTTTTGATGATTTTCATTTTTTTTTTCCAGGCACAAACAGTTTTTATTCAGAATATCATTTCTCACATTCGACTCCCACCGGCTAACTAAACATACCCTCCTAGTTTTTATCTGGATCCTGGTGTCGTGATAAGTACTTGCCCTCTACTATATTGTCTTGAGAGATAATACTTCTATAGTGTTATCCCTGGAGTGAGAGGAATCTTTTCACAACCTTTTTTTTTTTTTAGGCCTGACAAAACGATTCTATAGTATTAGTTAACAACCTTTTCGTTTAACGTTGTGAAGAGAAACCAGAGCTTTTACGAAGATGGACTTTGTTTAACACCACACTTTATCCCCCAACCTTGAGAACCATGTTCATTTACAATTTCAAAATACTTTTTATGATTTGAGCTGTTTTCTTAAAACAACAAAACTTTCAAATAATGTACAGAAATAATAAATTTCTGTAAATAATTGCTAATTAAAAATTTTAGACTTTTTATATGTCCTTAAACAAATGGAATATAAATTTGAGATATCATAGATATATTTGTAATTGTAATTATTTCCCTTACTTCCCATACTATTCTTATGTCCCTTTATATTTTATTATTTACATGCAGTGTCTGACGTATGCCAGGGAGAAGTCCAAGGCATGGGTGATGTGTCTCTGATGGCTTTCTGGATGTTTTCTAGCAGTTTGGGGGTTCTGTTTCTCATCAAGTGAAACTATAAATGTCTGATCTCAAGTTGGGTATCTTGCGACTTGGACGAGTCGCCGGAAAGTCCAAGTATGCCCTGATAGACGATAGGGACATTAGTATAGTACAGCAGCATGCTATTGAGCCAAGAGTGGAGGTGGACACAAATGGCAATGGGGCTTGCATCTACGCAACAGCTCATGACATCAGTAGAGGCCATGGCAATGGGAGGTACCTGCATGAGCTACTCTGGGAAAGACATAATGGAGGCATTGCTCTTGGCCGGCGAGTGATCCACAAAATCCATATGACGGTTGACAACCGGTTGGATAACCTAGAGTTGGTCAAAGATAACAGACGAGACCTCTTACCACAACAATCTGATGAGATTTCAGGAAACCAGACAAAGAATCGGGAAAACAGTTTGTACTGGATTACTGTAACGCAGCTTATAGGGGACCCACTGGAAATGAATTATCCACATTTCAGCAAGTGGTATGACTTCAATGGAGACATCGTAGACCCAGTAGATGAGAGTTATATTTATTATGAGTGTCACTGCCCACCATGTACACGTATGGAGAGGGAAATCCGAGAATTCAGTATATGTGGGAGATGTCAGGAAGTCAGATACTGTGGAACATCCTGTCAAGAACCAGACTGGCCCTCACACAAGAGGTTCTGTCGAGAGAGAAGGAGACAGGCTCGAGAGAACACACCTGATCGGTGATATCACCAGGCTACCTCAAGTGGCGCCCCCTGCAGCGATACATCCAAGTGCTCGTCCACGCCATTGGTCTCGAGTATCCACATATTTATTTATTTATTGCATCTGTTTTAACATTTCCATGTTAAGTTTAATGGCTATAGTCAGTTTTATTCTGTTTGTGTGCGATTTGACCATTCTTGTTTACATTAGTTTATTTGTGTATTTTTCTGAAACAAATTATGTTTTTAACATTTTGATATACCTCAGAAGTTGGAATTGATTCGCTTGATGGTGAGGGACACTGGTAATAGGGTAAGCTAATCCACACGCAAAAATCAGTCCAGTGCACTAGAAGTGGTAGCATATGTATGGACTATATTTGAGTTGAAAGACAGTGAATGAAAAAAACAAATCTTGATATAATGACTGAATAAATTATTTTATTAATGTTTTATGGTCATTGCTGGAGGTGGTTGGGTTAGGGTTATACAACCATATGTTTGCAATAGCACTAACAACCACATATTTGTGTTAGGACCAATTATTTGCGTTGCGATTAACAAACAATATATATATATATTTATATATATATATATATATATATATGCGTTATGGTTGACCAAACATATATTTGTATTAGGATTGACCAAAAATATGTTTGTGTATTGACCACGACTTTACTGCAACTTAAAGTGGTGGTTCAGGAAACAGAGTACACACAAGCAATCTGGCCCAAACAGTTGAAATCCAAGAAGAAACACAAATCTGGTAACAAAAAGTGCCATGACATAGCCAGATCTATGAACCAAAATGCACCAGTATCATAGCTTAGCTGTAAGTACACACAATGCAGTCAACAGTCTTTTCAGAATGAGAGACGAAGAAGAGAACTCTGCATGTCAGGTATTTTACTATTGTTTGGCTTTCAACCCACATGTCCTTGTCTTCCTCTTCTTCATTCATCCAGTATTGTTGTGTGTGTTGGATGGTGTTTGCATTGTGCCTGTTTACAGCAGGGTAAGAGAACTCTGCATGTCAGGTATTTTACTATTGTTTGGCTTTCAACCCACATGTCCTTGTCTTCCTCTTCTTCATTCATCCAGTATTGTTGTGTGTGTTGGATGGTGTTTGCATTGTGCCTGTTTACAGCAGGGTAAGAGAACTCTGCATGTCAGGTATTTTACTATTGTTTGGCTTTCAACCCACATGTCCTTGTCTTCCTTGTCTTCATTCATCCAGTATTGTTGTGTGTGTTGGATGGTGTTTGCATTGTGCCTGTTTACAGCAGGGTAAGAGAACTCTGCATGTCAGGTATTTTACTATTGTTTGGCTTTCAACCCACATGTCCTTGTCTTCATTCATCCAGTATTGTTGTGTGTGTTGGATGGTGTTTGCATTGTGCCTGTTTACAGCAGGGTAAGAGAACTCTGCATGTCAGGTATTTTACTATTGTTTGGCTTTCAACCCACATGTCCTTGTCTTCATTCATCCAGTATTGTTGTGTGTGTTGGATGGTGTTTGCATTGTGCCTGTTTACAGCAGGGTAAGAGAACTCTGCATGTCAGGTATTTTACTATTGTTTGGCTTTCAACCCACATGTCCTTGTCTTCCTCTTCTTCATTCATCCAGTATTGTTGTGTGTGTTGGACGGTGTTTGCATTGTGCCTGTTTACAGCAGGGTAAGAGAACTCTGCATGTCAGGTATTTTACTATTGTTTGGCTTTCAACCCACATGTCCTTGTCTTCCTCTTCTTCATTCATCCAGTATTGTTGTGTGTGTTGGATGGTGTTTGCATTGTGCCTGTTTACAGCAGGGTAAGAGAACTCTGCATGTCAGGTATTTTACTATTGTTTGGCTTTCAACCCACATGTCCTTGTCTTCCTCTTCTTCATTCATCCAGTATTGTTGTGTGTGTTGGATGGTGTTTGCATTGTGCCTGTTTACAGCAGGGTAAGAGAACTCTGCATGTCAGGTATTTTACTATTGTTTGGCTTTCAACCCACATGTCCTTGTCTTCCTCTTCTTCATTCATCCAGTATTGTTGTGTGTGTTGGATGGTGTTTGCATTGTGCCTGTTTACAGCAGGGTAAGAGAACTCTGCATGTCAGGTTTTTTACTATTGTTTGGAACCCGTAGGTGGAACCCGTTAGCTTTGGACAGCAGTTCATCTAGGAGACGGAAAACTCCAAATATAAACCCCCCAAGTTCAAGGTGGACCAGCGTGCTGAGGAACTGGATGGCCATGGGTTAACTAGTCGTGAACGTTGGACGTCTGGCAGGCGTGCGGGGCGGCACCAGGCGTATGGACTCTTGCGGGACATCCCCTGCCTCTTCCCTAGCAAGCAGACAATGCTAGGATGACCGTTTATTTCCTGCAATATCCAAACTTTGCCTATGGATTTATTTAAACACGAGAATCGTCGCCGGAGCTACGGAGCACGTACTCTGCACTTGACACTTCCCTCAGAGGCTAGCGAAGAGAGAGTGAGGAGGAGAAGACGAGGAAATGGTGTGAGAAGACGGCATTGAAATATGAGGGCAGGCGCCAGAAGAACAAGACGAAAAGTGGAGAGACTAGGTTTCAACTATGTAAGAGTGGGATACTGGAATTGTCGCAGTGCCAGACAGAGAGGTCCTGTATTGGAGAGACTAATATATGATTTTGATGTCCTCATGATCCAGGAGCTAAATACAGACAAATACCATTGTCCTGGGTACGCCAGTTATATAAACCCTACTGGGCAGAAGAGACATGGACACGGTCTGCTGGTGAAGGAAGGAGTGAAGCATGTGGTACTCGACTTGAGTCAGTGGAATCACAGTGCAAGAGAGGTCCAGGGTATACAAATGGAGATTGGTGGCTTAAGTTGGAAAATCATAAATGTATATACCACAGTGGACTGTTTTGTCAGAAAGGAACACTGGGACTGGCTTAAGGAACTGTCGGAATTACCAGGTGATAGGCTACTCATATGTGGAGACTTCAATGCAAGGAACATAGATTGGGACAGTAGTGGAGAAAACCGACAGGGAATTGCCCTTGCGGATGCCATGGTGGACTCAGATGTGGTCTGCATAAATGATGGTAGGCCGACAAGAATGGCAATGAGGCCTTGCGATGCAGACACAGCTATTGACTTGGCACTTGTCTCCCAGTCATCAGTCCTTGATGTAAAGTGGACTGTTTTGAATGACCGTGGGAGTGTTCACATGCCATGCTCAGTTCTGATCTCTAAGCCCAGGAAAGTTAAAGCTGGGAGAGCGCTCAAGACCTTCTGGTATGAGTGGACCGATTGCCTTCTTGGACGCCTCAGACAAGGGGCATGCAACAGGACTGTTAAAACTCCCTTTTTGCAGCCCCCATGGTGGACCCCAGAAGTAGACCATGCTTGGAAAGCAAAGAGAGCTGCAGTGAAGCAGCTAAAGAAAGTGCGACAGACACTTCGAAGCTCACGAGAGGAAGTGGATACAGCGGAAAACGTCAAGAAAGACAAGGTGGAGGTATTCACGCGCTGTGCTGCAGATGCCCAAAAGGCAAAATGGGAATGTTTCATGAAGGAGATTGGTGGTGATAAAACACTGCGAAAATTCTGGAAACTGCACAGGCAAATGCAGAGAAAAGATAGGCCTATGACAGTGGGAACAATTTATAGAGATGATGGTATGCGCGTGACAACAGGGAAAGGGAAAGGGGAGGCGTTTCTCCAGAGATTTTTAGAGCAGACAATTCATAATGTTGCGGAAACCAGGGATGCAGTTAGAGAGGAGTTATCTGGCACCACGAAGAATATGCAGTATGAAGACATCATACGGGTGGAAGATATTAAACACATTTTGAAAAAGGCAAAAGACGCGGCACCAGGGCCCGACGGGGTCAGGTATGGCCGCATGAAGGGTTTGAGCGATGCAGACCTGGAGGAGATGACCGACTGCGTTAACCAGAGCATTAGGACAGCATCAGTACCGCAGGATTGGGTGCACAGCTATCTCATCCCTCTTCCAAAACCATTCAAGGATCATTCAAAGCTTAGCGGCTTCAGGAACATCACCCTTCAAAATACATTTGGGAAGGTTTTAGAGAAGATAGTCGCTGTTAAGCTGCAGGATTTTTTGGAAAGGGGGAAGCTTCTTCCAAGAGGCCTGGGGAGCTACAGGCCAGGAAAAGATACCTGGTCAAATGCAGCCACTTTTGCCTTTGATGTTTATGAAGGGTTCCAGAGTAGACAGGAAACGATGGCGGTAGCGCTTGATCTCGAGGATGCGTACAATAGAGTTCGATATGATGTTTTAATGACCGCACTGATGGAGAAGGGGGTCAATTCCTGGTTGGTGAACTGGATAGCAGCCGTTCTGCACTCTCGTTGGGTTGCTCTCCGTCTGGGTGCATGGACCTCAGAGCCACACATGTTAACGCCGGGACTGCCACAGGGATCTGCAGTCTCACCGGTGCTCTTTAATGTGTATACGAGCAAGATTCCAAACCTAGAAGCACCAGGGGTTGGAAGAATACTAACATTTGCAGATGATATTCTTGCATATAGGCAGGGGAGAGATAGGGAGCAAACAGCCCAGGATTTACAGGCGACAGTAGATAAAGTGATTGACTGGTGCACAGAAATGAGTGCTGTCATCCACCCGGAAAAGGCGGCTGTTTTGTGGTGCTCTCTGGACAACAGGATTGTAACAGTTGATGTCCCAAGCCTCGCGATAGATGGTAGAAATGTCAGCAGAGAGAACAAATTGAAGTATCTGGGGATCACATTTGACAGGAGCCTATCCTTCAAGGACAATGTAGAGACGGTTGTGACAAGATCTCAAAAGGGATTCAGTGCACTTAAAACTATGGCGCAATGGACACAGAGCAGAGAATGCTTTTCACACTATACCAGCACTTGATCCTCTTAGTAATTGATTATGGATTAGGTCTGCTCACTGTCTCAAGATAGTCAGCTGGTGAAGTCAGAGCGCATACAGAACGAAGCTATGCGGGTCATTCTGGGATGCACTAGAGACACCCCAGTAGTGTGTATGCGTTACATCCTTGGTCTGCCGACTGTTGCTGGTAGGCTCAATGTGATGCAGGCGAAGGCATACCTCAGAGTAGCTGCAGACACAGACCATCCACTGCATGAGGCGCTGGACGCAGTTAAGGGTCAGCGACTGATAAGAGGGAAATCATGGGTGGCTCAGGCGGAGGATACGATCAGACAGGTGTGCCCCTTGGAGAACATTAGGCGTGGAGAGGAGTGGGTCAGAGTGCCAGCGGAGCAGTCAGACTTGTGCAGAGTTATAATCACATTGAGCCGGGAGAACAGGGAGTGGCCAGCAGGGGCCACGGAAGAGGAAATCCAGCAACGAATTCAGGACAATGCTCACTCGGGTGATGTGATTATCTACACAGCTGGTTCGGTGTCAAGAGGTGAGAGAAGTGGCTGGGGGTTCATAGCCAAAGCTAATGGTCAATGTTTGGGGCAGGAGAGCCTGGCATATGATACCACAACATCCAGCTTAAGAATGGAGGTGGAGGCAGTCACTGCGGCTCTCCGCTGGATGGAGAATACGACACACACACACATCGTGATTGTAACTGACTCAGAAAGCATGCTGACGAAGGTGAGGACGGGCAGGCTTCGTGCGGAGTGGCTTGCTTCGCTTCGGAGGTCACGGGTGACAAGCATCGCCTGGATCTTTTCTCCGGGGCATGCCGGTGTGCTGGGAAATGAACAGGCTGACAGATTGGATGGCTCTGCAGAACTTGGTGGAGTATTGATACATGACAAGGCAGACGTGGTTGCGGCCTTGTGGGAGCACGTGCACACCTCGGAGGAGCAAATGGATTACCATGGTCTGGCAAGAATTAGACAGCGAGGAGTGACGAGAGGATCTGGCCGACGCTCAACGCTCAGAGGAAAGGCGAGACGGACTTATAATCAGATTGCTACTGGTACTATTAGTGTTGGAACTCTTTGCTGGCTACTGAGGATGGGGACGGAGCACTTATGGGAATCCCCCGAATGCTGTGATGTCGATTCCTAAATTAATCAATCAATCAATCAAATGCAGAAAAGCCCCATTTTCATTTTGTGGCGCGCGTAGAGAATATGCTAGCTCCATAATCATATCTTAATTACCTTAATTTTATAAGCCAATGGTAGATGCTTAGTGGCATGGTTTGTGAGATTAATTGTTCGAAAATCTTCGCATTCAATTGCTCCTCGTCTTTTTGGTATAGAAATAAGGGAGGCTTTATAAGCAAACGTTTGAAATAGTATGTCCCACAAAGAATGCTTTCATTCACAATCAATTATTTTGAAAACTGTCTGTTGCATCGTTATGAAATTTTTCCAGCCGTCTTATATTTACCCACACCCAAGGAATATGTCTTTGATAGGTCCAAAAACAACTTAAATCATCGAAAGCGGCGACATTTCTTTGATGTTTTGCTGAACAACTAGTGATTTCTCGCTAATAAATTTATGTTTACAGTAATGGAAGCCCCGCCAATTCAGATGACATACAAGGCGTATCCGGATTCGTATGGGAGTGGGTGCAATGAAAGAACTAGCTTAAAAATCGACAGGGTCGGCTGCATTGCACCGGGTTCTTATCCCATATGGCTCAGTTTCTTTCCGCAGACCGGAAAGCGTCGCACAAAGCGCGAACTCCGTACCTCCAGCGACGACCCTCGGGAGTCTCCGAAAATATGCACTCGTGAAATGAAGGACGCGGCCCGGAATCGAACATACAACCTTCGGAGCCCGAGTCAGACGGCTTGACCACATCACCACGGAGAATCCAGAGAGGGGTGTAATGCGTAGTATTAGTAAAGACAGAGAATTTTCAGAGGCACGGGGTAAATAATTTCTAAATTAACAGGAAAGTAGAAGGAATATATTTCTTACCTTATTTTTCATTTCCTTCTTGTTTCTTCAGGTGCTGGTTAATAAAGTGTACACAAGTATTCATGTTAGCTTTTTATATTGAGTTCGTGAAAGCTTCCAAATAGCTGTGCATTAATGTGCGAATGGAGTGACCAGAAATGATACCGCAATTTAGTCATCATGTTTCCATTTTTAAGGATCTGTTCAGCTGTCTGAGTAGTGTGTTCACACGTACACGTGGGTGACAGACTGGCTTTGAGTCTTCCTGAAAGATTGTCTACTCTGCTGTTTACCGTTCAGAGACGGACCATGATTACCTGTTTTGCACTATTAAAATAGTTGTCAGTGTCTCTGTAGTGGGCTTTCTTCTTAACGACCAAGATGTTGGTCCTCTTTTCATTGAAGTTTATAGATTGTTTCGTATGCACGTGTGTTGTCCCCTAATTTGACAACGCGTTTGCTCTCACGTTTCTTGTTGTGCCACAATATGTCAGTTTCCACCGCAATATTATTCTTCTGTTGGTATTCAATGCGTTTAGTGTGTGTGTGTGTGTGTGTGTGTGTGTGTGTGTGTGTGTGTGTGTGTGTGTGTGTGTGTGTGTGTGTGTGTGTGTGTGTGTGTTTTCAACACAGATGTTTGTCACAGCTGAGGGCTTGCGGAATTGAAAATTCATCACTGTGGAATACAAACTACTGCCATTGACATTATGCTGATGCTGTAATGTTTAGGGCCTGCAATTCGTCTGAATAGTTGGAGCAAAATATCCCAGTAAGTGTGTACGTAGATTAAGGTCTGCGATCTGCTCAGACCTTAATCTGTGTCAGACGATTACAGTAGGTTGATGATTGCTCTCGGTTGCATAAAATTCAATCCATCCTTTCTCCAATAGTCCTCTTCCTCTTTCAAAACATGGTCATCACATTTTTCCATTAACTTTTATCAATATTTAATAGCGCGGACTGGTTGACAGACAGACAGACAGACAGACAGACAGACAGAAAGGTAGGTAGGTAGGTAGGTAGGTAGAAAGGTAGGTGAGTGGGTGGATGGATGGCTGGCTGGCTGGCTGGATGGCTGGGTAGCTGGATGGCTGGGTAGCTGGCTGGCTGGCTGGGTAGGTAGGTAGGTAGGTAGCTAGCTAGCTAGATAGATAGATAGATAGATAGATAAATAGATAAATAGATAGATAGATAGATAGATAGATAGATGGATGGATAGATAGACAGATAGATGGATAGATAGATAGATAGATAGATGGATGGATGGATGGATGGATAGATAGATAGATAGATAGATATATAGATAGATAGATAGATAGATAGATAGATAGATAGATAGATAGATAGATAGATAGATGGATAGAAAGATAGATAGAAAGATAGATAGATAGATAGATAGATAGATAGATAGATAGATAGATAGATAGATAGATAGATAGATAGATAGATAGATAGATAGATAGATAGATCCTCGCCAGGAGCTGGGCGAAGCCGGGCCGAGTCAGCTAGTTTATTTATATAATAACTGTGAGCTTCATCGCTGCTACCACCTTCACCACCACTATAATATAGCACTACTACTGATACTTGTTCGAATTGATAGACAGGGGCGGGTGTCGATATTTTACAGGCACTGTCACACAATTTCGGGGACTGGTGTCGATATATTACCAGGCTTGTCCATGGGACACATTTTTCAGTCCCATTCCATCCTATCCTATGGTAATTTTGCCTGTCCCATCCCATCCCATGGGATTCCCTTGATAATATTAATATGGTATACAGTTCAAATAAAATTATGAAAGTTTAATGTTAGTGTCTACTAAATAGGACTACATGTACAAAGAGACATGTAAAACAACAGAAGTTATTAATTTGAAAATTCAAGAGAATTTTATTGAAACAAAGTTTAACCTTGACATAAGCCTGGGTCATTGACAATGAGTTGAGTGACCGGGCATGAGAAAGAATGGAGATGAATGTGGGAGACAGTAAGGTGAGTGACCTGGCTACGAGGAAAACAATCAACCCTGAGAAATAATTGGGCGGATATGAGTGGAAGACCCCAGGGGGGATGGGGCGAAAGACAGTTGTGTGTTGTGTGAAGTCAGGAGACTGGAAAGTCAGTGAGAGAAGAGACCGACTGCGGGTCAGGTCGTTTAAGGGAGTTGAGTTTGAGATACCGGAGGAGTCGGTATTCCACGGAGAACAGTGTTGTGTTGTTCTCCTAGTTGTGAAGACAGGCCTGAACCAGAGTGGGTTCTATAGTGAGTGAGGACCTAAACCCAGAGTGGGTTACATAGAGAGCAGAGGCTCCGACCCAATGTGTGGGTCGTATTGTGGGAGATCCAGCCGTGCATAGTAGTTGGACTAAATGTCTTGTGAATTGAGATTCTACAGGCCGTGAGAAGCCAGTGATGTGTGCTGGTTAAATTGTGAGGAGGATATTTATATTCTATGGATTACATTATTTCTGGATGTATAAACATGTTCCGTCTGTCCGTGTTATTTCTGTAATAAAGGATTATGTGAGCCAACTGAATCTTGTTTAATGACTGGTGAATGTACACTGCGGGGGTGAGTTATATTGCAAGACAGTTAGATATCTCCATTGACACACCATGAGTATCGTTACCTAGACAACGACCATCACACGACAATATCACGCAAAGATCATCAAGAACATTGAACTTATCACAAAGAACGACGTGTGACATCTGGGGTCTCTCCTGGCAAGGACGACGGGGATATATTGATTATTTGGAAGGCTACGTACGGTCAAGAACAATATAGACATTGGTGTCATTCTGAGATATTTGTGGGCTCTTCGCTGAGAGAGGAGTTATTATCTGTGACTTCGTTCCATCAAACTAGTCAGCGCGAGGGGAAAATACGCGGCAGAAATCACAAGCGAACAGTCAGTTCACGTCAAGTTCACTACAGGTGAATTGGATACCAACCATATCGCTGAAGCGAGAGGGGGTGTCAGAGTTTTAACGCAGCACAGATCAACCGGCAGAGTCGACTACGGTGACAGGGATAGTCACTAGACAAACAGCACGGAATGTCGGGTTAAGAGGCCAGGCGCATGTGTTTATAGGTCAAGAGACAGAAGTGCTAGCGGACAGCACAGGTAAATGTCGCGTGGACAAAACAGTGTTTGCGACAAGAGCGGAGCATCACAAGTTGACATTGTCGCTGTCGGTGATAAAGACAGGATTGAACCAAAGATTTAAGACAGTGAGCAATTTCGTCGCAACATTCTGTGCGTGGGGGGGATATTTTGGTGTGTGTGCGAAGGCAAGCGCACTGTGTTGTCGCAAGTTGACTGGTCAAGATTTGTCGACGCAGTTAAGAGGACGTGTGGAGACACCAGCGTCCAGGTACGGGGGAGAGTTACGTTAACCCCTACCACAGCCGTGCGGGGGCAGAAGTGGAAAGTGTTTGTGTACGGCGGAAAAGTTCCGGGCATTTTACAGACAGATTAAGTGTGACTTTCCACGGAGTTAAAAGAGCAGCCGGGTGGGGCTGTCAAGTTTGTGTGCAAACTGGTTTTACGGAGGAATTTTTCACTGAGAGTGATAAAGAGAAATTGAGGTGACATTGTGAGTTGGGGGTGGAAGGAGGAAAGGTACTCAGGAAAATGTCCACGGCCTAGTGTGGTCAAGATGACTCATTGTGAATGAACAAAACAAGGTTGTTTTGAAAGAAAGCCAGATTTTATGTTTCGTCTTTGTTGAACTGTTCTACTATCGTTATCATTACTCTGTCATGAGCAATCATTGTTACAACGAAGGATGACATGTCATCACCGCACACAAGGGTGCATACAGTTGCCAAAAAGAACTGACGGTACAGGGTTATAGCACTGGGCATTAGCGGCCAATTTTTCATTTGAACTTTGTCTTTAATCGGCAATCCAGAACATTTTGGGATGATTACCATCATCTTCAATTCGTACGACAATCGAAAGAACACTTTGGATAATTACTATTTACCGTCAACGTTTCCGACAGGTGGAACTGGTGATCACAACGCGAAATTATGTCACCACTCAACAAATCAATCAGTCATTTTGAAATCTAGTGTCGTAGACATTTCCAGCGGATTGCGAATAACTATGAAAACGAACAAAAACTTTTGTGACTGATTAATAAGAACTTTTGGCGACGTATTAATAGACACATTGTTGTCGGCGATTTTTTTTTTTGGGCTTTGTTTTCTCTTGCTCTCATCGTCCTAAGTATTGTTGTTGTCCGTTACGTAATTATTTGTATGTGGTCCAGTGGTCGTAATAAGTAGGATATTTTTGCATTGTTTCGCGACGTACGGGAGACAAAGCAAAGAGAAATTGTCTAGGTACACATTGTATGTTGTTGAGAGGCAGCTGACGAGTCAGTTTGTTTTGTGCGGTTGAGCATTGGGTCGTCTCGACTTTATACACGGTGTCCAAGTGTCTATCGTCACATCTATGTACATTATTCATTTTATATTTGTTCTTTTTACTGTTTTCTTCTTTTCGTTATATTTACATATGATATTTGTTGTGGTCGGATATATGTTATTGTTGTGATCTTTCGTCATGTCCGCTGTCTAGTGGTCTTTGTCAGTTTATATTTATATATTACGCGCACTGTGGGTGTCCCTACACAAGCTTGTGGTTGTTACTGTAGTTTATTTCTTTGTGATCACCGTCTCCGTGTACTTGGCTTGTGAGTCTAACGTTTTTATAGAAAACACTTATTGTTATCATCCATTTGTTTGTATATGTATTTATATGTATGTTTAACAATAGTTCCAGAAATGTTATACAACTATGTGTTATAGATATATGCCAGGGAGCATAGAGGATAGTTTCCATCACTACCTAGTGCTTATAGAGTGACTGGGTGAGTACAGAGTTTTATTTTAGCACTACGAATTTACGTACACAGGGAGTGCTGGTGTACTTAGGGAAGTGACACAAAGACTAACAGCAGAGTCTTCACATTTATAGTTGGCTGACAGACAGCAACGTGTCTATAAATACAAGATGCCTACTTTAATGGAATATATTGAAGCAGGTGAAGGAATAGGCCTGAAAGGTAAAGAGTTACAGGAGTATGCCGAAGCAAAAGAACAAAAACAGATTGAAAGAGACCAAAGACAAGCTGAAAGAGAACAGAGACAGGAAGAAAAGGTAGCTGAAGACAAGCGTCTACAGGAAGTGAAATTAGCTGAAATGGAAAACAAGCGTCTACAGGAAGAGACACAAGTAAAACTAGCTGAAATGGAAAACAAGCGTCTACAGGAAGTAAAGTTAGCTGAAATAGAAAACAAGCATCTACAGGAAGTAAAGTTAGCTGAAATAGAAAACAAGCGTCTACAGGAAGAGAAAGAGACACAAATGAAAATGGAAATTGAGAAAGAGAAGATTAAGTGTCAGATGCAAACTGAAATTGAGTTGAGAAAATTAGAACTATCTTCGAAAGGTCAAAGTGAGGAAAGCAGAAGACCGTCGCAGTCGTCACAGAGATTAAAACTGCCATATTTTACAGACCGGGACCAACTTGAAAATTATTTGGCCAGGTTCGAGGCATCAGCCAAAGCGTTAGGTATTCCAGAGAAGGAGTATGCGATGCGACTTGGCGAGTTTCTTACGGGCAAGGCACTAGACACCATGTTCAATTTACCTGTAGAAGAAAGAAACAACTACACTATCTTACGTCAACGTTTGCTGACAAAGTTCCAACTAACTGAACATGGATATAGAACAAAGTTTAGACAGTTAGTGCCAGAGACAAATCAAGATTTCACAGACTTTGTTAACACAGTAAAGAACACATTTAACAAATGGATGGAGCTCGCAGAAGTAGGGAAAGATTTTAATAAATTAGTAGATTTAGTGTTAAGAGACAAAGTATTAGCTTCATGTAATACCAATTTAGTGGTTTTCTTTGAGGAACGTAAGCCAAAGGACATAGACACAATGTCTCAGTTAAGACAAAATTACATGACTGCACATCCTAATGGATCTATTGGTAGACAATTTAGTGAGGAAATAGTCTGTGCAGCGTACACTAAACAGGACCAGAATCCAGTCATCAGACCAAGGGCGAAAAGTGTGGATTCAGCACAGAAAGGTGAGCAGCAAGAACTTCAAGATAATGGTTTCCGAGGAAACAATGTTGGTAGAGTAGGATGGTACCCATATAGAAGATTGAATTTCCAGAGACGTCCAAATTATGCCGGATGTTGGAATTGTGGGAGCTGGAGACACAAGGCAGCACAGTGTGATGCACAACCATCCAGTGAGCCAACAAGTAACGCAAGGAAGGAGATCATCTGTTTCAAATGTGGAAAGAAGGGGCATCTCAGTCATCAATGTAGGATGAGAGAAACAGAGCACTCAAATGCAGCGCAAGTAATTGAGACGCTGAACAATGAAGATTGTAGTGGTTGCAAACCTCTTTTTGAAAAAGACAGTCAGCCAGTCCTAATATGTGGTCATACAGTGAAAGCAGGATCAGCAGTGCATGAAGGAGGAAGTCTGAAGCTGCATCAGGGATTCGTCAATGATAGACCAGCGTTAACAATTAGGGATTCCGGATGTACGTCTATCGGAGTGAGGAGAAGTTTAATAGATCCCTCGGATTATACAGGGAAAAAGATTAGATGCATAACATTCAACGGCACAGTAGAGTTCTACCCATTAGCCATAATAACAGTAAAAACACCATATATCACTGGAAGAGTGACAGTGGTGTTTTGGACTTACCAGTGGCTGATTTGATCATAAGAAATGTTTTGAAGTTAAAGATTGTACAGAAGAGGAAGTAGTTTATTGGGACCAAAAATATAGTGTAAGCAGTAATGAGGTAGTTATCACAAGAGAACCTAAATTAGAGAGTATAGCTGAGGTAGAAGAGGCACTTGAAGTAGACACAGGAACTCAGGACAAGGATAGGACAGCTGAGCAGGTGAGAATGGATCCCAAATATAGTGCTAGTGAATCCCAGGGACAAGATACTACTCTGAACAAATGTTCCCAAGGGTGTAGGAGAGTAGAACATAGGCAGTCAAAGAAAGGTAGATGGTGCTTCGAGAGGAAGAACAATGTTCTCTCTCGCAGCTTTTCAGATAGCAGAACTGCACGTGGGCAAGGAGCAGTACCTTTAGCACATAGAGACCGATATACTAGAGCAGCTCAGGATAGTGCATTTGCAGGGCACATAGGCATAAGGCGTATGCAGCAGAAAGCAAGGTGCCAGATATATGGGCCAAGATTGAATAAAGAGTTCAGACTAAATAGAGACTCAAGTGTAACAGTGCAATATGCAGATAGGAAAGTTGAGTCAGGTCAAAAGAGTGTTCGCGACATTACTGACCCAGGGCTAGGGATAGCAAACAGATGTTGTAATTGTAGAGGTACCATGAGTCATGGGTACATGAAAGGTAGACACAGCATCGACAGAAATCAGAGGTGGGTTGATGCAAGAAAAGAACCACCTGATATATGGTCGGTACACAAATAGCTTGGATCGTTTTGAAGATGTTAATAGACCTGCAGATACACAGATACGATGTTTCCTATGATGTATTATTATTATGTGATGTATTAGTTCATGCATTGGTACACAAGATAGAAAGATGGTTGTATGTATGTGTGGGGAATATGGGAGTGTACTATGAGCATTTGATGTATTATTTAGGGTGGTAGCTTAAGTGAGGTGGAGCCATACTTAGGGCTACCCAGGCAATATGTCTGGGTCAAATGTTTATTAAGTTTTAGTCTCCCAATATTTGAAAACGAAGTTTTCTGTTAAGAGGGGGGTGATGACATAAGCCTGGGTAATTGACAATGAGTTGAGTGATCGGGCATGAGAAAGAATGGAGATGAAAGTGGGAGACAGTAAGGTGAGTGACCTGGCTACGAGGAAAACAATCAACCCTGAGAAATAATGGGGCGGATATGAGTGGAAGACCCCAGGGGGGATGGGGCGAAAGACAGTTGTGTGTTGTGTGAAGTCAGGAGACTGGAAAGTCAGTGAGAGAAGAGACCGACTGAGGGTCAGGTCGTTTAAGGGAGTTGAGTTTGAGATACCGGAGGAGTCGGTAGTCCACGGAGAACGGTGTTGTGTTGTTCTCCTAGTTGTGAAGATAGGCATGAACCAGAGTGGGTTCTATAGTGAGTGAGGGCCTAAACCCAGAGTGGGTTACATAGAGAGCAGAGGCTCCGACCCAATGTGTGGGTCGTATTGTGGGAGATCCAGCCGTGCATAGTAGTTGGACTAAATGTCTTGTGAATTGAGATTCAGATGGCCGTGAGAAGCCAGTGATGTGTGCTGGTTAAATTGTGAGGAGGATATTTATATTCTATGGATTACATTATTTCTGGATGTATAAACATGTTCCGTCTGTCCGTGTTATTTCTGTAATAAAGGATTATATGCGCCAACTGAATCTTGTTTAATGACTGGTGAATGTGCACTGCGAGGGTGAGTTATATTGCAAGACAGTTAGATATCTCCATTGACACACCATGAGTATCGTTACCTAGACAACGACCATCACACGACAATATCACGCAAAGATCATCAAGAACATTGAACTTATCATAAAGAACGACGTGTGACAAACCTAAATATGACAATTCAGTGTCATTCTGACACTCTCATTCTGTTTCTCAGTCACTCTGCTCATTGAGCACATTATCAATTTTCTGCTGATCGACTGTTTCTAATAATTCAGTTAATCCAGGTAATTCCTGAACCATTTCCACAATTTTCATCTTACAAGCAAATCTGATATACACAGAGTTTATAACGAGAGCTGGTAACATCCGTATTCGTAACTTACTCATCAACAATCCAGCTGCACAAAATAAGCGCTCTACTTTCGCTGAGGACACTGGTATGGCCAAAACAATTTTCGCACTTGCTTTTAGCAGTGGAAACCTATGTTCATTTGTCCAATACTTTAACGGTTGTGAAGTTGCTTGCCATAATTTTTGAAACATGGTGGCTTCATCCTCAAGGCATTTGTTTCTGGAATCATCAAACTTAAGTGCTTTGTTAGGTGGAAGATCAAAAAATAAGTCAAAATCACTTTTTGGCTTGTATTCTACAATTCCTGCTCCTTCACATACAGCAGATGATTCAGAAGAAAGATTTAAATCCTCGATGAATGAAATAACAGTTGGAACAACAGACTTAGAATAAGCGATCCAATCAGTGGCCCAATTGTTGGTGTCCACATTCCCTTTCTTCTTAGTAGCACACACGTTGGTATAATGCTCTGATTCCAGTCATATGAAAGCCTGTGTAACTGCTAATACCTCCATCGTCATGCTGCTCGTGGTCATAGAGTGGGCACCACTGGATTCTTGAACGGTTCGGCCCACTGAACGGGCTGTAAATGCCCACGCACTTCTCTGCTGCTTTACAACAGATCCATCTGTATGGATGAGCACTTCGGGGCTATACGAATGCTCATAGATGAGCACATTGACCTCTGCGTTGACAGCGGCAGGGTTCTGATCTCTGCACCGTCTGTCGAGTGTGATAATGCAGGAGGAAGTGTACTTAAAAGCTGGGGGAACCGGCACCAATTCCTTGCCGGGGTTGATACTTGTAAGACTGCAGACCTGTCTGACGACATCTTCCGCTCGACCCATTCATGATTCTCCTCTCTTTAGCCTGTCGTTCTTTTCTCTGAATATAGCGTCATGCAGAGGGCGCTGCTCATGTGTACTTATTTTTAATTATGCACGAGCTCTCCAGATACTGATCCTGTGTTCCATTGTCGGGAAGTCAAGGAGGTATCTCATTGCTACACAGCTGGTGTCTCTCGTGCAGCCCAAAAAGATGCGCATGGCTTCGTTTTGTACCTTTTCAAGTCTTCCAATCTGTGTAGGGCTGACAGTGAAAGTGGCCAAGGCATACTCGATGGTTGAAAGCACCAGTCCATGGGACAGAAGTATTAGCAGTCTTTGCTCATTGGCAGTCGCCATGACTCTCATTGCTGACAAACCTTTTCGAGCTTTCGTTATGACATAATCGACATGATCTCTGAAAGACAGGCTACGATCAAGCCTCACGCCAAGATAGGTCATTGACTGGATTCTACTCAAAATGTTCCCATCCATTCTTACTGCCGGCAGGTCTGTGTTCACAATATGGTTGTTTAGGGAGAACCATGTAACTGATGCCTTTGCAGGGTTGACAAGAGCATCGGCATCAGAACACCATGAGGAAATTCGATATAGTTCGCCCTGCATATCATTGGCAACCGCCTGTCTATCTCGACCCTGTCGACACACGAGAATGTCGTCAGCAAATGACAGAGTCCAACCCCTCCCGTCCAACTGTTGTTCAATGATCGGCACCGTATACACGTTGAATAGTACTGGTGAAAGTGGTGAACCCTGCGGCAATCCTGGACATATCGTTATCGGCTCAGAAGACCAACTCCCGCATCTTAGCACAGCCTTCCTTTGGAGCAGAACTGCAGCTATCCATCGTACAAGGTGAGGGTGCACTTTCAGTCTGAGGTAGATTTGCATTAAGTGCTCGAAGGATACTCTATTGTTTGCGTTCTCTAAGTCTATGGGGGCCGCACATGTCTCTTCTCTGACCTGAAATCCTTCGTAAACATCTTGAGCAAAAACCGCCTCATTTTAGCCATGAATCTTGTTACGTGTGTATCCTCCAAGTGTGGGCGGGAAGCAGCCGAGTTGTTCTAAGTCACAAGCAAGTCTGTGTGCTACAGTTTTCTCCAGTAGCTTGCCAGCAGTGTTCTGCATCGTAATGATTCTGTATTCTGTGAGAAATATATTTAAAGATCTAAGCAATTTTAACCCTGGAATAATCTTATACCAGGATTCTAGACCACTATTGTCGAAATTGCCCTTTTTGCAATTGGCTGAAGAAAAACACACTATTATTGAAGAGCTGTACATAAAATTGCCTTTTATAGATTGAAAGGAAGAAGAATGATTGAAAGAAAATGGACTGCCCTAAGATACAGAGCAGTTCTGGCAAGGAGTCATGAAACATCCCCAATTTAAAGAGCTTGCTTCTTTTGCTCTTACTTGCTTAATAACGCCCATTAGCAATGCTGTAGTGGAGAGAATGTTCTCTATTTTAACATGAATAAAAACCAAAGCAAAGAATTGATTTCAGCTGTCTCTCTTAGACGCGATTATTTGAATTTTAGCAGAACTATTATCTTCAAACTTGCTGTAAGGAATTTGTTCCGTCATCCAAAATGTTGAATGGTTTCAAAGCTGAAAT
>OY992877.1:31100172-31347798 GCA_963921405.1 Cepaea hortensis
GGCTTCTGATGATGGGGACGGAGCGCTTATGGGAATGCCCCGAATGCTGTGATGTCGGTTCCTAAATCAATCAATCAATCAATCAATCAATCAATCAATCAATCATTGAATATCACCGATGTTTACATGACAAATATATGTATTTTGTGTATAAATTTCATGTATTTGTTTAAATAAACAGCTCCAGAGATAAACGACGTGGTGCATTACTTCCTGATCGGCCCTCGTGCCAACCAGTGCTCTTTGCGGCTTTCTTCTTTTTAGACTAGAAGGAGTAAAATCAATACCTGCCTAGGATTGAGCAAGTTACTTGTGGGTCAAACAAAGAGGGCTACCGGGGAAGGGGGTGGGGTTGTGGGATAGTTGATTTAGACGAATTGGATGCAATTACAACTGGGATGTTACATAATCCACAGCTTTGGATATTTGCTGAAAGAGGCCGAGTGAAGAGCTACAATGTGCATTCTTACAGATTCCCAAGACAGAAGACATACCAATTTTATAAACTAAGGTTTACGTTTCGCATATGTTTCTTTTAGAATTAAGCTACACATATAAGACCTGGCTTAGTTTAATATTATTTTTTTTCAAATTTACAGCGCTATTGAGTTGTAACAATCCATTATTTGCTCGGGTTGACCTTTTCACTAAAGACAATGATGATGTCAAAGTTACAATACTAAACAACGAAAATATGCCGCTGGTAGCGCAGATACTGGAATGGTATGCCATGTCGGACAGGTCTAGAGATGGGTAACAGACGAAACGATGCACAAACCTACTTGCCTTGTAGCTAGACAGTCAAAGGCTAGAGATAGAAAACTTGAACAAGAAAAAAATACTCGTCGAAGTTGGATGTATTAAGACACAGGCTTGACGAAACAGAATATAGCAACCCATTTGCTGATGTCACTGGCTTTATGAGGGTTAGTTTCGCAGACATGAGAATGAAGCTCGAAAAACACCCAACCGCAAACGTTTGACAGTGTCCTAAGGTATCATCAATGTTAAACCGCTATCAATGAAGTCAAGCGAAACATCCGAGGGATTCTCTCGGAGGATTCTCACGTTCGCCCGATTCTAACGTAAGCGTAGTCCATTCATTCATTCATCAGTAGCATGTCCTTTGCAGAACCTCGCTCCCATAACAACCTTCCGGAAAACCTCTCGATCATAAGCAAGATATCCCGCGTTTGATTCTTGGAGGTTACGTTAAACAAAATAGATCGCCAGTAGATTTTTACACGTGAATGCCTAATGGTTTGTAACAATTATTTTAGGAACAGTCTTGCGTGTTTGCCTGTTATTATTACAGATTACGTCATATATGCATGCCTAAGTTGTTTTATTTAACGAAACTCAGTAGATACCGAAAATACATTGATAGCTCACATATTTTACTCCTTTTCTTCTCCAGGGCTGTTTTCTTTATTTTTCTCTTGTCTCCGGTAGCCGTTGCAATGTTACCAAGTAGGTTCTAGTTTATCATTCAAAACGAATTATTATTATCATTTTGTAATGTTTGTATATATATATTTTTTTCCAAATGATTATAATCTGTGTGTTATTGCTTGCAGTGATGAGGACGAATGTCAAGAATTGTGTTCCACAGCTTAAGGTGTACTGAGTTTATGGTACTAGTCTCATATTCGCATATAGAAATGGGCACCGTTTGGCCTATGTCAACACCACGCCGGTTGTCTTTATTTCCCAGAACATTTGCTAGTCCCCAGTTAAGCTGGGTTGACCTGGGAGTCCAGGTCAGTTTATGAAATGCCCTCGTCTCAATTGGGGTTCGATAATGTGACCACCGGCCGTTAGGCCACAGCGCTACCACAGCTGCCGCCTACCGTGCTCTCAGGTGAGGTATAAGGTAGAGGTAGTCATATGACAGAATCTATGGTTTGGTCGTGAAGCTTTGATCCTTCACAAATTCTAAGACTCGGTATATGAGTCACGGGGGTTAGTTTCCTGTCTCGTCGCCTGATCTTGACAGAGAATCCCTTACAGTTCTGAAAATTGACTGATGCCTAGTTTATTTTAGGCAGGATCGACCTCAAAGTTGTACTGGTCTAAAAAGATAATCCGGTCTTTGCTGAATATTTATCTAGGACGAATGTCTTCGCAGGCAAGTACACTCACCACACTGCCATCATGGTTTAAGGTATAACCGACATGTGAACACTTTCTTGTGTAAGATATAGCCGATATGTAAACACTTTCTTGTGAAAGGTATAACTAATGTGTGAACACTGTTTTGCGTAAAAAATGAAAGTGCCTCACAAAGATTGAATTCTGTTGTTCCAATGATTACCCACAAGAGTATCCGAGAAAACAGTACTCCTGAACCGTACGATATAGCCCGAAATCGAACCCGCGACCTTCGAAGCGCGAAGCAGGCGGCGTAACTACTTCGCCATGGAGATTCCCACATTTTAGATAAAAAGCTTTGCCATGATCTAACGAGCCGCGAACAGATCTTGACATTTATTGTTGTGGGCTTATACTACACCAGGAAGCTGAGAAGACGAGGAAGAAGAAGGAAAGAAGAAGTAGAGAAGAAGAAGAAAAAGAAGAAGAAGAAGAAGAAGAAGAAGAAGAAGAAGAAGAGGAAGAAGAAGAAGGAGGAGGAGGAGGAGGAGGAGGAGGAGGAAGAGGGGGGAGGAGAAGGAGAGGAACGAAACAACAAACAAACTTTATTTTCAAAGGGTTAAGAATTGGGCACGCAGGCCCGTCTGACATTCTGCCATTTTCTCTATTTCCTCTCATACATTATAGGTAGAATTAACGGGAATTGGAGAATCAACAAGCAACGAGAAAGAAGAAGAAGATGTATACATTTCCCTCAACTATCAGGAATATAACAGTATATATGATTATTGATACAATCGTTAACACTGGGTATACGCAAGTAGATGTCCATTGAATATATACTCTTCTCGCAGATTGTCCACAAAGGAAGTATGGTGACAACTGTCTGTCGGTTTGTCTGTGTTCTTGGGAAGGAACGTTAGCTTGCACCAGCGACACTGGGAGATGTATTTGCAAAGAAGGATACACTGGAAAACGGTGCGACCATGACGTCAATGAGTGTAATAACGTGGAGCAGTAAGTAGACTGTTGATTCTATTTAAGTCACCTGTCTGGCATCAAATAATTATATATCAATTTAAACACATAAGCCACACGCAATAGGCTGCACGATTTATTTCATGGCGTATTTCGCTGCATTTCGTCAAGTGCAAACTGCAGAATTATATATCATGTGAAGGGAACAGTGAATCACATTTTTGCTGACAAATGTATTTCAGCCAAAATATTATTCATGTAATCTTATCTCAACAACTGTTAACTCCGGCAATATAGTTAACACATACAAATACTTGTCGTATACCATGTTCGGCGAGAAATAAACGATCGATTACTCAAATACACCGAGGCCATAGAAATTTGTTGTTTGTGCCGACAGAAATATTTCATAGTGACTCTTCCACTAACGTCGTGATAAGATTGCTCCCCATTGAACAATATCAGTGACTATGTGGGTTATGTACGTATCTCAGCTAACATATAACAGAAGTCTCAGATGTTCATATATTGTAGGCTACATCGTAATGTACTTATCTCAGCTAACATGTAACAGAAGTCTAAAATGTTCATATAGTGTAGGCTACATCGTAATTTACTATCTCAGTTAACATGCAACAGAAGTCTAAAATGTTCAAATATTGTAGGCTACATCGTAATGTACGTATCTCAGCTAACATGTAACAGAAGTCTCAGATGTTCATAAATTGTAGGCCACATCGTAATGAGTTGAGATTTTCGGTTCCCTTCCTCGCCGCTGTTCCTTCATCAACAATAATACTCATGGAGGTCAGCATGTTGGAATGGATAAGAGTGCTTGTTATGGGAGCGAGGTTCTGCAAAGGACATGCTACTGATGAATGAATGAATGGACTACGCTTACGTTAGAATCGGGCGAACGTAAAAATATAACAAATTATAAAAGAAAATGATACCCATTTGATGATGCTAGTTCGCCCATGTGTAACCGGTGCCTATACAGAAAGCAAAGAGCAGTAGCACTGTAACATACCATGCATGTCGAAAGAGACGGCCAAGGAGCGTTGGCATATGACGGGGTACCTCATCTTGTAGACAATCTTAGCCTCATAAACTAATTAACACATCTAACACATCTACAGAGGGCTTGGCGTAAGTTGACTGAGGACTTATTATGCTCGATGGGGATATGAAAAGCAGGGCAAGCAGAAACAAATGGAATACAGTGCACAACCTTAGTGGTTCTACATCAATAATCCTGCCATTACTCGGATTTGCACTGGGACCATTGCATTGATCGGAGCTGCCACTGTGCTACCAATCACTATACCTTGTAGCTTCTATTCGCTTTAAGAATCAACACAAGTAACACCTCAGGAGGTAACAACGATATAACTATGAAGTTACCAGTCTAGTTTAATTGCCATTCTCCCTTTCCCAATTACTGAATGTTACATTTGTTGTTTGAATTGTATTATTTTCTATTCGAATTGTATTTAAGCAAACGACTGAAATGAAAAGTACCATATGTTGATCTTAGGGAAGTATGTGGATTAATGTAGGCAACATTATTTTTAAAAAAATATGACCAAGCAGCTCAACCGTTGAAACACAAGACACATAGATACATACGAAGGAAAACGTCTTTCTCAACGGTATAACCAGAACATCGTGTATTACTTTTTATAAATCGTTTTGCTCCTGCTGTTCCGTTGATAAAGACTTTGCGTGAAACACCCGTGCATTTCTGTGTACTGTTTTTTTTTTGTTTAACATATGTCGAGCTTCTTAATTTTAAATTGCATTCTTTTTTTTTCTTTTTTTTTTGGTACACCCATTTAGGCTCCGCAGCACAAAATCCATTTTATTAATGAAGGCAGGAAGAATGCCAACGAACTTTATTTTCACAGGGTCACAAATTGGACAGGCAGCCTGCCTTACATTCGGCTCTCCCAATCTGTCATCTTGCGCATACCAGTTATCTTTCATGAATGTTACATTTACATCTGGAAAAATAAAAAAAAATAAAAAAAACACACACACACACACACACACACACGCACACAAACACACACATTGTAGAATCAAGTGCTGTAAACAACACATTCCATATTTTACAACCATAACCTCAGCGATGTAGTCGTCACATAAATGGTTCCGGGGCACCCTACAAACTGTACTACACTGATATCATTGGCACCTTGCCGTCTTGACAGACGATAGTTTATGCTTAAAAAAGGCATAATAACTTTTACACATGGCGGTAGCGAATGTGACTGATAGGGCCAATTCGCGCTGTAAATGTCCGTTCACAGTGGGTGCATGTGAACACGTGGTCATTTCCACCTTCATGCATCATATATTACGTCTCACACGCTCGGTGTGTGACTTATTTGCAATAATTTTCTCCTTTGTCCTTATTCCATTTCTGATGTTTGCCCTCCATACAACACGTTCAGCGGCGACTTGCTCCCAATGTGCATTATTAATGCCTGTATCAATCATGTTCCGCTTACACACACCTTTGTATTATAGTAGAGGCCGACCCTGAGATCTCTTACCATTTTGTAATTCACCAAAAAAGATGTCCTTTAGTATTCTACCATCATCCATCCTCCTAAGATGTCCTATCCATCTAAGTCTACGAAGACTGAGCATGGAATAAACCGTCACACAACCTGATCTTTCCAATACTTCAGTATTTGTGATTTTGTCTTGCCACTTAATACCAAGAAGTCTTCGCAGACACCGCATATGAAAGCTGTTTAAACGTTTCTCTTGGTGTGAGTAAGTTGTCCAGGTTTCACTGCCATAAAGAAGAGTACTAAGGACACAGGCTTGATAGACAAGAACTTTTGACCCTACAAACTGTACTACACTGATATAACAGATTAGTAACTCATTATGTATATAATGGTAGACCCATAGTTTCATCGACCAATCGGCAATCTAGGGGGTGATGACAAAATCATGCCTGCCGCCTTCAATCTCCATGATATTTCCTGATACCCATTTAGGCCTAGGTCAATTATAAATATCCGACCCGATGACGATTCGAACGATTTATCAGTGCGCCGGCAGTCGAGCGTCTAGTCTCTACGACATACGACTCTCCACAATCATGTTTCCTTTACAGGAGGTCACAATCAACCCCACAGTTGGTTAGTGTTTGTGTTTACTAGGCAATGTTTATGTGCAGTAGTTTGTTATTGCTGTCTTTACAACCGACGCCACGTACCAGCCATCAACAAATAGCGTTGTTTCCAAATCTCCAGCAGTGATTTCGAACACTCGATATGATGTGTCGGGGAATTGGGAAATGCCATCATTGCCCCTAACCCACAGCACCGGTCATATGTGAATATAATGTGTATAACCAAGAACAAACAATCTTCTTCTTCTTCAGCATTCCGAGACATTGAGGATCTTTTCTGCAGATACAAGCTGTCTCCATTCGTCTCTCTTATTATTATTATCTAATAGATATCTAATAGATATTATTATCTCTATTATTATTCGAACACTATCTCAGTACGGATTACCTTCCCCATTAATAGTAGAAATAATAATAATAACAAAACCCTAGTATAACAGCCAGTCCCCTTTTGCTAGACCAGTATATTCCACATAGCTAATAACAAGTGTCACGCTATTATTTAATATTACTGAGTCCTGTAGTATTGATGTTCGCATTTTGCCCATGCCTTTATAATGCATGCTATTTATATTATTGTTGCTGCTCTTTGTTAGCCTTGAAAGATGTATGAATGAAATAATGTATGAAAGTGAGTGATAGAAGGGCAGAATGTAAGACGGGCCTGCGTGCCCAATTCTTAACCCTTTTAAAATACAGTTCGTTCGTTCGTTCGTTCGTTCGTTCTCTGGTTGACATTCTCTTTCCAGTCGCTGATTCCAAGTGCTTGTAGGTCTGTATATATATTATCTCTCCACCGTTTTCTTGGTCTACCTCAGGGTCTACGGTCATTTATTTCCTGAGTGTAAGCGAGTTTTGTTTCCTTATTATCTTCCATTCTTTCTATATGCCTCAGCCATTGCAGTCTATTAGCCTTCATGATACCAGTGATTAGCGAGGACTTAAACAAATCGTACATGTCTTTGTTGCTTCTTCGTTTCCACTCTCCACTTTGTGTATCCCTAATGGGCCCAACGATGCGTCTTAAGACTTTGTTCTCAAAGGTTTGTAACAAGGCTTCGTCTCCTTTAGTTTACTCCAGGTTTCAGAGCCATACAGCACAATCTATTGCACGATTTATTACATGACATGTTTAGCTGCATCTCGTCAGGTACATACTGCAGAATTCACACAATATAAAGTAAAATGACTAGATAAATCCTTCAAGCTGAAATATACACATGTTCGTGTTCGCACAGTAATTTCATTTGTCTACCACGGTAATCTTAAACTGACTATCATGTCTTTCTGTTTTGCACACAACCGGCCTATGTAGATTAATCATGATGACTTCTGTAAACTTTAACAAGCGACTATTTTGTGTATTAAACAACATGTGAAACGCACTGTCTCTGTCAATAACATGACCGGTTTCCAAAACGTACCATGCCATCAACGACGCAGGAAGTTTGTTTCCCAGGCTTCCATCGCCTGTGTGTAGTATCTTGTCAATCAAATTGGATATTGTGTAACTGCAGCTCTATTCTGCCGATGTAGGTAGACTGGCACCTGCATGTTAATTGGTAAAAGCAATTAGATGTGACGTACAGAGGGACAGATTCTTTTACTGCTGGGGAGGGACAAGTGTCGCTCTGTACTTAATAATTGTAGTTGCAGCACAGCATATTCGGCCTGTAATGAGCCGGTACTGTAGACATTGCATTATAAAATTAAGATGTAATTACAAATTAACAGATAATCTTGATGATGCTAGTGTTGTGTTTGATCGTACCAGGCTGTGCCCACAAGCAAACATGTACTGTAGTAACACATTTGGCTCCTATAAATGTGCCTGTCGGGATGGTTATCTGCTATCTGCTCTTGGCTACTGCACACGTAAGTTGTTGTTGTGCGCAGGTTTTGCAACAATTATTTACAATTATTTACAACATTCATATTTATTCGTGTAGCTAGATGCTTATTAGTATAGTGTGACAGAAGGGGCCACCACAGCCGACTCTTGAATAATAATTTTAAAAAGTCTCATTACAAAAGGCTGCTGTGTGTATGTGAGCGTAAATCCTATCACTTGTTCTAGACGTGAGAGCAGGGAGGAACAGGTGATCTGTTTTCCCTTATATATCAAACGTCGAGAGCTGACATTAAAACCTGGTCTGTGAGCGTCCATGCCATTGTCATTGCAATGTTCGGCACTCTTCCTATTGACGGGTCTAAATAGTTCCGCAGTGAATAAGTCAGGGGTTAAGGGTTAGGGTTAGTGTTAAACTAACACTGACCCTAACCCTTAACCCTAACTTATTCACTGCGGAACTATTTAGACCCGTCAATCGGAAGAGTGCCCAATGTTCTAACCCAGGGTCACCAAACGTTTTTCACGGCGGGCCGGATTAGCTGAGAAAATTACGAGCGCGGGCCGGATAGTCATTCTGTACAATACTTGCACCGCGCTCCGTGGCGATGGTCTTTCGGACGCGGTTCGTAATCCTGTATACCCGAGTTCGAAACACAGCTGTGAGAGCGATTTGGCAGCAGACAACGTTGCACTTGTTTTTGTGCTATGTTATGGGTGCCGGTCGTTCAGAAAGCAATAGTAAACTACTGAAGGTAAACTTGCCAAGACAGCAACAACAGAAAACAAAGGATATACAGCTAACTTTAACAATAATTGCAAGCTAGAACGAAAGATCTGGGAAAAAAGACGAAAAACTAAGTTAATGATAGGAAGGGCGTGCAATACACACACACACACACACACACACACACCACACACACACACACACACACCACACCACACACACACACACACACACACACACACACACAAAGACAACCAACACATTTATTTACTAAACAAAGTTATCAAAGAATCCGACGTTAACAAAGAGATAGTTACATCAGACCTAATGTGCACATATCGTAATCTCACAAACTAAACAGCAAAAGAGGTTAGGGAGATTTGTGAAACTGACGTGTGGCTTTCAAAATACCATCAATATTTGGTTTGGAATTGCTGCATCCAATCAAGAGAATTGCTTTCAAATATTCATCAGTCAATCGCGTTCGATGTGGTGACTTCACAGACTTCATTTTTTAAAATGTTTTCTCACAGACATAAGTTGTTTCAAACACTGATGCCATACCAGCTGCAAATTTCTTAAGTTTCGGAAACTCGATATCAGGTAAGCAGCGGTACAATTCAACAAGTTTTCCTTCTCTGTGCTTCTCTTTCAACAAGTCAATTGCTTGCAAGTCAATGAGCTCCAATTGTTGTTCAACTGGCACATCATCAAGGTTACAATCAAACGGATTCTGGAACAAAAGAATGTCACTCTCAATTCTGTGAAGATTTGAAAATCTCTCCAAACTCTTTGAAACAGTGAAAATGAGAAAGGTTTTCTCCTTCCAGTTGTGCTTCCAACAATGACAGCTTTCTCCGAAATCCTTTGATGGTTCTGTAGCGATCACAAACGAGGTAAACCTTTCCCTGAAGTTTCAAGTTAGTTCATTCATGTCGACCAAAAATGACAACTTTTACAGCCAGGTAGGATCTGATAGCTGTGAATCAGCTCTATCTTATTCAGTGAGGAAAACATCTATTTCGTTTCGGACCTTGTAAAAACGAAGCAGGACTTTACCGCAGCTGAGGCACCTGACTGATATGTGATAAAGCAAGCCACAGAATTCAGAATCAGTATATTCAAGAAAAGCCTGGAACTGACGGTGATGGAGTGCAAGTTCCCGAATGAAGTTCACAGCAGAAACGACTGGTTTCAGTACACAATTAATATCTAAGTCTTCCCACAGAGTACTTGTTGATGTATGATGCAGTGTATGAACAGAGCGCCCGGAATTCGCAAATCTTCCAACTGAGTCTTGATCTGCCCCACCAGGCCCTTCCTCACTCCAGCTATGTTTTTTTCCCCTCCATCAACTGTAACATCTTGAAGCTGATTCCGGTGAAGATTATTGTCTTGCAAAATTGTTTGCACTTCAACGAAAATGTCTTTCCCAGTTGTTGTTCCATGCATGCTGCAAGCGGACGCCAACTCTTCCGTTATTTGAAAGTCCGAATTGATACCACGAATGAACACGAGAAGGTGTGACGTACTCTAGAGGTCAGTAGACTCATCCAGCGCCAGAGAATACCACAACAAGATCCTAGCTTTCTCGCGTATCTGTAGCACTATGTTATTTCCACGTTCTTCTGTTCTCCGCACAAGTGAACTTGCCGAAAGGCTGATAGTTCCAAACAAATCAGCTTTCTCAGAACACAAGTCATTTTCTGCTTCGATCATACACTCTTTGATGACGTTGTCATCAGTAAACAGCTTTCCTCGTTCTGCCATCTTATGCACTGTTTTGTAACTTGTACAAGTGACAGATTCATTTTCAGCAAATTTTCTCGTGAAGAGATTTCTTTGTGTTTCAAAACCACGTTTAATGGATTCATATTTCATAGAGCGTAACTTTCCAGAAAACTTTTAATATGTTGATAGATGTTTTGTTTCGTAGTGACGCCGAAGAATGTATTGTTTCAAAACGGCAACACTTTCGCTGTATATTTCTCAACTGGTTTTCTGGTCCTTTGTTTCCACAAAGAAGTACTTTACTCCCCTTTCCTCATTGAAAACTCGAAACTCGGCGTTCACTTTTGTTTTCCTAGTAGCCATAATTAAAGATGAAAAAAAAAAGACATTAAATTAGAAACATAATTAAAATCCTATTTAAACAGAAGAAAAGCAGAGGACTAGGGGTCACCGGTGAAGCTACGGCTCATCAAAGGTACATATACAGTTTATAGGTACCTTTGTGTAACCGCACAGAGATGATAGAGATAATAGCACAACGCTGACTGCTCATGGGCCGTAGAAGAAGAGAGGAATAAGAAGACAGAGAGAATCTCATTCTATCTCTAAAGGCTAACAAGAAAAGAAAAGATTTAGAAATATCAGAAGAAATTCAGGTCCGTGTACAAAGAACCAGAATAATGTAATTGAAAAGATACAACAACATCTGATTAATAATGCCAATGCACAAAAAAAAAAAAAAAAAAAAAAAAAAATTCATGATTAGATGCAATAACAAAATAGGCATCACCATGAATAAACATACACATGATCATCCTTCACAGTACCAGTGATCTTCCATCACAGCATGGGTAGTCATCCAACACAGTAACTGTAGTCTGATAAAAACACCAGCAATTAACAGACAACAAGATGGAACAAAGGTCATTCATTCAGTAGCATGTCCTTTGCAGAACCTTGCTCCCATAACAACCTTCCGGAAAACTTCTCGGTGATAAGCAAGATGTCCTGTGTCCGATACACCCATCTGGAGATCATCCGCCACATCCTGCACCCGTCTTCTCTTTAGTCTTCCTCTTCCTCTCTTCCAAGGCATATACCCCTCCATTATTGTTCTCGGGCACAGACATAGCTATTATATTCCTATGTTCCTATTTAAACTATGATGGTTCATTCAACACTCACCCTGCAGCAGATAATCGTCAATCCACAATCAAGATCCTCTTGGATCTTTTGGATCTTCACAAGGCCTGTCTGCCCTCTAAACTGCGGTCTGGAAAAATATTGGCTACGCTCGGCCGTGCCTGGGGCACGTTTGCCCATCTGCTGGGTAGTGGCTCAGAGGGATGAGTTCAAACCCTCTGCTGAAAATTAGACATCAGCATCTCTTCGGCCTCAATTGTTCTCAAGGCGTGACTGGGCTCTTACAGGCACGCCAACACAACATCCAAGCATCCTATGCATTTTTTACCAGGGTATCATGGGATATGCTACTCCATACTCTTGTAGAGCCGCGGCAGGCGGCTTCATTTGGTAATAGAATATATCTCATAATAAGGTTTGCAAAATATATAAATAGGGCCGCATAAATAAACAGCCTAGAGCAGCCAGGAGGTCTCCGCACGTGTGAAGATCTCCTATTATTCTAAACGTAATATTTACATTTAAATTGTATCACAACGTCTCGTGTTTCATACGTTATATCAAGCAAGTTCGAGTACCGTCGCGGGCCGGATGAAATGACGTCGCGGGCCGTAGTTTGGTGACTCCTGTTCTAACCGTACACCAGCGAGCCCTGGAACTATTGAACAAGGCTCGCTACATTAGAAATGGTCATAATCTGTGTGAAGGAAAGTATAATGAGTATTCTTTGATGTGGATAGATTCCTCGGTCGTCTTCATCATCACGTGCCATAAGCGTAGGAGGTCATGTTTCAAAAGCTCGCACTATCACCAGAGTCGTGGTTCAGCTCCATATTCTTGTCTCGACGGTGCAAAGTGGCCAAATCATCCAGATATTTACTTCTCTGCCTTCCCCTTCCCCTTTCCCCTTCAATCTTGCCAGTTATAACCAAGTTCTCTAATTTGATTCTTCAAAAAAAAAAATCAGTTTACGGTTCTCATTTCCTTCTTGTAGGACTTGCTCATCTATGGCCATCTGCTGTGAAAGTAGAGGAAGAAACAATTAAAATTAATAACTTACTCTTGACTATCAATAATCATATACATACTTGTCAGAAGGAATAACACATTAGTCGTCTATCATGTATCTTGAAGTCGTTGGTATGTTGTTGCAGTGTGCATACATAGAGATCAGGCGTTTTATTTGTGAGGAAGGGAGGGGAGAAGTTTGTCTTCCAAATAAAAGCGCGTCACCTTGATCATGTTCGTACCAAATTCTTCAACAGTTATGTTTGTGACCACAATTGTGATTAAAGTGTACGTATTATATGTGTTTTAGACTAATAAAAGCCAGATATAATCCGTAATATTGTGCTTTCAAACTCCACCCAGCGTGCCCTCCATATACGCACGGGTCAAACTGCTCGGATAAGTGCAACTGCGCCATTGAGAACACTATCTACTGTGAAGGTATGGTATGCAATGCTATTTACTAGCAATTGTTATTTATCAAAAAGTAGCATGTGTATAAACTACGCTTGAGTTCAAAGCGAGAGAGCGAACGCCAAACAACAACCCCATCATTATCATCAAGTGTCTCGCCAACTGCCGCGGGCAATCATGAGTCTCCAAATCTTGCGATTTCCAACGGTAAATATAAATGCATGTGTAGGCTAATTTCCGTGCCATAACACACGACTGTTAAAACTGTGTTCTCTCGCTGTCTTCCTCGATCGTTGTTTCCATCTTTCCACATGTCACAACATGTTCCAGTTTTATCTTCTTATAATGTGACCAAAAATAAGATGACGACCTCTTTCTAACGTTTGTTATTAGAAGTAATAAATAAAGTCCTTAGTCATAAAATCTCCGCCGCAAAGCAAACACGACAGGGAGGTTTCTGATCGTCAGAAGTGTACCCCCTTCTCCAAATGTTTCTGCCCATTACACCTTTGACACTCTCTAGAGTCGGGGTGTCTGGGTCATGAATCCGGGCGTCTGTCTCCTGCTGTGAAGACATTCGGTCACATTCGTTATTCCTGTTGTTGTGCTTGTTCCTTCGCTGTTACCTACTCCACTCTAAAGCCCTCCCTCGCTCGGTGAGGAGAATCCTTGCAGCCTGTGCTTGCCCCTTAGCACGTGTGTTTGTGGAGAGCCAGCTTCTTCCTCCGCCACGGCCTCTATCGCCTCCATTCGTCTCCGTTTTCGTGTTCCTTCCTCGTGCCCCGTTCACGGCGCCGTACTCTACTAGGAAGCCGGTTCTTCCTTAACGTTTCTGGACCCACCTCTTGGCCTCTGCAGCTGAATGAGTGCCCCTTACGGACGATTACCGCTATGTTGTGGAGGTTGGACTTCGGCCAACATTTGCATGGTTTGACTGCACTCATATTCACCACCCACGCTTAAAGGAAAGGCTAAAGAGCTGTCACGAGAAGTTGCAAGTTCGTGGTCTTGGTTGATAGATTGTTAGTAGTCCTACAGTTACCGCTTCTAACCACACTCCGAGACTCATCCCACTTTAGGTTCCGACATTTCCATAGCCAGCACGAGGCCTTTTCGGCTGCCTCACACAGTTGTTTCTGGACCCGAGTTCTTGCTTGTCCTTTAATGCCCATTCGCTTCAGCACATCAAACACGGAGTGGGAGACTAGACCTCTATCGCCTACCTCTAAAGCGAATATGCCTGAGCGCACTCAGGAAATGATGGCCGGTCTTTTCCTCCCGTGGCGAACAACGAGAGCTGACACTGAACCCTTGTCCTACTGCCCTCATGTAATGCCAAAGCCGTTACATCAACGCACCCGCTCTGTAGTGCTACCCGGTGTTTTTAGATATATTCTATGGTCGGAGTTGTCGCTGTTAGCTGAGTCTTTTACTTCCCAATAAATGTGCTGGTACCCATTAGAGGCAGGCGCGACCTAGAAGGGCATGTCACTAACATATGTTATTGTAAACAAAACTACTGAATTCAAAATAGTTAAATACAATTGAAAGATAAACACAGTTAATATAGCAACAATACAGATTAAAGATTCAAAAATAATTTGTGTAATCTGAACAAGGAAACGGTAAGGATGGTTATAATACGAAAAAAGTAAGTTAAGCTTAACAGAACCGTATGATACGAGTGAGACCCATCATCATCACTAAGCGCCATGCCGATAAGCATGGGCTGTGAAGGCTCGCCATCTGACACGATCATGAGAGTTTTGTCTTTGTCCTTGATCCTATTAAGCCGTATGTCCAAGACATCCAGACATTTCTATCATTCCCTTTCCTCTGCACTTTTCGCATACAATTTACCAGTTGTAACTAAATTTTCACGTTTATTTCTCCTTATAACATGCCTATAATTCTTAACTGTCTACGTCCAATTTCTATAATCACATTACGCTTTCTTGAAGTACTCTCATTCTTTTTTCTGCCCGCCCATGGTATCCTGTGCATTTTCTGCATAAACCACATTTTAACCACCATTGGACTTATCTCGATGGGTCTGCTTATTGCCAATTATTCACATGCATTTAACAGTATGAGATCAATATAGCACGTCTATTCTCTTCTTTCTCAATGCGGTAGAAAGCCGTCCTCTACAAGACATCTTTAATCAGTATACTAAGGCTGTTCAGAGATAGTTGTACCAATTCACGGTTTTGAGAAATTACTTGTTTGACCACCTCTCACCTGGCACTACCTTCCAGAAAGAGCCACAGTTAAGAAATATGATGGCTACAGAACAAAGGGAAGACCACGTAACAGATGAAGTGATGGTATCAAGAACAATCTTAGGGAAATGAATATCAACCTGCAAAGCGTGTTGGAAAGAGCGCACAAAATATCCTTACACCTCCCGCCACCGTCCAGTTGAGTTCAGAACCGACATCACTGCACTCAGGACATTCCCATACGTGCTCCGTCCCCTCGTTCAACAGCCAGCGTGGAGTCATACTACTATTCGCTGTCACCGCTATCTGATTTAAAGTTCTCCTGGTCTTCCCTCTCAGATTTGAAATTCTTCCAGAACACTGCCGATCACCAGAAACCTCATTCTTTCAACATACGGGTTCTCAATCTGCTCCTCCGCCTTCTCCCGCAAGCGCACGACCACCTCTCCCTTGTCCATAAGTATTCAACCACCAAGAGGCGCATTCCCTGCTAGCATATCAGCCTATTCATTCCCCCGCACCCCCGCATGGCCAGGGCAAAATATCCATACATTCTCATAATCTGTGACCTCTGAAGCGGCGGATGCCATTCCACACGAAACTTTCCTTTCTCCACCTTACTAAGTATACTCTTTGAATCCGTAATGAATACAACGTGTATTGCATAGTATTCTCTAACCAACGGAATGCAGCTGTTATTGCTTCCACCTCCATTCTCATACTGGAGGTGGTAGTCTCATAAGCCAGACTCTACTTTTTCAAAACTCGCCCATTAGCCTTTGCAATAAAGCCCCAGTTTCTCACCACTGACCCATCTGTGTAGATGACTATGTCATCTTGATGTGTATTGCTCTGGATCAGTTGTTGCACGTAAATATCAGTGTGGCCCGCTGCCCATTCTCTGCACTAGCGACCCAGTGTTACTATAACGAGTACATTGTGTCAGTCCGTTATGTCATCTGGAACTTCAATCCACTCTTTTTCACTATTGATGGTCTCTAGATCACACACCTGACGTATAGATAGTCCATTACCGTCCAAATCCCAACCAAACACTTCACTTAGGTAACTGGAGAAGAAGAAGGAGAACTTGCCTGTTACATATTTGTAACTAAGGGATTTTTAGCCTTGGACAGCTTTGGTAGTACGTATGTGTAACTAACAACAGGCTACATGGGTATGTATATCACATACCAGGTAGTGACAAAGTAGTAAGAATGAACTACTGAAGTCTGCTATTGTAGACAACTGTATGGATAGATCTGCAGAATCTGTTATTGTAGGCAAGTGTATGCATAGATCTGCAGAATGTGTTATTGTAAGCAACTATATGCATAGATCTGCAGAATATGTTATTGTAGGCAACTGTATGCATAGATTCGCAGAAAGTGTTATTGTAAGCAACTATATGCACAGATCTGCAGAATATGTTATTGTAGGCAACTGTATTCATAGATCTGCAGAATATGTTATTGTAGGCAACTGTATGCATAGATCTGCAGAATATGTTATTGTAGGCAACTGTATGCATAGATCTGTAGAATATGTTTTTGTAGGCAACTGTATGCATAGATCTATAGAATATGTTGTTGTAGGCAAATGTATGCATAGATCTATAGAATATGTTGTTGTAGGCAAATGTATGAATAGATCTATAGAATATGTTATTGGAGGCAATTGTATGCATAGATCTGCAGAATATGTTATTGTAGGCAACTGTATGCATAGATCTGCAGAATATGTCACATTCTACTCTAACAGGAGGCAGTTGTGTCTGCAGGCCAGGCTGGGGTGGGAGGGATTGCGACGCATCTCGCGATGATTGCATTGGCGTTATCTGCCCCGACTTCACCGTCTGCGTTGACGTTCACAAATCCTATAAGTGCCTGTGTGCCCCGGGATTCCTGTTGATAGAGAACTCGTGTCTAGGTTTGATATCATCTGCTTTCTGTGTTGTGTGGAGTAATATAATTTAACATCCGGATTCATTGTTACTCTGATGACACTCTACTCTTCCACTGGACGCTGACACATGTGCACCGACGCATGAGTCCGAATGCACACAAAGCTAAAGCTCGGAGAATTAAACACAAAACAAGCATAGACACTGATAGAGGCGAACGTTTCAAACGAAGTTGTTATCAGTAGTCCGACAGAGATAACTCTTTCTTTGTTGAGTATTTAAAACAAAATATTTGCATTTCATGTAAGTTTATAAAGTTTGTAGTCAAAAAGTTGCTCTCTCTCTCTCTCTCTCTCTCTCTCTCTCTCTCTCTCTCTCTCTCTCTCTCTCTCTCTCTCTCTCTCATACTTTATGTCTGCCTGCTTGTCTGTCTGTCTGCCTGTCCCTCTCTATGTTTCTCTCTGTCATTCCCTGTCTCTGTCTGTCTCTCTGTCTCTTTCTGTGCGTGTGTCTTTCTCTGTCTCTCTCTAGCAATGGGTCCCATAGCAGACCAAACAACAACAAGTTCCGCATTACCAAGTTCACGCCAGCAATGAGCCACCTAGAAGACAACAACAGGTTCCGCATCATTGGAGTCCAGAACTTCTATATTTGATGCAATTTAGTCCTGCCGCACTGAATCAAACCCTCATGATGTCCCTACATACAGACCTGTGAGAAATGATTTGTATTAAAAACTGAAAACTATACACATTGACACCAGAAACAGAGCTTCCTCGTTGAACTTTAATTTCTTACTGTTTAACGTATTATTTCACGTGTGGGATACCTAATTCTAAACAGAAATATTGATTTGTAGAGTCATTTATTCATTCGTTTGGATAACAGCTGGTTACTTAGCTCGTGAAGTAGTTATTTCAAGTTAATTAGTTGTTGTATGATCTTAAGTTTTAAGTTCTAATTCGTTTTGTGCTATATTTGCACGATCGTTTTTTATCTCAATAGTTGAATCGTTATAATATTGTCATTTGCAATTCGATTTATATTACTGGGATTCTGTAACTTAAAGTGATTGTGAATTTTTTATGCTCTTGTATGTTTGCTTAAGTGTGACTAATTTACACTCACTCCATGGATGAAATGTCTGAGAAGTGGCACCACTGGCTCAGTAAGTCAGGAATACGCATTAGACACTTAAACATGTGTCACTTATTTAATAAACTGCTAGAGTTATCTTTTATTCTTAATCAAAATTTTCATTTATTCGGCCTTAGTGAAAGTAGACTAAATGAAAATATTTCAGATGAGGACATCTCCATTAAAGGGTATAAAGTGTTTAGAAGAGATCCACGTAGGAAACAAGAGACAGGCATAGTAGCCTATGTTTCTAATTTACTAAATGTTCACCGTAGGCTAGACTTTGAACATGGCGAAATAGAATGCATTTGGTTGGAAATAAAACTTCAACACCGCACACCTCTGATAATTGGCTACCTCTATCGAAATCCGAGCGCTGGACACGTCTGGAACGAAAACTTCACTACCATGATGGATGCGGTTTTTTCTTCCGGGAAGGAAATTATACTGCTTGGAGACTTTAACATTGACACCAACAAATCCAACATAATATGGGAAAATATAATTGCATCATACAATGTCCAACAAATAGTACAAAAAGCTACTAGAGTAACAAAATCATCTCCAATACACATAGATCACAATGATGTCATTTGCTCAGACAACATTATAGAATGCACCGTACCCAATTGTGCAATGAGCGATCTCTACCCAATATGCTGCACGTGGTCTAACCAAGGAATTAAAACTCCTAAACATAAACACATAAGTGTAAAATATAGAAGATACAAAAATTTCAACCAAAATGTATTTTTACAGGACTTGTTAAGTTCACCTCTAGACAATGTTTATCAAATCCCTGACCCGGACGACGCTCTGGAATTCTGGATGAAGACTGTTATTGATGTGTTTGATATACATGTGCCAATTAAGGAAGTTCTAGTAAAACATTACATCAAACACCTTGGACACACAGGAAATATTTGTAAGAGACAGAGATAAAGCACATAAAAAGCAGGATCTCAGCACATACCGTACTTTTAGAAACAAAGTTCAATATCCCATAAGAAGGTACAAGAAACATTACTTTAAGAATTTAGTAATGGATAAAACAAATAGTAAGGATGTATGGAAGGCAATTAACACCTTGACAAACGAGTATAACTTCTCAAAATCTTTACCATCAAATCATATTACATGCGACCAATTCAGTAAGTTTTTTTTCAAACTGACGTAGACCAATTGAAGGTTTCAATACCAAATTCTCCTTGAAATTTATCTTTACTGTCATCGTTTTGCGAGAACAGATGCTCTCGGGATATTGTTTCCGACATACCGATAATGACAATCACTGAAGTATTCACTTACCTCATTAACCTAAAAAAACATAAACTCATCTGGGTTAGATGGAATCAGCAATCGGATTCTCCGCTGTGCTACGCCAGTGATCTGTATGTCACTGACCTATGTATATAAACAGTGCCTCCCAAAGGCTACATTCCATCAGCTCTCGAAATAGCTAAGGTGTACCCTCTTCTTAAATCTGATTCATTGGACAAGTCTCCCGAAAAATTACAGACCCATTTCTTTACTACCATCACTATCTAAACCACTAGAAAAACGCATCCATAAGTAACATTACAGTATTTAGTTTGCAACAAGCTTATTGTTGAGAGTCAATTGGGATTTCGATCAAAATATTCTTGCCATACGGCCCTAACAAACATGATAGAAACTTGGCACCAGAATATAAACAACAGCAGTCTATGTGGTGCTGTGTTTATCGATTTCAGGAAAGCATTTCATATTATAGACGATGTAATTTTAATTAAGAAAAGAGACAATGCAAATTGGCCCTAATGTAGTCACTCTAGTAACATCTTTTCTGTCAAACAGAAAGCAAGTAGTATCACATAATAAATCTCTGTCTCAAATCACTACCTTCAATATTGGAGCACCGCAAGGCTCTATTCTTGGCCCTCTATTATTTGCCATCTATATTCACGATCTACCTTTGCCGTTTTGTTTGTGTCCGTTGTTGTAAGTTGCGCTTGAATATAAACACATGTAATCTTCGAAATGTTTGATAAACAATATGTTTCATAGGATCAGAATTGCTTTATGTCTGTTATTTCCCTGTAAGGACCTTTCATATACGTTTTGTCTCTTTCGTAAATTGTGCTTAAGTAAGTGTGTTGTAGAGATACATCCAACTCTACAAGGCAGTCTGCTTAATCATTATTCTGAATGGTGCTTATGGACCGACATAATTGAATTGTGCAATTTTGGAAACTCTTCGTCAAGTTTTCAAGTGAGAGAATCGTATCATTATGTTCTCAAGCTGGAATTGTCTGCAAGGCGATTACATCACTCAAACACTCAGAGTCATGATTGCAATATTACATACAATATGTTGCTACCACCATACACCCATTACGCCTCATGGCATGGACCAGGCTCGTTTACTGTTACTTGGCTTCATTTATAACATGGGGAATTCATCATCGACAAGACATTCAGTACATTTGTTGTGTCCATTAATGCGTGCTGATGTATGTATGTATGTCTACACATATAAGCAATCAAACCTGGGTATTTCACTCTCCTTGCTGCTGTTTACAGAATACGCTACCATTGCTGTCGCATTAGAACCAACACCTGGGATTGGAGAGCTTGTCGATATTTTCGTATTTTACAAGCTACCCGACATTTTCAAGTATAGCACACAGCGGTTGACAAATTTTGTGTACAAGGTAATGCTCTATATTTTCTAACATTTACGTTAACAGCTGATTGAGACCTAGGCTGTTAGTGTCATGAGCGCGGACTGACGAAGGTACAACGCCTTCGTTCGTCGTCTCACTAAGTGAGGGTAGGACTGGCCATAGATTCCTCCGTCCATTCAGGTGTACAAAATCACACCAGAGACCCCTAGCAGGTTTTTGCTCGAGTTATGTTGAAACCATTTATTATGTATGTCGGTAAAATAGTACATAGTTGCTGAGATCATAATAAATAAGTAAGTGAAAAATATCACATCGTCTTCGTCGGCGTCATGGTTCTCTTCTTCCACATCCTCTTCATCTTCCCTTCGTCTTCTTCTTCCTACTCCTCCTCATCCTCCCCTTCTTCTTCTTCTTCTTCTTCTTCTTCTTCTTCTTCTTCTTCTTCTTCTTCTTCTTCTTCTCCCCCCCCCCCCTTTCCTCATCTAGTCGTTCTCCGTTGTTCTAGTAATGTCTACACTGGACGCCCTTGACAAGGATTTATTGCATAAATCCTCTTTATTTCAATAAATAAAACGCAGTTTGTGTTTGTTCTACTCTGTTATTTATTTCTGCGATGCATCTTTAATCTCATGATATCCACGTGCCTAGCTAATTTGATTGTCATGCTTATCATAAATTAATATAATTGACTTTAATTACACATTTAAGCCATTTCATCTGTCTTTTTATAATTCTGTCAAAGATCTACTTTGTTCATTTTCTACGACCACTACATCTGTACTAGTCTTTAGTTCCTTCTGCCTAGTTGCTATAAAAACTGTGTCATCATACAAAGGTAAGATATTTATATAATGACCACCAGTTGCATGTCTGGGCATATTTTGTGTAGAGCTTTGTGTATAATGAAAGGTAATGTGGTGATAGTACATATTCTAGTAGGAGACCATGCTGTATACACAGAAATGTTCCTAAATGGGTTTCCAAGAAAGGAGAAGAGGAGTAGTAGGAGAAGGAGACAAAATAAGAAGATGATCATGGTGCGTGTGTGGAGGTGAATGAGGAGAAGGGGAGGGGCGATCGCATTGAAGGGAAACTTATGCCACAATTAATTAACATTCTGCATTATATTCCATAGGCAACAATTGAAGCAAATGAACAATTCTTGTGCGAAATCAATTACAACCATACACGTATTCTATTGAAAGGCGATGAATCGTTTCTGTCCAGATTCAGACATGTAAGTTTGGTGATAAAGAAATGGCAATTCGTTGTCGAATGCTTTGCCTCCTAATAGATATACGTTATATAGCTAGGTCATTGCAGAACGTCGCTCTCAATACTGATCCATTAATCCTGCTTCAAGCATGTTCATCCCTTGCGTCCATCTCGGTGCTGGTCGACCTCAGGATACTTTTTCAGAAACATGGCTTCCATTTCCTTTCTTTCCAAACAAATAAATCAGCCACAAAAAAAAAAAAAAAAAAAAAAAAAAAATGAGAAGTATATTCTAAACTTTACTATAACACAATCAAAAGTTACACAATGGCTAATGCCTTCGTCAGCGCACAAACAACAAACACAAACCAATGCAGCCACATGAAAAAAAAAAACCAATATATATATATATATATATATATATATATATATATATATATATATATATATATATATATATATATATATATAGGGACGTCATGTATGAAGGAATAAAGAAAGCCTGTGGTCCAGTGATCAAAAGAAATGCACCATTGAAAACCTTGACTGGAGAAGTCATCACTGATAAGAAACAGCAGATGGACAGATGGGTAGAGCACTATTTGGAGCTTTACTCAAGTGAGACCTAACTAGCGGATAATGCCCTCAACGCCATAGAGGCTCTACCAACTCTTGACCACCTGGACACACTTCCCACCATAACAGAAGTTAAGTGTGCTATAAATGAACTTGCATCTGGCAAGGCTCCAGGTAAGGATGGGATTCCAATAGAGGTTATCAGGAGTGGGCAAGACACACTCACTATACAGATCCACCAGCTAATAGAGCTATGCTGGCGTGAAGGACAAGTCCCACAGGATTTCAAAGATTCAAGCATCATAACACTGTACAAGAACAAGGGCGATCGGAGCGACTGCAACAACTATAGGGGTATCTCACTTCTGTGTATTGTTGGAAAAGTATTTGCCAGAATTGTTCTGCGCAGACTTCAAGTCCTAGGAGATCAAGTCTACCCCGAATCACAGTGTGGCTTTCGACAGAACCGGTCTACCACTGATATGATATTCTCATTGCGACAAATGCAAGAAAAATGTCGTGAACAGAATCAACCACTGTTTATTGCCTTCATCGACCTCACAAAGGCATTTGATTTGGTCAGTCGTGAGGGTCTGTTCAAGGCACTAAAGAAGATTGGCTGCCCACCAACTCTTCTGTCCATTGTGGAATCGTTCCACACAGGCATGAAGGGTATAATCAAGTTTGATGGTGCAACTTCTGAAGAATTTGAAATCAAGAGTGGAGTTAAGCAAGGTTGTGTACTAGCTCCCACCCTCTTTGGAATATACTTTTCACTTCTACTGAAATATGCATTTCGTGATCAAGATGGTGGTATATACATTCACTCACGCTCAGATGGCGGCCTCTACAATGCTCAGAGATTGAAGGCTAAGACCAAAATTAGGAGGGTACTGATCAGAGAGTTGCTTTTTGCAGATGATGCTGCAGTTACGACCCACTCTGAGGAAGAATTGCAATGTCTACTATCTGTATTCTCCAATGCTTGTTCTGAATTTGGTTTAACAATTAGCAAAAAGAAGACACAGATTATGTCACAGGGTGCACATGGGGTACCATCAATCTTTATTGACGATGCCGAACTAGAGATAGTAGACCATTTTACATATCTAGGATCAGTGGTAAATAGCAAATTATCCCTAGATCAGGAAATCAACATCCGGATTGGTAAGGCAGCAACAACAATGAACAGGTTAAGAAAAAGAGTCTGGGAGAACAGGAAGCTTACTGCCAAAACAAAAGTCCTTGTCTATCAAGCCTGTGTCCTTAGTACTCTTCTCTATGGCAGTGAAACCTGGACAACTTACTCACACCAAGAGAACAATTTAAACAGCTTTCATATGCGGTGTCTGCGAAGAATTCTTGGTATTAAGTGGCAAGACAAAATCACAAATACTGAAGTATTGGAAAGATCAGTTTGTGTGACAGTTTATTCCATGCTCAGTCTTCGTAGACTTAGATGGATAGGACATCTTAGGAGGATGGATGATGGTAGAATACCAAAGGATATCTTTTTTGGTGAATTACAGATGGGTAAGAGATCTCAGGGTCGGCCTCTACTACGATACAAAGATGTGTGTAAGCGGGACATGATTGATACAGGCATTGATAATGCACATTGGGAGCAAGTCGCCGCTGAACGTGTTGCATGGAGGGCAAATATCAGAAATGGAATAAAGTCAAAGGAGAAAATTATTGCAGAAAAGTCACACACCAAGCGTTTGAGACGTAAGATGGTGCATGATGGTGGAAATGACCACGTGTACACATGCACCCACTGTGAACGGACATTTACAGCGCAAATTGGCCTTATCAGTCACACTCGCTACCGCCATAGTTAAAAGTTATTATGCCTTTTTAAAGCACAAACTATCGTCTGTCAAGACGGCAAGGTGCCAATGATATAGGGACGTTAATTAGAAACCAGTTCCAATGGCTTTATTACAAAAGCATGAAAGAAATATTAACAGGTGTGGTAGAATTAAACATAGCATTAATTTTGAATGAATTATGCACCATGGGTTGGTCAGAAGAAGTCGCCGTAGGCATTCAGGCAAGCATCCCATTGTCTAGGTAGGCGGCGATTGCAGTCCGCAAAAAAAAGGGATTGTGGTTGCTCACTAAAGCAAGTGTTTACCGCGTTCATTACGTCTGAATCTGTGTGAAATCGTTGCCCCTTGAGGGCTGTGTGTAGAGGCCCGAACAAATGAAAATAACATGGTGACAAATCAGGACTATAGGCTGGATGTTGCAGAATTTCCTACTTCTTCCTTGCTAATGCTTCCTGCACAATCTTCGCGACATGCGGACGAGCACTATCATGAAACAAAATCACACCGCGAGAAAGCATGCCGGGTCGTTTATTCTTGGAGGTTTTTTGCAGCTTGTCTAGTGTTTGCAAGTAGTGGGTAGAGTTGATGTTGACACCAGGTGCTTTAAAGTCGGCCAACAATAGCCCTTCATGGTAGAAAAAATGCGCTCAGCATAACCTTACCAGCGGAAACCTGTAACTTGAATGTTTTGGCTTTTGGTGATCCGGCATGCTTCTATTGCATGCTCTCTGATTTGCTGCACGGCTCAAAGTGGAGACACCATGATTCATCGCCTGCCACTATGGGGAAGAGAAATACATTACCCTCCAATCTGTAACGCAGCAAGAGGTTCAAACACCATCCCATGCGTTCCTCTTTTTGGTGGTCGGTCAACATCCGTGGTAACCACTGTGAACACATCTTCCGATATTGCAGTTTCTTACGAACGACCTTTTGAATTGTCCCAATTGACACATCAAATTATTTCGCTAGCGAACGTATGCTTCGATAATTGTTCATCTATACTGCTGCATCAATTTTGGCGATGTTTTTTTTTTCTGTTGCAACAATATGCGCTTGGCTCGGCTGTCGAAGATCTGTCGGGAAACTGACGTCCTTTCGGAAACATTTGCGCCCAGTCTGTCACTGTTGTCTTCGACACACAATTGTTACCGTACACTGCATGCATTCTTCGATGGATGTCCACTGGTCGACATCCTTCAAATGAAAGAAACTGAATCACCGCTCTTGGAACGTCTTTGGACGGATTCAGGATCAACTCGGCCATTTTCTCAACTGTCAGAAACAGAACATATGTATCATGGGACGATAAGCAAGTGCTCTTTTACTCATTAGTCAGTACTTATCACATGACTATGACATGATCGTGTTCAACGTACGCAATTACGCGCGGTGGGTCGCGAACTGATTTCAAATGAACGCCCTTACATTACATACATACACACACACACACACACACATATATATATATATATATATATATATATATATATATATATATATATATATATATATATATATACATATAGACACACACACACACACACACATATATATATATATATATATATATATATATATATATATATATATATATATATATATATATATATATATAGACACACACACACACACACACTGTTGACGCAGTACATATGCTAAAATTTGAACGATACAGAGAAGATTAGCATGGACCCTGCGTACGGATGACACGCAAATTCGTGAAGCGTTCCTTATTTATTGCAGCTTCTCCAGCCTGCTTTGTTCCAGACGTACTGGTAATCTTTCCTGTGGATAAAACAAGGCAGGCCGAGAGAGGAATCATGCTGCATAGGCGACACATGTTCTCTGAATCCAGCCCAGGGATTGTTCGAAGGAGATTTAGATCCAGTGCACATACTTTCGTATGTAAAGATGGCAAGGTTCCACTACTTATATAATAAGTACAGTAGCTGGGAGAATGAGGAAAACATTAAGTAAACCACGGCCCGAAGCAAAATCACGATAGGAACTTAACGGATCGCCCGCATATCCGCCATATTGAACCGGAAGTCCCCAACTGCAGAATACAGTGACTAAGTCATAGCAGAGTGTTATGAAAACCTAAAGGAAAATCTTACGATTGTAAATTCTGCAGATAATAGGGATAGTTCAAATCTTACTTTGGCCAAGCTTAAGTAGTGACCTTTAGCTCAAATATTCAATTCAGTTTGCGATTACTATTTATGGTAATTAAGCAGATGCTGTCAACGCCTTGATCACTCTCTGATTACATCAACTACCATTATAATTGACCATATTATAACTTAAGGTCAACTCATGGAGGCATCCGATGGACAATTTACCATGATGCAAAGTATATCCTTATCATGAACATCATCATCATCATCATCATCATCATCATCATCATCATCATAATCATCATCATCATCATCATCATCATGGGCAACTGGCGTAGGTGTTTATGTCTCTCCACAGATCTCCTTCAACGGTGTTCTGGATCAACTCTGCTGATGATATTCTTTTATGCTACCCCCTCAGTTCGGCCAACATAATTTATATAGGTCTGCCTCACCCTCTTTTACAAGTGCGCTTTCCAGTTGTCATGACGTTTTCCAAAGCCTCTCGTATCATTAAATGACCAAAGAATGCTGTTTGTCTTGTTTCCTTCGTATAACCGAATATAATGGCCTACTTTCATTAGCATTTTCTGGGCAATCGTTGCTATCTACTCACTGCCACACAGCAAAATAGTTTCTATATAGCATTACAGCAATCTATTTCTGATATATAATGATACTGATTTATTGCATACACCACATTGCATTTTCTGAATTGCAACTTTTGGCCGACCTGTTGTGCTCTTAATCTATGTCAAGCATCTTCCATTTAATATTATAACTGCCCCTCGGTATGCAGGCTGCCTAAAGAGAAAAGATGGAAAAATGATAATAGAAAAAAAGATAAGATTTTACATGTAAGGTCAGATTATGTGATAAACCTGTCTGATAATAACAGAGAAGAACAGTATATCAAAATAATAATGAAGGCCCATTAATTTTGGAGATGGAGGTTCAGAATTCTCTTAACCATATGGAAACTGGCAAGACCTCAGGTTCAGACGGCATCACAACAGAAATGATTAATTCTTTAGAAGAATATGGAATAGATAAAGTTACCAGGCTGCTGAATACAATATATGATACTGGAGATATACCTCATGAATTATGTAATTGTGTATTTATTGCTAAAAATTATCATGCAAAGAGCTGGAAGAAAATACAACCTGAAATAGGAGAAGAACAATGTGGGATTGTAGAAGGCAAGGGTAAAGTAAATGATGTGTACATACCGAGAACAGTAATTGAACGTTCTATAGAAGTAAACAAAGTTCTATACCTTTGCTTTATTGACTACACAAAGGCTTTCGATAAAGTGAGATATGTCGATATGATAAGGAAGCTTGAAGATCTACAAATTGATGGAAAATATTGTAGACTTGTAAACAACAAAACATATATTGGAAACAACAAGCTACCATAAGAATTGATAATGAAGTAGGGGTTAAGCCAGTTAAGAGAGGGGTGAGAGAGGGATGTATAATATCTACAGATCTTTTTTCCATGTACAGTGAAAATACTTTAAGAAATATAGAAGATACGGAAGGAATCATCATTAGGGGACGATACATCAATAACATTAGATATGCAGATGATACAGTCTTAATTGCAGGCAATGAACAGGACCTGCAACAATTAGTAGATGCGGTTGTTGCACATAGTTAAAAACTAGGGTAGACTTAAATTGTAAGAAGACACAGATTATGGTCGTCACTAGGAAGAACGAAATACCACAAAGCATAAAGGTAAATAGCAATGTTCTTAAACAAGTGAATCTGTACAATTATCTCGCAACAGTCACAACATCTTATAGGAGATGCCTTGAAGATATTAGAACAAAATTGCCATTGCGTAGGTAGCCTTTTGCAAGATGAAAACCAAACTGACCAATAAAATGATATCAATTAAACGAGAAAAAGAGTGTTAAATTGCTACATGAAACCTGTGCTTTTGTATGAATGTAAAGCGTGGACAATGAGCAGACAAGCTGATCGCTGTGGAAATTCGGTTTCTGAGGAAAATGCAAAGAATACCATGGACAGACAGGAAAAACCAATGAAAAAGTCCTTTAAGAAACAAATGAAGATCGTAAACTGAATAGAGACATTAGACGTAGACAGTCACAATTATTTGGGCATGTTATGAAAAGAAATGAATTGGAAAAATTAATAACTGGCAAGATCGAGGGGAAAAGACCAAGGGGAAGACCGAGAAGTAAATACCTGGATGGCTTGGCCACGTGGCATGGTCGATACTGAAACACGGACCTGATCCAGTTTCTGGTGATCGAGTGAGATGGCAAAACATGACCGCCCACGCTTGTCGGCATGGCACATGATGGACTGCGTTTGAAGCGTTGCGATGGAGCGTTTTCTTTTGTAACGTTATATCACATTTTGGTGTTATGTTTCTTAAAATGTCATTGTTTCTGTTTTCTTGATATTCAAGGGAAGTAGCAACTTATATTCAGAAAGATAACACGCCTATTGATGTAATTCTGTATGCTAATTCGGTGCATTTCTTGTCACATTGTGTCAAGCTAATTTAAACATATACATAATTTGGTTTGCAGATTGATCGCCACCAATACAACTTTTATTCTCATGTAAAAATCATCTTTACTGAAGCCATTCACTCAGTTGTGCGACTGATCCCAGAGAGTAATGAGTACTATGAAATGGTGTTACAATTCGATGTCCGTCACAAGAGTCAGGCAGAAATTGATTGTTTATTAGGCATGCAGATATCGGGAACCTCAAGAACTCCAAGATACGCAAATGTGTACAAGAGACAGGTGATGTAAACATGTATCTGACGATGTGAACATGATATCTCTTAAGTAACACTCCTATTGCAAGTTTCCATTCTCTTTCTCTCTGTGCATAAGTGTATCCACTCTCCTGAGCCCTTGACCGTTTCTTTCTTTCTTTCTTTCTTTCTTTCTTTCTTTCTTCTTCTTCTTTCTTTCTTTTTCTTCCTTCTTTTTCTTCTTCTTCTTCTTCTTCTTCTTCTTCTTCTTCTTCTTCTTCTTCTTCTTCTTCTTCTTCTGCTGCTGCTGCTGCTGCTGCTGCTGCTGCTGCTGCTTCTTCTTCTTCTTCTTCTTCTTCTTCTTCTTCTTCTTCTTCTTCTTCTTCTTCTTCGGGTTCAACGCCTAGACTCGTCGTCTGCTGAAGTGAGATACAGAATTGACCCACTATTCCCCCATGTACTCAGGCCTACACAATGTGATGCAAAAGTCGCAGCATTGGCCCAGGTGTCCTTCCCAGGCCAGTAACTCCCGAGTCCGTGGGGAAGCAGATTACGACTTTCCAAATGTCGCTGGAGCCTGTGTGCTACTATCTTTTCGAGGACTTTGCCATCCGTGTTTTGCATGGTTATGATTCGGTATCCATTAAGTCTGGAGTGATCCTTACCTGGCCTTGGGAGTGGAACCAGGTAGCTATGCAGCTAATCGTGGGGTATTTTCGCCGTATTGATGCTTAGGTTGAAATAAAGAGCCATCTCCTCCAAGTCCCCATCATTTATGTTCCTCATATGGGAGTACCTCACCCCATCCGGACATGGCGCTGCGTCTTTAGCCCGCTTCAGTACCCGTCTAATGTCCTCCACTTTAATCTCACAGTCCTCATTCCTAGTGACCCGTGACAAGGCTTATGTGACTTTAACTCTAATAGCCATATCTTGCTGATCCGTCTGTTTTAAAAAACGCGCAAGAAAAGCCTCCCCTTTGTCCTTGTCAGTTGTCATAGGTCGGTTGTTATCATCATAAACAGTACCATGTGTACCAGGCATCACCTGTCTCTTCATCTGCCGGTGCAGCCTACAGAATTTTCCCTAATGTCACATCCCCACCGACTTCATTGATAAACTGTTCCCACTTAATTCTCTTAGCCTCTGCTGCCTGGAGTTTAAAATCCTGCACCTTTACTTTTTTAGAATATCTTTCAGCTTCTTCCAATTCCGTGTCAACTGAATTGATTGCTCTCCGCACCCTCTGCCAATTCCTTGTGCCCGCCCTCTTTTCCTTCCATGAATTCTCTATATCTAGTGTCCACCATGGTGGTTGGGTGAAGATTCTTCTTGTTGGTTTAGATCTTCTATGTGATCTAAGGCGCCCCAAGAGAGAAGAGTTGTCGCGCTCATAACTGAATGCCCTGCGAGCTCTTATAGCCCTAACTGTACTTGACTTAGGTATCAGCACAGAACAGAGGAGGTGGTCACTTCCATGGTCTCCAAGGACGCTCCATTTTATATCTGATGCCGCCTCTTGGGATACAAACGCCAGGTCGATTGCCGTGTCAGGGTCCCCCGGTCTCATTGCTAGCTTAGTGGGTGTCCCGTCATTTAGACAGACAACATCCATCTTAAGCAAGGTCTCAGCAAGAGCAGTACCCTGTCTGTTCTCTCCCGATCTGTCCCATTCCTTTGTGCGGGCGTTGAATTCCCCACATATCAGATGCCTGGTACCTGGAGTGTCCACTGAACCTTTCAAACAGTCCTATCTCTCTCTGCTTATGCAAGATTCCCACTTACATATACATTTATCAGGTTCCTGCTTTATCGGCCGATTTGTATCCGCATTCCCTGCACCTCTTTACTCTCCTGATCCCACCAACTCATATCCATTACTTAATGCTGTAAACCATCCTTGACCACCAGAGCCTGCCCATGTCTTCCCTGTCCCATGTCCCCTTCCCGTGTTTATTTTTCTTCCTATGTAAATGTATAATGCTCTTGATGAACGAAAGACGAGTGATTGGAAGGGCCGAATGTAAGACGGGCCTGCGCGCCCAATTTGTGACCCAAATAAAGTTGATTTGATTTGATTTGATTTTGTCCAGTTGGGTTAATGTAACATGTATAGCCAGGACACTTAAAAGAGTTTGTATTCAGCTCTTGTAACATCAGGACATCAAAATTGAAGACCAGTTTCTCCATTATTGGACCTTGTTGCTTTGCACTACAGCAATTCCAATAACCAACCCGTACATTTTTGAGTCCCAAACGATCCGTTTTCTTTCTACCCCTTCTGGCTCCAGCCCTCTTCTTCCTTTTCCTTCCCTCCCCCCTCTCCCCTACCTCTTTTCCTCCGCTTCATTCTCTCCCCGCTGGCAGTTGTCAAAGGTATCGAGCACAAAGCACGTACTAAGTTGCTTCGGCGATAATTCTTTGTATTATTCATAGTTGGTTAGATACGACGGCGGGATATAATTCGTCACCTTAGTAGAATCTCAAATATATCTAATATTTCAAATCAACCATATTCAGAAGACATATTAGGTGACTACCAGGCGGGTTTTAGACAAAACAGATCAACAATAGATCAGATATTTATCTTACGACAAATAGCCGAGAAACATTGGGAATATAAAAGAGATCTCTATAACATTTTTGTGGATTTTAAAAAGGCTTATGATAGTGTCCATAGGAATAGTCTATGGAATGCTATGCAGGAATTTGGAATACCAAGGAAGTTAATCAACATGATCAGACTATGCATGGAAGATACTTATAATATAGTAACATATAAAGGCAGGAAATCAGACCCCTTACAAATAACATCTGGCTTGAAACAGGGTGATGCACTATCGCCGCTACTCTTCAATCTGGCTCTAGAGAAAGTTGTAAGGAAGGTAAAGGAGGAATGTGATATTGGAGGAACATCCAAGCTGCTTGGTTATGCAGATGATATAGATATTATAGGGCAAAGTGAACAAAAGACATTGGAAATATTGACTCACTTAAAGGAAAAAGCTCAACAGATGGGGCTGGTTATCAACCAAGATAAGACAGAATATATGGTAATTTCAAGAGACGGAATGTCTAGAAACTCTGGCCACATACAAATAGATAATATGACCATTAAAAGAACGGAAACATACAAATACCTGGGTACAATCTTCAACTGCTCCAACATCATAAGGGAAGAAATACAAACTAGAATCAACTCTGGAAATAAGATATACTATGCACTACAACATCTACTAAAATCAAAGGCGCTATCTCGTAACACCAAAATCACAATATACAAAACACTGATCAGACCAGTTGTGCTGTATGGCTCTGAAACCTGGAGTACAACGAAAGGAGACGAAGCCTTGTTACAAACTTTTGAGAACAAAATTTTAAGACGCATCTTTGGACCCATTAGGGATACACAAAGTGGAGAGTGGAAAAGAAGAAGTAACAAAGACATTTATGATCTGTTTAAGTCCCCGCTAATCACTGGTATCATGAAGGCTAATAGACTACAATGGCTGGGGCATATAGAAAGAATGGAAGATAATAGGGAAACAAAACTAGCTTACACTCAGGAAATAAATGACCGTAGACCCCGAGGTAGACCAAGAAGGCGGTGGAGAGATAATACATGTACAGACCTACAAGCACTTGGAATCAACGACTGGCAAGAGAAGGTCCACCAGAGAGACGAATGGAGACGGATTGTATTTGCAGCAAAGAACCTCAATGGCTCGGAACGCTGAAGAAGAAGAAGAAGTAGAATCTGCCTGCTAGGGAAGTGGCAGGGGATGTCCCTCAGGAGTCCATATGCCTGGCGCCGCCTAGCCAGCATACCAGACGTTCCACGTTCACGACCAGCTCACCCGTGACCATTCAGTCCTCAGCACGTCGATCCACCTTAAACTTGGGGGTTTACAATCGGAGTTTTCCATCTCCTACAAGAGAGAGAGACGAACGGTTCTATGTAAATATACCAACGAAGACAGACCCAGTGTTTGACGGTCTGTGAGAATCTTTGCCCGACTATAATAGTGCATAGTATTGGTGTAAGTTGTGCAGTGAGCAAACGTGTGGTGAGATTGCTCTTTAACACGTTGTAATATAATAAACAATGAAAAGGAAACTTTTTTCTGCTAGTGGAGTTATTTCTAACATTATAATTTATTTGTCCGAGACAAGTGTGTGAGGGCAGGAAGATAGCCAGGTCTTTGGCATCGACTCCTAGTCTAACAGCTTAATCACAACACTTCAACTTAAAGGTACTTTCTTTTATTTGACAATGCGTGAACATATTTTCTGACACATGATTACGATTGCATGTCTTTCCATTTTTTTTAAATATTGCAGTCCTATCTGAGTTTTCAAATTGAATTCAACCAAACTAAAGATTGTGGAGAAACTCCACGTGTGGAGTGGACGTTCATCTCCATCTCCGATTTTCTCATTAGTAATCCACATATCTGCCTTAGTGTAAACTTTATGGCCGAGGTTGAGTAAGTATATTAAAATACCATCTTGGTAGTATTATGTACGCAACATACCATAAGCACACATACATCACGCACACGCTCCTATGCACATCACATACATATTAAGATACATGGCTTCTGTAACTGTTATTGCGAGAATGTACCTGTCGTTCGTTTTTCTGTCCCGTACCGCCCTCGGAACGTATTCCCTCAACCAAATCACGCCACATCGACCTAACTTACGCGTTCGCCTCCTACAGTCATTCCATCCATCCATCCATCATGTGCCATGCCGGTAAGCGTGGGCGGTCATGTTCTGCCATCTCACTCGATCAACAGAGTCGTGGATCAGTTCCGTGTTTTTGTCTCGACCATGCCACAAGGCCAAGCCATCCAGATACTTGTTTCTAGGTCTTCCCCTTGGTCTGTTCCCCTCGATCTTACCAGTTGTCACCAAGTTCTCCAAATCATTTCTTCTCATAACATGCCCAAAAAATTGTGACTGTCTACGTCTAATGTCTCTGATCAGTTTACGATCTTCATTTGTTTCTTGAAGGACTTGTTCATTGGTCTTTCTGGCTGTCCATGGTATTCTTTGCATTTTCCTCAGAAACCACATTTCTACAGCCATCAGATATTTTTCAGCCTGGCTGCTCATTGTCCAAGCTTCACATCCATATAAAAGTACAGGTTCTATGTAGCATCTCAACACTCTTTTTCTCGTTTCAATTGCCATCTTTTTATTGGTCAGTATGTTTTTCATCTTGCTAAAGGCTACTTTTGCCATGGCGATTCTTGTTCTAATCTCTTCAAGGCATCTCCCATCAGATGTTATTACTGTTCCGAGGTAATTGTACCTATTCACTTGTTGAAGAGTATTCCCATTTACTTGTATATTACACTGTGGTATTTCGTTCTTCTTAGTGACGACCATAATCTGTGTCTTTTTACAATTTAATTCTAACCCTTGTTGTTCACTATGTGTAACAACCGCATCTACTAAATTTTGCAGGTCCTGTTCATTGTCTGCAATCAAGACTGTATCATCTGCATATCTAATGTTATTGATGCATCGTCCCCCAATGTTGATTCCTTCCATATTTTCAATATTTCTGAAAATATTTTCACTGTACAGGGAAAACAGATCTGGAGACATTACACATCCCTGTCTCACACCTCTCTTAATAGGCTGATATTGGCTTACTTCATTCCATGCCTTCCCGATACTACCTATCAGTCAATGAATCTCTTTTCCCTGTGGTTTTAAGCCTTCCTTTAATTCTATTTTCCTGTTGATTCTAGAGGAAGCCACGTCTAGTGTGTATATGTATATAGATATATAGATAGTTAGATAGATAGATAGATAGATAGATAGATAGATAGATAGATAGATAGATAGATAGATAGATCTGGCCCGATACATAGAGAGGGTGGGATAGACGGAGGGGGAGACGGACGGACGGGCACGCAGGCAGACAGACAGACAGCCGGGCCGGGTCGTCAGACAGACAGACAGACTGCCGGGCCGGGTCGTCAGACAGACAGACAGACAGACAGTCGGGAACGGGAGCTTATATGACTACTTATATGAATTAAATAAGATGCTCCCCATCAGGGTCTGGGCGAAGCCGGGCCGGATCAGACAGACAGACAGACAGACAGACAGACAGACAGACAGACAGATAGTCGAGAACGGGAGCTTATATGACTACTTATATGAATTAAATTAGATGCTCCCCACCAGGAGCTGGGCGAAGCCGGGCCGGGTCAGTCAGACAGACAGACAGACAGACAGACAGACAGATAGGTAGATAGATAGATAGATAGACAGATAGATAGATAGATAGATAGATAGATAGATAGATCCCCGCCAGGGCCTGGGCAAATCCGTGCCGGATCAGCTAGTGTATATATATGCATATATATATATATATATATATATATATATATATATATATATATATATATATATATATATATATATATATATATATATATATATATATATGCAGCCGAGGGAGAGAAAAAAGGACACAAAAAAGACTGCTGTTTCCTTTGCTACGGAGCTAAGAGGTAGAGAGTAACTCTGACTTTGTTACGGCCAAAGAAGAGAAGTAGTAAAAGAGAGAGAACCTCATACCGCCCTCAACTGACAAAAAAAAAAGATATAGTAATTAGATAAGAAGGTAAGAGTTCTTGGACAGAGGCAAAAACTATTTTATAGATGTTTATACAGGAAACACCATGTCAGAGCCTAAGCAGTGGATTAAGGTGTTAGATTGTGTTAGAAATAGTGGTTGTAAAAACTAAAAGAGACTAAACAAACAAATCAAAAACAGTACAGAAATAGCTCTTTATTTATCAACTGCTACACATTTTGGTGACAATTTGTGTTCGAACACATTGAATATAACATTCAATAAGGGATGTTCAATTACAAATACAACAGGCAACTGCATATATCAAACATCAACCAAGGGTGGCCCATATTCAGTCACCAGAACTTAAATCAACAGGGTACACCATGTACCACAACACAGGTACTCCAAACAGTAGTCGCATAGAATGACACAATAAAGGACTTTGACACAGACAACAATAAAACACTACAAAATCATATGTTAAACAACATAAATCCTAAGACGCGACATAAACAAAAGAGTCGTGAAAAATTTACTACCCCGCCATAAACCCAGGCCTGTTGACACTAACTAGTCAGCCGCTCGGTTTCGCCACAACATTAGTTGATCACAGATCAACTCAGGGGATTTTTCCCACATCACAATACTTAAAAACAAAAGCAGGACAGCACGTTTGTTTTCACCAAGAAGCCCGGGCAACAACAGACAAAGAATTCACATGTTGCTTTGTTTCCAGTGAGGTTCCAGCGCTGTTCAGATTTTTTGCGTAAAACAGGCCAGACCAAGATGCATCGGTTTGGCGCTGTGACACACACACACACACACACACACACACACACACACACACACACACACATATATATATATATATATATATATATACATATATATATATATATATATTTAAGAACGGATGAAAAGGCAAAGGGAAGAATAAATGAATGAGCACATTACTCATTCAACCCATTACCCAACCTACAGTGGTGTAAAGATAGATAAATGCGCAACGCTGACTGCATTAATGCCAGAGAATAACAACTTTAAAAAAAATAACAAAAAGAAAGATACCACAACCTTATATTATGGCGAATCATTTAAAAGTGCATGTTACAAATCAAAAGTACCTCGGGATCTTTAGCAGAGAACTATACTACATTGTATATTCCAATCAATGGAAAGCCGCAATGGACTGTACCAGAATGTAATGAATATACAGACTTTACTAAATCAATGAACTAGAGAAAACAAGATAAGAACAATAAACTATAATCTTTATTGACTGAATCTCATGGTCCAGAGATAAATATAAACCGAGAACAATCGATGTGTACAGGAATGGGAACCGGCGATCCCATAGTGAGGATCACTGCTGCCTAGCATCCATTATAATATGACTGGATACCCACCTATACAAACCAATAAGAACATCACAATAAAAGAATCTCAAAGTTAACAAAAATGGTAACAACAGGGATGGACTCTCTATTGATCCCACCCCAAAACTCATGGATAGTTGATATTTATAGGGATGGGAGCCTACGATCGCACAGTAAAGACAACTGCAGCCTCACACCAACAACAGTGGTTGGTCTCTAGCTGATAGCGAGACCTCAGCCGTGTTCAGCTGAGTCTAAAGGGTACCCTCATTACCCACACAGGACACCTAAATCGATTTGCCGATTGAAACCAGGTACAAGAGATGGCCACAGCATAAACAATAACATAATTACAATCATAAACAAAGGCATTTGAGTGGGCGGGTGTATGGGCTGTCCCACAGTTAACATTGACTAGAGCTAGGGCCCAAGTTTTCTCCAATGGTAATAGCAGCCGAGGGCCACTCCCCACCATAGCCGAGCACGAATGTTCTTACCGGCCATCTATTGCGAGTCAACCTACTGTTCTGCTTCCACACAAACTGAAACAACTGTTTGCATTGAATACTGCCAAGTAGCAGGTGCGACATAATGACGTAAATAGGAAAGATCCTAGAATCCCAGTACCACAACGCTAAGAAAAGCGAAGGAGATGACGTGACAACACAGAATCGTCACAGGGCAATGTCAATAACAACAAAACGGGAGACTGACTTGGGAGATTCACCAAAGCAGCAGCTCATATTGATTCTGCAACGATAGGTCGGCTAGATATTGGCTTGATGACACATCAGTGGCTGAATTTATACTTGGAAATGGAACAGACAATCTGTAGAAGCAACAATTATCGTAGCCACAAATATACAGGCAGACGAACGCAGAAAACTCGATGTCTGTGAAGCGGCAGGAAGGACACTTGGCGGATTGAGAGAAGGATTCCGTGAGGACGAACAAGGGCATTAGACATTATTAATATTCGAGCGGAGATGGCTTGCAACATTAATCTTAATTATATTATTATTATATTCTTACTGCCCAACCTGGCCAGAACAGGTACAGTAATTACTTATTGTTGTTGGTTTTGTTGTTTTGACAAGCCTGTACGCTGCGAAATTAAACGGCGTCGTAACTGTAAAAAGTCAACTGAGTGGACTCAGTCATTTTAGTTTGTATTGGCTTCTGGAACCTGCTATTGCTTTTCGAGCCGTGTTTGTTTATCCAGTAATTGTTGGAATTATTATACACCCCGAGATGTCGCATGGCTGGGAGTGGGGTCTCGTGCAGGATTTTATTGCCGGCAGTACTTTTTGCATACCGAGAGGTATGTCAAAGACCTAGGGAGTACCACCTGCATGAGAAGTGGAGGAAAAGGATATAAGAGGATATATGATACAATCCCTACTGGGAGTGGGGGTAACAAGGCCCTACCCAGGGAATAGAAAAGACAACGGGAATGAGTGGGTGAACAGGTCTCCACTCAGACACACCAGTGTCAACCTAAGAAGTGAGAACTCTGGTCGGGTTGTAAGTACACCCGCCCAAAGAGATGTAAGGAACTCTTAAGAGAGTTTACCCGTGGATAGGTCACGTGAAGCGTGCTGTGAACCGCAGCACGCAATCCTAGGGATCTTCGTGATCCATCCGCGCGTGGTGTGAATGCCACGGGTGAGTCTTGGCAGACGGGGGACTGACTGTTTAGATGAACGCATCGGCCAAGGCGATGTGGTTTTTGTTATGTAGATATCAGTAGTGCTAGTGCCTAGGACTGACTTTGATAGAGTGAATATTGTATATTATTATGTTTGTAAATACTGTGTGAATCAATGATGGCTCTACATTTTGTGAGCGCCAAGCTGAATTAAAATGTGTAACTAATCCTCTTGTACGCCTTACGAGTTTGTCGTGTGGTGCAAGAGAAGTATCCAGTAATGCTTGTCAACCTCGGTTGTTGACAAGCTAGGATAAAAGTGGTGTCAGAAGTGGCCGCTTGAACTATTGTTCAAGCTAAATAATATATTAAACTCACCCACAGCTCAAAAGCCAGAGATTCACAGTGTGTAGTTTAGCGTAGTGAAAATTGACGAGTGTAGACTAGAATTAGTGCCGTAAAAAGTCCCTATCGTGAATAAGTGCCATTTGTGTATTCTATTACAATTATAATGTGTTTTGTGAAGATGATTTCAATGATTTTGTAAGTATTATTGTTTTCTTTGCATATATTTCTTGTGAAAAATGAAACATGGCGCAATGATACATTGTAAACAGAGCCGCTGAGCGATATTGATTTTTGTCGGCTAAAAATAGCATTGCGCCTGTGACGTAGAACGCCCTGACAGCTGCGTGTGTTACAAGTACTACAGATCAACGCTGTCAACTGTGCTTGTGTACATTACTACAAATGTTTGCGATAAGATTTCAACCTCACAAGAATTATAGATCATTTATATTTATTTATTTCGAAGTTATTATGTTTTAGACAGTTCATTTGAAGCATTTATTTTTCTTTTTGTATTGATTTAATAGATTTGTTCACGATGGCACTGAAGCTAATAGGCAAATAAGAAAGCATAGTCTACACGTCATTATCATAGATTAGAAAGTAGTTAAGTGACGAAAGTAGAAGATATTACGACAAAGACGGACATTGACTGATGATTGACGAAACATTCATTCATTTAGATCATATCACATCAAATCGTTCACATCAACCATACCACATCTGTTTGTTGGGGGTATTGCAAATGGGTTATATTTTTTTTTGCAACTATCTGGTTTCCTCTGATATTTGCAAGTTGCTAATTGGTACTGCTCTATAAACCAGATACAACAAGTACAGCGCAGAATAGTCTGTGCGTGCCAGGCAATAGAGTGTCACTGACATCAACTTGTTAGCCAGGCAATAGAGTGTCACTGACATCTGCTGATTCGTTTCGGGAAATCAGACGAGTAATTTTTCTATGTTTTGGCAACATTGTTAATAATAACGCATCTTCCTTTTTCAGCCTGTACAATTTTCCTACATATTTATTTACCAACTTGAATTAAAAGTCATAATAGTAGAAAGTACTCGTAAATACACTCCATCATGTCGACTTTAGGGGAATGTATTCTGGCAGGAAAGGAGTTAGGATATACGGGAGAGAAGTTGGAACAATATGCAGACCAAAGATTTAAACTAGCGAAAGATGCAGAAAGAGAGGAGCGCATGCATGAAAGACAACACCAGAAGGATATGTTAGAATTATCAGAAGCCACCAAACAGAAACAGTTAGAACAAGATAGGGAGTTAAAACAAAAGGAAATAGATTTAAAGCAAAAGGAAATAGAAGAAATGGCTAGGGTTAAGGAGAAACAAATTCAAGTTGAATCAGAGACACAGTTAAAGATGAAAGAAATGGAAGTAGACTCACACATCCAGATCACTTCCACAAAATTAAAAAGTCAGGAAGAAGAAAATAAATTCAATAAATATAAAAACATCATCAAACCCTTCTGTCAAGGCGATTCAATATCTGCCTGGACAGAGAATATCGAGTTTCAACTTAAATTCCAGGAGGTTCCCTTGGAACATTGGGCAATCATCTACATGAAGAATTTAAGTGGAGAGCCCTTGAAGGTTATTGAGTCAATTCCAGCAGAATTAAGAACCAACTATCAGTACATTCATTATAGAATAATGGAACATTTTTTACTAGATGCTCCTGGATATCAAGTACAATTTTCTAGTCTTAAACCAAAGCCAAATGAAACTTTTATAGATTATCTTTCCAATGTTCAAAGTGTATTCAACCGGTGGCTAAATGCAGCTAAAATAGGGAATGATGTTGAGAAACTGAAAAACTTGATTATAATGGATAAAGTCATATCTACAGTTTCAACTCCCTTTACAAAGTTCCTGCAGCAGGCAGACATTGAGACACTAGAACAGTTCGAAAAGAAAGGTTCCGCATATTTTTCTTCGAACAGAGACGTGTTCAAAACACCCACCATCGAATCTGAGATTGTCTCCTTTGCTAAAGATCAACCTAAAACTTATCGTAATAAGAAACCATTTCAGCGAAGTGACAATAGAGATCAAAAATTGCCTAAATGTCTGTACTGTCATCTTTATCATGAATCTTACTCGATGTGTGACAAGAGCCCTAACTATCCACATCTTGAAATGATGATCAAAAAGCAGGAGAGTAAGAGAATGGCATACAAGCGTGCGGTCAAATGTTTTTTGTGTGCGAGTTATGGCCATTATTCGTCCAAATGTTTGGGATGTCAGAAAATGAGGGCTAGTAATGCAGTGTTGATAGATACCTCATCTGACAGTGGTAGTGAAACTGAGTGTGAAGTCGAGAATGAATTGCCAACTAACGAGTGTGAGAATGTATGTGCAGTTACAGATATTTTAAACTTTGATAGTTGTAAACAATGTCACCAATTTCATACAGACGGCAAACTTACATGTGGACATACTGTACCATTCTCCAATGAGAGTGCAAATGCAGCACTGGCCTCCAGAGGCAATCTTGTGTTCCACAATGCAGTGGTCAATGAAAAACCATGCCAATGGTTGCTCGACAGTGGCAGCACTCTTATCGGTCTTAGAAAAGAACTCGTTGACCCAAGGGATTATACGGGTGACTCTGTCAAATGCCGGACTTTTTCTGGTAATATTGAAATTTACCCACTGGCAAAAGCCCGTATAAACACCCCGTTTCTTTCTGGTACCTTTACATGTGCTATTTTAGATAACCCTTGTACTGATTTGATTTTGGGATGCTTACCCCAATTGAAAAATTGCACGAACGAAGAAATAGCTGCATGGGAAGAAATTAATACATCAAATGCAGTCACCAGAGCAGATACCACCAAACACCAAGACACACTACAGGAAGAAAGATTGTTACTACTATCACCAAGTGGTACAAATGCGGATACCACCAGACAGAAATTCATACAACAGCAACATACTGACACAAGTATTTCTCCCTATCTAAAATTATTAGATGAGAAAGCCAAGATCAGCAAAAATGCTTCATGGTTTTTTAGACTTAATAACGGGATTCTTACTCGTTATTATACAACCAATAATCATGAGATTCAGCAGACGGTGTTACCTGTACAACATTAAAAGTGCATGTTACAAATCAAAAGTACCTCGGGATCTTTAGCAGAGAACTATACTACATTGTATATTCCAATCAATGGAAAGCCGCAATGGGCTGTACCAGAATGTAATGAATATACAGACTTTACTAAATCAATGAACTAGAGAAAACAAGATAAGAACAATAAACTATAATCTTTATTGACTGAATCTCATGGTCCAGAGATAAATATAAACCGAGAACAATCGATGTGTACAGGAATGGGAACCGGCGATCCCATAGTGAGGATCACTGCTGCCTAGCATCCATTATAATATGACTGGATACCCACCTATACAAACCAATAAGAACATCACAATAAAAGAATCTCAAAGTTAACAAAAATGGTAACAACAGGGATGGACTCTCTATTGATCCCACCCCAAAACTCATGGATAGTTGATATTTATAGGGATGGGAGCCTACGATCGCACAGTAAAGACAACTGCAGCCTCACACCAACAACAGTGGTTGGTCTCTAGCTGATAGCGAGACCTCAGCCGTGTTCAGCTGAGTCTAAAGGGTACCCTCATTACCCACACAGGACACCTAAATCGATTTGCCGATTGAAACCAGGTACAAGAGATGGCCACAGCATAAACAATAACATAATTACAATCATAAACAAAGGCATTTGAGTGGGCGGGTGTATGGGCTGTCCCACAGTTAACATTGACTAGAGCTAGGGCCCAAGTTTTCTCCAATGGTAATAGCAGCCGAGGGCCACTCCCCACCATAGCCGAGCACGAATGTTCTTACCGGCCATCTATTGCGAGTCAACCTACTGTTCTGCTTCCACACAAACTGAAACAACTGTTTGCATTGAATACTGCCAAGTAGCAGGTGCGACATAATGACGTAAATAGGAAAGATCCTAGAATCCCAGTACCACAACGCTAAGAAAAGCGAAGGAGATGACGTGACAACACAGAATCGTCACAGGGCAATGTCAATAACAACAAAACGGGAGACTGACTTGGGAGATTCACCAAAGCAGCAGCTCATATTGATTCTGCAACGATAGGTCGGCTAGATATTGGCTTGATGACACATCAGTGGCTGAATTTATACTTGGAAATGGAACAGACAATCTGTAGAAGCAACAATTATCGTAGCCACAAATATACAGGCAGACGAACGCAGAAAACTCGATGTCTGTGAAGCGGCAGGAAGGACACTTGGCGGATTGAGAGAAGGATTCCGTGAGGACGAACAAGGGCATTAGACATTATTAATATTCGAGCGGAGATGGCTTGCAACATTAATCTTAATTATATTATTATTATATTCTTACTGCCCAACCTGGCCAGAACAGGTACAGTAATTACTTATTGTTGTTGGTTTTGTTGTTTTGACAAGCCTGTACGCTGCGAAATTAAACGGCGTCGTAACTGTAAAAAGTCAACTGAGTGGACTCAGTCATTTTAGTTTGTATTGGCTTCTGGAACCTGCTATTGCTTTTCGAGCCGTGTTTGTTTATCCAGTAATTGTTGGAATTATTATACACCCCGAGATGTCGCATGGCTGGGAGTGGGGTCTCGTGCAGGATTTTATTGCCGGCAGTACTTTTTGCATACCGAGAGGTATGTCAAAGACCTAGGGAGTACCACCTGCATGAGAAGTGGAGGAAAAGGATATAAGAGGATATATGATACAATCCCTACTGGGAGTGGGGGTAACAAGGCCCTACCCAGGGAATAGAAAAGACAACGGGAATGAGTGGGTGAACAGGTCTCCACTCAGACACACCAGTGTCAACCTAAGAAGTGAGAACTCTGGTCGGGTTGTAAGTACACCCGCCCAAAGAGATGTAAGGAACTCTTAAGAGAGTTTACCCGTGGATAGGTCACGTGAAGCGTGCTGTGAACCGCAGCACGCAATCCTAGGGATCTTCGTGATCCATCCGCGCGTGGTGTGAATGCCACGGGTGAGTCTTGGCAGACGGGGGACTGACTGTTTAGATGAACGCATCGGCCAAGGCGATGTGGTTTTTGTTATGTAGATATCAGTAGTGCTAGTGCCTAGGACTGACTTTGATAGAGTGAATATTGTATATTATTATGTTTGTAAATACTGTGTGAATCAATGATGGCTCTACATTTTGTGAGCGCCAAGCTGAATTAAAATGTGTAACTAATCCTCTTGTACGCCTTACGAGTTTGTCGTGTGGTGCAAGAGAAGTATCCAGTAATGCTTGTCAACCTCGGTTGTTGACAAGCTAGGATAAAAGTGGTGTCAGAAGTGGCCGCTTGAACTATTGTTCAAGCTAAATAATATATTAAACTCACCCACAGCTCAAAAGCCAGAGATTCACAGTGTGTAGTTTAGCGTAGTGAAAATTGACGAGTGTAGACTAGAATTAGTGCCGTAAAAAGTCCCTATCGTGAATAAGTGCCATTTGTGTATTCTATTACAATTATAATGTGTTTTGTGAAGATGATTTCAATGATTTTGTAAGTATTATTGTTTTCTTTGCATATATTTCTTGTGAAAAATGAAACATGGCGCAATGATACATTGTAAACAGAGCCGCTGAGCGATATTGATTTTTGTCGGCTAAAAATAGCATTGCGCCTGTGACGTAGAACGCCCTGACAGCTGCGTGTGTTACAAGTACTACAGATCAACGCTGTCAACTGTGCTTGTGTACATTACTACAAATGTTTGCGATAAGATTTCAACCTCACAAGAATTATAGATCATTTATATTTATTTATTTCGAAGTTATTATGTTTTAGACAGTTCATTTGAAGCATTTATTTTTCTTTTTGTATTGATTTAATAGATTTGTTCACGATGGCACTGAAGCTAATAGGCAAATAAGAAAGCATAGTCTACACGTCATTATCATAGATTAGAAAGTAGTTAAGTGACGAAAGTAGAAGATATTACGACAAAGACGGACATTGACTGATGATTGACGAAACATTCATTCATTTAGATCATATCACATCAAATCGTTCACATCAACCATACCACATCTGTTTGTTGGGGGTATTGCAAATGGGTTATATTTTTTTTTGCAACTATCTGGTTTCCTCTGATATTTGCAAGTTGCTAATTGGTACTGCTCTATAAACCAGATACAACAAGTACAGCGCAGAATAGTCTGTGCGTGCCAGGCAATAGAGTGTCACTGACATCAACTTGTTAGCCAGGCAATAGAGTGTCACTGACATCTGCTGATTCGTTTCGGGAAATCAGACGAGTAATTTTTCTATGTTTTGGCAACATTGTTAATAATAACGCATCTTCCTTTTTCAGCCTGTACAATTTTCCTACATATTTATTTACCAACTTGAATTAAAAGTCATAATAGTAGAAAGTACTCGTAAATACACTCCATCATGTCGACTTTAGGGGAATGTATTCTGGCAGGAAAGGAGTTAGGATATACGGGAGAGAAGTTGGAACAATATGCAGACCAAAGATTTAAACTAGCGAAAGATGCAGAAAGAGAGGAGCGCATGCATGAAAGACAACACCAGAAGGATATGTTAGAATTATCAGAAGCCACCAAACAGAAACAGTTAGAACAAGATAGGGAGTTAAAACAAAAGGAAATAGATTTAAAGCAAAAGGAAATAGAAGAAATGGCTAGGGTTAAGGAGAAACAAATTCAAGTTGAATCAGAGACACAGTTAAAGATGAAAGAAATGGAAGTAGACTCACACATCCAGATCACTTCCACAAAATTAAAAAGTCAGGAAGAAGAAAATAAATTCAATAAATATAAAAACATCATCAAACCCTTCTGTCAAGGCGATTCAATATCTGCCTGGACAGAGAATATCGAGTTTCAACTTAAATTCCAGGAGGTTCCCTTGGAACATTGGGCAATCATCTACATGAAGAATTTAAGTGGAGAGCCCTTGAAGGTTATTGAGTCAATTCCAGCAGAATTAAGAACCAACTATCAGTACATTCATTATAGAATAATGGAACATTTTTTACTAGATGCTCCTGGATATCAAGTACAATTTTCTAGTCTTAAACCAAAGCCAAATGAAACTTTTATAGATTATCTTTCCAATGTTCAAAGTGTATTCAACCGGTGGCTAAATGCAGCTAAAATAGGGAATGATGTTGAGAAACTGAAAAACTTGATTATAATGGATAAAGTCATATCTACAGTTTCAACTCCCTTTACAAAGTTCCTGCAGCAGGCAGACATTGAGACACTAGAACAGTTCGAAAAGAAAGGTTCCGCATATTTTTCTTCGAACAGAGACGTGTTCAAAACACCCACCATCGAATCTGAGATTGTCTCCTTTGCTAAAGATCAACCTAAAACTTATCGTAATAAGAAACCATTTCAGCGAAGTGACAATAGAGATCAAAAATTGCCTAAATGTCTGTACTGTCATCTTTATCATGAATCTTACTCGATGTGTGACAAGAGCCCTAACTATCCACATCTTGAAATGATGATCAAAAAGCAGGAGAGTAAGAGAATGGCATACAAGCGTGCGGTCAAATGTTTTTTGTGTGCGAGTTATGGCCATTATTCGTCCAAATGTTTGGGATGTCAGAAAATGAGGGCTAGTAATGCAGTGTTGATAGATACCTCATCTGACAGTGGTAGTGAAACTGAGTGTGAAGTCGAGAATGAATTGCCAACTAACGAGTGTGAGAATGTATGTGCAGTTACAGATATTTTAAACTTTTATAGTTGTAAACAATGTCACCAATTTCATACAGACGGCAAACTTACATGTGGACATACTGTACCATTCTCCAATGAGAGTGCAAATGCAGCACTGGCCTCCAGAGGCAATCTTGTGTTCCACAATGCAGTGGTCAATGAAAAACCATGCCAATGGTTGCTCGACAGTGGCAGCACTCTTATCGGTCTTAGAAAAGAACTCGTTGACCCAAGGGATTATACGGGTGACTCTGTCAAATGCCGGACTTTTTCTGGTAATATTGAAATTTACCCACTGGCAAAAGCCCGTATAAACACCCCGTTTCTTTCTGGTACCTTTACATGTGCTATTTTAGATAACCCTTGTACTGATTTGATTTTGGGATGCTTACCCCAATTGAAAAATTGCACGAACGAAGAAATAGCTGCATGGGAAGAAATTAATACATCAAATGCAGTCACCAGAGCAGATACCACCAAACACCAAGACACACTACAGGAAGAAAGATTGTTACTACTATCACCAAGTGGTACAAATGCGGATACCACCAGACAGAAATTCATACAACAGCAACATACTGACACAAGTATTTCTCCCTATCTAAAATTATTAGATGAGAAAGCCAAGATCAGCAAAAATGCTTCATGGTTTTTTAGACTTAATAACGGGATTCTTACTCGTTATTATACAACCAATAATCATGAGATTCAGCAGACGGTGTTACCTGTACAACATCGCCAAACTGTGCTAAAGATTGCACATGAGTCACCGTTTGCTGGACATCTTGCATATGACAAAACCAGAGCTAGAATTCAGGCTCATTTTTTTGGCCTGGTTTTTGTAACGACATAAAATTATTCTGTCGTTCATGTAATGTGTGTCAGCAATTAGTGCGAAAGGGGAAGCATGCAACAGCAGAAGTACAACCTTCCACATTGGCCTCTAGACAATTTGAGATTGTTGCGGTAGATATTGTTGGACCCCTGAACCAGGTGTCCAGCAAAGGAAATCGCTTCATCCTAACACTAGTAGACCTTTGTACAAGGTGGGTTGAGGCGGTAGCTCTAAAATACATCACCTCCAAAGATGTTGCCAATGTATTTTTACACCTGTTCTCACGATTCGGATTTCCACGTACCATCATATCCGATCGGGGAACTCAATTCATATCGGCTGCAACGCAAGCCCTTACTAAAATGTTAGGAATTAACCAGCATTTTACAACAGCTTACCATCCAGCCAGCAATGGAATTGTGGAGAAAATTAACGGTGATCTAAAACATATGCTGGCTAAGGTGACAGCAGAACACCCATCTGATTGGGATACACTGTTGCCAACAGTGCTGTTCGCCTATAGAGAGATTCCACATTCTAGTACGGGTTTCTCACCTTTTGAGTTAGTATACGGGGCTAACCCACGTGGACCCCTTACAATTTACCATCAGTTAACTACTAATACATTTGAAATTCTAACTCCAAAAACACCGTACGAGATGGTAACAGAAACACGCGATAAGATAATGAAATCGTGTGTAATAGCCAAAGCATCTTTGGAGAGGAAAGGTCAAATCTACCGCCAATACGCCAATAGAGGTGCTAAGACTATTAATCTTGAACCTGATCAAGAAGTACTGCTGTTACTGCCAGACAAACGTAATTTATTATTGACTTCATGGCAAGGGCCATTCAGTGTGGTACGCAAAATTTCTGATGTCGATTATGAAATATCGATAAACGGACATTTAAAGATATTTCATATCAACATGTTGAAGCCTTACTTTTCACGACAGGAAGAACTGATGACAGACGAACAGAATGCACCCACATCAGCTGATGAGACGACAGACATACATAACGCAACTACACTAGTTAGCGAGACAGACTACGACGACAATATGCATACACTTAGTGAGCAAACAGAAAACGCACTTAGTACCACCACTGTACTGAATCAGGTAGACGACGATGACATAGAACTACCCGTTCCGACAGTTGACAAGACAGCTACGATAGATAGCATACGGATAGAACCGAAACTAACGGACAAACAGAGACGATAGACAATAGAACTAGTGACGGAGTACCAAGACATATTTTCTGACATTCCAGGTAGGACGGACAGAATCGAACACTCCATCCTTCTTTCGGATAATAAACCTATCAAATGCCGACCTTACTCCATCCCAATCAGCTATAGGGAAAGTCTCAATAAAGAAATTCTAAGTTTAGAGGCTAGTGGAATCATCCAAAAATCTACTTCTGAATACTCCTTTCCTATAGTTCTGGTGAAAAAGAAGGACTCTACGATCCGCATCTGCGTGGACTATAGGAAGCTTAATAGTGTTACGAAGGTCGACGCAGAACCAATACCTTCCTGCGAAGATCTCATTCTTGACATGTCTACCTCCAAAATCTTTTCCAAACTTGACCTTACGAAGGGATAATGGCAAGTCCCGATGCATAGTCAATCCATTCCTCTCACTGCATTCTCAACACCATTAGGTCTTTACGAGTGGCGATTTCTTCCTTTTGGTCTTCGAAACGCTCCTGCCACTTTCGTTCGTCTAACTAGAGATTTGCTCCATGGAGTGACGAATACAGTGACTTATATAAATGACATATGTGTACACACAGAGGACTGGACAACACACTTACAGAAACTGCGACATGTCTTCGATAGATTACGACTCTTCGGCCTTACAGTGAAGCCAGCCAAAGTTGAACTAGGCCTACAGGAAATTGAATTTCTTGGTCATGTAATTTCCAATGGCCAACTAAAAACTGACAACAGGATTATCACCAAAATTTTAAACCTAACCATGCCAACAACGAAAAAGCAGGTTAGGAGTCTTTTGGGATTAGTTAATTATTACAGTAAATTTATACCAAATTTAGCTGAGATCACAAGTGTGTTTTCCAATGTTTTAAAAGCGTCTGTAAAATTGGATGTAAAAGATGCATTATTAATTAACGCATTGTCAAAACTTAAACTTTTGTTTAGCGATTTACCAATCTTGCGCTTGCCTAATCCAGGCCTCGTTTATTATCTTAGGACAGACGCTAGCACCATTTCCATCGCTGGAGTGCTAGGCCAATTCTACGAGAGCATTTTCCACCCAATATGCTATGTAAGCCGCAAGGTAACACCTGCTGAAGCCAGTTATTCCATCTCAGAACTGGAGGCCCTTAGCGTGATATACTGCATAGGGAAGCTACACCGGTTCTCGGCAGGTAGTCATTTCATCATCCAGACTGACAACTCCCCGATCACAGTCATGCAGTTAGGCGTCCATCGGAACAACAGAGTATATCGATGGTCGCTTATTTTGCAGAACTATTCGTTTTCGATAGAGCACATCAAGGGTAAGCTAAATATGCTTGCTGACACTCTTTCTAGGCCATCTGGTGTTGAGATACCTGACATTTCGCACACAACTGAGGCTACGACGTCTAAGTAAAGACACGTTAAATCATATGTGTCCAAGGTGGTCATGAACAGCATTCTAGTGACAGTGCTCATATATTGAATAATCACCTTGTGTTAATGTGATCAGAACAGTGTCAGAACAGTGTTATAGGACAGACACAGATGAAGTTGTCTACACCATTAACAGATTGTGAGAGTGTTATCAGACGAAGATGACTGTGAACTGAATAGTATTACCCAGTGCAAATACGTGGTTAATCTCCTATTGTGTTAACGAGATTTATTTCAGGACTATACGCCAACCACATACCTGAGGTAGTCGATATAAACATTGTATATATTGTCATTTATTGTGATATGTATTATAATTTTTTTTTATTGCAGTTGCAGATAATAGTTTAGATTAGTTACATAATTATAGAGTAGGATAAATCCATTTAATATCATACATTTTGCTAGTTTAGACAAATCATCAACTTATTCTATCTAATCATAACATCAACATTTCATAGTTTAATTACAGTAGTTACAGCTTAGGATAAAAGTGCTTATTAAATCATTTCATTTATTGGCATCATTTCATATTTATCTTAATAATCAGCTAATTAAACACATCATTTAGTGATAAAAAGTTAAACCCATTTCCATTTACAACATATAATTAAAGCATCACCCATATTTCCTTCATTTAGTTGTTAAATACATTTGAAATCTGTGAGTTAAATAAACCATTATTTATCTTTTTTCCATCATATAGAATTCACATTACCCAATTTATAAACATCTAAAAAGGGAATTAACTCATTTCACCTTATTGTCACTTAGTTTAGTAAGTTACTTCCCTTTAGAGTAGTTTAGTACTGTGCACCAATTTACAGTAGTTTAGTACTGTGCACCAACTTAGAGTATATATTTATAGATGTCATTACTTGCAGGATGGTTAACTACCAATCCTTTCATCCATGAAAAAAAAAATTGTGTACATAAATGACCCGTGCAACAAAATAGCACAGTCATTAGGCTCAATAGCTTTTCAAACTGAGCCAAAATTGTATAGTATCACTACAAGGTTTTAATAATTTTCTTTTCTTTTTAAAAAGTGAGTGAAGAATAAGAGGAGTGTGACAAATGTGTGAAAGAGAAGAGAGAATGAAATACAGAACGAGAGTGATACAAACAGCGGATTTTTTTTTACCGCCCAACGCGACTTTCGTCATTTGTCTGCGTCAATTGTGTTGTTTCAATGTTGAAGTGTGGTGTGTCCAGTGTGTTGTGATGTAATCCGTGTTTTAGCAACAATTACACTATAGCTTAGGGAAAGTAATTTAAGCTTCATAAAACGGTCATGTAGTCACGAATTAGTGTTACACACTCAATTGTAACTGCATTAAACCGCATTATGGCGCTTGAAATCCAACATACACATAAATTATAGACATACACACAGGTTTGTAGTTTAATTACACTTTATAAACACGCAAACAATCAGGAAAACTTACATATAAAGTGCATACATTTCTGTTACATCAAAGAGAGATAACTAAGGGACAGGGGACACAATAGAAACTTGAAACACTAACTTAACAATGAAAGATTTCTTTACACGCGGAAGCGATATAGGTAAAGCCTATCGTACACAGCTTGTACAATAGTTGTTAAATATTATATGGAGGACATGAAGCAATTCATGTGTTGATCCTAACAAGATAAGCTTTGTGTGGGTAGTGAGTTAATTTACTATTTGAGGGCAGGCCAAAAGGCAATGGCCCGGTTCAGACAAACCCCCAATAAATATAATATAGCGATGAGAGAGGGCTCACGCCAACTAGACAAGTGGGTGGCGATAACCAGTAGCCAAGTGAAGGAGTACAACATTGTGACATTGGTTAGTAAAGATCTATTGGGGAACCAGAACCAAGTTACCAGTGGTCTTTGACAAAAAATTACACACTAATTTTTCTTTTTAACTACTTGCGTTACACAAGGGGTTGAAGGGTTGTAACGCAACACAGAAGGGGGGAGTGTGTGTCAAAGACCTAGGGAGTACCACCTGCATGAGAAGTGGAGGAAAAGGATATAAGAGGATATATGATACAATCCCTACTGGGAGTGGGGGTAACAAGGCCCTACCCAGGGAATAGAAAAGACAACGGGAATGAGTGGGTGAACAGGTCTCCACTCAGACACACCAGTGTCAACCTAAGAAGTGAGAACTCTGGTCGGGTTGTAAGTACACCCGCCCAAAGAGATGTAAGGAACTCTTAAGAGAGTTTACCCGTGGATAGGTCACGTGAAGCGTGCTGTGAACCGCAGCACGCAATCCTAGGGATCTTCGTGATCCATCCGCGCGTGGTGTGAATGCCACGGGTGAGTCTTGGCAGACGGGGGACTGACTGTTTAGATGAACGCATCGGCCAAGGCGATGTGGTTTTTGTTATGTAGATATCAGTAGTGCTAGTGCCTAGGACTGACTTTGATAGAGTGAATATTGTATATTATTATGTTTGTAAATACTGTGTGAATCAATGATGGCTCTACATTTTGTGAGCGCCAAGCTGAATTAAAATGTGTAACTAATCCTCTTATACGCCTTACGAGTTTGTCGTGTGGTGCAAGAGAAGTATCCAGTAATGCTTGTCAACCTCGGTTGTTGACAAGGTACCACAGGCAAGTACTGGATTTTCCCAATTTGAGCTCGAGTACGGAGCCAATCCAAGTGGCCCATTGATGCTGTACAATGTAATGCTGACAAACAAAACATATGACCACCCGAAAAGACAAGCCTATGAAATGGTTACTCAGCTGAGAGACAAGATAATAACAGCTTGTCAGACTGCAAAATCGGCACTCGAAAAAGCTGGGGAAAAATATAGGTTCAAAACAATGTTTTCCCGTAGTGAATGTGAATAACGAAGACACAAACAATAGATTGCACGATTTATTGCCTGGCATATTTCGCTGCATCTCGTCAGGTACATACTGCAGAAATCACACAACTTACGTGAATTAACTAGATAAATCCTTCAAGTTGAAATATACACATATTCGCACAGTAATGTCACTTATCTACCACGGTAATTTTAAGCTGACTAACATGTCTTTCTATTTGCACAATTCTGGCTTGCGTTGATAGATCATAATTGCTTCTGCAAATTTTAACAAGCGAGTATTTTGTGTGTTAAACAACACGCGAAAGGCAGTGTTTCTGTCTACCACATGGCCACTGTCGAAGATGTGCCTACCAATTGAAGACGCCGGGAGCTTCCGGTGTGTCGGCCCCATGAGGCTAGCATCTCCTGTGTGTTGTATCTTGTTGACCCATTGAGGTATGTGTTCTAACACCCGTTTGTTAAGCTGTCTCTCTGTTCTACCAATGTAAACGGCCTGGCATCTACATGTGAATTGGTAAATACAATTGTTTGTGGCGTACAGAGGAACAGGCTCTTTGACTGCTGGTGTAGGAATCGGTACGGTTTTAAACCTAATGACTCGAGTTGCCGCAAAGAATGTTCGGCCTACAGCTGTAGTAAGCCGATCTTGTAGACGTTGCATTACGTCATCCCCTTGAAAGGTTAGCTGGATGAATACCTTGAGTTTAGGGACTGTAGTTACGTCTGCTTTGGGTTTGGGCTGTTGGCAGTGGCGCTTTATGAATCCGGTGAAAATCGCAGAGAATACTCGCCTCAACAAATCACTGAGCACTGAAAAGGTAACAACGTCAGTACTAGACAACCCAGAGAAGTATGTGAGGAACTTATCGTCGTACGTACTCAACAACATTGAAACGGAGGCCCTTGCATACGGATTAAAAATTCTGCATAAAGCCTAAACACATCAACAGTGTTGAGTCGCAAGCGCAGTTTGAAATGTTGTTTGATCAAGTCTCCAAGTTATCACCTACTTCTGTTGAGTCGGTCAGGTGGCTGAAGGCCAAACTGGTAGATTTAGAACACCAGTATCGAACAACACCCTCTAAACAGACATGTCCGCTGACCAACGAACACCGTACTGCCTTAAAAGCGTTAAAGGCTAACAAAACCCTCGTCATACTGAAACCTGACAAAGGGAGCGGTACAGTACTGATGGACATGTCAGATTACCAGAAAAAAATGGATGTAATATTGTCAGATGAATCCAAATTAAGGATAGATCAAAAAGTGAACAAGTCGGAGGACCTGGATGCTATAATGAGGAAAGAGATCCAGTCACTTGTGAATGCGGGACTCATCAGTGAGGCCACTGCAAAAACGCTCACACCACGTGGCTCGCACACTCCTCAGATGTACGGTCTACCCAAACTTCACAAGCCCGGCATCCCGCTAAGACCTATCCTCTCCATGGTTAACTCTGCACAACATCGAATGGCGAGATGGCTGGCCGAAATGTTAAAGCCAGTACGACAGTCCTTCGATCCCAAAATACTCAGAGATACATTCCAACTGGTGGAATTATTGGATACTATGGACATAAATAACAAACACATGGCATCCATGGATATAGCCTCCCTATTCACGAACGTTCCATTAGAGGAGACAGTGCAAATAATAAGGGAACGCATTGAAGACAAACAACTAAAATTAGGCATACCAACACCTATTCTGGAGAGGCTACTACTACTTTGTACCGCCAACATACAATTCAATTTTCTAACTAAGTCATACCGCCAAATTGACGGAGTGGCCATGGGGAGTCCTCTTGGTCCTATTCTAGCGGACATCTTCATGGCACATTTAGAAGAAAAGAGATCCTCAGACATCAACAACTTGGCCTTTTACCGTCGTTATGTGGACGATATACTAATTATCACCACAGACGAGCTACAAGCAACATCGTTTCAGGCCACAATGAACAAGACGCATAAAAACATCTCTCTATCTATGAAACACGAACACAACGAAGCGTTGACGTCCCTAGATATTCTAATGAGACGTAGAGCAGACGGCACAATTCAAAGATCGGTGTATCACAAAGGAACATGGACTGGCCAATACCTAAATTTTCAGAGCTTCACACCTGTCCAGTACAAACGGGGCTTAGTACGGACCTTGTTTGACCGTGCTAGAAGGATATGCACCCAGGACACACTGACAGAGGAATTTGAAACTCTGAAGAATGTCTTAAACCTGAATGGGTACTCCACAGGATTCATAAAGCGCCACTGCCAACAGCCCAAACCCAAGGCAGACGTAACTACAGTCCCTAAACTCAAGGTATTCATCCAGCTAACCTTTCGAGGGGATGACGTAATGCAACGTCTACAAGACCGGCTTACTACAGCTGTGCGGCAACTCCAGTCATTAGATTTAAAACCGTACCGATTCCTACACCAGCAGTCAAAGAGCCTGTTCCTCTGTACGCCACAAACAATTGTATTTACCAATTCACATGTAGATTTTAAGACGCATCTTTGGACCCATTAGGGATACACAAAGTGGAGAGTGGAAAAGAAGAAGTAACAAAGACATTTATGATCTGTTTAAGTCTCTGCTAATCACTGGTATCATGAAGGCTAATAGACTACAATGGCTGGGGCATATAGAAAGAATGGAAGATAATAGGGAAACAAAACTCGCTTACACTCAGGAAATAAATGACCGTAGACCCCGAGGTAGACCAAGAAGGCGGTGGAGAGATAATACATGTACAGACCTACAAGCACTTGGAATCAACGACTGGCAAGAGAAGGTCCACCAGAGAGAAGAATGGAGACGGATTGTATTTGCAGCAAAGAACCTCAATGGCCCGGAACGCTGAAGAAGAAGAAGAAGAATAATTCACATGTAGATGCCAGGCCGTTTACATTGGTAGAACAGAGAGACAGCTTAACAAACGGGTGTTAGAACACATACCTCAATGGGTCAACAAGATACAACACACAGGAGATGCTAGCCTCATGGGGCCGACACACCGGAAGCTCCCGGCGTCTTCAATTGGTAGGCACATCGTCGACAGTGGCCATGTGGTAGACAGAAACACTGCCTTTCGCGTGTTGTTTAACACACAAAATACTCGCTTGTTAAAATTTGCAGAAGCAATTATGATCTATCAACGCAAGCCAGAATTGTGCAAATAGAAAGACATGTTAGTCAGCTTAAAATTACCGTGGTAGATAAGTGACATTACTGTGCGAATATGTGTATATTTCAACTTGAAGGATTTATCTAGTTAATTCACGTAAGTTGTGTGATTTCTGCAGTATGTACCTGACGAGATGCAGCGAAATATGCCAGGCAATAAATCGTGCAATCTATTGTTTGTGTCTTCGTTATTCAAAAATATAGGTAATATGATAACAGAAAGGCCAGGACAATATTCTTGAAAGAAGAAAACGAAGTCCTATATTTTTTGTCCGACCCTCGTGATTGTCCTGTTAGTTCATGGCAGGGGTCCCTTTAGAGTCATTTAAAAGGTCAGCGACGTAGACTATTTATTTATGTAAAAGAGAAAAACAAAATTTTTCACATAAACATGTTAAAGCCGTACACAGAACGCGACACAAACACAACACAGGCAGTTCAACAAATACCACACAGAACAGCAGCGGCATGCTGGGTGATCAATGAGCAACAAGAAGACGAAATAGCACACGAGATAAGTAAGCGAATGGTAACGCATAGAGACATATCTAGTCACATATAGAAGAAACACTGATGACTGACTGAAAACAGACGTATAAGACTGTAACCACACGACATGCGTACTAACTAAACGCGAGGTCGCTACAAAAAAAATAAAACCGCAACAAGCTGACGACCGTTAGATAGAACGTATCCCTGTGCCATATAAACAAATTTATTTGACACTAGGATAGCCCGCCAACCACGCGTATAATCATAATGAAAACAAATCGGCCATGGATATGATATTAAATTTTGGAATGCAAACACCCAATTAGAATTCCAATAGTCACAACAACCAAACAAATATACAGTGGTGGTATGGCTGTCTATAAGAGCTGATGATGTAGGCATCCACCTATGAATGATGCCTCCAGTTTTCTGATGCCGTTCTTCGTTGTAATTTCCATAGAAAAAATGAATCAGTGTGTATATGTCGTGAGATTAGAACGCTGCTATCCGGTGTAAACAGTACGATAAATCGAGAAGTGCAATTATAAATGACCTGAAAACAGTTCCGTCTTGTAGTGTCCTAATGTCCTGGCGTACTCGTAGCAGTGTAAGGTAAACACGTGTCCTGGTCGACGTCCCGGTGTTTAAAGTCTAAATGTCCCGTAAACATTATAGTGGAGTGAAGCGTAGCTGCCTGAGATAAAGTCCGTAATGCAGTGTATCAATATGCACGTAAACATCCGTAAATAATGTCCAGACGTGCCGATAAATGTCCTTTACGTCACTCGAGCAGAAATGACTGAGCGTCGGCTGTTAGTGGAGCACTCTTTCTTCATGGTGATGAAAACACACAGCGACAAATACTATACATCCATGACTTAGGGAGCTAGATGTTCCACTGTTATTTATATATATTGTCGTGTGTGTAAAGAATGAATGTCGTAGTAGTTATTTGTTCTTCTTTACCACTTTAATGTCGTCCCTGGAGTGAGGGGAATCAATACCCACATTTGTTTTAATTCAATATCTCTATCCTGGAGATATCCAGCAGACTCCGTCCACAACACTACCTCAATCTGAAGACACCTTCTTCTCACTCTTACTCACCCCTGGATCATGACCCCCCTCTCATTCTTCCCCAACATAACATACTTGACAACTCTAGCTTCAACAAATAAAAAACAAGAAATTTATTAAAGCAAAGAGTATATGTAGGAGAAGTGTGTGTGTGTGTGTGTGTGTGTGTGTGTGTGTGTGTATAAGGTGTAGAATGTCTGACGTGTACTCTAAAGTGTCTATCGACTCAGATCAGTGTTCAGGAGTATAGTAATTCACATCACTGTGCTGAGAACACACTAGCACCATGTATTCCAGACAAGCAACCTCACCAAGGTGATGCTCCTCCGGTCACGTGAAGACTTCCTCCGTTGTCTCTTGAACCACTAGGATGCTTGGACACCCATGACAAACACTGTCTAATGAGAGTCTTCAATCTGATTCCCACTATGAATTTCCTCTGTTACTTAACTGATTATTAATCAGACAAATTCTAACCCTATTGTCACTGTTACTGGGGAAATCTTAATGGATCTAGTGTCACTGGTTTTAAAGATTCCCCATATTAACACCACACTCTGAATGTTCTAGGTATCAGTATAAATTGTGTATGAATGTTCCTGGTATCAGTAGTGTATATCTACAATGTTCTGACTGTTCAGTGATACAACTATCACTTTGCTAAACATAAATCACATCAGCATGTCCTGCTCAGCAGAAGCCAGGTTCCCGCAAACCAACTTGGGTATAAGCCCAATGTAGCGGCCTCTCAGCAACTTCTGTCTTCAAATTCTGAGCCATCATCTTCTAAAATGTGTTAGCTTCACTGTTGAAAATCATGGCACACATACGTGGACCTGTAAATGGAACCTGTAGAATAGAGAATACTATGGTGAGGGAAGCTCAGTCCTGGCCAGAATTAGGTGAGTGTAGGCCAATAGCAGCACTCAGATCTATAACAGAGATCCGATATCTGTCATACGGCCAAATAACTCATCATATGATCTGAGACATGGCAACACCACCAGGAAAGAATAAAAGAACGGGTAGAAACCCAGCAGATGCCCTACTGGAAGATCCTACCATTTCACATTCCTCTCCTCCCTATCAACCATCCTTAATCTCTCTAATTATTACTCCACCTCCACTACATTGTCCTCAACTCCCTGAGTAAAATGATATATCACACAAGTTAGTTGAAGCCACACAATAGGATACTAGTGCCGACGATCTTATGATACTTTCTAGCACCGTACTTATAGAACATTCTATCACTAATCATAATACATTATATCACCACACCTATAATACATTATATCACCGCACCTATAATACATTATATCACCGCACAGTACTGTACTCTATTCCTAATCATACTCTAAGTTAGTTATGATTAATAGCCTACCATATGCCTATTCCGGTTGCTAATCGAAACTAGGCAATCACAGACTGGATCTATGTCCGCCGATAAATATCAACAATTTGACACCCTAGTTTCTTTCATTGAACACAACTCGGAAAACTGCACCGATCTTTCCCACTTCAGAAATCTTGATCGACTAACTCCACTTGTTTACCGCAACGCTTTTCATATGGGCTGGAGTGACTTCACCAAAAAGTCTAGACGATTATTCGTCCAGAATCTGGTTTCCTCCTCCTGTTCTAGACTATCTGGAGTCAATCCGCCGTCAAATTTGCTTTTATTTGGGGAAATTCTTTGTCACGTACATCAATAGTTCAGTCTGTCTGTGAACCACAGAATTCCCCACATCACAGAATCCATCACGCGTCTGTCCAGACTTTCCGTCTAGCATTTCAAAGGCCGACTCCCGCCTTGCAGACAGATGACGCCGTTGTTCGTCTCGAGCAACAATTTTTTTAACAAAATGCCGACCGGTATAGACACTGTAACGCGACGTATTTTGTTTCTCAGTCCATACAACATCAAAGGGTTGCTTGTTTTTGCAGACTAATGTCGGGCCTTGTTTGTCATCGATCGAACATCAAGTTTATTTTCGTGACATAGGCCCCCTCCTAAGAGAGTAGTCCGCAACAACTCTTTCTTCTTGGAGGTTCGATCCAGATGATCTATTCCTATTCTTCAGAAGCTTTTCTTTAGAGAATGGCACTGAGTAAACCTTTTGGCGAACAGGCTCTTGGGTGGTCAAAGTCATTTCGAACTCCACCAACCTCGTTCGTCCTGGTTTATCAGTCAGTATCTCCTTATGAGACTCGAGAACCTGGGTTATCGTTTCCCTCTCCTGGGAAGTCAGATCAGGGTTCACCTGCACACCCTTGTAGGTTTCCTGGTGTACCAGGGGATATTCCCTGCCCTCGTTGGTTCCCATTTCTGTCTCCACTGCAACTGCCATTGCCATGAGGTGAGCTGCTTTTTCTCCGGGTCTCTCTTCGTATTTCCGCAAGAGATTGATATGGAAAATCTTCGACATTCCCCGGATCCGGATCTGATAGTTGGTCCTGGATATCACCCTTTCCACGGGAAATCGTCCTTGCCAACCTATCTCCAGTTTGTTGTTTCCCGTTGGGAGTAGCAACAATACTTTGTCTCCCACCTCTAGAGATCTGTCTTTAGACCTACGGTTGTAGTAAGCCGCGTGTCTTTTTCTGGCCTTTTTAAAGTTTTGATTTGCCAGAGTCCATCCCTTGTGAAGTTTTTCTTTCAGTTCCTCCACATATTTATAAGAAGAGATCACTTCTTCTGACGTCCCCTCTTCAGTCCAACTCCTCAACATGGCTTCCAACGGTCCCTTGATTGGACGACCAAACAGCAACGTAGCGGGTGGTAGTCCTGTTCAGCCATGAGGAACTTCCCGATAGGCAAATAGTGCTGCTGGGATATATTCATCCCACCTATCAGGTTTTTCCTGTGCCAGTTTCCTGAGCATTTTCATCAACGTGCCGTTGAAACGCTCTACTTGTCCATTGGCTTGAGGGTGGTAAGGGCTGGTATGGTTATGGTTAGAGTGGAACACCCTAAATACCTCCTCCATAAGTTTTCCACAAAACTGGGACCCATTGTCCGTCAGTATTTGATCAGGAAAGCCTAATCTTGTAAAGGCCTCCATCTGTGCGTCCGCCACTCTTTACGAGTCAATTGTGGTCAACGGTATGGCTTCACCCCACATTGTACAGCAATCCACCATGGTGAGTATGTACATTTTCCTCTTCCTAGTCCTACGAAGTGGACCCACGATATCGATGGCTACCCTCTCGAAATAATAATTCCAACAATGACTGGATAAACAAACACGGCTCGAAAAGCAATAGCAGGTTCCAGAAGCCAATACGAACTAAAACGACTGAGTCCACTCAGTTGACTTTTAACAGTTACGACGCCGTTTAATTTCGTAGCGTACAGGCTTGTCCCAACAACAACAACAATAATAAGTAATTACTGTACCTTTTCTGACCAGGTTGGGCAGTAAGAATATAATAATAATATTACTATTAAAATTAATGTTGCAAGCCATCTCCGCTCGAATATTAATAATGTCTAATGTCCTTGTTCGTCCTCACGGAATCCTTCTCTCAATCCGCCAAGTGTCCTTCCTGCCGCTTTTCTGCGTTCGTCTGCCTGTATATTTGTGGCTACGATAAGTGTTGCTTCTGCATATTGTCTCTTCCATTTCCAAGTATTAATTCAGTCACTGATGCGCCATCAAGGCAATATCTAGCCGATCTATCGTTGCAGAATCAATATGAGCTGCCGCCTTGGTGAATCTCCCAAGTCAGTCTCCCGTTTTGTTGATATTGACATTGCCTTGTGACGATTCTGTGTTGTCACGTCATCTCCTTCGCTTTTCTTAGCGTTGTGGTTCTGGGATTCTAGGATCTTTCCTATTTACGTCATTATGTCGCACCTGCTACTTGGCAAATACCTCGACCAATTTACGTCACACTTGAGCCATTTATGCCTATCTGTGGATGGATATAGTTTGAGAGGACCAGTTCTGGTCCTCCCCTGATCTCAAGTCTGTATGACCCCTTCATCTGTGGCTGTTTCAGGATTTGGGAGCGGGAAATCTGATGGCGACATCTATTTATATCCCTGTGCAGAGCGGCTTCCCGTCATGCTGTGGGGTGGGGTCGACCACAGCATCATCATTTAGTGCCTCGCTAGTCGCCACACAGATACACAGACACACACACAGTCACACATAGAGACACACACAGACATTATATATATATATATATATATATATATATAATTTATTGGCACCTTGCCGTCTTGATAGACGATAGTTTGTGTTTCAAAAAGACATAATAACCTAAATATATGTATTAGGGCTGCGGAAGTTAACGATTAATTAATCTATTAATCGTTAATTTTTTTTTTTTTACGATTAAATGTTTTTTTTAAACTATTAATCAAAAAGTTTTCTCTCATCACTTATACAATGCCGAAAAATTGACGGACATTTTAAACATAGTGCTGCAAAATTGTACTGAGTCACCATTGTGTAAGCTGCAGCAAGATGTACCAACAAGATGAAACAATATGTTTATTATGCTACATAGTCTTCTACAGGTCAGAGAAGCATTAACTGTCTACATGTCAGATGAAAAAGAAGCAATACAAAGGTCCAAAACTGTCAGATCACAGAATGGGAGATTTCGAAATATGTCAAAGTTTTGGACTTATTCTGCCAGACCACTGTCCTGCTTGGCGGTCAAGATTATGTTTCATGTAGCTGTGTATTGCCACTGCTATCATCGTTGACAAAGCATATGACTGTACACGATGATGATCCGGGCTACATCGCTAAATTTAATGCAGCGTGTATTAACGACTTCAGTGAACGTGTAGCTAATATGACAAGTATTTAAATACTACAGATTGCAACAGCACTTGATCCACGCTACAAATACCTGAAGTGTTTGTCAAAAGATGCAAAGAACGAACATAATCACGTATTGAACAACAAATAGCAGTTGATGTTCATGAGGAGCAGATGGAGACTGCTGCAACGAATGATACTGACATTGACAATGAAATTATATGTGAACCAAATGAAGAGAGTATTAAGCTAATGGAGTTTGAAATGGAGACGAAAGTTTCTGAATCGGTTGGCCCACTACAATGGCGGAAACTTAATGAACATCGATATTCAAAATTGGCATTCCTTGCCAAGACCATTCTGTGCATACCGGCTAGCTCAGTCCCATGTGAACGATTGTTCAGCTCTGCTGGTTATATTGTTAATAAGATGCGCTCGTCACTTGAACCATATACTGTCAACATACTCGTCTTTTTGCATAGTTGGTTATTATATGACATATGAACAAGACAATCCAGTGTTATTTCGATTTTTCACAAATACGAATATAATATAATGTGAGTTATGTGACTATAAATGTTTTGCTTTAATCGAAATTAACGATTAATTAATATATCATGTGCCATGCCGGAAAGCGTGGGCGGTCATGACTCGCCATTTCAATCCATCACCAGAGTCATGGATCAGCTCAGTGTTCCTGTCTCGACCATGCCATGTGGCCAAGCCATCCAGGTATTTTCTTCTCGGTCTTCCCCTTGGTCTGTTCCCTTCGATCTTGCCAGTTGTCACCAAGTTCTCCATTCCATTTCCTGTTTTAAATGGACACTAGCAAATGTTCTGGGAAATAAAGGCGACCGGCGTGATGCTGACATCAGCCAAACAATGCCCATTTCTACATACAAATGTGGGACTAGTACTATAAACCCAGTATACCTTAAGGTGTGGATTACGATCCTTGACATGTGTCCTCATCACTGCAACAATAACACAAAGATAATAATCATTTGAAAACAATATATACAAACATTCAAGCAATCATGTGCCATGCCGGAAAGCGTGGGCGGTCATGACTCGCCATTTCACTCGATCACCAGAGTCGTGGATCAGCTCAGTGTTGCTGAATCGACCATGCCATGTGGCCAAGCCATCCAGGTATTTTCTTCTCGGTCTTCCCCTTGGTCTGTTCCCTTCGATCTTGCCAGTTGTCACTAAGTTTTTATAAACGGTATTTGAAAAGATAATGAGGATAACCCCTGAGGGATTGTAGAAATGGTTACGTATGTTATGATATTGCTCTGACAAAGAATATCCTCTCCCTTCATTTTTGACTCTGTTTTTATATGGTATCTCTCTAATATATATATATTTGCACCTGCACAGGGGATGAAGTGGGAAAATAAAGGATGAGAGAAACACCCTATCCTTGGTACTATAGTCTGTGACAAGGTATAGCGCATCACTGATTGCCAGTCGGCCAGAGAGGAAGAGAAGAATAAAACGAAGACAAAGAGAATCCCATCCTATCTCATCGATTAACAACAAAATTAAAGGAATAGATATTAGAAGAAACCCAGGTTCTTGTACAGGCAATCATAGTATTGTTTCTGCTTCTTTTTAATAGATTGCAGTGTAGGACTGCACCAGACCCAATGAATTCTCATGAGCACGCAACAAAATAACAATGACTAAACAAACAAGTGATAATAAACTGGAACTTTATTTGCTGAAACTCATGGTCTTAGTATGCCATATCCAGCAACAAAACTCCAAATACAACAACATGAATAACCCTGGTTAATACTAGGGGTCAACAGTGGGGTTGGGCCCCGAACTTAAACAAACCCCAGAAACCAGAATCAGTCCACATAATGCATTGAGTATCACAACAGGACACCGCACCTTAGACTGACTGAGACAAAGCATCTTAAAGGAGAGTTAAGACAAACGTAATTATGAACAGCAAAAACATCAGTATGACTATAAACACGAGCGTACAGTCCAGGAACAACATATTCTGAGTGAGGCGAAGGATGCACCAACGCAGGTGACCACGGTCTGATACTTGGTATCACAATGGGATATGCCCATATCTACTGGAACCTTTGCCTCCGGGACAGATACACTGGGTGCAGCCAGCACAACAAACAGATGTGATATCCGCATTCCAGACTATACATGTTGCAACCAGGAGAACCATGGCACAAAAGAATCACTATATCAGTAATACTAGTAATAGAGAAATTAATAAATGGGAGGACTCGGCATTGACACCGACCAGAGCTGAGGCTCAAGTTTGCTCATTACAGCAACAACTGCGGCTGAAGGCCACTGTTTGATATAACATCTGATTAACAACGCCAAAGAATCATTATTATCACCAATTGTGCCAATTAGTGCCGAAATCAATTCGGTCACATACTGTGTGCAATGCCCAATGCAATTCAACATGACATCATCAGGACACACACTTATACTATTATGACAGCTGGATGCAAAAAAAAAAAAAAAAAAAACAACAACAACACACCACAACATCATTCCCCACAATGGCCACACCCACACAGGAATACCCCACATTCACAATGTGTGCGGTAATCAGCACTATTATTCCCCGCTGCTCAAGTGGTCAAATGCTATAACATGATGCCTTAACAGGACAATACTAACATCAATAGGCCACATCATTATCCATCACCTCGACCTTACAATCTTCCATTGGCTACTACACACCAGCAGCCATTGCGCTTCTTAAGAAGACAGTTAAAACTGTCATTTACTGCCAATATAGTACCTTGCGGTGTATGGCAGAGGGGTCTTTGAGCCTGAGGAATTGAGGCCGCCTGGCTAGTGCAGTCGCCGCGAACTGTGCAGGTTAGGATTTTCTTTTTGCCCCCGACAGAAAAAATCACACACCTTACCGAGGGATCGAACCCGGGTCTCCCGAAGGAGAGCCCGGCGTTCTAGCCACTCGGCCAGCCGCACCTCAGACAACGTGAGGACAACATCAACATACACAAAAAACTTGTCAACACAGCAAACAAGAATCCTTTACACTGATTAAATTAATCAACACCAGATACAGTTTGCATCCATTCATCTCAACTACAGGCTATTTACAGGCCAATATCATCACCCTAGCTATCATCATTATTATACGCAGGTTCCTCCTCCTGTCATGGGGGATTCGAATAAATTGAATCATTGCCCTTGTCAGGTACAGCCTATCAGGGACACACCATCCCTTATTTCTCTTGGCTTTCAATTCATAGAATTCTCCCATTACACGCCTTTTTCCAAGGCACAGGCATTCTATGTTTTCTACACACTAACATCACCAGCACTAACCAATCATTACTGGTTCCCCACCATCATGTGATATACGTGAGGCAAGGCCCACAAATGCAGCATTCAATGCGGCATCTATATCACTGCATCTATGCCGGTGGTCATGAAAAACCACCATCATCACTATCATAAATATCATGCTGACAACAGGAAATTATACCAGCAGCAGCCACAGTGATGCAACAAACACTTCTACAGGAGAAAACAACGGCAATTGCTATCCCCGTGGGCACTGCAATCAAACATAAATAACAGATGGTTTCATTCTCCATTCCAGACACACCCTGTGTACACCTCCCTGCATAAATATCATCAGACCAAACGATGCATATTGGCTTAATACCCAAAACAATACTGCTACACAAAGTTGTAAATGCTGCACACTGTCACAGCCGTTATCTTGCACCAGTCACTGCTGTGTCCTGGTGCATACTTATGCTATGCCCTCTACTCGGGACTATACTGCTACATATATTGCCCACTGCACTGGACTGGTCACAGCAATGAATCTTCAAAATTACACAGTGTTGTTGTCCTCGGTATCAATAACTCTTTGCACTTGTCAACAGATCCACGAATGTCACAATGGTGCGATTATATGCATAAACGCCTAGTTTATTCCACTGCAGACAAGTGTAGGTGCTAACCAATTGCTACACTAGATCACTACTTACCTCCTAACATTTAGATGGTGTCAACGCATTGCATGGTCTTCTAAGTTCAGCTAAAACACTCATCTCGGTCCTTTGTTTACATTTTCTTCCCACTGTGTGATATTGTCTGGCGGCAGCCAAAATGGCTCGGGGTCTATTAATAGAACATAACTGCGCGCGCACTTTGTGGGGTATCAGCCGGCTTGCACCTTTCCTGCGTAGGAGGCTTTCCAGCGTTCCTTTCTTGTATCGCTGAAATACCTCCCCTATATTGGCCACTGCCGGTCTCTCTGGCTGAGGGGTTACACCACTTTTTCCGTAATCTCGTTTATCCACGCAGGGTCTCGCAGCGAGGCGAGAACTGGAAGCGGTTCGACCCGCGCTCGTGACTTGCGGGATAATGAGCCGGCCGCTCCGAAAGCAATGGCAAACTACTGAGCGTAATCTTGCCAAGAAATCAACATACAGCTGAAAGATGCTGATGTTGACATCGATGTCCTGTAAAGGATATGCAAAAACATTTATATTGGTAACTGCCACAAATATCGAAAATTCCAGAACCCCAGTCAAAAACCAACACAGGCATCGTACGTTCATCCGACATCATCTAGAATTCTAGATATTATGTTCAAACCTCACCCAAACGCAGTTTTATGTTTGCTGATCAGTGATTTCTTAAGTTCAGCGTGCCTGTCTTCGGCATGTGTGCCTTTCTGACAGCATTCCTGTGTTACAGTAGCGGGTCTCGGCTTTTTCATGCTGTTAGTGTGGGGTTTATGGGGCCCCCTTGCTATGGTCTGGTGGTTGAGGCCGGCTGGTTTGGGCCACCTTTCATTGCTATGGACGTGGACGTCCCTTCAGCCGCGGTCTTGCGAGCTGAAGAGGGCTGGAATCCGACAGGCACCGCTACATATAGAGTTGTCTGTGGCAGCTTCCCGTTATCCATCAAGTTTGTACGTAGAATGATGTGTTAGTTGGCATCAGCCTACTGCTGAACCGCGTCGGGCTCCTTCATTCCTCCCACACCCCCCCCCCCTTCCCCGAAATGTTAGTTGGTCCCCAGCTGATGAAAAGGTTTGGACCTCTGGGTACATCCGTAAACCTGAGACCAAGAGGTAAAAATCTAGGAAATCAAGGGATATAACCATTCATGGAAATGTCACCCAAAAATGAAATACTGGTTATGTCCCCCACCAACTATGATCTCAGTATCTTAAAGCATCTTAAAGACATGAATACAACCTGCACCCCTCACTTAACTCAATAGCCACACACAGAAATTAGCATGGGAAACATTATCCAGTTGCTAAATAAATATGGTTAAGTTCCTGAACAATTCATCTATCTTCTGCAACAAATCACCACTAGTAACGAGAACAGGTAGCTTCAGTAGCAATGAGAAAAAAAAAAATCAGTTTCTATGAATGGTCATGGGGACTATGCAGTCAACATACAAAATCAATCAGCAATCCTGATTTCAATTATCACAACAACAAACAAAACAAAAACAAAAACAGTATGTAACCACATATCCCCTTTAAGTCCTTTGTTATGTTCAGGCCAATCCCTAGGGCCGGCCATGGAGGACACACACAAAAAAACCAACATTATGTGGTCCGCCTTTCCTTATGGCTCTCTATTATTTTGCCTTTCTATTCGTCTGAATGGTATTATCAACTACACCAGCACCACTTACACATTCGGGTGGCCTCCAGATCTCTTCCTGGACACCTATTTTTGTGAGTTTATGCACATCCCTGACAGTGTTTTTGCTGTTTACCTTCTAGTCCGCGATCTATTCAAACCGACAATCTACACACGCAGCCTCAAATCTCGCAGGCAAGAGAGCTCTGTTTACATATTTTATGCTACATATCCATTATGAAATACCCTTCCTAATTTATTTGACAAAGACCTGACATATGTGTGTGTATACGGTCTCTGTGGCTAAGGGCTTGCGAACGCGGTTTGTGAGCACGTATACCCGGGTTCGAAACACGGCGGTGCTGGTTTTTTTCGAAAAATGTATAGGGGCCGGTCGTTCAGAAAGCAATGGCAAACTACTGAACGTAACATTTGCCTAGTACATCAACAGCAGCTGAAAATGCTGGTGTTGACTGCAACGTCCCGTAAGGGATACGCAACAAAATTAATTATATATATATATATATATATATATATATATATATATATATATATATATATATATATATATATATATATATAAGAGAGGACGGGAGAGAAAGAGAGAGAGAGAGAGAGACAGAGAGAGAGAGAGAGAGAGAGAGAGAGAGAGAGAGAGAGAGAATAGACAGAGAGCTATTTAAATGTGTTCATCAATGATAGTTTATATGTTAGAGATACATACGCATTTATAATTCGCTTAGACAGTGATGCACACAGACCGCGACTCGAAGTTATATCTGTGTATGTATAATCTTATATCAATGTAATGTCAACAATGTAATATCAATGTAATATCAACAATGTAAATGTAATGTTGAAGGTTTTGCAGATGCAATTATATATTTACAAGCATACTGTGGCCTACAAAAGGCACCTGGTCTCGTTATGCTCAGTGGCATTATAACTACTGCTGTAATCCATGCTTCACTTATATTTCTTGTAGTTAGTTGCGTGTCCTCGACATACACCTTGGTCAACCCCAGCATGATCTGGCTGTCTGTGATTTACTAGGTATGTTTTGGTTCAATAATTTGCCATGATTTCTGAAAGGCCAACGTTCATACTAGTGTATGAAAACCAACGCAAGGCGCCTGCTTTCAAATCGCTTGCAGATGTATTTCTAACGTGGTATGCTGGATTGTTATGTTGTATTTGAATATAACAATCCTATCAATGACGCGCCATCAACAAAATTGATTATAATATATATGCAATCAAACACCTCCTTCTTTAGTATTTTAACGTAACACACAGGAAGTCTACATAAGGTTTACAATATACAATTTTAAAAAAAAACAACACCAGAGGGCATTACGTCCAAAAGCCTTCATCAGTAGGTAACAACTAGAAAACGCCCTGTAATACTATATTGTAAGGCTGTTCTACAATTTTGCTTTTCATTATTTACATTAGCACAGCTTTACCACAGTTTAATCCATTTCACTTGCATGTCTTTAGTATTAACGCCCTTATTGAAGAAGCGGAAGAAATAGTGATTTCCGACCATAAGTCTGTGAAGGAAATCGTCCCTAAGGGTACACTTCCTCTGGGATACAAACTGATCTGTGTTATGGCGTACGTGCATAGGAACAGGCGACTACGAGCTTCTACGTGCGTAAGTGAAATCATACATCGTCGGTGTCCTGGCACGACCTGAAGTCCTAATTGTATTGTAACTAAACATTACATTAAGTCCTGATTGTATTGTACTTTTCACCCATATCTCATTTGTGGAGATTGTGTCTTTAGAACATGAGGCAAACAAAGAAGGCGATAAAAGTTTATATATGGTGTGTTAGATAATTATATCCCACCCAATTGGTGTAGGTGGAGATAGTTACAAGTAAAGAGCAGAGGAGTCGAATTAAGAAGGTTCTTAGCCGCATAAGAGCATGAAGAGGATTGCTTAGCCGCATAAGCCAGCTGACTGGTACCACTTTTAAAACAGTTCGTCCAAAAGTGAGATCTAAATCTATGTCAAGTAGAGAGTCTATAAACTTCCATTATATCCTGTTCTTATAATTCTTGCCGTGTGATGTTGGTTACTATGTCAATCCACATCCTTTTCCCTCCAGTGCTGCCAATCATTTCTGATTTCCATGTTCCTCCATTTCATGCCTAACATCATCTCTTTCAGTCTCCTCCATATCATGACAGCAAGCTGCTTAACAACATCTCTTTCAGTCTCCTCTCTTCCCTTTCAAAGTTATCGCAACTTATTTCCCATTTCCCTTTCTCATGATGTGTCCAAAGATTGTGGAATCTCCTCTTCAGATGCAACTAACCAATACTTTTTGTCAGTTAACTTCATTCAACATATCTTCATTACACTTGTTTGTGTCCATGATATCCTCATCACTATGTTGCTCCGTATCTTTACAGCTTTCTGCTCCGTGATACACTTCCATACATAAGGATTCGTTCGATGTAGTTCTTTAGAACTCTTTTACTTGCGTCGATTGACATAAACATATTGCACATAATCTCTGTCGCTGATAGAATAGGTATTGGGATGATTTTATACTAGAGTTCTTATTAAAGAAATATTGTCGCCGTACACCAAATCAAAGTATATATTTCAATTCCAGTATGAGTTCCGTGCAAATTACATAGTTAGAGCGGTAAACAGTTTGCAAATCAAGTAACTGAGCGTATTTCAGTACAGGTGGAACCGATGCAGTCGACAAGTCATACAATTCCAACCTGGTTCACATCTCGAAAGGTGACAAAGTTAACAAAGCAAGGACGGTTTGTGATTTTGTGTTCAACGAAGAATAATAAACGATTACTCAAATATTCCACGGCTTCAACTGTTGACTGTTTAAAACCAGTGTTGCAAAATATGTCAAGGCTTCAACTGTTGGGTGTTTAAAATCAGTGTTACGAAATATTTCAGAAAAAACACTATGCAACCTATTTTGTTTAAATTATCTAAAATTCCCAGCCTCCATGTTGATACAAGCACATAACAACAGGGCTGACAGGCAAGCGTGCCATCTACTGCGCTATTGGGGCACCCATACATTGTTTTATATATATAAATATCTTTTCATTAGTTGTATATTAGAATACTGTATATCTTTTCTATTGTAACTGAAAATAATTGTAAATATAATTTATAACCGAGTTATTAATGAGGCAGGAAGCTTCTTGACATATTTTAAATAATTAGAACAGAAATGCAGATAACAAACATTTATGTTTCAATTGCCAGCCGCTGTGGTGTGTGATAAACATGCATATTTGTGTTTTGTGCCTCTGTTAGGGCTATATCGAGATAAAATCCTCCAATATCATTGTTGGCAAAATTTATCCAAACAACAAAGAAATAACCTGGAAAACAGAGTTTGCTTTGAATCTAACTGCTGATTATGTAGAGCCTGACGCCAAAACACCATTAATGTAAGTGTAAATGTTATTATCGGTCATTGAAGAGTGTGTGTATCGCTTATTATTGAAATATAATTGATATTCTGCTAATGTGTGTGTTTAATTTCTCGTTTAGACAGACAGACAGACAGACAGACAGACAGACAGACAGACAGACAGACAGACGGACGGACGGACGGACGGACGGACGGACGGACGGACGGACGGACGGACGGACGGACGGACGGACGGACAAAAATAACAAACGAATGAAATAAAGAACGAACTTTACTTTCAAAGGCTTAATAATTGGGCATGCAGACCCGCCTAACATTCTTTCTGATGAAACATTATTTCACTCTTACATCTGAGCCGACATCAATAGAAATATACGCATTATAAACGCATGTGGAATGTGCAAATCATTCAACAAAAGCGTTTAAGAGGCAAGAGGATAATTTTCATTGCACCGGGACGTTTTTTTCTTCCATTTAGCTCTGTCTCTTTCCTTAGGGCGACCTCTTGACTGCTTTGACAAGCACGGACTCCGTAGCCACAGTGACTTCTCCCAGTAGTCTCCGAGACTCATTCGATCACCAGAGTCGTGGATCAGTTCAATGTTCTTGTCTTAACCATGCCACGTGGTCAGGCCATCCAGGTATTTAATTCTCTGTTTTCCACTTGTTCTCTTCCACTCGATATTGCCGGTTGTCACAAATTTCTTCAATGTATTTCTTCTCTTAAAGTGACCAACAAAAAAAAAACAAAAAAACTGTGACTGTCTACGTCTAATTTCTCAAATCAGTTTACACCATACAGTTGTTGTAGAGTTAATACTCCCTTGGATCACTGTTACATTCTTAGCTTAGCAGGGCAGATGCGAACAGCGGTTCCATATATTTGTATCTTTCTTAAATCATCTTCAGACTTGCAGTCTGCTTTTAACTGTCCTGGCAAGACAAAACATTGACTTGTGTCAGTGTTTTCCCATTCACTGTAATTGACAAAATCGATTGATACCATATTTGTTGATAACTATAGTTTATTGCCTTTACAATTTGGTTTAAGATATTTTCATTAGAAGAGAACATAAACATTGTTCATGATGGCTGTAGAAAAAGTAGTGGCATGCGTGACAACATATTTAACTTGCCGATAATTACTGTTCACGATATGGACACTCGTCAGTTACTGTACTTTTATATACATGGAAATAACAAAACAATCCATCCATCATGTGTCATGTTTCGCCGTCTCACTCGATCACTAGAGTCATGGATCAGCTCCGTGTTCCTGTCTCGACCATGCCACGTGGCCAAGCCATCCAGGTATTTACTTCTCGGTCTTCCCCTCGGTCTCTTCTCTTCGATCTTGCCAGTTGTCACCAAGTTCTCCACTTCATTTCTTCTCATGACATGCCCAAAAAATGTTTACTGCCTACGTGTAATGCCTCTAATCAGTTTACGATCTTCATTTGACTTTTGAAGGACGTTTTCATTGGTTTTTTCTATCTGTCCATGGTATTCTTTGCATTTTCCTCAGAAATCACATTTCCATAGGCATCATATGTTTTTCAGCTTGTCTGCTCATTGTCCACGCTTTACATCCACATGAAAGTACAGGTTCTATGTAGCACCTCAACACTCTTTTTCTCGTTTCAATTGACATCTTTTTATTAGTCAGTATATTTTCATCTTGTAAAAAACTACCTTCGCTATGGCAATTCTTGTACTAATCTCTTCAATACATCTCTATTCTGATGTTATGACTGTTCCTAGATAACTGTACCAATTCACTTGTTTAAGAATATGCCCATTTACCTGTATATTACATTGTGGTATTTCCTTCTTCCCAGTGACTACCATAATCTGTGCCTTCTTACAATTCAGTTCTAACCCTAGTTGTTCACTGTGTGCAACTCTACATCTACTAAATTGTGCAGGTCATATTCATTGTCTGTAATCAAGACTGTATCATCTGCATATCTAATGTTATTGATGTATCGTCCCCCCATGATGGTTCCTTCCATATCTTCTGTATTTCTGAAAATAGTTTCACTGTACACGGAAAAAAATACCCATAGACATTACACATCCCTGTCTCACACCTTTCTTAAAGGCTTTTTATTTTGCTCTCGCTCTCTTTGAGCTCATGCCTAGTCCATACATACTATTTATAGTAGTGATCGACTTAATTTTGCATGTGGGTTAGTTTTCCCTATTAACAGTGTCCCTCGCCATCAGGCGTACCCACGCCGACTTTAGAGGTATTTGTAATTTACGCCCCCAAGTAAAGGACGACAGGTCAACGTCTCAATAGGCTGATATTGACCTACTTCATTATCAATTCTGATGGCAGCTTGTTGTTTCCAATACATGTTTTAACAAGTCTAAGGTCTTTCCCATCAATGTGTAGAACCTCAAGCATCATTATCATGTCGACATGTCTCACTTTATCGAAAGCCTTTCTGTAAAAATAATGTAAAAAAAAAAAAATCACGTTAAATGAAAATTGCAATCAACAATGAAGAAATAAAACATATCTCAGGCAATTTGTACACTTTCGCCTAAAAATTAGCCACATTAATGACTGTTCAAAAGGCGTCAGTGGGAGGCTGGTAGAAGAAATACAGAGGTTAAACCAGTGCAGGGTGAGGCATCAACATATGACTTAACGCAAGCACTTTGAAAACACGTGTCTTCCCTATGGTAACAGAAGGATGGGTAACATGGGCTAATTTGAACTCGTTGGAATTTTGAACTTAAATGTTACAGAACCCCGTTGAACAAGCAGAGTAAAGTGCAGCACATTACATGATATGAACATTAAGGAAGACAGATCGAACTGACAGACAGACAGACAAACACACATATATGCATACAAACATGGACACACACACACACACACTCTCTCACACACACACACACACACGTCATTATATTAGCTTATATTAACAACTGGAACCCTAACAAATGAATGGGTGGCTCAGGGGCAACACTGATTAGACCTGAGGCCCAAGTAAGACTCACAGAAGTGAGATACCCCAATAGTTGTTGCAGTCGCTCCGATCGCCCTTGTTCCTGAACAGTGTTATGATGCTTGAATCTTTGAAATCCTGTGGGACTTGTCCTTCTCGCCAGCATAGCCTATTAGCTTGTTGATCTGTAGAGTGCGTGTGTCTTGCCCACTCCTGATAACCTCTATTGGAATCCCATCCTTACCTGGAGCCTTGACAGATGTAAGTTCATTTATAGCACACTTAACTTCTGTTATCGTGGGAAGTGTGTCCAGGTGGTCTAGAGTTGGTAGAGCCTCTATGGCGTTGAGGGCATCATCCGCTAGTTTGGTCTCACTTGAGTAAAGCTCCAAATAGTGCTCTACCCATCTGTCCATCTGCTGTTTCTTATCAGTGATGATTTTTCCAGTCAAGGTTTTCAATGGTGCACTTCTTTTGATCATTGGACCACAGGCTTTCTTTATTCCTTCATACATGCTTCTTATGTTTCCCTTATCACTTGCGATTTGAATGGACTCACATAACTTAATTCAATAATCATTTGCACACTGCCTGGCAGCCTTTTGCACATCCTTCCTAGCTTGCCTTAGCTCACTCAGAGTGTTACGCGTTGGTCTTTCCTTGTTTCTTAAGAGAGCTATCTTCTTCTTATAAATCAAGGGCTGCAGAGTCTCGCTTTTTGCCGCAAACCAGTCCTGCCTCTTATGATCCACAGTGCCGTAAACCCCATACGGCAGTTTTATGACGAGTTTCCTTAAGTTGACCCCACTTTTCATTTACTGTACAATTTTCTGGTGTATCAGTGAAAGCGTCTTCAAGTTGCTGTTGAATCTGAAAGCACTTTTCAGGATCGTGAGTGTTAATAATATTAATCCTGGGGCTAGATTTGTGTTTAGCTGTGTAGATTCTCTTTGGTCTCATTCTTACCTTTGCAACAACCAAAGAATGATCCGTATCACAGTCAGCACTGTGGTAACTTCGAGTCAATGATATATGGTTCAGATGTTGTCTCCGTGTGATGATGAAGTCCAACTAGTGCCAATGGCCGGATCTTGGATGTTTCCATGTGACCTTATGCATCTCTTTTGTTTTAAAAAAGGAGTTTGTAATACATAGGTCATTACTGGTGCAATGCTCCGGCAGCCCTTGCGCATTTTCATTCATGCGACTGATGTTGTATTTTCCAAGACACACTGGCCATGAACTCGTGTCCTTGCCCACACCAGCATTGAAATCACCGAGCATATAAATGTAGTCAGATTTTGGAACTACCTTGATCACGGAGTCTAACTTCTCATAGAACGAATCCTTCACACCATCAGAGGAATCGAGTGTCGGTGCATATGCAGTAATAATGGTGGCAAAACCACAAGAGGTTGCAAGCGCAGGGATAATAGTCTTTCATTTCCTCTTGTTGGTATTTCAATCATTCCTAGTAGCGAATTCTTCACTGCAAAGCCCACACCGTGTTCCTTCTTTCTGCCTGCCCACTACCCTTCCAAAAAAAGGTGCAATTGTTTTCCCTGAGTGACCCTTCCTCAGCGAGGCGAGTCTCCTGCAGGCCAGCAATATCAATGTTAAGACGATTGAGTTCGGCATCAATCACAGCCATTGTTTTCACATAGTCATTATTGGTCAAGTCAGTGGAAAATCATGGATACATGGTTCTCTCATTCCAGGTTGCAAGCCGTAGCTTGAGGTTTCTATTTTCTTTTTATTTGAACCTGGTGCATTGGTTTTACAGCCTGCGATTCAGATTTTGTCCTAGCCCCAAGCATCCATTGAAGCAGGCAGGCTGAAGCGGATCAGCACCCAATTGGCCGGGGGCTGCCCAGCTTCAGGCGGGCGGTAGCTGATCAGTGACACCTGTAGGTGTCTCCCACCGTCAGAGGCAACGCGTGGCGCCCATTTCTATGCCAATTGACAGGGACTTATAACCTGTATCAGTTGCCTCTCGCTTTGATTCAGATACCAGTTAAGACTAGGGATGGAGTTATTGTCTCTCCATAGCACAAAGCCTGGGCTAAATTATAGAGATCATGTGTTGCCCATGCAGTATGATCCCTCTCTCGGCCTGCCTAGTTCACTCCAGAGGAAAGGTAACACCCCTACATCTGGAACAAGACAAGCTGTAGAAGCTGCTTGATCAGCAAAGCAATGCTCTAACTGTCCGCCTGTCGGAGCATCGATCCTAGACCAGCCGCCAACCAAGGCTTAGGGCCTGGTCTGCCCTGCCATGAACTTTTATTTTAAGCTTGCATTTCCTCGCACCAGGGAAAGGCTTGTACCCTCCCAATTGCGCTCTTCCGCCCGAAGCCGTTGGCACAATATGGGGTGTCGGGTTTGGTAAGCGCCGCCCAACGTTCGGCGCTAACAGAAAGCAGGTCGTCTACTGTTATACGGTAGCTCAGTCATATCTGACTAAGACCTGACACAAGATATATATATATATATATATATATATATATATATATATATATATATATATATATATATATATATATATATATATTTAAAACAAACACTAATAAAACGGTAAATAGAGACACAGAGAGACATATATGTGTGCTTCACAGATTACACTAAGGAAGTTGATAAAGTAACCAATGATGAACTGATTAAAATGTTGGAAGATATCAACATTGATGGGAAAGATTTAAGAATAATAAAGAATATTTACTGGAACCAAGTAGCAGCGATTAAAATGGTTTCGAGCGCCGGTGAAAGCCATGACTTTTTCACGTGGATTTCTAGTAATAAAATTCCCCTGGTCGCTGGGTAGTGATATCGGACGCTCGTGTGTATTGTTGCGCACGTAAAATAATCCCTTGGCAGTTGGAAATCGAAAAAGAGTAGCCTAACGGCACTGCCCAGGCAAAATTTCGAGTTAAAAATCTACCCAAAGTATTTCAGGATCCTCGCAGGTGCTACGGTGTTCGTGCACTTAGCTGATATTCTTCGGACCCAGGCTTGAGTTAGAAGTAGAACGGAGCACTTATGGGTTACACCCGTGTGCCGTGATGTTGATCCGTCGACTAAACTAAACTAAACCTAAAATAGGAAATAAAGAGGGTAGTTACGAACAGATAAAGCTAGGAGTATGACAGGGATGTGCTTGTCACCCTGATCGCTTCTCTATCTATAGTGATGTAATAATGAGAGATATCAAAGAGAAGCCAGGAATACTAATCGGAGGTTATAATATACACGATACACGCTACGAAGATGACACAGTATTGGTGACGGAAAATGCAACAGACCTACAACAATTGGACATTGTAGTAACAGGACTCTCCTTGAATATCAAGAAAACAGTAACAATGGTGCTATCAAAGAAAATGGTGACACCAAATGTGACATAGAAATAGAAGGGGCAATTCTTAACCAAGTGAATAATTTTAAATACCTAGGGGCACTTATAACATCAGATGGAAGATGTATAACAGAGATTAAGAGCAGAATATGGCAGGCAAAAGTCGCATTTAATAAAATGAAGAGTATCTTATGCAATAAGTCACTATCAGTGAATGTAAGCAAGAGAGTGCTGAAATACTTTATAGAACCAGTTTTGCTGTATGGCAGCGAATCTTGGAATGCAAATGAACAAAATAGGAGGAACTTAGAAGCAACATAGATGTGGTTTTTGAGACGAATGTTGCGAATTCCTTGGACTGCCAGAGTAACTAAGAACGATTGCCTGAAAGAGGCTAATGAAACTAGAACACTATATAAACAATAAGAAAGAAACAAACAACTTTCTTTGGTCATGTGATGAGAAGAGAGGCATTGGAGAACATCGTGACAACTGGAAAGATCGAGGGGAAGAGAGGCAGAGGCAGACCAAGAGAAATGATGCTGGCCGGATTGAGACGGTGGCATAGAGGAATATCATCAGCAGAGTTGATCCAGAACACCAAAGACCGAGATCTGTGGAGAACCATGATTGCCTAGGCCGGTTGGCAGGGCACTTGATATAATTTAAAGTTGCATATCCTTTACAGGACGTTGCAGTCAACACCAGCATATTACTGCCGTTGTTGATGTCTTGGCATGTTTTAAGTTCAGTAGTTTGCCATTGCTTTCTGAACTACCGGCTTCCAAACCAAAACGTTAAACCCAGCGCGACACTGTCTTCTGCCAAATTGGTCACCACTGTGTTTCGAACACAGGTAAGCGGCATTACGAATCGAGTCCGCAACGCACTCGCCACGGAGACTGGCACATATATGTATATATTATGTCCATTTTGTTTACAGCAACCTATCACAATAAGTAATTATTAATTATTTATGGGTTATTAGGCAGTATAAATAACTAATTATTACAATTTTATTTTACTTATACACTTATACATTATATTTGACAATATGGACAAAAACTTTTACTAATTTGTTAACAAGATTTTACAAATTGTTATTATAACAAATATTCTTTATTATCTATTATATATATATATATATATATATATATATATATATATATATATATATATATATATATATATATATATATATATATATATATATATATATATATATTCGTTTTCATGAAACTTTCTCTTATCCTGTATGATTATACTTCTCTCTCAGATATAAATGGACTTGCTCAGCTCATTCAAAACAAAATAAGTATGTAGACTGCAGGCAGCACCATTATATGTTTGAACAATGTAAGTATTCATACATTGGAACAATATACTGTTATTATTATTACTAATATTATTATTATTAGAAGATTCTTGCTTATATTAATCCCGGTGTACATACATATCATGCTTTACATCATAATATTCAGAATTTACACTAGACTTTAATCGGCGATAGCAACTACAAATAATAAATGCGATGCAGTTTGCGTAAGGATGTATGGGAATACACAAATTACTGGCACCTTGCCGTCTTGACAGACGATAGTTTGTTACACTCTCCTATAAAACAGGCATGCCATCTACAACACATTGCGGGGACTAGGGGCGGAGTAATACATCCACATAGCACACAGCCAGGGGTGAATTATAGAGACAATGTGTTGCCCACGCAGCATGATCCCTTCCTGGGCGAGCCTAGTTTACTCTAGAAAAAATGTAACACGAATAAATCTGGAACAAGACAAGCTGGCGGATCAGCAAACCAGTGCTCGAACAGTCCATATATCGAAGCTTCATTCCTAGACCAGTTGCCGACCAAGGCTCAGCCTGACATGAGTAACAGGAACTGTCTTGGAAAGTAAAGTCGGCCGGCATGATACCGACCACATCAGCCACTGAGTGCCGTTTGGTCTATAAAGTTATCGGTCTAGATCTCTATGAAGAATAGACCTTAGGCATGTAGAAAGGACCTTTCCTTGTACACTTGTACACAGCGGTTTTCCAGGTGTAATCTTCAACAGTACATTTTAATCAATAAAAACGATTGTGCATATGTATTTGTTTACAATAAATAGATTTCAAGAAATATTTCAAAGCTAAATATAGTACCTCAGAGGTAGCGAATCTTATTTCGGGGGTATTTCTAGCTCTATATCGTTGGTGGTTTACGGGTATGAAACATGTTTAAAGAGTTGCAACATACACAATATCTGTAAGTGGATATCATGGTAACAAATTTGTAGTCATTTTGTTTAATTCTCTGGGTTTATAAACTGTACAGTTGATTCTTGGCGCCGAGCTAGCACATTGGTCATTTTTTTTTTATTCCCTGGGTTTATAAACTGTACAGTTGATTCTTGGCGTCTAGCTAGCACATTGGTTAGCTTGCTGTCCCATCCGCGGGCCCTGTTGTAATGTGTTAGAACAGTGGTTCTCAACCTTGTTTGGCCCGCGCCCCCCTTCACCATATTTTTAGGATGTCATCCCCCCCCTCATCATATTTTTAGAACGTCATTCCTCCCCCCCCCCCTTCGTATTTCCTCCCTAAAAATTTCCCCCTGCCCCTACACAGTATATGTAATAATTGAAGCTAAATTTAATAGCACATACTAAAACAAGTCTAGACATCTATATAAAACGTGATTTGCGGATCTACTTACGTTATAAAATGAATTTCAGAAGGGTGATACGTACAGAACCGTAACGTATAAAGGGAAAAACAATGTCAAGTAATCGGTTCTTGTATTAACGCAGTCTAGAAATAATCTTAATTCCCCCCTGGAAACCCTAAAATTCCCCCCTGGGGGGGGGGGGGGGGGGGAGAGATTCCCCACCGGTTGAAAACCACTGTGTTAGAACCTAATCGAAATAAAGATTGTTTAAAAATTTGACTTGACTTCAGGTCCTAGTTTGACCAAGTCGAATGTGATAACAGGAAATATTCTGCGAAGCAACGGCGACTGGAATGTTATTATACACACTACTCGTCAACTGAAACTTGCTCTCTATAAAAATTATGTTTCTAATATTTTAACCTTGTATATGTTTAAATTGTACAGGCATGTGTTAATGTTCTCGTTTTTATCTTTACGACTAGTAGTTTCGTTATCTGAATTTTGGTTGTCTATGCTGAAAATATGTCTCCATAATGACTTCAACTATTATGTGTGATTGTTTTCGTGGAAAACGTATCTTTTATGCTTCATTGTTTCCCAATATGTCTTCTATAAATTGTTTCATAGTATTATAAAGTGGTATAATTAACTTTCCTTATCCTAAATTCTTCTCTTGAAATTTCCATGAAAATGCTTTATACTCGTTGTGTGCATTTAATTAACAGATGAAGTTCTAGAATGGAGTGTTATCAACACTGACCGGTAGGCCTTATTAAATATATAAAGTGCTTAATCTGGTGGGTTCGAGTTTTTAAAACTGATCTGGCTTCCCAGGTTGACTGAGCCTAAAATTGGTATCAGGAAGTAAAGGCAGCCGTGTTGATATTGACCACACCACCTACAATTGCCGATTGGTATATACAATTATGGGTGTAGGAACATATGCCCACAGCGCCCTATGTCGCGTGAAAGGGACCTTCAATTACTACTTATAAAAACTGAAAAAGAAGTCTGTGTTGTGTAACTTGTATAATTGCGGAAGAGGAGAAACGTGAACTCGTGCATCGGCATTGTTGGCTGGCCATTGATTGGTTCTGTAGAATAGGAGCAGGAATAATAAGAAAGTCATACAGTAATATGTTGGGAAAACAATTATAAAATGCATCCAATGACATCAGTCAATGTAGTTCAAAGGATCTCATCTGTGTTGTCACTTTGTGTTTCCAGACGACTACAGCAGTCGCGTTCTTCTGTTGGAGCCAGGAACTATTCAAGAACAGGATCACATTATCATAAATGTAACTGTCTGTCTAGACACAAGTTGTGCCGTATCGGAAAGAGATACGGTGGTTATCTGGGGTCCTCACTCCGATTATTATGAAATCCCCACAATTCTTGAGTAAGTAAGGTTGTGTGTAATCGATCCGATAGGAGAATGAGAATGCAGCTTCAGTGTTTGCTTTTACTCTGTGCACGTTTCTAGTTTACCATTGTAATCTGTCCAAGTAGTTTGTTTCGATCGAGTCTTTTTATCGAGGCAAAAATGAGGAAATGTTTGTTATGGCCTGGAACAATGTTGCTTGTAGCTCGTTGTGGGGTGGTAAATATAATAAATTAGAATAAGGACAAGATTCGCTACGGGTATTCAGTATGAATGGGGTCTAAATCCCAAACACGCCCTCTATAGGAAATAATATACTGGCTCGTGAAACCCCCAAGCATTGAACAAGGCAGAAAAGGGTGCAAGTTCAACACTAAGATAGAAGAAATGTTTCCCACAGAAGGCTGGGAGATCCGGGAAGTTATACCACAGACACCCGAGTAACTAATCACTCTACCCATAAGGTGTGTCTATGTGTAAGTGCCCCGCCCCACATTTAATCTCCCACATATATATAAACAATGACAAGTATCCACTGTCATGCACATCCACAGTATTACATAACAGAGGGACAACAGCCAAAGTTAGACACCACAAATGGATTACATGACAGAGGAAAACAGCCACTGTTAGACAAAAACAGTACAATGACTCACTGTATCACATAACAGTAACCATAACTGGACTATAACCATCAATTTTGGAACACCAGGTTTACAATGAAGTAACTTCAAGGCTAGGGTAAACCAAAACAACAACAACTGTATTGTGAAAACATTTGGTTCCTGGGAATACCCTGTTGGCTACATTATGGTGACATATACATGAACAAATTATCATATTTCTGGCAATGCACACAAAGTATACAACCATAACAGAAGTCCCCAAAAATTCCCCAAAAAGGTTCACAACAAATACATGTGTTACACACAAACAAAGTAAATAATCCATACAAAGAAATAGATAAAGAAAATCTATCTACTCTGTCTCTAGAAATATCCTATGGGTCTGTTGATGACTCCTCCATTATCCACTAGAAAAAAAGTCTGGCCATAGTCACACTCTCTATAATCCGGGAAACAGCTGCTTTGCATATATCCACCTATTCAGAAAATTGGGGATTGCACACACACACACACACACACACACACACACACACACACACACACACACACACACACACACACACACACACACACACACACGGAGCTTCCAATTCCGGATCATATATCCAAAGCGAAAAACATGTAGGAGTAATCCATATGAAACCAAAGTGAATATACTGTAATCCACCAAGTCACAGCTGCTAAGCAACTGGGCTAGGGGCATTCCGGATTGGTATATCAGACAGTTATAAGTCTGAAGCTTTCTGGCATGGTGTAACAAACAGGTGTCCAGGTGATTGATTCGATTAGGATCAGGCACAGCAACTTTCAGCATCTTCGGATGAGGAAGGACATCACATAATCCATAGTATTTCCTGACAGAACTAACTTGAATTGGGCATGAATATTCCAGCCCTTTTCTGGGTTAAGATGTAGGCTCTATCTTTCTTCAGCTTAATACACGACTTGATTGACCGGGAGTTGGTATAATGCTTGAATGTCCATGTCTTGGATACGATGGATGAGAAGATTCAAAGGAAGCTGGGAGTCCAAAAAAGCAGTTGGTAAATCCATACTGTTCAATGATGGTGAACCCCAGACTATCCATGACTCTGGTATATGACAGTTGAATGTGGAATCAGGCGGTGACTTTTAGAAGAGGGTATACACTGAAAACCATCTAGGCCAGGCATGCCTCATGTTTTTGCAGACATTGAAGAGATTAAGACCATCTGTAAGTTCCCAGAGGTTGGGAATCCACTTCAGCATAGTCACAGTCCATTAATTATTCAGGCATTGACATTCAGGTTCAGGGTGTGTGGCAGTAACCAGCACTCTCTGTAGAATATTAGGGGTAGGCTGATATCCCAGTTTCCTGCCTCTAAATCCAAATAAGTTGACCATAACTTCAGTTCTAATACTCCAGCCGGCATCTCTAGCGCCTATGTAGAGTGAAGAAAAAACAGGGTCGATATACATTAGTAATACAACCCAAACTTCTGATAACAATGTATCATAATAAAACATACATTCTGATAGCAGTGTATCATAACCTAATATATATTCTGAAATCAGTGTATCATAACAAAATATACATTCTGATAACAGTGTATCATAATAAAATAAACATTCTGATAACAGTGTATCATAATAGAATATATATATATATATATATATGTATATATATATTCCGATATCAGTATATCATAATAAAGTATACATTCTGATAACAGTGTATCATAATAAAAATTAAAGGAAACAAAAAGGGGAGAAGAAAGAAAGGTGTAGCTAGTTCTCTAACACTTGTCGCCGACTGTAGAGTTCTGCCTCACTCCAAAAGTGAGTAAGGTATCTACTCAATAGGTACATCTCTTCTGGACTGATACTGGAGCTTCCTGGGGGGGGGGGGATTATTCACATCCTAACCGCCCAACCGTCCTGATAGTACCGCCGTCACAACATGGACGAAATCCCCGAGACAATGGCCTCATGTAAACAATTTATAAATCTCCTTTTTATAGTTACAAACAGCATTCGGTAAGTACCACTGACAAACGGCAGAAGGTTAGCTACCAGATCAGTCATCTCCTCTTGCATCATCCTCACCATCATGTGTTTGTCCCCACTGGGGGTGAAGTTAAAAAGATCTACTCCAGCAGTAACATCATGAATAGAATATCCATATATATGATGAATAACAGAAAAACTTGTTAGTCTTTTACTAAACATGGTATGCACTCTCTAGTGGGTATTACCCAACATCTCAACCAAAACACAAGAGCATGGTGTCATTTCCCACTCACTTGAGATTATATACATATCATACCAAATGACAATCTTATAGCATCATTTATGAAAAAGACTACAAGACAATCACACCTCTGTGTATTTACAACAATGTAAACAAAAGATTAACTGCTAAGTGTATGAAAAAGTCAAGCGAGAATATCTCTCTCTCTCTAACATACTATTCATGTTGTACACAGATAGGAATATTTCTCCCTCATAAGGGCAGAAATACAAAATATGCACTCAGAAAAAAAAAACACTTTATAACACAGAGACATGTTGTGAAAAATAAGCATTTAGGAATAAAATAAGTTTCCAAAAGCGTATCAGAAAGGTGACCCATAGCAAGATTATATTGTAAGCTTATGAAAGCTGACTGGACAAAATGGCGATGTCCAGACTGTGTGACACAAACCAACTTTTCAATGAAAGCGATTCTCATAATTTTCACACACACAACTTCAATCATGATATTAGTTGCATCAAAGCATTTATCCTAATACAAAACATGATATTCTTATATATAAATTAGGATGTGCGTATCTCTGTATGTATGTCTGTCTGTATGTATGTCCTTTATACGCTCGCGAACGGCCCATCCGATTGAGATGAAATTTTCTACACGCCTTCCTTTCATTCCAGAGATGCCAACTGTCGTAGTTTTTTTTTTCTTCTTCCTCCTCCTCCCTCCTCCCTCCTCCCCCTCCCAAAATACGTACGTCCAGGAAATGGTCTTCTACATAGACACTTCTCTCTGAGGTCCGCGATAACATATTAACCTGTTGGGATGGCAATCAATCATCCTACTACCTCATCCCTCCTCCTCCCTTCTCCCTCTTCCTCCTCCCTCTTCCTCCCTCCGCCTCCTCCCTCCTCCCACTCTCTACTCCTCCTTCCTCCTCCCTCCTCCTTCTCCTCCCTCCTTCTCCCTCTTCCTCCTCCCTCTTCCTCCCTCTTCCTGCTCCCTCCGCCTCCTCTCTCCGCCTACTCTCTCCTCCTCCTCCCTCCTCCTCCCTCTCCCTCCTCCTACTCCCTTCTCCTCCTCCTCCTCCTCCTCTCTCCTCCTCCCTCCTTCTCCCTCTTCCTCCTCCCTCCTCCTCCCCCTCCTCCTCCACCCTACTCCTCCCTCATCTTCCTAATCCCTCCTCCTCCCTCCTATTCCTCCTGTCTCCTCCTCCCTCCTTCTCCCTCCTCCTTCTACCTCTTCCTCCCTCCTCCTTCTCCCTCCACCTCCTCCCTCCTCCTCTCTCCTCCTCCTCCCTCCTCCTCCCTCTCCCTCCTCCCTTTTTATCCCCCCCCACCTACGTTCTCCTCCTCCCTCCTCCCTCCTCCTCCTTCTCCCTCCTCCTCCCCCTCCCTCCTCCCCCTCCTCCTTCACCCTCCTCCCTCCTCCTCCTCCTCCTTCACCATCCTCCCTCCTCCTCCTCATCCTCCCTCCTCCCTCCTCCTCCCTCCTCATCCCTCTTCCTCCTCCTCCTCCCTCCTCCTTCTCCCCTTTCCCCCCTCTTTCTCTTAATCCCTCCTCCTCCCTTCTCCTCCCTCCTATTCATCCCTACTCCTCCTCCTCCCTCCTCCTCCTCTCTCCGCCTATCTCTTCCTCCCTCCTCCTCCCTCCTCTCTCTTCCTCCTCCCTCCTCTCTCTTCCTCCTCCCTCCTCCTCCCTCTTCCTCCTCCTCCTCCCTCCTCCTTCCTCCTGCTTCCTCCTCCTCCCTTCTCCTCCCTTCTCCTCCTCCCCCTCCTACCCTCCCTCCTCCCCCTCATCCGTTTTCCTCCCTCCTCCTTCTTCCTCCCTCCTCCTCCCCCTCCTCCCCCTCCTCCTCCCTCTCTTCCTCATCCCTCCTCCTCCATTCTCCTCCTCCCTCCTCCTCCTCTCTCTACCTCCTCCCTCCTCCTCCCTTCACATTCCTCCTCCTCCCTCTTCCTCCTCATCCCTCCTCCTCTATCCTCCTCCCTCCTCCTCCTCCTCCCTCTACCTCCTCCCTCCTCCTCCCTTCACATTCCTCCTCCTCCCTCTTCCTCCTCCTCCCTCTCACCCTCTTCCCTCCTTCTCCTCCCTCCTCCTTCTCCCTCTTCCTCCTCCCTCTTTCTCCCTCCGCCTCCTCCCTCCTCCCACTCTCTACTCCTCCCTCCTCCTTCTCCTCCCTCCTCCTCCTCCCTCTTCCTCCCTCTTCCTGCTCCCTCCGCCTCCTCCCTCCGCCTACTCTCTCCTCCTCCTCCCTCCTCCTCCCTCTCCCTCCTCCTCCTCCCTCTCCTCCTCCTCCTCCTCCTCCGATCTCCTCCTCCCTCCTTCTCCCTCTTCCTCCTCCCTCCTCCTCCCCCTCCTCCTCCACCCTACTCCTCCCTCCTCTTCCTAATCCCTCCTCCTCCCTCCTATTCCTCCTGTCTCCTCCTCCCTCCTCCTCCCTCCTCTTCCCTCCTCCACCTCCCTCTTCCTCCTCCCTCCTCCATTTACCCAAGACAGACAGACATACAGATAGTCGGGAACGGGATCTTATATGACTACTTATATGATTTAAATGAGATGCTCTCCACCATGGGCTGGGCCGGGTCAGACAGACAGACAGACAGACAGACAGATAGATAGACAGACAGACAGACAGACAGTCGGGAACGGGAGCTTATATGACTACTTATATGAATTAAATGAGATGCTCCCCACCAGAGTCTGGGCGAAGCCGGGCCGTGTCAGCTAGTGTTTTATATAATATAATGCTCACCTAAAACGCAGAGAATAAGTAGGCTATTAATTAACCCATTAACAATGGGTCACCCACTATCTTGAAGAAAACATGGCGATTGACGAGACCGGCTTTGTCTCGCCTTTGTCCCGCTTAAGCCTTTGTTTCCGGGGCCCGGCCAATCACTGGCCTTAATTCAAACCACAGTTAGTTTTGTTAATTCTCCCGTCTTAACTTTTAATAGCGCGTATAGCCATCTGCTGGAAAAGAATGCGGGATGATACATACATGTCACAAGTCTCCCATCTAGACAGGTCTATCCACATAGGAAGAACTGATACAGTCATCCACAGTCTTCGACCTTCTTAATCTGTTGCATTTGGTCGTCCATGTCCTCCAATTATGCTTTACATTTAATCACTATTGTAGAATAATCTCTCAGTGCCACATTCATGTTTCTACTTGCCAAGACAACCGGACATAACATTGAAGGTTCATCTTGCTTCGCTTGAAGAAGTGTAACTCTCTCTCCACTGTTGTCAGCATTCCGTTGAAATATGAGTGGACGTATGAGATTTCCATATGAGGTATTGGTTCTACTGCAATCGAACCAATTTCTCCATGACGTTTGAATGAAGATATAAAACTTCGACAACCGTTTCATTAGCAATAAGAATATCATCCTTAAAATATGCTAATAGCAGGATCTCCTCTTTCAAATCAGTCATATTGGCATATTGAAATGGGTAAGTATAACTAGCACAAGTGTAGGTTCATTTGCTTTGATGCCAAATCTACGAAAAGTCCTGGCTAGTTTATAAGTCCATCCGCACTTTACACTGACTATAATGAGTTACCGGCATTTTCTCTCTTCCCTCCAACACGTATACGTTGCTTTCCTGGTGAAAATAGCGAGCAATTCTGCGTCGATTGTCGTAGATTGATCGTCATCTGCCTCCAATTATGTTGTAGACAATTTCCACCTAAGCACCGTTCAGTAGATGTAATACCATTGCACATAGCTGTATCACCATCCACATTATACTCAGTTCATATATGAATTTAAAGCCTAGGTGGTCCCTGTAAGAGTCATCCAAACAACCAAGTTGTCGGTACACTCCCAGTTTACTGATGGGTTACCTTACTTGGAAGCAATGACATCCATCCATCATGTGCCATGCCGGTAAGCGTGGGCGGTCATGTTCTGCCATCTCACTCGATCACCAGAGTCGTGGATCAGCTCCGTGTTTCTGTCTCGACAATGCCACAAGGCCAAGACATCCAGGTACTTGCTTCTAGGTCTTCCCCTTGGTCTGTTCCCCTCGATCTTACCAGCTGTCACCAAATTCTCCAATCCATTTCTTCTCATAACATGCCCAAAAAATGTTGACTGTCTACGTCTAATTTCTCTAATCAATTTACGATCTTCATTTGTTTCTTGAAGGACTTGTTCATTGGTCTTTCTGGCTGTCCATGGTATTCTTTGCATTTTCCTCAGAAACCACATCTCTACAGCCATCAGATGTTTTTCAGCCTGACTGCTCATTGTCCACGCTTCACATCCATACAAAAGTACAGGTTCAATGTAGCATCTCAACACTCTTTTTCTCGTTTCAATTGACATCTTTTTATTGGCAATGACAGCCACAGGTATAAATATATCCCTCTCTTCTGGTGTTTCCTGAGTTAAACTTCCTCAAGATAAAAAATCAGGGTACCTCTAAGTTTCTCTCCAGGTCTGTTCGTAACCGAGTAATACGGAGAACACTGAATCTGTTGAAACTGGAAGAGTTTGAAAGCTTTTCCTTCTGAACTGAAATATATTACTAGAGACTCCCAAGAGGAAATACTAACCTAGTAAAAAGTCAAGCAACTCTCAGCCAATGGCTTCCAAGCGCTTGATAAGTATAGTCCTTGCTATAGCCCAAATCTAGCACGGTCTATATTTATATATAAGAATAAGGCGTCCTACTCTTCTTCTGTCGAGAGGTACGTCAACAACAATCATTAGCTAATAGTTGTATAAATTGGGCTATCTCCTAGATCACCAAATTAGTTTGATGCTTTGGAGAGAAATCCTGGCTTTAAGAACATAATGTGACAACTAGAAAGCTGTCCCATGTCTTTCAAGTCAGTACAAGCAACATGCCAAATGGGAGCTAATGCTGCCCAAGCCTGTTACTAATTCTCTGATGAGAATAAAATTGGGAATGTCGCAGATGAGGACCAATTTCCTGTTTTCTGACATCAAAAATATGAGATACTTGCAGGTTTCTTCCGGTAGCTCTTAAAATTCCTATGACATCCCAATATAAACAACAGGGTAAATTTAAGGTCGAGATCATACCCTTCGTTCGCCAGTCACACAACGACGTATGCTTTTCTCTGTCACTGGTAATGCCAGAGCGATTAGCTTGTAAAAGGCACCCTGTAATTCAATTGCTTTCTCTCACATAGTAAATGGATCTTTGTTCACTACAGAGTTACACCAACCGAATAATATAATTGACCAGTGTCATTTCTGACACATGGACAATAAAAGATCTGTTATGTATACCAGACCCTTAAACTGAAAGCGTTGAATAGGCGTCTTTATGTCCTTATATGAATCATCAGTGTCAATCTATCTACTATCAGTATTTCCGAACATGTATATGCATATGGGGTGAAATATAAAATCCACGGTTTCCCGCATGGCGGCTATGAATACTGCAATTTACACAATATTTATACTCCTTCCATTATACATGTCGGATAAAATTGCAGGTGGAGTATTGGCCCTAACATTAAGTCAACTTAATTGGTTATTGTTATTTCCCCCCAGATGTTCCTTATATCTCAAATGCATATAGTGTCCCACTTAAATAAAGATATCTTTACTGGATTCTCTAAAAAAATTTGGGGGGCTATATCCTATCTGTCTCAGCCATTTAAAAAATATTATGGATTTATCTGTTGCTTTCGGTAAGTTTCAATAGTACATGAACCAAACAAACAGAGCATGCACAAAATAAAATTGCCATATATGACACAATAGTTAAACAGCCCAGGATTCATATGTGGGTCTATGCAAAAATGAGGACACATAGTACAGTAATATATTTATCATACTACCATAATTTAACTAATCAAGAACATCGCAGAGTAACATTAACATTTAACATCAACATCACCCAAAATCAATCAAGAATTCCTGACATCCTACCAGAAATAATCCTATATGGTTTAACCATCCCAGAGACCCTGTTTTATGAGGTCCTATACAAGGAACAGGTCTCCAACCAAAAGGATACAAAATACATGAATTAACCATTCTCATATACAAACAATAACACAGGTTCCTATTTCTAGGATAAAGACATCACCTGTGAACAATAGTTGACATACTAATAAACATTACTAGTGATTAAGACACCATGGGTTCATAAAACTTGTGTCTAAGCCCATACTTGTGAACACCAGCCACCAATTAGTTGTAAAGTCTCATCTTGAGAGGTAGACACTGGTTCAAATTTTCTGGGCAACGCCCACACTCATGGCATGGGGTAAGGGTTCAAAATCCCGCGACGTGCGACCACTTGTGAGGTGGTAAATATAATACTATAGAATAAGACAATTTTCGCTACGGGTATTCAGTATGAATGGGGTCTAAATCCCAAACACGCCCTCTATAGGAAATAATGTACTGGCTCGTGAAACCCCCAAGCATTGAACAAGGCAGAAAAGGGTGCAAGTTCAACACTAATATAGAAGAAATGTTTCCCACAGAAGGCTGGGAGATCCGGGAAGTTCTACCACAGACACCCGAGTAACTAATCACTCTACCCATAAGGTGTGCCTATGTGTAAGTGCCCCTACCCACATTTAATCTCCCACATATATATAAACAATGACAAGTATCCACTGTCATGCACATCCACAGTATTACATAACAGAGGGACAACAACCAAAGTTAGACACCACAACTGGATTACATGACAGAGGAAAACAGCCACTGTTAGACAAAAACAGTACAATGACACACTGTATCACATAACAGTAACCATAACTGGACTATAACCATCAATTTTGGAACAACAGGTTTACAATGAAGTAACTTCAAGGCTTGGTTAAACCAAAACAACAACAACTGTATTGTGAAAACATTTGGTTCCTGGGAAAACCCTGTTGGCTACATTATGGTGACATATACATGAACAAATTATCATATTTCAGGCAATGCACACAAAGTATACAACCATAACAGAAGTCCCCGAAAATTCCCAAAAAAGATTCACAACAAATACACGTGTTACACACAAACAAAGTAAATAATCCATACAAAGAAATAGGTAAAGAAAATCTATCTAATCTGTCTCTAGAAATATCCTATGGGTCTGTTGATGACTCCTTCATTATCCACTAGAACAAATGTCTGGCCATAGTCACACTCTCTATAATCCGGGAAACAGCTGCTTTGCATATACCAACCTATTCAGAAAATTGGGGATTACACACACACACACACACACAAACACACACACACACACACACACACACACACACACACACACACACACGGAGCTTCCAATTCCGGATCATATATCTAAAGCGGAAAACATGTAGGAGTAATCCATATGAATCCAAAGTGAATATACTGTAATCCACCAAGTCACAGCTGCTAAGCAACTGGGCTAGGGGAACTCCGGATTGGTATATCAGATAGTTATAAGTCTGAAGCGTTCTGGCATGGTGTAACAAACAGGTGTCCAGGTGACTGATTCGATTAGGATCAGGCACAGCAACTTTCAGCGTCTTCGGATAAGGAAGGACATCACATAATCCATAGTATTTCCCGACAGAACTAACTTGAACTGGGCATGAATATTTTAGCCCTTTTCTGGGTTAAGATGTAGGCTCTATCTTTCTTCAGCTTAATACACGACTTGATTGACCGGGAGTTGGTATAATGCTGGATTGTCCATGTCTTGGATACGATGGATGAGAAGATTCAAAGGAAACTGGGAGTCCACAAAAGCAGTTGGTAAATCCATACTGTTCAATGATGGTGAACCCCAGACTATCCATGACTCTGGTATATGACAGTTGAATGTGGAATCAGGCGGTGACTTTTAGAAGACGGTATACGCTGAAAACCATCTAAGCCAGGCATGCCTCATATCTTTGTAGACATTGAAGAGATTAACACCATCTGTAAGTTCCCAGAGGTTGGGAATCCACTTCAGCATAGTCACAGTTCATTAATTATTCAGGCATTGACATTCAGGTTCAGGGTGTGTGGCAGTAACCAGCACTCTCTGTAGAATATTAGGGGTAGGCTGATATCCCAGTTTCCTGCCTCTAAATCCAAATAAGTTGACCATAACTTCAGTTCCAATACTCCAGCCGGCATCTCTAGCGCCTATGTAGAGTGAAGAAAAAACAGGGTCGATATACATTAGTAATACAACCCAAACTTCTGATAACAATGTATCATAATAAAACATACATTCTGATAGCAGTGTATCATAATCTTATATATAAATTAGGATCTCCGTCTGTCTGTCTGTCTGTCTGTCTGTCTGTCCGTCTGTCCTTTGTGCGCTCGCGAACGGCCCATCCGATTGAGATGAAATTTTCTAAACGCCTTTCTTTCATTCCAGTGCAGCCCACTGTCATATTTTTTTAGTGTGAAATCGCATGCTTACCCAGTATTATTTCATTTTTCACTTTTCATCATAATTTAATATATCTCAGGGGACCTAACTCTATAAAAGTTATTTCAAGGGGCATAACTTTTCTGTATAACTTATAGTCATATTGTGGCATCGTTTTCAAAGATTTATAAACTCTTTGTCCATAGTTATGTATCGGCATATGAGTTATAATAAATAATGATACAATCTGTAAGGCATTTTCAAAGTTTTCATAAAAATAATGCACAATGCATAACATTGTAACTCATCTTTTTTTGCTTAAGAAGTTACAGTAGTCATGCAGGTGATTAGAAAGCGTTTTCATTAAAAATAATGGATGGTGTGTAGAAGGGCATTTTTTTAAGTTACTTTTTTTGTTGTATGAATTTAATGAGACGCTACACTCCAGGAGCTGGGCGAAGTCACGCCGGGTCAGATAGATAGACAGACCCACCTTTTCGCTGCAGTTGTCTACTCCTCCTTTTCCTTCTTCTGCTGATGCTGCTGCCGCCGCTCCATTTACCCAAGTTAATTGTTGGGGGAAGATGTAAAGATCTTTCAAGTGCTCTTTCAAATGCTTTTTGTAAGTTGGTCTTCGTTTATCTAAGGTTGTTCTAACTGCAACCAATAAATGATTAGACAGACAGGCAGACAGACAGACAGAGAGGGACGGACGGACAGACAGACAGAAAGACAGACAGACAGACAGACAGACAGACAGACAGACAGACAGACAGACAGATAGTCGGTAACGGGAACGGGAACTTATATGACTACTTATATGAATTAAATGAGATGCTCCCCACCAAGTACTGGGCGAAGCCGGGCCGGGTCAGCTAGTAAAATATATATTTTGATATCAGTGTATCATAATAAAATATACATTCTGATAACAGTGTATCATAATAAAATATACATTCTGATAACAGTGTATCATAATAGAATATATATATATATATATATATATATATATATATATATATATATATATATATATATATATATATATATATATATATATATATATATATATTCCGATATCAGTGTATCATAATAAAGTATACATTCTGATAACAGTGTACCATAATAAAAATTAAAGGAAACAAAAAGGGGAGAAGAAAGAAAGGTGTAGCTAGTTCCATAGCACTTGTCGCCTACTGTAGAGTTCTGCCTCACTCCAAAAGTGAGTAAGGTATCTACTCAATAGGTACATCTCTTCTGGACTGATACTGGAGCTTCCTGGGGGGGGGGGGGGGGGAATATTCACATCCTAACCGCCAAACCGTCCTGATAGTACCGCTGTTACAATATGGACGAAATCCCGGAGACAATGGCCTGATGTAAACAATTTATAAATCTCCTTTCCATAGTTACAAACAGCATTCGGTAAGTACCACTGACAAACGGCAGAAGGTTAGCTACCAGATCAGTCATATCCTCTTGCATCATCCTCACCATCATGTGTTTGTCCCCACTGGGGGTGAAGTTAAAAAGATCTACTCCAGCAGTAACATCATGAATAGAATATCCATATATATGATGAATAACAGAAAAACTTGTTAGTCTTTTACTAAACATGGTATGCACTCTCTAGTGGATATTACCCAACATCTCAACCAAAACACAAGAGCATGGTGTCATTTCCCACTCACTTGAGATTATATATATATATATATATATATATATATATATATATATATATATATATATATATATATATATATATATATCATACCAAATGACAATCTTATAACATCATTTATGAAAAAGCCTACAAGACAATCACACCTCTGTGTATTTACAACAATGTAAACAAAAGATTAACTGCTAAGTGTATGAAAAAGTCAAGCGAGAATATCTCTCTCTCTCTAACATACTATTCATGTTGTACACAGATAGGAATATTTCTCCCTCATAAGGGCAGAAATACAAAATATGCACTCAGAAAAAAAACAACTTTATAACACAGAGACATGTTGTGAAAAATAAGCATTTAGGAATAAAATAAGTTTCCAAAAAGCGTATCAGAAAGGTGACCCATAGAAAGATTATATTGTAAGCTTATGAAAGCTGACTGGACAAAATGGCGATATCCAGACTGTGTGACACAAACCAACTTTTCAGCGATTCTCATAATTTTCACACACACACAACTTCAATCATGATATTAGTTGCATCAAAGCATTTATCCTAATACATAACATGATATGTTTTATATAATATAATGCTCACCTAAAACGCAGAGAATAAGTAGGCTATTAATTAACCCAATAACAATGGGTCACCCGCTAACTTGAAGAAAACATGGCGATTGACGAGACCGGCTTTGTCTAGCCTTTGTCCCGCTTAAGCCTTTGTTTCCGGGGCCCGGCCAATCACTGGCCTTAATTCAAACCACAGTTAGTTTTGTTAATTCTCCCTTCTTAACTTTTAATAGCGCGTATAGCCGTCTGCTGGAAAAGACTGAGGGATTATACATACTGTCACACTCGTCTGTGGTGATAATTAGTATATCGTCCACATAACGACGGTAGAAAACCAAGTTGTTAATGTCTGAGGATCTCTTTTCTTCTAAATGTGCCATGAAGATGTCCGCTAGAATAGGATCAAGAGGACTGCCCATGACCACTCCGTCAATTTGGCGGTATGACTTTGTTAGAAAATTGAATTGTATCGGTACATATTAGTAATAGCCTCTCCAGAATAGATGTTGGTATGCCTAGTTTTAGGTGTTTGTCTTTAATGCGTTCCCTTATTATTTTCACTGTCTCCTCTATTGGAACGTTGGTGAATAGGGAGGCTATATCTATGGATGCCATGTGTTTATTATGTATGTCCATAGTATCCAATAATTCCACCAGCTCGAATGTATCTGTGAGTATTTTTGGATCGAAGGACTGTCGTACCGGCTTTAACATTTCAGCTAACAATCTCACCATTCGGTGTTGTGCAGAGTTAACCATGGACAGGATCGGTCTTAGCGGGATGCCGGGCTTGAGAAGTTTGGGTAGAACGTACATCTGAGGAGTCTGGGAGATAGGCGGTGTGAGCGATTTTGCAATGGTCTCACTGATGAGTCCGCGTTCACAAGTGACTGGATCTCTTTCCTCATTTTTGCCTCCTGACCCCCCCCCCCCCCCCAACTTGTTTACTATTTTATCTACCCTGAATTTAGATTCATATGATAATATCTCTTCCATTTTACTCTGGTAGTCTGACATGTCCATCAGTACTGCACTACTCCCTTTGTCAGGTTTCAGTATAACGAGGGTTTTGTTAGCCTTTAACGCTTGTAAAGCAGTAAGGTGTTCGTTGGTCAGTCTACGTACATCGACAGAACAGAGCGACAGTTGAACAAAAGAATTGCTAAACACATACCTCAATGGGTCGACAAGATACTACACACAGACGATATAAGTCTAGTGGGGCCGACACACCTGAAGCTTCCCACTTTATCAATTGCTAGGCCTATGCTGGAAAGCGGCCATGTGATTGACAGAGACCGTTACTTTCGCTTGTTGTTTAACACACAAAATACTCGCTTGTTAAAGTTTGCAGAAGCCATATTGATTAATCTAAACAAGCAAGCTTTGTGCAACCAGAAAGACATGCTAGTAGGTTTAAAATTACTGTGGTAGATATTGCCATTACTGTGCGAACATGTGTATATTTGAGCTTGAAGGATTTATTTAGTTATGTTACTTTATGTTGTGTGAGTTCTGCAGTATTTACCTGACGAGATGCAGCGAAATATGCCAGGCAATAAACCGTGCAATCTATTGTTTGTGTCTTCGTTATTCAAATTCACTTTCGGAAAACATTGCTTTGAATTTCTGAAACGTTGACTACCATTACCAACTGTGAAGCGATTAGATGGACTACTCAAGCTGAAGTGTAAATTATATGTACAGGATTGTCGATTGAGATTTCTTAAGGAATGCATAAGAACGGGAATGTTTCCTCATCGGTATTTGAGATCTCTGAGGGCAGACAGAATATGTTCAACAAGAAAAAAAAAACCCGAGACGACTGACAAAAAACCAAATAGAAGAAACCCAGTCCAAGCTGGCCAATCTCAAGCGCTCACAGAGTTCTGCTTACTATGTCACCAAATAATTGAGTTTGTACGGCTACTTAAAGGTCACTAAATTCAGCACAGAAATAGTGTACAAGGTGAAAATCGCAGAGAATTCTCGCCTCAGCAAATAACTGAGTACTGAAAAGATAACAACGTCAGTACTAGACAACCCAGAGAAATATGTGAGGAACTTATCGTCGTGCGTACTCAACAGTATTGAAACTGAGGCCCTTGCACACGGATTAAAATTCTGCATAAAACCCAAACACATCAACCGTATTGAGTCGCAAGTACAGTTTGAAATGATGTTTGATAAAGTCTCCAAGTTATCACCTACTTCTGCTGAGTCGGTCTGGTGTCTCAAGGCCAAACTGGCAGATTTAGAACACCAGTATCGTACAAAAGCCTCTAAACAGACATGTCCGCTGACCAACGAACACCTTACTAGTTTAAAAGCGTTAAAGGCTTACAAAACCCTCATAATACTGAAACTTTACAAAGGGAGTGGTGCAGTACTGACGGACATGTCAGACTATCAGATTAAAATGGAAGAGATGAATCTAAATTCAGCGTAGATCAAAAAGTAAACAAGTCAGAGGACCTGGTGGCAAAAATGAGGAAAGAGATCCAGTCAGTTGTAAATGCGGGCCTCATCAGTGAGGCCACTGCAGAAACGCTCACACCGCGTGGCTTCCAAACTCCTCAGATGTACGGTCTACCCAAACTTCACAAGCCCGGCATCCCGCTAAGACCGATCCTGTCCTTTATTAACTCTGCACAACACGAATTGCGAGATGGCTAGCTGAAATGTTGAAGCCAGTACGACAGTCGTTTGATCCAAAAATACTTAGAGATACATTCGAACTGGCGGAATTACTGGATACTATGGACATAAATAACAAACACATGGCATCCATGGATATGGCCTCCATATTCACCAACGTTCCATTAGATGAGACAGTGAAAATAATAATGGAACGCATTAAAGATAAACAACAAAAACTAGGCATACTAACATGTATTCTGGAGAGGCTAGTACTACTATGTACCGCCAACATACAATTCAATTTTCTAACAAAGTCACGCCGCCTAATTGAGGGAGTGGCCATGGGGAGTCCTCTTGATCCTATTCTAGCGGACATCTTCATGACACATTTAGAAGAAAAGAGATCCTCAGACATTAACAACTTGGTCTTCTACCGTCGTTATGTGGACGATATACTAATTATCACCACAGACGAGCTACAAGCAACATTAATACAAGCCATAATGAACATGACGCATAAAAACATCTCTCTATCTACGGAACACAAACACGACGAAGCGTTACCGTTCCTAGATATTCTAATGAGACGTAGAGCAGGTGGCACAATTCAAAGATCAGTGTGCCGCAAAGAAACATGGACTGGCCAATACTTAAATTTTCAGAGCTTCACACCTGTCCAGTACAAACGGGGCTTAGTACGGTCCCTGTTAGACCGTGCTAGCAAGATATGCACCCAGGTCACACTGACAGAGGAATTGAAACTCTGAAGAATGTCTTAATCCTGAATGGGTACTCCACAGGATTTATAAAGCGCCACTGCCAACAGCCCGAACCAAACCCAGACGAAACTACAGTCCCTAAACTCAAGGTAATCAACCAGCTAACCTTTCAAGAGGATGACGTAATGTAACGTCTACAAGACCGGCTGATTACAACAGTAGACCGAACATTCTGTGCTGCACCTTCAATCATTAGGTACAGAACAACATCGATTCCGACCCCAGCAGTAAAAGAGCCTGTCCCTCTGAACGCCAAATAAAAAATATACATTTGTATTTACCAATTCACATGTAGGTGCCAGTCTACCTACTCGGCAGAACAGACTGGCAGTTAAACAAAAGAATTGCTGAACACATACCTCAATGGATCGACAAGATACTACACACAGACGATATAAGTCTAGTGGGGCCGACACACTGGAAGCTTCCCGTTTCATCACTTGCTAAGCATATGCTGGAAAGCGGTCATGTGATTGACAGAGACCGTGACTTTCACTTGTCGTTTAGCACACAAAATACTTGCTTGTTAAAGTTTGCAGAAGCTATAATGATTAATCTACACAAGCCAGCTTTGTGCAAATAGAAAAACATGTTAGTCAGTTTAAAATTACCGTGGTAGATATTGACATAACTGTGCGAACATGTGTGTATTTCGACTTAAAGGATTTATCTAGTTAGTTTACTTTATGTTGTGTGAATTCTGCAGTATGTACCTGACGAGATGCAGCGAAATATGCCAGGCAATAAATCGTGCAATCTATTGTTTGTGTCTTCTTTTTCAAATAAATAATGTTGTTGTAAATATCGTTGTACAGTGTTGACTAGTGGGCCAGACCAAGCTAGATGATATCTAAAAGGTAACTAGCATAATTCCACCTGGTTAGATTGCTTTGCCATAGGAGGAATCCGTGATGGTCTATGGACACTCACTATTTCAATAATATCAAGGCGAATCCCTTCATCTTTCATAAATGACCTTGACCCTACTGATGACAGGTTACAGCACTCATGTCTGTACCCCAATGGAAGGCAAAATTTAGAACACAATTCCCTGTGGCAGATAGGTGCCAAAAATATAGTCACACTCGCGGAAACAGGGAATGGAAAATAAAAATCACAAAGAAAAAGGAAAGACAGAGAGACAGAGAGGAAGAAAAACAAATGGAGGGAAGATGAAGGGGTTTGCACACGGGGGCAGGCCAGTCCGATCCGGCCCTGTTTACTACCATCACTCCAACAATCTCATGTTATCTTCACCTCTCACATCGGCACAATATTCCTCCTTCACACTCGTGCTGTGCAGGTTGATCGTCCTCGCATTCGCAAGGCCCGGGAGCCTCGACTATCTGGTGGGCCAACTGCAATAATGAGTCCCTGTAACAGTCCTGGTATTGTCTCTCCTCTCCAGGGTAAATGCTTCCATAACATCACATGCATGTATGTCACATATTTATATCCATAGAGAAGATTATTATTAATCACCCTATACATCATCATCATCATCATCATCATCATCATCATCATCATCATCATCATCATCATCATCATCATCATCATCATCTTCCACTTCTGCCGTTAAGCGTCGTTGGGAGGAATACTTTGCGCTCCAGCGCTAATGGGCGGCACTGGATAGTGTCACTCCATGTGATTGTACAAAGTATTTGATGTCGTCAATCGATTTTCTTATTGGACATCCCCTTGATCTCGTCGAAGATGATCTTTGATGTAAGGCCAGTGATGGTAGTTAATGGTGTTGCATTCTAACGTCATGGCCAGACCACTTAATCTTCTGTCTTTCAATACATGGGGCACAAGGTGTTGATCCCACAGTCTGTCTGATAGTAGCATTTCTTACTCGGTCTCGAATTGTTAAGTTGGCAGCTCTCCTCGGGCATCTCATCTTGCAGGTGTTGATTTTGCGAAAGTGTGATTTGGATAAAGTCCAAGATTGAGATTGGTAGCATAGGGTTGGTGTGAATATGCTGTTTATTATCTATCATTTTACGGACATGGGTACATTTTAATGTTTCAGTATGAGTGATAGTTGATATGTAAGTGCACTAGCTTTTTGACATCTGATTTCGATTTCTCTATCCAGTCTGCTATCTTCTGTGATCATACTTCCAGAATATTCGAATTCTTTAGCTTGTTTCAGAGATGTATTATTTACCTGTATACTTAGTGGACCAGGCGATCTTCTAACTTACATTACTTCTGTTTTGGCTGTATTTATACTCATATTGTATCTACTGCATCTTGAACTCAGATTATTAATATGATTTTGCAGTCTGCCTTCGTCGCTGTAACACAGGTACTGATAGTCTGAAAATAGAAGTTCATTTATTTCCTGTGAATCAGTTCTTTTATCTGAAGCAATGAGTTCTAAATTTTCCGAATCCTTTCTTCCAAGGCTTGCTTCTTTGGATATTCTGTCCATGTAGATTTTAAATAGCAGAGGAAAGAGCACACATCCCTGTCTAACTCCTGTATTGACTGTGAACATATCTGATTGATGCAAACGTAAGAATCATATTATCCTTGCAATACATCAAGAGATCATAAATGATTGTTCTGAAAAATACCATTCATAATGAAATCAGAAACGATATCTCAAAAAACTTATCATCCATACAGAGATTATAAGTGATAATTAAGAATAAGAATCCAGACAGCAGCTTTCCCTAACATCATGAGCTATACATAAAGACTCTGAGTAAAGGGGAATTCATCCTTCAGGTTGTACATAAACCAACAAAAAACGATATTTTCTAACTCAGAGAAAAATCACCTATTATTTGATAATCTGTCAAGATCTTCACCAAGAAATATCAGTTATAAATTCAGATCCTTCATATTATATTTATTAGTCTAATGCTATTAACTATAATCTCTATCTTACCAATGTCTTCAAGAATTAAAAACTACCACATTTCCTGGACCAACCCATACGTCCTTTCCTGACGAATCATCACGGAATTATGCGCCCAAATCTTAGAATTTTCTGCGGACATCTCTCGTGTTAATCCCATCAACATAACTTATGTTAATATGCATCCCCTTTCCCACACAAATTGTAATAGCTGCTGAACTCAGCCCGCCAGCGTGAAAGATGACACTCCCTTGTGCGGGTGGGTGCCGATGCTTCCAGGAATTGTGCAGGATAGATGGTAATTTTGTAGCTGCTCGTCCCATCCTTGCACAGGTGCTGTTTACGTGACGGCGTGGACGATGTCTATTTTAAGCCACTGTCAATCTCCAAACGTCGCGATTCTAGTGTGCCAATCTCCAAAAGGGTGGGGGTGAGTGGGGGGGGGGGGTGGATGGTATAGTGTTACTTTTAAAAACTCGGGAGTGTTATGCTTCGAGTATCTTTCAGCATAGGATGGAATATCTGTATTCTCTGTATTCTTGTTGGGTTTTCTGAATTTATCAGGGGCTGGACATAAAATGTCACAATGTCGTCCCAGTAAACGATATTAGGGTTATTGTTATTTTAATGGACGTTTCAAGTAATTTGACACCCTGATTATTGATTAATATGTGATATTTGGCTCTCTACACAAGTCTGTAATATAAATGATGGAGTATAGAAGCATACACTGAATCTACATATCTAGATACCTACCTACCTGAATACCTACCTACCTACAGACAGACACAGACACAGGCATACACACATACACAGGCGGGAAGATAGACATACAACACACACACACACACACACACACACACACACCAACACACATAGACATACAGAACATACAGACACACACATAGATAGTCAGACATACATAAAACCACACACACGGACACACACACCACACACAGAGACGGACATACATGCCAGCCAGACACAAATACAGACTGACAGACCGAAATACAAACACAAGCATACACACAGAGACAGACAGACGCACACAGATAGGCTGTCAGACATACAAACACAAATACAGAGAGAGAGAGAGACAGACAATACAGAACAGCCGACAGGACAGACAGGCTAAACACACACACACACACACACACACACACACACACACACACACACACACACACACACACACACACGCACACATTTAGTGTATCATTGTTATATTTACACACGTCAAATTCTCTGGTTATCATTATATGCAAATATATTTCAGTTGTGAAAAGACTTGCGGAGAAATAATCGGAACTGATAGGAGTGTCGTTTTGAAATTAAAATTTCTGTATCATTTAAGGTTGTTGCTTAAAATTCAGTAAGTATAAAATGGATTCTTTAATCTATTTTTATCTAAACCAGTTGAGGCCATTGAAACAGTTACATAAATAAACGCACGTAGTTTTGTTTGGCGCTCACAAAAGGAGAAGAAAGAAGTTGAGACTAGAGGACGCACTAGATAACATAAAATTTAAAAGCTATAGGTACCGACCGGGATTCGAACCTGTCACGTCAAAATGGCAACAGCACCTGGCTGCAGGAACAAGTGTACTTCGACGCAAGACCAGCTAGACACTCAAAAAAAGAAACAAATAGAGTCTTCATTAGTCATATCTATCATACACGTGAACCTACAACAATGGAATACGGACAGAATTCGTATCAAACCATTGCAATAGCACCATAGGTCTCATAATTTATATTAAACCAGCATAGGCCAAATAACAAACATACAAATGGCGCTGTCGACATTTGGAGGTAACAGGTTCGAATCTCGGTCGGTAACTATAGCTTTCAAATGTTATGTTGTCTAGTGCGTCCTCTAGTCTTTAATCTATGCACATATCCTAGTATAACATTGCTGCAAATGTATTAGATAAACAGTCCAGTGTTCAGAGAGTTAGTTCGTTAATCAGTTCTTACATTAGAGGGCAATTTATAAATTAAATTTAACTTTTGAATTGGTTTGCTGGCGTGAAAGCTTTGATAATTTGAAAGAAAGATTTGCTAATTTGTAAGCAACAAACCACCAACGGCCAATTATTATACAAAGAGGTGGTGTTTCATACTCATTTTGAACAACCATCACCTTTAAATTAATATCCTATGAGGGTGAAACCGTTGTCATCCGCTACTTGTGGCTGACTCAATCACAGGATTATTAATCAGAGCCATAGATGGACCCTAATATATCTTCTTTATGAGGTTGAACGGGGTAGGGGTAATGGTATAATAGAAAACGGACGGATGTTTCAATCATCATTATGTGACATGCCGATAGGCGTGGGCAGTCATGTCTCGCGATCTCACACAATCACCAGAGTCGTGGATCAGCTCTCTGTTCTTATTGATACCACCATATGCCAAGCCATCCAGGTATTTACTTTTCTGTCTTCCCCTTGTTCTTTTCCCCCCACCCCTGAATGTTGCCAGTTGTCCCCAACCAGTTGCCAGAACCAGTAGGTAGAAACTATTCAACTAGACAGGAAATGCAGACAAGAAAATCCAGCTGCTGTGGGGCTGGAAGTACAGGCTCTGATCTTCAAGAATTGTTTAGAGGATGATGCTGCCATTTACACGGATTGGTCGGTTGTCCGAGGAGTGAAAAGTTCATGGGTCTTTACGGCTCAGGCCGAAGGGAAAACTGGGAAGGATGAGTCTGGTCTTTTGCTTTGACCACATGCAGCCTGACTATGTAAGTCATGGCAGTAAGTTAAGCAATTACATGGCTAGAGACACAGACATTCAGTCGAGCTTGTGTCCTTAGTCATTCAGTGAGTATGCTTAGGAGGATAGACATGGGGTGGGTCCGAAGAGAGTGGCTGTTGTCTCTGGAGCGGTCTCGGCTGGCAAAAATTAGTTTAATCTTCGTGCCAGGGCATGCGGGCGTACAAGGGAATGAGCAGGCTGACAGGCTTGCAGCTAGGGCTACTGTCGAAGGCGGACGTGCCATGGATCAGGCAGATAGATATTCTGAATGCTCTACGAGAAGTAAGTCGTTTACGAGAACCAAGCGATGGCTGGGAATCTACAACCATGGTCAGGCTGTGAGAACAGCAAGTTAAAAGAGGTGTGGCTAAACAAGAATACTACGCAGGAAGCCAAAGAAAAGTAATAAACCAACACATAACTGGTGTCTTGAGCAGCTACACGCTGCGGGATTTGCTAAGGAGGGGATCCGAGCACTTATGGACTGAATGGTTCGATGTGCAATGAGGATGATCTGTCGACTAACTAACTAATTACGAGGGTAAGTTAATAAGTAAGTCACATATGGCTGAAGAAAAATAACTAACTATGATAACAACTTGAAACCAGTTTATTTTTATACACACATTGTCCCTTTATTTCTCAACATAATTTCCACCAACATTGATGCACTTATCCCATCGTTTTATCATTCTTATCAAACCGGATGCATAGAACTGCGTGCCCCGTTTTCTAAACCACGTTTCCACTTCACATTCAAAGAAAATTCATCATTCGCGAAATGTCTCCCGCCAAGGTTGGTTTTCAGTGGACCTAGCCCCTAGCGATTTCCCGAAAGCGGTGCATAGTTGGGTAGAAAACGTTACGAGGGTAAGTCAATAAGTAAGTCACACAGCTCTGTGGGATTTCAGGTAAATGAAAACAGGGCACGCAGATTTTTGCAGCCGGTTTGGGAGGACTTATAAAACGATGGGATAAGTGCATCAATGTTGGTGGAAATTATGTTGAGAAATGAAGGGAAAATGTATGTATAAAAATCTACTAGTTTCAAGTTGTTATCATAGTTAGTTATTTTTCTACAGTCATTTGTTACTTTCTTATTAACTTACCCTCGAACCTTGATAGATTTGGGCATAAAATTAAGTTGAACGATGTGATAACAACCTGAATTTCACAGTGCACAGAAATGACACACAACATAGTTAATTAATTAGTTAGTTAGCCAGTTATTTAGTCACTTAGCTAGCTAATTAGTTAGTTAGTTAGTTAGTTAGTTAGTTGGTTAGTTAGTTAGTTAGTTAGATAAATAGTTAGTTAATTAGTTACGGTCATCAACGCTGCAAATTGAGCAATTAGTCCATATGTGCTAAGATCAAAAAATCCGTATCTCCCACGGCGTGCAGAGACTCAAGATACCAGTTCTAGTATTTTTTTTTCCGCATATCCTTTACATGATATTTCAGTCAACACCAGCATTTTTCAGCAGCCGTTGATGTCTTGGCAAGTTTTACGTTCAGTAGTTTGCCATTGCTTTCTAAATGACTGGCTCACATACCCCAGTATGTAATCAACGCGACGTGATCCGCTGCCGAATCTCGCGTAACTGTGTTTCGTACGTGAGTATACGGGGTTACGAACAACGTCCTTAATACATTCGTCAAGGAGACCGACAGTTCTAGTTTGTTGGACTATTATTATTTTGCTTTCCGCCTGGTGCTCTTGTCTAACTAGACAACGTTCGACTAGTTGCTCTTGATGTCTAGCTAGACAACGTTCGACTAATTGCTCTTGATGTCTGGTCATAGACACAGATGACATGAGTCATCTTGTCTCCCTTGGTTGGAGGGAGTGGGTTTCAGGATGTCTGTCTGTTTCATCGCTCGTCCACACCCCACAGGAGTCTAGTCCGGTGGCTTGTCTGCTGGATCGTTTTCTCTTACACCCGCGTGCTCTGACACCAAAAAAAAAAACAAAAAAAAAAACACCACAAATATTAATCTTGACCTCCTCAAAGATTCAAGCCATTACCTTTTGACACAGCCCATCTAGATCTTTGTTAGAATACTCATGTATTCGCTGTGAAAAAATGCAGAAATTGCAATAACAGTATACCTCTACAATTTTCACTTTCCTGTAGGTCCACTTTCTTTGACAGCTTTACAAAATACCCATACCCCAAGTCTGCCGGTATTTCTGTTATGCTAAATAATTTACTCCGAAATTCTATTGAGAGCTTATGTTAACTTTAAGTCTCTGCTTGGATGCTGTTTGGGTCAGCAGCTTTCCCATCCTTCAGAAGTTTGATCACTTTACTAATCTTCTCCTTAGATGGTTTCTCGCAGCTGATATCTAGCTTCACCTCTGCACTATTTCACCTCTGGTCTATTCAGGAGTCCATCAAAGTATTCAGTCTATCTAGTCAATTAGTCTTTAATGTTGGTGAGAACTTTCCATTTCTATTGTAAATAAGTACATTTGGTTGATTATATATTCCTGCTATCATGCTTTTGGTACTGTAAAGACGTCTTAGATGTTCTTTCGCTGTTGTTTCTTCTATAACTTTTACTGTGACATCTGCATATTGTATTTTATCTGTCCTTAATTTCTTTATTAGCATCTGGGCATGAATTCTTGGGCCCTGAATTTTGTAGCTCTGGGTTTGCTAATATTTACATGTATATTTTTGCTTTTCCTCTCTTCTATTATCTGAAGGGTTTCTGACGTCATCGGTGCTTTATGTTTACTTTCCGTTTTGCAAAGAACATCTAAATATGAATCCATACATATATTTAATATGCCTGAATTGGTAGGACAAAGATCCTTCCTAATTTGATAGCTTTAAAGAGTACACACAAGAATGCCCAAAGGACAGCGACATAGTTCAACATAACACATTTACATAACATAACATATCAGAGCATAACACAACATACCTTACTTTATGAAACAAAAGTCAATATTTAAATGATATTCTTCTGGGGAATGCATCGCAATGCCCTATATGATGATGAGAATATAGAGGATATTTTTTTTTGGCGTTCGCTCGCTTTGAAAGTAAGCGTACACAATACACTTGCTATTACTTCTAGTGCACTGGAATATGTTTTCGCGTGTGAATTAGCTTTCCATATTACCAGTCTCCCTTGTCATCAAGCGAACTCACTCCGACTTCAGAGATACTTGTAATGTACGTCCCTAAGTCAAAGATGAGACGTATATTTTAGTCCAACTGACAGATGTATGGGTTGAGCCCGTTACTTCGGCATCAGTACACCGGCACCGGATGTTTAAGAACGAGTGTTCTTGGACATCCGGTCATGATGAACTACAAATGAGGGTGATGATGATGATGCTATTGCTGGGTAGACAAATATAAAGTGGCTAAGCAGATTGGTTGCCTTGCCAAAGGAAACCACACTCAAAGAAACAACACCAGTGCTTAGAGCACGAATGAAAAGCAGACTTATTATGTCTTATACAGATACTTTTGGACAGTGAAAGAAAATTATAAATGGCTGGATCCTCCCGACGCCAAGAAGATTATCCCGACTCTGATGACCGCGGTCGGGCCCACGTGGGAAGGTATTAGATTAACAATAAATTCCTTGTCTCTGAAACCTGGCGTCCGTTACGAAATCGGTCTTACTGTAAGAGGTAAATGACAATGTCTGTCTGTCTGTCTGTCTGTCTGTCTGTCTGTCTGTCTGTCTGTCTGTCTGTCTGTCTGTTTGTGTGGATGGATGGATGTATGGATGGATGGATACTAAGAAAACACTTTACAACACAATCTTCCTACCAACTCAATGCTACCAATGTCAAACCTGGACAATGAGAGAAAAAGAGAAAAAAAAGAAAAAAAACATCACAACAGAATTGAGATTCCTGGGAAGAATACTCACTGTATCAAGAAGAGATGAGATCAGAAATGAAGAAATCGGGACTAAAGTGGGATGTTGTAGCAGTGCTAGATTTTATTAGATGGCAGCAAATCAAATGGTTTGGCCATAGAAGTAGGTTACCAACCAACAGTATACCACAACAAGCAATGACGTACAGACCAGATGGAAGCAAAGGAATAGGCCGACCACATAAACGTTGGACGCAGAGAATAACAGAGTCCATGGGAATATCGATACATGAAGCCCACAAGCGGGAACTCTTCAACTGTTTATACTTCACCTCGACACCGCAAGGTACAAAATGAGATGAGATGAGAGAGATGAGATGAGATGCCTACCTGTCTGTCCTTGTGCCTGTGGATTGATAAGTGGATTCATGAGTATTTATGTGTGTGAATATGTATCATTTGTGTGGATATGTATATGCTAGTTAGTTAATTAATTAGTTAATTAGATAGTTAGTTAATTAGTTAGTTAGTTAGTTAATTAATTAGTTAGTTAGTTAGTTAGTTAGTTAGTTAGTTATTTATTTAGTTTGTTAGTTAGTTAGTTGGTTAGTCCTGGTTACAACTTCACGGAAACGGTTCGTCCTCATTGTGCTCCGATCCTGTGCCAGTGAATATCACACAAAATGCTCCTCACTGTCCTATGTGAACAATGGAATAGACAGGAGTATCGGCAAGCCAACAGCCCGCACAGGTGCACTGTGCATAATGCCGCCGCCAGAATGCCAGCACAAAAGTCCTCCACGAAAAATACAGTCCATCGTCTATGGAATCAGCAGTCACCAGAAAGACTTCTTTGACCTAGGTTTTATCCCACATGGCTCGGTCTCTTTTCGCAGAGTGACCCTCCAACAGTGCTGCACAAAGCACGAACACCGTAGCCACAGCGCTGACTCCCAAGAGTCTCCTGAAATATGCACTCATGAACCGAAAAGACAAACCTGTCAGTTCAGCAACAGCCGGCCGCCATCGTTCCGAACATAAAGTTCATGCTACAAACAATCGCGGACAGCATTCCACGCGAAATTCACAGTTCACAGTGTCGCGCTACGCACTCACACAGTAGCAGGGAGACGGAACCACGCACTACCAATCTTGCTTGAGGAAAATGTGAATGCAAACCGTAGCCACAAGCATAAACACTTCTGAGGCAATAAGGGTTTAAATGCCTATCCGCCATGTTGGGGACCGCATGTCTCAATAGTATGTAGACTAAGTCTCAGCCCAAGCCTCCTTAGTCGCCTCTTACGACATGCATGGTAGGCATCAGTGTTACTATTCTTCGCTTCCCTCATGGACCCCGGCAACACACGGGCAGGGGATTTTATGGATATGTAAATATAGTATATTATGTGTGTGCACGAGTGTGTGCTTGGATGCATGGATGTATGTAAACATATGTGTTTATGTGTCCTTTTTAAAGAAATAATGTATGCCTGTTTGCTTGTGTGATGAGTGTTTGTATGTGTGTGTCTTTGTATGCGTGTATTTGTGTTTATGTGTGTAGGTGTATATGCGTATATTAATGTGAGATGCCATAAATTACTCTTAGCATAGTATGGCTCGTGTAGTTATTTCGAAGAATCATGCTGTTATGACTCTATTGAACCGCGAGCCTTCAACTGTGAAGGGATATTCTTACTATTTATATTCTGTGGATTTCTGAGATATCATACATGTTACGGACTTCCACGTTTTCTGAGATATGCACTTCGCGAGTTTCAACTTATTTTGTTAATCACCAAGTGGTTTTCTGAATCTATCTCGTCACCTCTAAAATCTTTTACGTCGTGTTGAGATCATATCAAATATCAATGTATTATGTATGCAGATATGGTCGATTTAATCATATTCTGTATTGTGGCCTGATCCATGTTGCCTTATGTCTTCTTTTATTTGAGAAACATTAGGACACATTGATTCATTGCGCCAATAAGGTTGGATAACTCTCCATTTTCATTCATTAACCCTAGTACTCGTTTCCCCATTGTCTGTGTATAACTCCTGTTATACCATGCTATCTTGGCATTCAAGCCATCCATTATCATTTCGATATTGTCATCCCTTTTGTTGTTATATAACTCCTAATTTTCGTATAAAACAATTCCTTCTTAACCGATTTGTTCTTATCATTTGTCGGTGTACTTTGATATCCGCGTTTACTTTCTCTCATGTGATGTTTACCTATTTATGTTGTTATTATAGAGCGTATTAATTCCCACTCTTGTAATCCCTTTTCTGCCTTTTTGGATAGCGTTTTGTCCACTCGTTCACAGTTATACGGCCTTTTCTATATATGGCCCGAGAAAGCACTGTTTCAAGTGTGTCTAGAACATTTTTACCACATCTGTTAAGTCTTTTCATTCATTCTTCTAATATTGCCAGTTGTGACAATATTCCTAGTTAAAAGAAGATTAGCAGGCATTCCAGACTCTCTACAGCTTTCTCCGTATGGTGTCATGCAAGACGCTTGCCCCTTATCTCTAGTTTGAACATAAATGCATCTTCTACAGTCATAGAAATCTAAAATTACTTATATAGTGAATATTACTTATTGTCGTGAATTCACTCCAAGTTACAATCAGATGTCAAAAATACCAAGGACAGTCAGAGTAACAGCTGTAGTTGTTTACCAGTGGCAGGTAGATCAAACGGCACCGCGGACCTTGAGAAGTCTTGGGTAGACAGAAAATATGTCAAGGTCATTTTGCCGACCAGCCGGATCAAAGAGAACCCGTTGTTGGGAGAATGCAGGAATTCGCTACCTTGTTTTGGAAGTTGCAACAAGGGGAATAACTGGTGACATTGATTAAAAACAAGGGAGATAAGATCTTATTCTGAAATGGATGGTCTGCCCTTGGAATCATCTGATGTGTTGACATCTAAAGAACTTCACTAGAACACTCCCAGCTCTTGGTGACAAAAACATGATTTGTTTTTGGCTAGTGTAGCTCAAACAGTTGAAGTAGGCAGAAGTGATAGCTGGCTCGATGCGTGTTGAATAGAATCGCCTGTGTTCGGTTTTGCTTAACATGTGTCTTTTATAGCAAATGGTGTATTCGATTCAAAAGTTGAGTCAGGACGGCATAAGGTATCTTATAGATTTCATCTAGCTATAATTAATGTGGAATAGCTTAGGAATATACTTTAGAACTATAACATAGTGTTGTTGCATTGTGGTTAGGTAGTCAAGGAATATCAGCAACAATAGGCAGTCGCATTGTTAAGATTAACTAATGTAAGAAGGCAGGTGGCTCCGCTGATGGGGAATAGTGAAATGGGATGATATTTGGGGAGATTGGGGATGGGGAGAATGTCCAAAGGTGGGATCTTCCAGTGAGGTCTGCTGGGGGTCTACACTTTGCATTTTGCTCTGTCCTGGTCTTAGCCCACCGCAGACCGGAGTGAAGAGCTCTTCCGCCCATGACAGAGTTGGTTCACTATCATGTATCTGAGTGAGGATGTCAGCCTAAACCCATCCAATGGAGGTCAGGGACAGGTGCTCTCACCAAGTGTTTTGTTATCTCTTTTACAGGTTCCTTTAGGTCACTCAAGTCACTGAGAATGGAGACCTTAGTGCAGGCAGTTAGTCAGCAACTTTTGCACTGGGCCCATGATTAAAGAGGTTTAAAGGAACAATCGTGAGAGTATTTATTAAACGTCACACGTTAGCAGAATACTAGAGATTGTTTTCTCCGCATCATTTTGGAGAAGGAACAATCGTGAGATTAATGTTTCGAATATCATATGTGAACAGAATATAAGTGTGTTTTTTTTACACCACATGGAAAAAGTCCAGTGGGTATTATGTTTTCACACGACAGGTGAAAAGACTAATAGGTACTGTTTTTTCACATCACATGGGAATAGAACAGTATAAACTGATTAGGAAGTTATTAAAACAGTGGTCTCGTGAGCAGTAGTAACTTTAGACAGGAATTACATTTAGTTCAAGGAACAGTATTTTCGTGTCCTCACTAGACAAGGATGTTATAAGTCTAAGAACAATAGGGACATGTAATAACGGTATGTGATCCAGGCAGGATCAGTGTTAAACTGTGACTAGGTATATGAGTGATCAATCAGCGACCGGTGGAAGTCTACATCTAGCAGGAGGGACACATACCTTGGTGAGGTCAATGTGGACTGAATGAAGATGTGGTATGATCCTTTCCGGGATGATCGGGCTGGGCTCTTCAGCTACTTGGTCTAAGTCTGCACACACTAGAATATTCGACACCCATTCTACACATCACACACACACACACACACTTCTCACACACATACTCTTTGCTTAATAAATTATTTTGTATTTATTTGTTAGAGCTAGAGTTGTTGAGTATGTTGTGTTGGGGAAGAGTGAGAGGGGGTATGATCTAGGGGTGAGTGAGAGTAAGAAAGAGGTGTCAACAGACTGTCCGATTTTTGTGGACGGAGTCTGGTGGTTTCTCTAGGACAATAATATTGGGTTAATAAATATGTGGGTGTTGATTCCCCTCACTCCAGGGACGACACTAAAGTAAGAAAGGATAACTTACGACATTTATTGGGGGATCGTAAACGTGATCTTTGGACAGTGGGACTTCTCGTAAATGTGATCCTTGGTTAGCGGGACTTCTCGTAAACGTGATCTCCGGACAACGGGGTCTTTTGACACGGGATCTTTAGTTAAAGGACGGAGATATTGTTAGAGAAAGAATCCAGCTAGAGTGAATGTGGATAGGGGCTAAGACACATATCTTACCTGTTCACACTTCACACGTCTGCATAGGTCTGTGGTCCTGATTCTGGTCTTGTCACTGAGTGATTGTGTTGTGTTGTGGTCTTAATTATATAGATTAACTGTAATTGTTCATTATATATATATATATATATATATATATATATATATATATATATATATATATATATATATATATATATATATATATATATATATATTCCTCTTGGAGATAATCTGCACTCTATCTGCTGACTTACCTCTCTGAAAAATGGCCACTCCTAAACTAACCACGGCAGAACTAAGAGCAAAAGCGGAAGAAATGGGTTTGTCGGGTTCTGTCCTAACAGATTACATACAAGAGGTGGAGAGGGAGTTTCGTCAAGCAGAAAGGGAAGATCGAAAGGCCGAGTTGGAATTGAGAAGGATGGAGATAGAACAGGCAGCCAAGAAACTGGAATTTGAAGCTGGTCAGGCAGCTAGGAAACTTGAAATTGAGGAAGCTGCTCGGAAACGGGAAGCGGAGCAAGAAGCTCAGACAAGGGAGCACGAGTACCGGCTCAGGGAACTCGAGTTGAAGAGTCAATCTAATGGGGAAAGTGAGGAAGCAGTTGGAGGGTCCTCCATCCCAGGCTCAACACCAGTAGGGGGGGGGGCATAGTTATCATGCTATGAAGTTCCCTCTAGCGATCTACGAGGAGGACAATAGAAGATTGACCAGTACCTTCAACGCTTCGAGGCCATGTCCGTTGCTATGGGTCTGGAGCGTAACAAATGGAATCTCAAGCTATCCCAGGGATTACGAAGGACAGGCTACGAGGTTTATTCTCGCCTGCCACCAGGACATGAGAACAATTATGACGAATTGAAAACGGCTCTGCTGAAACGATTCGAGGTTACGTCACATACCTACCGGAAAAAATTTCGAGCAGCGAAACGAGAACCGGGGGAGTTGTTTGCCGCCTACAGTTTGCGTCTAAAATCCTACCTCCATAAGTGGATGGATTTGGCTGGGTTCGCACATGACTATGAGAGACTGGAAGAGCTCATGGTGGTCGACCAATTGAAGAAGCAAATGTCGAAACCTCTCAGGACATTCCTGTGAGAACAAGGAGCGGAACGTATTGACCTCGTGACAAAATTAGCAGAACGGTTCGTCGAGGTACAAGGGGAGACAGGAGAAAACCTTTCCACCAACACCAAAAGTCAGGAGAAACATGACAAGAAGAAAGCCAAAAACTCAGGAACCAAAAAGGGGGAACCTTATGTGCAAAAATCAGAGGATAGTTCAGAGAAGACGAAGGAGGGAAGCAAGAGCACTTCAAGCTCTACACCAAAACGACCGTGGTCGGAGAAGTGGTGTTCAATTTGTAAGTCACTCTCTCACAATACGAGGGACTGCAAATCGAAGGCTAAGAGCCCTCACTTCGCAGCATGTCAAGTGACTTCCAAGGAGGTGGTCACGGAAAATGCCAAGGTCAACAAGGAAGTTCGCCACCAGGAGAGCTCACTCAAGTCCGGCACTAGAAAATCTAGGACAGGGAAATGGTGCAACCAATGCAAGTCAAACACGCACAATGCTATTGACTGCAGGGGAAAGTCAGGAGACTCTAAATTCGTCGTGTGCCCCGGGAAACCTAAGGTGGAGCCCACTGAACAGATCGAGGCAGAGGGAGAGACTCCAGACCAGGAAAAAATCACCTGTAGTGGAATTGGTAGAGGTTAACGGTCGTCAAGTGGAGTGTTTGTACGACACAGGACTGGACGGGGAGGCCGTGATTTCTGCGGATCTGATACATAAAGAACAATTCACAGGTGAGACCATGGAGATACAGCCTGCACAGAAGAGTGCTGTGGCCATGAAGTTGCAAATTGCTAATGTGGAGATTCTGTCAAGGTATGTCACCGGCACAATCAAGGCCGCTATATTGACCAATCCCATTTTTCCAGTAATCCTTGGTTGCCGGTATGTCTTTCTGGGAATGCCCAGGGAGCCAATCCATATGGGAGCAATACAGACTCGCTCTCAGACGAAAATGGAAGAGGCAGACGCAATTGTGACTAACCCAATGCCGGGGGAGCTACGAACTGCCCAGAGTGAGGATGATACTTTACGCCCTTGCTACAAAAAGCTGCAGAGAAGTGCTGATCCACCAGGACGGGGGCAGTACTACAAGAAGAATAGGATACTCTACAGGGGAGCCGGAAGGGGAGACAACCTATACGGTCAGTTGGTCGTCCCGAAAGCTCACCGGTCCCAGATTCTTCATATGGGGCATACCATCTCTTTTAGTGGACACATGGGTATTGCCGCCACCATGCAGCGAATTTCCTCCCACTACTATTGGCCGGGAATGACAGATGATGTGCGTCGGTATGTGAAGTCATGCCTTGAGTGCCAGAGGGTGGCACCGAAACACTGGACAGCACCGGTGGTCTTGGGTGAGATGCCCATCATTAACTCTCCTTTTGAGAGGGTAGCCATCGATATCGTGGGTCCACTTCCCAGGACGAGGAAGAGGAACATGTATATTCTCACAATGGTGGATTGCTGTACAATGTTGGGTGAAGCCATACCGTTGACTACGATTGACTCGAAACGAGTGGCGGACGCACTGATGGAGGCCTTTACCAGATTAGGCTTCCCTGATCAAATTCTGACGGACAATGGGTCCCAGTTTTTTGGAAAATTCATGGAGGAAGTATTTAGGGTGTTCCACTCTAACCACATACATACCAGCCCTTACCACCCTCAAGCCAATGTACAAGTAGGGCGTTTCAACGGCACGTTGATGACAATGCTCAGGAAACTGGCACAGGAAAAACATGATAGGTGGGATGAATATATCCCAGCAGCACTTTTTGCTTATCGGGAAGTTCCTCATGGCTCAACAGGACTACCACCCGCTACGTTGCTGTTTGGTCGTCCAATCAAAGGACCGTTAGAAGCCATGTTGAGGAGTTGGACTGAAGAGGGGACATCAGAAGAAGTGATCTATTCCTATAAATACGTGGAGGAACTGAAAGAAAAACTCCACAAGGGATGGATTCTGGCGAATCAAAACTTGAAAAAGGCCAGAAAAAGACATGCGGCTTACTACAACCGTAGGTCAAAAGACAGATCTCTAGAGGTGGGAGATAAAGTTTTGTTGCTACTCCCAATGGGAAACAACAAACTGGAGATAGGTTGGCAAGGACCATTTCCCGTGGAAAGGGTGATATCCAGAACCAACTATCAGATCCGGATCCGGTAAAAGTCGAAGATTTTCCATATCAATCTCCTGAGGAAATACGAGAAGAGACTCGGAAACAAAGCAGCTCACCTCATGGCAATGGCAGTTGCAATGGAGACTGAAGTGGGAACCAACGAGGGCAGGGAATATCCCTTGGTACACCAGGAAACCTATAGGGATGTGCAAGTGAACCCTGATCTGGCTTCCCAGGAGAGGGAAAGGATAACCCAGGTTCTCGAGTCTCATCAGGAGATACTGACTGATAAACCAGGAAGAACGAGGTTGGTGGAGTTCGAGATGACTTTGACCACCCAGGAACCTGTTCGCCAACAGGTTTACTTAGTGCCATTCTCTAAAGAAAAGGCCCTGGAGGAGGAAATACAAAAACTGCTGGAGGATGACGTGGATGCGACATCCACATCCCCATACAACTCGGGGGTAGTTTTGTTACGCAAACCAAGTGGAGAACACCGGTTGTCTATAGATTACCGACTTCTGAACAGTCATACACACTTTCAGGTGGAACCTTTGCCGAATCCAACTCAGTTATTCGCTAGGCTCCTAGCTCCGGTACTTTTCAAAGGTGGATCTGAGTCGGGGGTACTTCAGATACCAGTCAAACCGGAGATTCGACCACTGTTGGCCTTCAGTACACCCAGTGGACAATTACGAATTCAAGTTCATGCCCTTTGGACTCAGCAATGCACCTAGTGTGTTTACACGCATGATGAGGACTTTACTAGATCCTTTACAGGATCCGGCCATCATCTCATTCATGTATGAAATTCTGATTTCCAGTGACAGCTTGGATGACCACTTGCAATCCTTGGAGCGAGTGTTTAATAGACTCAGAGAAGCAGGGCTTACCGCTCGCCCAACCAAGTGCATGATTGGTTACCAGACTCTGGAATTTCTGGGTCACACCATCACTCCAGGACACATTGTCCCAGAAGAAAAGAACCTGGAGAAAATCAGAAATGCACCAAGGCCAAAATCGAAGAAGGATGTGAGATCCTTTCTCTCGTTATGTGGGTTGTACCACAAATTTATCCCACATTTCACTGAACTGGAAGCTCCATTGACGGAAACCTTGAAAAAGGGATTCCCGGACCAAATCATTTGGACACCAGAATGTGAGACTGCCTATAGTCAGTTAAAGGAGGCCTTGGTCAGCAAGCCTGTATTACAGATCCCTGACCTTTCCAAACCATTTGTGTTGAGAACGGATGCGAGTGGGATTGGGATTGGGGCAGCTTTGTTACAGGAACGAAAAAACATTGCTTCGGTTTTGAAACCTGTGGCATACGCAAGTAAAAAAACATCTCCAGGCTGAGAGGAATTATTCGACCGTCGAGAGAGAGAGAGAGTGCTTGTCTCTCGTATTGGCCATGCAAAAATTCCAGCCCTATTTGTATGGAGTTAAGTTTCGGGTCCAGTCGGATCATCAGCCGTTGATGTTCCTGGCTACTTCTCAGAAGCTCAACGCCAGTTTGATGCGGTGGTCGTTGTTACTTCAACCTTACAATTTCACAGTGGAATATATTCCTGGGAAGGAAAATGTTGGAGCGGACTTCTTGTCAAGACATCCAGCTCCTGAAGAAGAGGAATGAATTATCTGGATTGAACTTGCAGTGGAAAAGAGTGAGATGGACTACTCTCTTAAGAGGGGACTTCTATGTCGTGAATTCACTCCAAGTTACAATCAGATGTCAAAAATACCAAGGACAGTCAGAGTAACAGCTGTAGTTGTTTACCAGTGGTAGGTAGATCAAACGGCACCGCGGACCTTGAGAAGTCTTGGGTAGACAGAAAATATGTCAAGGTCATTTTGCCGACCAGCCGCATCAAAGAGAACCCGTTGTTGGGAGAATGCAGGAATTCGCTACCTTGTTTTGGAAGTTGCAACTAGTGGAATAACTGGTGACATTGATTAAAAACAAGGGAGATAAGATCTTATTCTGAAATGGATGGTCTGCCCTTGGAATCATATGATGTGTTGACATCTAAAGAACTTCACTAGACCACTCCCAGCTCTTGGTGACAAAAACATGATTTGTTTTTGGCTAGTGTATCTCAAACAGTTGAAGTAGGCAGAAGTGATAGCTGGCTCGATCCGTGTTGAATAGAATCGCCTGTGGTCGGTTTTGCTTAACATGTGTCTTTTATGGCAAATGGTGTATTTGATTCAGAAGTTGAGTCAGGACGGCATAAGGTATCTTATAGATTGCATCTAGCTATAATTAATGTGGAATAGCTTAGGAATATACTTTAGAACTATAACATGAGTGAGTTCCCTTGAGCAAGATGGCGGGACATTTCTTCGTCCCGTAAAATGGAACGTGTTTTTTCCGAAATGTGTATGGATTAAGTGTTTTTTCGTGGTGAAATGGAGTTCGGACCGTGCAACGGAGTTCGTGCACGCGCGTCCGGTCTTCTTTCGGCGTATCATCGGCGCCCGGTGGCGATAGTCAAGCCTAACATGACGGCCAGACGACCAGCTAGGACACAATGTGGTAAGAGGGCGGGCGCGCGCAGAAGGCGCTTAAAATGTGACAGATTGGGTATCGGAAATGTTCGAGTACTGTACTGGAACTGTGCATCATTTAGTCAACGCCGACCCATTCTTGAAAAACTACTCTACGGAAACGATATTGTAGTCTTGCAAGAAACACACCTCACCGACGGAACAGTCAATGTGGCGGGATTTCAGGGTTTCCTTAACAGGCGGCACCTCGGACAGGCCATTCTGGTCCGCGACAACATACTAGTGTCTGAGATCGATATGTCCGCCTGGAACAGCGATGCCCTGCAAGTGCAGGCATTAAGAATAATGACACCAGTGCAGCTTGTAATCGTTAACGTCTATGCGCGAAATGGGAAGGTCGACGTGCGACAATGGCAGAGTTTGTTCGATATGGATGAAAGGCATATCATCTACTGCGGGGACTTCAATGCCAGAGGCAGTCAATGGGGGAATTGCATCACCAATAGACAGGGAGAAGATTTGGAGGACGCCCTGGCATCTGCTGCCCTAATCTGTCTGAATGATGGGAAGGTCACTAGAATGGCCACTCGACCAGGCGACTCTGACAGCATCATTGACTTGGCTCTGGTGTCGCCAACCATCGCACCAAGGTGCCGGTGGGGCACACTGGGATACCACGATAGTGACCACTACCCTTGTGTCATCCTGATCAAGAAAGACGGGGCCATGAGTCAAAGAAACAAGACCAATGCCTTCCCGTACGACACCACTGGTCAAGACGCCATAAGCAAGATCAGAAGAAGGAAACTAACTTCCTCCCGTAGGAGACAAGAAAGATGGCTGCAGCCACCATGGTGGAATGGAGAGGTCGAGAAGGTGTGGCTGGGAAAGAGGCAGGCTGTCAAAGACTGGCAAAAGGCCAGAAAGGCTAACATGCCACAGGTTGAATTGGCGAACCTGAAGACTGAGGTCGTTAGGACGACGACTTTATTCAAATCCTGCGCCAAACAGGCCAAGGCCGACAAATGGGACGAGTTCTGCAGGAAGGTGTGCTCCGAGCAATCTCTTACGACATTCTGGCGCCTCCACAAGAGCATGAACGGTGCTGCACAACGTAGGGGTATTCCAGACTTTCAAGGCACAGACCTCGCATGGAAAAAGTCGGATGCGGATAAAGGTAAGGCCCTTCTTGCACGCTACATAGAACAGACTGACCAGAAAGACGAGCCCGCCAGACAGAGGACCACAACAACACTCTCTCAGTTGTGCGAGGGGGTCGGGACAGACGAAGAATGGACGATCACAGTTGACATATTGCGTGCTATGCTCAAGAAATCACCTAACACCGCCCCAGGCCCAGACGGCATCCGATATGGTGACCTAATGGTGATATCAGATGATGACATGGAAGAACTGGCCAGAGAATTCAACACCAGTATCCAGAGGGGTCAGGTCAAAGAAGAATGGCTACACAGCTACCTGCTGCCGCTGCCAAAACCGAACAAAGACCACTCCAAGATAAGCGGCTACAGAATCATTACGATGCAGAATACTGTTGGCAAGCTACTGGAGAAAATTGTAGCACACAGACTTGCTTGGGACTTGGAACAGCTCGGCTGCTTCCCGCCCACACTTGGAGGATACAGACGCAACAAAGAGTCATGGCTGAATGCGGCGGTCTTTGCTCAAGATGTTTACGAAGGATTTCAGGTCAGAGAAGAGACATGTGCGGCCGCCATAGACTTAGAGGACGCATATAACAGAGTATCCTTCGAGCACTTGATGCAAACCCTCCTCAGACTGAAAGTGCACCCTCACCTTGTACGATGGATAGCTGCAGTTCTACTCCAAAGGAAGGTGGTGCTAAGATGCGGGAGTTGGTCTTCTGAGCCGATAACGATATGTCCAGGATTGCCGCAGGGTTCACCTCTGTCACCAGTACTATTCAACGTGTATACGGTGCCGATCACTGAACAACAGTTGGATGGGAGGGGTAGGACTCTATCATTCGTTGACGACATCCTCGTGTATCGACAGGGTCGAGATAGACAGGCGGTTGCCAACTATATGCAGGGCGAACTAGATCGAATTTCCTCATGGTGTGCTGATGCCGATGCCCTTGTCAATCCTGCAAAGGCAACGGTTACATGGTTCTCACTAAACAACCATATTGTGAAAACAGACCTGCCGGCAGTAAGAATGGATGGGAGCATTCTGAGTAGAACCCAGTCAATGACATATCTTGGCGTGAGGCTTGATCGTAGCCTGTCCTTCAGAGATCATGTCGATTATGTCATAACGAAGGCTCGAAAAGGTTTGGCAGCAATGAGAGTCATGGCGAGTGCCAATATCGAGCAAAGACTGCTATTACTTCTGTTCCAAGGACTTGTGCTTTCACGCATCGAGTATGCCCTGGCCATCCTCACTGTCAGCCCTACACAGATTGGAAGACTTGAAAAGGTACAAAACGAAGCCATGCGCATCATTTTGGGCTGCACGAGAGACACCAGCTGTGTAGCAATGAGATACCTCCTTGACTTCCCGACAATGGAACACAGGATCAAGATCTGGAGAGCTCGTGCATACTTAAAAATAAGTGCAGACGAGCAGCACCCTCTGCATGACGCTGTATTCAGAGAAAAGGGTGACAGGCTAAAGAGGGGCAAATCATGGATGGGTCGGGCGGAAGATGTCGTCGGACAGGTCTGCAGTCTTACCAGTATCAACCCCGGCAAGGAATGGGTGCCGATGCCTCCAGCTTTTAAGTGTACCTTCTCCTGCATTATCACACTCGACAGACGGTGCAGAGAGCAGAATCCTGCCGCTGTCAATGCAGAGGTTAACGCGCTCATCTATGATCACTCAGATAGCCCCGAAGTGCTCATCTATACAGATGGATCTGTTGTAAAGCAGCAGAGAAGTGCGTGGGCATTTACAGCCCGCTCAGCGGGCCGAACCGTTCAAGAATCCAGTGGTGCCCACTCCATGACCACGAGCAGCATGACGATGGAGGTGATGGCAGTTACACAGGCTTTCATATGGCTGGAATCACAACATTATACCAACGTGTGTGTACTAAGTGATTCAATGAGCATGATTCAGAAGGTCGAAGCTGGATCTGTACGTAGACAGTGGACTGAGTCGCTGCGGAAGTCTGTTGTCCGCAAAGTCACCTTCATCTTCGTCCCGGGACATGCGGGAGTCGAGGGAAATGACCGAGCTGATAAATTGGCTGGCTCTGCACCCCCTGTAGATGGCCAGCCCATGGATCGTGCCGATGTTATTAACGCCCTTAAAGATATGGCGAGAACAGAGGATTTTGACGCCAGTGATTCCACATCGCTTTCCAGGATGAAAGACCTGGGAGTAAGAATCGGCACAGCCAGACGCGAGAGGTACATCGGGAAAACAAAGCGCCTCGTCAACCAACACAGAACTGGCACTATTAGCCACCGGACGCTGATGCATATGCTGGGGGGAGGATCTGAGCACCTATGGACATGTCCGGAGTGCAACGAAGATACCCCAGCTGATAACTAACTAACTAACTAACTAACATAGTGTTGTTGCATTGTGGTTAGGTAGTCAAGGAATATCAGCAACAATAGGCAGTCGCATTGTTAAGATTAACTAATGTAAGAAGGCAGGTGGCTCCGCTGATGGGGAATAGTGAAATGGGATGATATTTGGGGAGATTGGGGATGGGGAGAATGTCCAAAGGTGGGATCTTCCAGTGAGGTCTGCTGGGGGTCTACACTTTGCATTTTGCTCTGTCCTGGTCTTAACCCACCGCAGACCGGAGTGAATAGCTTCTCTGCCCATGACAGAGTTGGTTCATTGTCATGTATCTGAGTGAGGATGTCAGCCTAAACCCATCCAATGGAGGTCAGGGACAGGTGCTCTCACCAAGTGTATTGTTATCTCTTTTACAGGTTCCTTTAGGTCACTCAAGTCACTGAGAATGGAGACCTTAGTGCAGGAAGTTAGTCAGCAACTTTTGCACTGGGCCCATGATGAAAGAGGTTTAAAGGAACAATCGTGAGAGTATTTATTAAACGTCACACGTTAGCAGAATACTAGAGATTGTTTTCTCCGCATCATTTTGGAGAAGGAACAATCGTGAGATTAATGTTTCGAACATCATATGTGAACAGAAAAATAGAAGTGTTTTTTATTTTACACCACATGGGAAACGTCCAGTGGGTATTATGTTTTCACGCGACAGGTGAAAAGACTAATAGGTACTGTTTTTTTTTTACATCACATGGGAATAGAACAGTATAAACCGATTAGGAAGTTATTAAAACAGTGGTCTCGTGAGCAGTAGTAACTTTAGACAGGAATTACATTTAGTTCAAGGAACAGTATTTTCGTGTCCTCACTAGACAAGGATGTTATAAGTCTAAGAACAATAGGGACATGTAATAACGGTGTGTGATCCAGGCAGGATCAGTGTTAAACTGTGACTAGGTATATGAGTGATCAAACAGCCACCGGTGGAAGTCTACATCTAGCAGGAGGGACACATACCTTGGTGAGGTCAATGTGGACTGAATGAAGATGTGGTGTAATCCTTTCTGGGATGATCGGGCTGGGCTCTTCAGCTACTTGGTCTAAGTCTGCACACACTAGAATATTCCACACACATTCTACACATTACACACACACACTTCTCACACACATACTCTTTGCTTAATAAATTATTTTGTATTTATTTGTTAAAGCTAGAGTTGTGGAGTATGTTATGTTGGGGAAGAGTGAGAGGGGGCATGATCTAGGGGCGAGTGAGAGTAAGAAAGAGGTGTCGACAGACTGTCGGAGTTTTGTGGACGGAGTCTGGTGGTTTCTCTAGGACAATAATATTGGGTTAATAAAAATGTGGGTGTTGATTCCCCTCACTCCAGGGACGACACTAAAGTAAGAAAGGATAACTTACGACACTTATCAGTATAGCAGAACGTGAATTGACATACCTATGGCATCTCATCTTGGCCTTGGAAATTCCTTGGAGATATTATATCATCCCTCCTTCGAAATAAATAATTTATCACACTAAATTATGGCTTATTCATCCTGTATCATTTAAGCTATTGTCTTTAAATCTGAGGCATAGAGTCAGGTGGAACCTGGAGGACAGGGTAGATGTGGAAGAATTTCGGTAGTAAACTGCTTGGCTGTATCTACAAAATCTGTGCTTTGTGAGAGAGCGAGTTATCTTGAAGCAAAGGCAGATCTTGATTTTGTCAGAGCCTTTTTGAAGTTTTTGTGTAACAACACTTACATAGCCTTGACCATTAACATTGTCATCGATAGCTAATTATCTGCTACTACATATGCTATGGCGTTAAATTTTCATTTATATAGATCGAGTGCAGTACCTTATCTGTCATTTTAAAGAATTAAAGTACAGCTGCTGAATACCACACAAACTAATAGTTTATTGTGATTAATTGTTGAGTTATATTTGATTACAGTGTTTGTCAACACATACACAATATCGGACCCGAATACACTGACTATGGTCGTATACTTTTCAAACCCATGGTACGCGTTTTCAGTGGAACCACCACCATCAGGTAATGGATGTGCAATGGTACCAGACCAGGGTTTGGCTGTTTTCACAAGGTATGGTTCTTGTTGTTACTTATGTGTATCTCTCTCCCTCTCCCTCTCTCTCTCTCTCTCTCTCTCTCTCTCTCTCTCTCTCTCTCTATATATATATATATATATATATATATATATATATATATATATATATATATATATATCCATCCATCATCTGCTTTGCCGGTAAGCGTGGGCGACATGTTCTGCCATCTCACTCGATCACCAGAGTCGGGGATCAGCTCCGTGTTTCTCTCTCGACCATGCCACAAGGCCAAGCCATATATCTATATATATATATATATATATATATATATATATATATATATATATATATATATATATATATATATATATATATATATATATATATATATATATATATATATATATATATATATATACGATGGTAAGTTGATAAGTAAGTCACAAATGACTGTAGATAAATAACTAACTATGATAACAACTTGAAACCAGTTTATTTTGATACATACATTGTCCCTTTATTTCTCAACATAATTTCCACCAACCTTGATGCACTTATCCCATCGTTTTATCAGTCTTCCCAAACCGGCTGCATGGAACTGCGTGCCCTGTTTTCTGAACCAGTTTTCACTTCAGCATCATTCGCGAAATGTCTCCCGCCAATGTGTGGTTTCAGTGGACTTAGCCCCTAGCGATTTCCCGTGAAGTGGTACATAGTTGGGTAGAAAAGGGTTAAGCGGGCGAGTCAATAAGTAAATCACACAGTTATGTGGGATGACAGGTAAATGAAAACAGGGCACACGGATCGACCATGGCACGCGACCAAGCCATCAAGATATTTACTTCTCTGCTTTCCCCTTGCACTTTTACTCCTCTATATTGCCACTTGTCACCAAGTTCTCTAGTTTATTTCTTCTCACAGCGTGTCCAGACTATATTGCATGTCTACATCTATTCATTTTATGTATTCATATGCGTTTTAAAGGACTTGCTTATTGGTTTTCTGTCTGCCTATGGTATAATAACTTAAATGTTGAACGGTTTTACATCAGTCAGTTAATACGGGCTCAGTGATAGCATAGAACTATGTTTATAACTTTATCCAATGGTTCAGAACAATTAAACGCTAGTAATCTACTACTACTACTACTACTACTACTACTACTACTACTACTACTACTACTACTACTACTACTACTACTACTACTACTACTAATAATAATAATAATAATACTGCTATTGCTACTGCTACTGTTGATACTACTACTGCTACTACTACTACTACTACTACTACTACTACTACTACTACTACTACTACTACTACTACTGAGAATTATAATGAGGAAATCAGAAAGGATACAATAGATGGAAATTATTGAAGAGCATTATAAGTCTTGGAAGTGAGAGCAACAGATAATACAATACACAGATTTCGAAAACAAATCAGCATCATAATCATATTTCTTGCCAAGTAGCTCAAGTGTTCTTCTGTCTCCACAGACTCCTGACCTTGGTTTTGGATCAGTTATATCTATAATATTGCTCCATGCCACCGTATTAGGCCATCCAGCATGATTTGTCTCTGTCGTCTTCTGCTTTTTTACCGCTGACATATCCAGTCTTTCCTGTGTTATTCAATGCCTATAGTCTCGTTATGTGACCAAGGAACTCGTGTCTCTAACTTATTGTTGGGTATATATTTATGCTTAAGAAAATAATTGTTGCTTCCGGAACACGTTTCTCAGAAACAACATCTCCCCTGCCTGTTTCAGATGTATTAGTTCACAACCCACGACTCACAACTAGGCATTTGAACAGGTTCGATGTAACAATTGAGCATTCTCATTCTGAATGTAGCAGACATAAACAATGTAGTCGTGTTTACGGTTATGACAATTCTCATCCCCGATTATCTGCTGAGATTTATAGATATAGAACAATTGCAGGTTCAGATATATGTGACACCGATTGTAATTAATACACCGATCCAGATAAATTGTGACGGTGGAGGTTCACACAGAGAGACCGTGACATATCTTTATTGAGAGGCACGGTAGCGTAGTGGCTAGACGCTCGCCTGCATGACCCGTGGTCATGGTTTCGAAATAGTATCTGGCAGATATTTAAAACTGACCTGATCTCGCAGGTCGACCAAGTCTAAACAGGTTACCCGGAAATGTCTCGGGATATTCAGACAGTTGACGTGATACTGAACACATAACCCACCGAGTGCAGACAGGTCTGTGAAAATATGGGTCTAGCATCATTAGCTCAATGCTTCTTTAGCTTATGTAAGGGTTCTTTAAGTTTTTGTGATTTTAAAACGGTATACATGTTACGAACAATGGTCTCATCTACTCTTATCTCTTGTACCTTGCGGTGTCGAGGTGAAGCACAAACAGCTGGAGTGTGCCAGTTTCATACATCACGATCCCCATATACTCTGTTATTCCCCTGATCATCGAATACATGACTGCTCTGTAGAGAAGAGATTACGGACGCAGTTTGTAATCCCGCATACTTGCGTTCGATATAAAGCTGTGGGTGATTTGGCAGCAGACCGCCTTACGTTGTTATTTTTTTTAAAGACATGGTATGGGTGCCGGTCGATCATGAAAGCAATGACAAACCACTGAACGTAACCTTGCCAAGAGATCACAACTGCCAAAATTATGGTGTTGACTGCACGCCCTGTAAAGGATATGCAACTAACTAACAAGATTTACACATCTACTATGCTGGCTTACGCTTGTATACTGCCTTTGTTCAGATTTACATTGACCTGTTTGGGATACGTGGATCCGGTATCCCGACTGCCGTTGAACTACAGACTGTACCAACGTGAAAATGTCGGCACAGAGTATGAGTACGGTAAGTTTATGGAAACGCGCATGGCTTTCTTATACTTAACTATTGAGTTTCAGGCAAATATATCTGTATGTCTGAATGGGTGCATGGCTGCATGCATACGCCATGTCTGTCTGCCTGCCTGCCTGCCTATCTGTCTGTCTGTCTGTCTGTCTGTCTGTCTGTCTGTCTGTCTGTCTGTCTGTCTGTCTGTCTGTCTGTCTGTCTGTCTGTTTGTTTGTTTGTCTGTCTCTCTGTCTGTCTGTCTGTCTCTCTGTCTGTCTGTCTGTGTGTATATAGATACGTATGTACGTATGTAGTATGTATATACGTACCCACGTACGGATGGATGCATGTATTCATGCATGCATGCACGCCCGCCCGCCCACATGCCTGCCCGTCAATTTGTCTGTCTGTCTATGCGTGTGTCTGTCTGTCTATGCCAGTGTCTGTGTCTGTCTCTCTGTTATGTAATGTAATGCATGTGTATTTATGTATTTGGGATTGCAAGGATGGATGGAAAGAAGGAATGAGGGATGGTTGAGTTGACGGGTGCATGTATGTATGCAACGCATTTATGTTAATTGTTTCCATAAAACTGCCTGCTTGCCCGTGCATGTGCATGTGTTTGCAGTCGAGGTAGCACAGTGCCTAGCACACATGGCTGCCTGTCCGTTTGTCATGTCTTAACATTCTAATTGAAAGGAGGGTATGGTTTTCTTAAAATTGAACTTGTTACCCAGACTCATCCAGCCTAAAAGGGTATCAGAATGCCCTGTAAATAATATCGTTTGATGTCAACTGCAGACTGGTCTATAAAAATATGGGACACGTATCATATACCCAGTCATATACCCCGTACCAAGACCGTCAAGAAGACGAGCGGAGAGAACTTACATGTGAGCTGCACCAATGAACCTGAAACTACAGATACTACTGAAGCCCTCACGAGGAAGGTCGACGACAACCCACAACAGACAAGAGCCAAGACAGCTGAGAAGAAGGAGGAGAAAGACACCAAACACCGACTCAAAATCAGTCAGATTGGTTGTCAAGCGTATTCATGTGGAGCTGTCAGACAAACAAATCATGAAGCAGCTACAAGAAGAGAATTTCAACATCCGAATCTTGGAGGCGGAGCGGATCCTGACGTACTCAACGGTTCCTTTTACGCTGGCGGTGGTGACGACTGAAGGCAGCTGGTATCAATAGCCTGGTATCAATCAACCAGAAAGAACAACAACCCGAAAGATTCATACCAAGAATCATTCAATGTTCAAGATGTTAGAGGGCCGGCCACAGCAGAACAACATGTCGCAGTAAGACTGAAATCTGCCGATATTGTGCCGATCACCAAGCCTTTAAGGAGTGTCCGCTGGCCAAGCTGTACACGGACTTCCGAGCACCCAACAACAGAAGAAAGTGCGCCAACTGCCTGGGCAAGCATGGGGCAGGATACTTGGGCTGTCCGTACCTCCAAAGACATACTAGAACACAACTAGACATTCTAGAAATCGAGTTCTTGATTCCAAAGAGATTGCAGACACAAACCATGATGTACATTACAACCGTGCATCTCAGACTCATGGGGTAAAAGGTTGATCCCTAGAATTAGTTGGTCCTGACTATCTATGCTTGGCGGTTCGCTGCTGCCTGTTGTAGATCTTGGATGTTTACTTTGCCATTGAATGAGCCTTCTCTGATGATGGTTCTACGCAGGGTCTCTCTTGGTCTTCCCCATTTTCTTTTCCCTACCGGTGACCATATGAGGGCTTGGTAGGGGAGTCTTGTCTTGTCCATTCTGAGTACATGGCCGATGTAGTTCCAACGGAGTCTTCTTATAAAATTGGATACTGTATCTTGCTTAGTCTCTTGTCTTATTTGCGTATTGGTTCTGAAGTCTGTCCAGTGGATGTTTAGAAGTCTTCTAAGACATTTGTTCTCAAAATTATCTAATTTTTTATCTAAAGCTACAGTTGATTTCCAACTTTCACATCCATACGTTAACATTGGATCCCTAGAATAGGCCTGATAATCTATACAAGACCGTATGTATTTAGTGCTATTACACGTCCTCCTGATTTTTTGGCCAGTGAGATGGTGTCACGAACCCACTGTAAATTGGCGATAAGATGAAAAAAGATACCAAAGACAGTTTGTGTCTCAGCTACAAGTTGTTTACTACGGGGAGTCGGTGAGATCAATCAATTCAGTCGTCTTTGAAAATCCCCACAAGACATAAAATTGTAGGCTTGTTATTGTGACTCGATTGGGAAAATGCAGGAACTCGCTACCTTGTTTTGGTTGTTGAAACAAGGGGGACCACTTTTGCATTGATTAAAAAAGGGGAAGATAAGAACTTATTCTGAAATGGATAATCTGCCCCTGGAACCATCTGATGTGTTGACATCAAAGAACTTCACTAGAACACTCCAAGGCTCTTTGACAAAAACATGACCTGTTTACAGTTAGTGTGGACTAGAAAGTTGAAGTTGGCTGACGTGTTTCTGTACCGCTGTTAGGAATTCGGAGAGCATCTACTGTGTTAGATTTAATTAACATTAAACAACATATGTCTTTATGGCAAGTTGTAGATGCCATCCAGGAGTGATGCGGTGTTGCATAAGGTATTGCATATCGTGTATTTAGGCCTATTTAAAATAGGCAGTAGCCTTGTTAACAATAGCTAGGGTGAGGAAATAATTAACTCTGCTAGTTAAGAATAGAGTAGTGAAGTGATGATTAGCTCTGTTAGTTGAGAATAGAGTAGGGAAGGGAGAATTAGCTCTGCTAGTGAGGATAGTGTAGTGGGGTGATATTTGGAGAGATTTAAGAATGGAATGGGTTGGGAGATGGGGGAAGTGTCCAATAGTGGGATCTTTCAGTGGGGTGCCCACTGGGGTTCTGCACTCTGTTTATTGGTCTTTCCTTGTCATAACCTGACTCGGACCTAGGTGATAAGATCATCTGCTCTATGACAGAGTTTAGTTCACTGATAAATATCTGAGCAAGGCTGTAGGCCTACACCCAGCTGGTAGGATCAGTGACTGGTGCTTTCAGCCGGTGTATTATTTCTCTAACAGGTTCCCTGCCAGTTACGAAGAAGCTCTACGCGAGTTTTGAAGAAAGTTTACTACGATTGGGAAGAACACCAGTTGAACAGTAAATGTTTTTCTTACGGAAAATGAATAACGTCAAAGAAGAAAGTTGTTCAATAATGTTTGGGCTGGGCCCATGATCAGGAGGGTCCACCGGAACAGGGCTCAGATGAGTGAAACCATTTAACGATTCCAGTGTGTTAAGGTTCACCTAGGATGGGTGATGTTTGTTGAGACACCACACCTCATACGAACATTAGTAAGTACACGGGAACTTTAAATGTAACATTCACATGGTGTGGTAGATTCCAGGGAAATATTACAAGGAACATTTTAATTTAGACACTATAGACAATAGATAGGATCAAGTCTATTTCCAACAACAGTGATACTTATTTTCACAGTACGGGGATTTGTAAATTTTAGGAATTATAGGAACTTATAATGTGCAGTGTGCAAACGGACCGTGATCAGTAGTAAATAATAAACTGTATCTATTTCGAAGGATCATGTCAATGGATTACCAGGTAGCTACAGAAGAAAGTCAGTGTCTGGCAGGAGAGATACATCACCGGGTGAGGTTGTCTTGTGCTGACCAAACGTGCTGTGGTGTGTTCTTGCAAGGATGAACTGACTGCTATTGATCTGAGGGTCCAATTCTACACACATTATAGAACACGTCACCCATTCTTCACATACGCTTCTCACATACATCACACTTTTCTTTTAATAAATTAATTGTTATTAATTTTTAGAAGCTAGAGTTGTTGAGTATGTTGCGTTGGGGAAGAATGAGAGGGGGCATGATACAGCAGTGATAGAGAGAGAGAGAAAGAGGTGTCCATAAACTGACGGAGATTTGTAGACGGATTCTAGGGGTTTCTCCAGGATAATGATAAGGGGTTAAAATATAATGTGGGTGTTGATTCCTCTCACTCCAGGGACGACATTTTAAACGGATACATGACAGATGGGATTCTTAGCCTTTTCGGACAAGGGCAAAAAATAGGAGGTTTCATGTGCAATCCTACGGCACTTGGGAATAGTAAAATATAAACCTTTAAGCTGCTGTTCTGGCAAATTGTGTAGGAAAGAAAACCAACCCACGGTTATACAGAGCCCATTATCATGAATGAAATCTGTCTAGAGCAGTGGTTCTCAAAAGGTGCGAAATTCCCCTCCAGGAGGAACTTTAGGGTTTCCAGGGGTAGGGGAATTAATATTATTTCAAGACCGCGTTAATAGAAGAACGGATTACTTGATATTGTTTCTCTGCATACTTTACGGTTCTGTACTTCTTGCCCTTCTGAAATTGTTTTATAACGTAAGTAGACACGCAAATCACATTTTCGTAGACGTCTAGACTTGTTCTAGTATGTGTGATTAAATTTAGCTTCCATTTTTACGTATACTATGTAGCGGTGGGGGTGGGGGTATTGATTTATAGGGAGGAAATACGAAAGAAGGGGGTGGTGGATGACATTCTGAACAGATGGGGTGAACATATGGGCTGAACAAGGGGTGTGTGGATCCCCAAAAAAGTTGAGAAACTCTGGCCTAGATGAAGCATACTTGACACAAGTGCATGTCGAAGCCGGACACACTGACATTTGAGGCCCCACTCCCCCGGTTGGGTATAAACAGAAGACAACGGTGATATTCGGGTCTATACACAGCTCGGAATTCAAGTATGAACATTTTCTCCAATTTTCATTTTCTCTTAATTGCTTTCATTTTTTCATCTTTTTATTCTTCTCGTCCTGTTGTCACGACTTAAGGTAGTCACAGGAGATCTGTGCGCATTATTCTTGGATGTACAAGAGATACAGCATGCAGGGCGATGCGCTACCTTCTTGATTTTCCAACCATTGAAGAGAGAATACAAGGTTGCAGGGCACGCGCCTACCTCAGAATTAACGCAAACACACAACATCCACTGCATAGTGAAATTAGGAAGGTGAAGGGCAGCAGGTTAAAAAGAGGAAGGTCGTGGATGGGTCAAGCCGAAGACATTCTTCAACAGGTGTGTTCACTTGAGGACTTAGAACCTGGCGAGGAGTGGGTGCAAGTGCCAACAGACTCCTGCACATCCTTTTCAGTTTGCATCCAACTAGATAGAAAATGCAGACAAGAAAATCCGGCTGCTGTTGAGGCTGAAGTACAAGCGTTGATTTTCGAGAATTCGCTAGACGGTGACGCGGTCATCTACACAGATGGGTCGGTCGTCCGACATGTGAGAAGCTCATGGGCCTTTACAGCTCGGGCCGGAGGGAGAATTGTGAAGGAGGACTCTGGTGCTTTCACTGAAACCACAAGTAGCCTAACCATGGAAGTCATGGCAGTAAGTAAAGCAATAACATGGCTCGAGACACAGACATTCACTAGGGCTTGTTTCCTCAGCGACTCAATGAACATGATCAAGAGGATAGAGGAGGGATCGATCCGAAGAGAATGGTTGCTGCCTCTGGAGCGGTCTCGACTGGCAAAGATTAGTTTCATCTTCGTGCCAGGGCATGCGGGAGTGCAAGGAAATTAGCGGGTTGACAAGCTCGCAGGTGAGGCTACTGTGGAGGGCGGACGCGCCATGGACCAAGCCGACATCGTGAATGCTCTACGAGAAGTAAGACTTTTGCGAGAACCAAGTGATGACTGTGAATTTACAACAATGGCCAGACTGCGAGAGCAGCAAATTAAAAGAGGTGTTGCCAAACAAGAACACTACGCAGGAAGCCAAAGAAGATTGATAAACCAACACAGAACTGGCGTCGTTAGCCGCTACACGTTGCGGGATTTGCTGAGGATGGGATCCGAGCACTTATGGACTGAATGGTTCGATGTGCAATGAGGATGATCTGTCGACTAACTAACTAACTAACTAACAGGAGATCTCCGTAACTATATGTTGTGTTTTGTGAATGTGTTTGTTTTCTGATGAAGGCTAATCGCCGCAACGTCCTGTATGTGTCGTAATTCTGTTATGTAAAGCTGCACTACTTTGCGTCATTTTATATTGTTTACATTTCCACAGCTTTACCGCAGTTCCACCAAATTTTATTCATATTTTTACTGACCTTTGAGGCATAATTGGGTGGGAAGCACTTCCCTCCAAAGAATAGAATGAAGAAGAGGGAAACCAAAACCATGCGTATTCATAAACATTCTTCTTCTTCTTCCTTCTCCCCTCCTCCTCTTCCTCCTCATCCTCCTCTCCTTCTCTTCCTCCTCCGCCGCATCGCCTTTGTCCACCTCCTCCTCCTCCTCCTCCTCCTTCTTCTTCTTCTTCTTCTTCTTCTTCTTCTTCTTCTTCTTCTTCTTCTTCTTCTTCTTCTTCTTCTTCTTCTTCTTCTTCTTCTTCTTCTTCTTCTTCTTCTTCTTCTTCGTCTTCGTCTTCTTCGTCTTCTTCTTCTTCTTCTTCTTCTTCTTCTTCTTCTTCTTCTTCTTCTTCTTCTTCTTCTTCTTCTTCTTCTTCTTCTTCTTCTTCTTCTTCTTCTTCTTCTTCTTCTTCTTCTTCTTCTTCTTCTTCTTCTTCTTCTTCTTCTTCTTCTTCTTCTTCTTCTTCTTCTTCTTCTTCTTCTTCTTCTTCTTCTTCTTCTTCTTCTTCTTCTTCTTCTTCTTCTTCTTCTTCTTCTTCTTCTTCTTCTTCTTCTTCTTCTTCTTCTTCTTCTTCTTCTTCGTCTGCGATAACGCTTGACATGAGTCCGTTCTATGGGATGATGCATAGCATCAATTGTAGTTCATATGTGGTCTCTTTCTAGTCCTGCGCCATTTATATCAACATATACGAATTACAATAATATTGTAGTGATGAATATTATAAGCTGGTCAGGCTGTTTTCATTAATGTTTTCTCTTTAGATACCCTTATCGCGTACTCGGGGTCCAATGTGATGGACAAGATCACCTTATCAATCCGAGGAGGCGCTGGAGAGGCCACTGTGAAATTCTTCGTTGAAGTTGTAAATGTGAAAGGAACAAAGATTACAGTACCGCTGTCCGTGAAGGTTTGTCACTGTTTGTTGTTGTTTCGGTCATTCGCCAATTACAAGTCATGACTGAAGACAACACAACAGACCAGTGGTTGTCTACCTTTTTTGGCCCATGCACCAATTCACCATATGCTCAGAATATCATTTCCACCTTTAGTTTTTTCACCCTATAAATCCCCCCACCCGCCCCTACAGAGTATATGTAATAATGGAAGCTAAATTTAATATCACATACTAGAACAAGTCTAGACGTCTACATAAAACATGATTTGAGGGTCTACTTACGTTATAAAAGAATTTCAGAAGGGTGAGAAGTACGGAACCGTAAAGTATGGAGGGAAAACCAATATCAAGTAATCGTTTCTTGTTTTAACGCGATCTTGACATAATCTTAATTTCACCCCCACCCTTTTCACGGAAACCCTAAAATTCTACCCCTGGGAAGGGAGGAGGGGGGGGGGGGGGGTTCCCCACCGACTGAGAACCACTGCAGTAGACATAAGCATATAAACATCAGACTAATTTGAGGACTTAGTAAGATAATTCCACATTGGAATTGTACATTGATTGTGCAGAAAATATCACTACAAATCACAGCCATCATCATTATCTATCAATATATAATATATATATATACTATATATATATATATATATATATATATATATATATATATATATATATATGTGTGTGTGTGTGTGTGTGTGTGTGTGTGTGTGTGTGAGGTCTTAGTCAGATATGACTGAGCTACCGTATAACAGTAGACAGTACTACCTGCTTTCTGTTAGCGCCGAACGTGAGGCGGCGCTTATCAAACCCGACACCCCACATTGTGCCAACGGCTTCGGGCGGAAGAGCTTAAATGGGAGTGTACAAGCCTTACCCTGGTGCGAGGAAATGCAAGCTAAAGACAAAATGTCATGGCAGGGCAGACCAGGCCCTAAACCTTGGTTGGCGACTGGTCTAGGATCGAAGCTCCGACAGGCGGACAGTTAGAGCATCGCTTTGCTGATCCGGCAGCTTCTGCAGCTTGTCTTGTTCCAGATGTGTTACCTTTCCTCTGGAGTGAACTAGGCAGGTCGAGAGAGGGATCATGCTGCATGGGCAACATATGATCTCTATATTTTAACCCAGGCTTTGTGGTATGGAGAGGCAATAACTCCATCCCTGGTCTTAACTGGTCTCGGAATCAAAGCGAGAGGCAACTGTTACGGGTTATAAGTCCCTGTCAATTGGCGTAGACATGGCGCGCCACGCGTTGCCTCTGATGGTGGGAGACACCTACAGGTGTCACTGATCAGCTACCGCCCGCCTCAAGCTGGGCAGCCCCCGGCCAATTGGGTGCTGATACCCCACAGCCTGCTTGCTTCAATGGGTGCTTGGGGCTAGAACAAAATCTGAATCGCAGGCTGTAAAACCAATGCACCAGGTACAAATAAAAGTAAAAATAGAAACCTCAAGCTACGGCTTGCAACCTGGAATGTTGGAACTTTTAAGTGTATAAGCGGGACATGATTGATACAGGCATTGATAATGCACATTGGGAGCAAGTCACCGCTGAACATGTTGCATGGAGGGCAAATATAAGAAATGGAATAAAGACAAAGGAGAAAATTATTGCAGATAAGTCACACACCGAGAGTGTGAGACGTAAATGGTGCATGATGGTGGAAATGATCACGTGTTCACATGCACCTACTGTGAACGGACATTTACAGCGCAAATTGGCATTATCAGTCACATTCGCTACCGCCATAGGTAAAAGTTATTATGCCTTATTAAAGCACAAACTGTCGTCTGTCAAGACGGCTAGGTGCCAATGTAATGTATGTGTGTGTGTGTGTGTGTATGTTTGTGTATCTCTGTATGTGCCTGTCTTTTTGCTCGCATGTCTGTTTGATTGTCTGTCTGTCTATGCCTGTTTGAATGTATGTCTATCTGATTGCCCGCACGTGTGTCTGTGTCTATATATATATACAAAAATATTCATATATGTTTTTGGATTATATTTATATATACTGATGCAAATTAAAACCACCAATCTTATATATAAAAGGCAATCTCCGTCTGTATGTCTGTATGTCTGTATGTCCTTTATGCGTTCGCGAACGGCCCATCCGATTGAGATGAAATTGTCTATACGTCTTCCTCTTATTCCCGCGCAGCCAACTGTGATATTTTTTTAATGTGAAATCGGCTGCTTACTTAATATTATTTAATTTTTCATTTTACATTATAATTTATATACAGCGAGAGGACTTAACTCTGTAAAAGTTATTTCAAGGGGCATAACTTTTAATAACTTTTCTGTATACCTTATAGTCATATTGTTGCATCGTTTTCAAAGATTTATAAACTCTTTGTCTATAGTTATGTACCGGCATATGAGTTATAATAACTAATGATACAATCTTTAAGGCATTTTCAAAGTTTTCATAAAAATAATGCACAATGCATAACATTGTAACTCATCTTTTTATGCTTAAGAAGTTATCTACAGTCATGCAGGTGATTAGAAACAGTTTTAATTAAAAATAATGGATGGTGTGTGGAAGGACATTCTTTTAAGTTACTTTTTTTTGTTGTATGAATTTAATGAGACGCTACCCACCAGGAGCTGGGCGAAGCCACGCCAGGTCAGATAGATAGACAGACCTACCTTTTCGCTGCAGTTATCTACAGGCATATGCGTTAAAATCATCCTCGTCGTCCTCTCCTCCTCCTCCTCCTCCTCCTCCTACCCTGTTCCTCTTCCCCTCCTCCCCCTCCTCCCTCTCCCTCCTCCATCCTCCTCCTCCCTCTTTCTCCTCCTCCTCCCTCCTCCTCCCTCTTCCTCCTCCTCCTTCCTCCTCCCTCTTCCTCCTACCTCCTCGCCCTCCTCCGTCCTCCTAATCACTCCTTTTCCTTCCTCCTCCCTCCTCCTCCTCTCTCCTCCCACTTCCTCCTCCTCCCTCCTCCTCCTACGTCCTCCCCCTCATCCCTCCTCCTCCCTCCTTCCCCTTCTCCTCCCTCTTCCTCCTCCTACCTCCTCCCCCTCCTCCTTCCTCTCCTCCTCCCTCCTCCTCATCCCTCCTCCTCCCTTCTCCTCCTCCCTCCTCATCCTCTCTCCTCCTCCATCTACCTCATCCCTCCTCCTCCCTCCACATCCCTCCTCCTCCCTCCTCCTCCCTCCACATCCCTCCTCCTCCTGGCTCTTCCTCATCCTCCCTCCTCCTCCCTCCTCCTCCTCCCTCCTCCTCCCTCCTCCCTCTCCTTCTCCTCCCTCCTCCTTCTCCCTCCTCCTTCTCCCTCTTCCTCCTCCCTCCTTCTACCTCCGCCTCCTCCTCCCTCCTCCTCCTCCTCCCTCCTCCTCCTCTCTCCTCCTCCTACCTCCTCCTCCTCTCACCTCCTCCTCCCTCCTTCTCCTTCATCTCCTCCCTCCTCCCTCATCCTCCTCCCCCTCCTCCTCCTGCGTTCTTCTCCTCCTTCCTTCTCCCTCCTCCTCCTTCTCCTTTCTCCTCCCTCTTCCTCCTCCCTACTCCGCCTCTCCCTCCTCCTCCCCCTCCTCCTCCCCTCCTCCTCCCTCCTCCCTCATCCTCCTCCTCCCTCCTCCTCCTCCCTCCTCCTCCCTCCTCCTCCTCCCTCCTCCTCCCTCCTCCTCCTCTCTCCTCCTCCTAATCCCTCCTCCTCCCTCCTATTCCTCCCTACTCCTCCTCCTCCTTCCTCCTCCCTCCACTTCCCTCCTCCTCCTCTCTCCGCCTATCTCTTCCTCCCTACTCCTCCTCCTCCTTCCTCCTCCCTCCACTTCCCTCCTCCTCCTCTCTCCGCCTATCTCTTCCTCCCTACTCCACCTCCCTCTTCCTCCTCCCAGCTCCTACTCCTCCTTTGTCTGCTTCTTCTGCTGTTGCTGCCTCCGCTCCATTTACCCAAGTTAATTGTTGGGGAAGATGTAAAGATCTGTCAAGTGCTCTTTCTAATGCTTTTTGTAAGTTGGTCTTCTTTTATCTAAGGTTGTTCTAACTGCAACCAATAAATGATTAGACAGACATACAGACAGACAGACAGACAGAGAGGGAGGGACAGACAGACAGACAGACAGACAGACAGACAGACAGACAGACAGAGTGTCGGGAACGGGAACTTATATGACTACTTATATGAATTGAATGAGATGCTCCCCATCAGGGGCTGGACGAAGCCGGGCCGGATCAGACAGACAGACAGATAGACAGACAGACAGACAGACAGATAGATAGTCGGGAACGGGAGCTTATATGACTACTTATATGAATTAAATGAGATGCTCCACTCCTGGAGATGGGCGATGCCGGGCCGGGTCAGACAGACAGACAGACAGACAGATAGTCGGTAACGGGAACGAGAACTTATATGACTACTTATATGAATTAAATGAGATGCTCCCCACCAGGGACTGGGCGAAGCCGGGCCGTGCCAGCTAGTATTTTATATAATGATGCCGAGAAGCTGGAAAAAAGTGTGGGAATGGATTTTCCCCGTGTTTGTCATGAGGTAGAGGGTGAATGGCTGCTAGAATCGAAAGTGCATGATTCAATCCACAGGTTTGTGTATCGACTACATAAAAACAATGAAAGTTACACGTGCAACACAATTTCCAACAGTAATGGCCCTGAAAATGTGCACTCGTTGTATACTCGGTTAAAAATGCCGTTGATACAAAAACACCCATTACGACTATCTGAAAACTACAGCCAGCGAGTCATTGGCATGTTGGAGGCCGAAATGAGCTCGCGAGTTATCGCCAGAAACATGAATTGCCTCCAAAGCACTATTGTACGTCTCAATTACGTTACGGAACCACTGGTAGTGCCCGGGAAAGACTTCGGAGTGGCCATTCACTAGTTAATACTCCTGTCCAAGATCTTCATATTGTGCTGAGTTACCTAAGCACTGAGTTACCTACCTTTTCTCCTGGCAAGTCAAAAAGCAGCAGCACTAGTGGGTAAATGTGGGCAAGTCTCTCGAATGACAGTCACACGAAGACTCAGATATACAGGTTTTACTGCAAGACAACCTTATGTTGGGCCAAACTTGACCCACAGACATTATCAGCAGTGCCTGCAATGGGCAGAGTAACATTCCAGAAGAACTAGACTGAATTGGAATGCTGTCCTATTCACAGATGAGAGCAGACTAAACCTATCCTTTTCTGATGGACATATGCGGATATGGCGACGGTGTGGAGGGCGTTTTGCTTATTACTGTGTTTGTGAGATATCGAGATGAGGTTTTGGATACACAGGTTGCTCCTGCGTTCACAAATTATCCATACTTGCAGGACTTCAAGCAGGATAACTCACGTGCGCACAACGCATACATTACGCAGCAATATCTACAGTGGCAGAACATTGTAACGATTGACTGGCCTGCCCTATCACCAGACATATCCCCTATAGAACACACACGCGGAGACTACAGGCAAGGTTCTGCAGCTCTGCAACAGCTTGAAGCTGCACTTACATGTGAATGGGACCTGGTTCCCGGGAATTACATTCAGAGATTTGTGCGTCCAAAGCGGAGTTCCTGACAAGCTTGAATAGTGTGAATGCATTTTTTATTGGTTGCATTCTTGGTTTTCTACCTTGTCTTCACAGAATGCAATGAATTTCATAACAATCAAATGTATAAATTAATGACCAGCATGTATTCATAGCAAAATTAATAAAGATTCCACATAGGTAAACATGTGAACACTTATATTTACATCTCACACTGTTCTTGGGTTATACAGGTGGTACGTTTATAATGAGATTTCGTATATATTCATTCGTATTTCAGCTGACAACTCTGGATCCCGCACAAGCTCTTGCAAGATTAATAGGAAATATAAAGATTCAAAGTGGAGGACAAGGTAAATAACCCCCAGAATATGTAAGACTCCGAGATTCATAACTGTGCATTAGCACCGTCCTCTAGTAGTTTTAGATTGAATTTACTTTTCTTTAACTGTATGATGTGATGGAACTTTAATTTGTTGCTGTCTGGAACGAAGCAACTGGGAAGAGCTGGGAAGCAACGGAGATGCGTTCAGTCGAAACTTTGTGAATAATGTAGACGTACAGAGTATCTAAAAACAATTGCTTGAGAAAGGCTAGTGAAAGTAGAACATTATAGATCAAAGAAAGAAGGCAATAATATGCCTGAAGTGGTCATAAAATGAGAAGAGTGACATTTAAAAACGTTGACGTTGTGACAGCTGGCAAGATAAGCGGTACAAGAGGCAGGAGCATACCGAAAATTAAAACTATACTGGATGGAATTGGACGGTGGCATGGAGGAATATCATCATCGGAATGGATCCGCAACAGCAGGGTCCGAGGTCTGCGGAGTTGCATGAACGCCTACTGCAGATGATAGAAGACTTGAAGATATGTGTGTGTGTGTGTGTGTGTGTGTGTGTGTGTGTGTGTGTACATATCTATATGCAGGTGATTGTGTGGATGTGAGTCTGGTTACCTGGCTGTTAGGTATGTCCCCCTGTGATAACCAGCCTGTGCCAGAGTCTCATAAAGACCGAAATAGTAAGCACACAATGTAGGTCTTTCTGTAAATATACTGGAAATATACCTCCTGAATTATGTAATTCTATATTTATTGCAATCCCGAAGAAATCAGGAGACTTGGAATGTGATTAACATTGAACAATTAGTATAATGAGCACATCGCGAAGATTCTGCTGAGAATTATAATGCAAAGAGTAAGAAAGAAAATACAACCTGAAATAGAAGAAGAGCAGTGTGGGTTTGTAGAAGGCAGGGGCACAGAAAATATTGTGTATATACGGAGAACAATAATTGAACGTTCTCTAGAAGTATACAAAGATCTATATCTTTCCTTTTTTGACTACACAAATGCTTTCGATAAAGTGGGACATGTCGGCATAATAAGGATGCTTGAAGATCTACAAATTGATAGAAAAGACCTTAGGCTTGTTTAAAAGAACATATATTGGAAACAACAAGCTACCATCAGAATTTATAACGATGTAGGTCAATATCAGCCTATTAAAAGAGGTGTGAGACAGTGATGTGTAACGTCTCCAGATCTTTTTTTCCCTGTATAGTGAAAATATATTCAGAAATATAGAAGATATGGAAGGAATCAACATTACATATTTTTTATATATTGCATATTTTTTTTTATTACATATGTATTTTTATTACATATTTTTTATATATTGCTGAGCAGGGCCGCTCAGAAAGCAAACTGCTGAGTGTAATCTTGCCTAGCTACCATCAGAATTGATAACGATGTAGGTCAATATCGGCCTATTAAAAGAGGTGTGAGACAGTGATGTGTAACGTCTCCAGATCTTTTTTCCCTGTATAGTGAAAATATTTTCAGAAATATATATAGAAGATATGGAAGGAATCAACATTGGGGGACGATACATCAATAACATTAGATATGCAGATGATAGTCTTGATTGCAGACAATGAACAGGACATGTAAAATTTAGTAGATGCGGTTGTTGCACACAATGAACAACAAGGGTTAGAACTGAATATTAAGAAGACACAGACACTGGGAAGAAGGAAATAACACAATGTGATATACTAATAAATGGGCATATTCTTAAGCAAGTGAATTAATACAGTTATCTTGGCACAGTCATGACATCTGATGGGAGATGCCTTGAAGAGATTAGAACAAGAATTGCCATTACGAAGGTAGCCTTTTGGAAGATGAAAAACGTACTGACCAATAAAAAGATATCAATTGAAACGAGAAAAAGAATGTTGAAGTGCTACATAGAACATATACTTTTGTATGGATGTAAAGCGAGGACAATACGCAGTCAAGCTTAAAAACAGCTGATGGCTGTGGAAATGTGATTTCTGAGGAAAATGCAAAGAATACCATGGACAGACATAAAAACCAATGAACAAGTCCTACAAGAAACAAATGAAGTTTGTAAACTGATTAGAGTCATTAGACGTAGACATCAACATTTTTCGGGCAAGTTATGAAAAGAAGCCGATCTCCTTGGCCTCGGTGTAAACGTCTTTCTCCGATATCCCGTATATTCTCGTGAGTAACGTAACCTGCACGAGAATCCTTAGCTGTTCTCGCCGCGTTGGTAACTTACGGGGTATGTGAGCAGGGCCGCTCAGAAAGCAAACTGCTGAGTGTAATCTTGCCTAGTAAGGGATATGCAATTATGAGAAGAAATGAATTGGAGTACTTGGTGACGACTGGCAAGATCGAAGGGAAGATATCAAGGGGAAGACCGGGAAGTAAATACTTGGATGACTTTGCCCCGTGGCATGGTCGAGACAGGAACACGGAGCTGATCCACGACTCTCGTGATTGAGTGAGATGGCAGAACATGACCGCCCACGCTTATCAGTAAGGCACATGATGGATTGATGGTAGGTCTCTCATTAAGTAAGCTGCATACCCATTTACAGGATGTCGCATTCAACGGCCAGCATTAATTGGATTTTTTTAACGTTCAACATGTTGCCATTGCTTTCTGAATGACCGACGTTCACAACATTGTTGAAAATCACGGCTGTCTGCTTCAAAATCGCTAGCAGCTGATTTCCAACGCGGCACGCCGGATTACGAATCGCGTTCGCTAGCCCTTCGTCTCTACATCATCGCTCGTTGAATACCATCTTTATTATTCATGTTACAAAACTATATAAAATGACATAAAGTAGTGCAGCTTTACATAACAGAATTAAGACACATATAGGACGTTGCGGTGATTAGCCTTCATCAGCAAACAAACACATTCACAAAAAAACATACAGTCAAGAAGATCTCCTGTGACTACATTAGAAGGTGGCGACAGGACGAGAAGAACAAAATGATGAAACAATGAAAGTAATATAGAGAAAATGAGAATTGAACAAACAATGTTTATACTCACCTCACAGTTCAGATCTGTAAGCAACTGAGAAGATCTCCGATGTGAGATGTTACGAAACTAGTATATCTTAGCTACTGTGAGACTCTAGATCAGTGGTTCTCAACCTTTTTTTTGGCCCATGCCCCCCCCCCCCCCATTCACCATATTTTCAGAACGTCATTCCCCCTTACCCTTTTCGTATTTCCAACCTAAAAATACCCCCCCCCCCCTGTCCCCCCAACCCACCCCGTCCCTACACAATATACACAATAATGGAAGCTAAATTTAATAACACATACTAAAACAAGTCTAGACCATAAAGTTTGAAGGGAAAAACAATATCAAGTAATCGGGTCTTGTATTAACGCGATCTTGAAATAATCTTAAATCACCCCCCCCCCCCATTGAAACACTAATATTCTGCCCCCCCCCCCCCCGAGGGTGGGGGAGGGGGAATTCCCCACCGGTTTAGTACCACTCCTCTAGACGTTGAGCCCATGGGGATTTCTCGTCGGTCATTAATGTACCAGAGATAATGTCAGAAATACATCGTATTGAACTCAGTGTCATAAACACAGTCTCCTGATGAAACTAGTAAGCCGTGGTAGAGTAGTGGCTAGACGCTCATCTGCTAACCCGGTGGTGATGGGTTCGTTCCGCATAATGGCGGATTCGTATATTTACAATCGATACAGGCTAAAATGATTACCAGAACATATTTAGGGAAGTAAATACAGCCGGCGGGATACTGACCACAACACCCACCTAGTACCAAATGGCCTATAAACATGTGTGTAGAACCATAAGTATTTGCCATAAGCCTTGGTTGGAAACTGGTCTAGTATCGAAGCTCCGACAGGCGGTTAGTTGAAGCATTGCTTGTGGAATAGGCAGCTTTTGTAGCTTGTCTTGTTCCAGGTGCATTGGTGCTACTTTTTCTCTGTAGTAAACTAGTCAGGACGACATGGAGAGAGAGAAAGAGAGAGAGATGGAGGGAGAGAGGAATAGAGAGGGGGAGAGCGACGAAGAGAGAAAGAGAGAGAGAGAGAGAGAGAGAGAGAGAGAGAGAGAGAGAGAGAGATCATGCTATGTGGAAAATTTTCGCTCACGTATTTCCACAGAGGATGCCAGGATCATGAAGGACATTTCAACAGTTATCAATGTCGACTCGGCAGCTGATTTCGATGCTAAGGTCTCGGTAAGATCGAATTGATTGATTAACTGAAGAATCGACATCATAGCACACAGGGCAAATCTGTAGTTTTCTCCGCCTCTCGTAGCAAATACCGTGAAGTTTAAATGCTGACCGTCCCAATAGCTTTCTCCGGGACATGCTGGTGTGCTGGGGAATGAACAGTCGGACAGATTGGCTGGCTCCGCAAAATTTGATGGAGTATTGACTCATGACTAGGCAGACGTGGTTTCGGCCTTGTGATAGCACGTGTACACCTCGGAGGAGCAAATGGATCACCATGGTCTGGCAAGAAGACAGCGAGGAGTGACGAGGGGATCTGGCCGACGCTCAGCGCTCAGAGGAAAGGCGAGATTGACATATAATCAGATTGCTACTGGTAATATTGGTGTTGGAACTCTTCGCTGGCTGCTGAGGATGGCGACGGAGCGCTTATGGGAATGCCCCGAATGCTGTGATGTCAGTTCCTAAATCAATCAATCAATCATCTCGTCCTATTCTTCACCTCACGCATTCCTCTTTTTCATGCCCACGTCAAAATAAGTAACTTTAATATGTTGTTTTATCTGTCATTGCATCTGCAGCTGACATTCGTTCATTGCCAGTCTATAGAATGTTTTTCTTAACCATTGTCAATATCCCCGCTACTGGCGACTCAGCCGCTAATAAATCTGCTGGCAATACCTGCAATACCCTAATCCATGAGAGTCCCTGCAAGGTAGAAGTATCACTGCTTGGTATCCACTCAAACTACGATTGTACTTTATGATCTCTACGCGACACAGATTGAAAATCCAACACCATTATTGCTCTTACAGTTATATTGTTTGCATCCATCTCAAAGCCTCCGTGACCGCCTACACCTCCATTCGCATACATGCGGATGTAGTAGATACAAGGGGGTTTCAAATAAAAATCTTACATGTTGTGTGTGTGTGTGTGTGTGTGTGGGTGTTCGTGCGTGCATGCGTGCGTGCGTGCGTGCGTGCATTCGCGCGCGCGCGCGTGTGTGTGTGAATATATTCTGAAGACAAAAAATAAGGAAACCATGTATCTTCTTTCGATGTAGTCACGACTGCGTTTAATGCAAGTCCTCCAACGCCGAATAAGTGCTTGGATTCATGTAAACAAACATTCTCTTGGTCGCATGTGTAACCACTCGTGCACCACCTGCCATTCTTCTACATCGTATTGATAAATCTTTCCTCCCAATGACTCTTTGAGTTGTGCAAACAGGTGGAAATCACTTCGGGCTAGGTCTGACGAGTACGGAGGATTTAGTACACACTGAAAGTGGAGGTCTTCGATGGATTCAACCGTTGCACAGGCTGTATGGGGTTCGAAGATTGTCATTGTACAAAAGGGCACCTTAACTCAGAAGTCCACGTCGTTTTGATTTTATTGCGTGTCGAGTATTATTCTTTAGAAGATCTATATACGTATCACTGGTGACAGTTTTCCCTCTAGGCATGTAAAACTAAAAAAAAATTAAGGCCTCGTTCATCCCAAAGGAGAGTCAACATAACCGTCCCTGCAGATGGCTGCGTGCGAAACTTCTTTGGTTTCGCTGAGGAGGTATGGCGCCATTACTTGCTCGTTCTCATCGTTTCCGGCTAGTGGTAATGAACCCAGGTTTCATCTTCAGCAACAATTCTTGATAGGAAAGCATCACCCTCTGCTTCAAAGCACTGCCAGATTTCGTGACAAGCATCACTACGTCGTTGTTTCAATTCTGGAGTAAGCTGCCATGGCACTTAACTTGCAGACACTTTGCGTTATTGTAGCACATCATGGATGATGTGGTGTGTTGAACCTTGACAGATGTCAAGGTGTGCGGTAATGTCACTGACAGTCAATCGGCGGTTTTCCTGTTCGAGTCTTTTATTAAAATCGACTCTGGTATCACTACTCGGTACAATTGACACGGTCGTGACAGGTCTGCCACAGAAGTCACGCTGTTTTTAAGCTTCCTCTCTACTCATACACGTGCTGGACTGACAGGTATGCATAATCATACTGGACATTCATTCGCCAATGCATTTCTATATGTTTCACCCCTTCTCTGGTCAAAAAGCGGATATCAGAACGTTGCTCCTCTTTGGTGTATGTCAAAAGCTGGACAGCCATATTTAGACTCTCCTTATGACGTCACCGTATTCGTCTGCACCATGATGACACGTGCTTAACACTCTTAACATCCTTAACAACAATATTGACAGGCTACAAGACAACGGCATGGTTATTGTAATTTCTATCACACTTTATAGGTTTTATTTTGAACCCCCCACGTATGTAAGCTCCATGTTGCTCAACTATAACCGTCCACTTTACTCTAACTGAGAAATTATATCAAGAACTCTCACCGCGAAATTAGCAACCACAGCATCAATAATAATAATAATAATAATAATAATAATAATAATAATAATAATAATAATAATAATAATAATAATAATAATAATAATAATAATGATTATAAGACCGAGCCATATGGTAAATAACCCGGTGCAAAAAAGTCGATCCTCTCGGCTTTACATGTTTAAACCTGCCAATGATAATACTAATAATGATGATGATGATGATGATGATGATAATGATGATGATGATGATGATGATGAGGATGATGATGATGATGATGATGATGATGATGATGATGATGATGATAATGATGATGATGATAAATAGTAACAAATGAGGTTCAGCCGTTCAGAAAAACAATGTTAAACTACTGATGGACTTGCCAAGAAATCGCAAACAGTAAAAAATAGTGGAATCAAATGCGGCGTTCTGTAAAGGAAATGCAACTAACTTTTTTTTTATAGCATGTTATGTTAATTTTCCCGATTCAGTGTGCTCTATTAATACAACTTGTGGGCTTAATATCTAACTGTGTCATTGCCATGTACAGAAGTAAGGGTTACACGGCACAAGTGACAATTTACACAAATAGACTATAGAAGAGTAATGTTCTACATGAGAAACAATCACCACGAAAGTGAGGCATAATAGAATAGTCGTGTTGAATTGACGATAGTTTAACTTTAGAACGACAGTCCCAACCAAGGGAAACTACTCGAGCGAGTATGATGACCCCAAAACATCACGTGAGGGGACGGAAGTGACGTCAGGGGTAAGAAAGAACTAGACTTCAGACAGGCTGAGGGGAACGAACGAACGAACGAACGAACAAACTTTATTTTCAAAGGGTTAAGAATTGGGCACGCAGGCCCGTCTAACATTCTGCCCTTCTATCACTCTCTTTCATACATTATTTCATTCACACATCATTCAAGGCTAACAAAGAACAGCAACAATATAAAAGATATGCATTACAAAGGCATGGGCAAAATGCGAACATCAAAACTACACGACACAGTAATATTAGATAATGGTCTGACACTTGTTATTAGCCATTATTATCTCTATTATTAAGGGGGAAGGTAATCCGTATTGAGATAGTGTTCGAATAATTTGCGATTAAATGAATAGGGATTGGTGATGTCTTTGATTTCTTGTGGAAGATTGTTCCACAACTGAGCTGCAGAGTACGTTAAGCTTGTTTTGTACAAGTCAATCCTAGGCTTCGGAATGTGTAGTATATTTAAACGTTTACTGTGTCTAGCATTATATTTAAACAATGGCCAAAGGTAATTTGGGGCATTCCGATGCAGGATTTTGTGAATTCGTTTAGCTTTACTAAAAAGCAGGCGATTGCGGAATGGTAGTAACTGAAGGCGTTTATACAGGCTAGGATTGTCAGATAAATGTTTGCTATAAATTAGACTCATGGCGCGTTTCTGGAGTGAGTAAAGTCACTTGGTGTTTGACTTAGAACAACCGTCCCAGATTGTGGAGCAGTAGTCAAAGTGTGTCTGTATATGAGAAGTATAGAATAGTTTCCTTGTGTCCTCATCAAGGAAGTTTTAAATTTTGGCGAGTTGGTAGACTTTTTTCGCTGTTTGTTTAATGAGCGCTTGAACGTGGGAATTAAAGGTTAGGGTTCTATCAATGATTAGGCCTAATGTTTTGTGCTCAATTACACTTTCTACTGGCATGTTATCGATGTGAAGTTGAAGTGATGTGTGTGAGGGGATTGTAGAGAGAGTTTCGAAAAACGCAATCAGGCATATAGAAACGGCGAAACAGCAAGTTTAATATAACCAGTAAGAAAGCCATTATGTTCTACATCAGGCTACAAGAATGAACGCGGTTTCTGTTGTGTCAGCGGTTTATTTTCCATGAATTTTGACAGCGAAGTGCTGTTGTGCATGTGCCCAAGATGGCCAGCCAGAGTTGTAAGTTGACTATTGTCTAAATGAACTTGTTTGTGGAAATAAAAGAGATAGCTTCGCCCTAGACGATTACAATAGACACATGAGAATAGAATTTATTGCATCAGTCGCCACACAATAATATGATCGTTCTACCCTCCGATCGACTGAGATGATGATGGGAGAGTGGGCGACATGGTGATGTGATAACGTCATAATAAAAGGTGATCAACGGTGATGACGCTGGCGTTAGCTCTTGTTTTCTAGAACTACTAATAATGTTTCGTCATGAGTGTGTCACCTTCTTTACAACAAGCCTAAGCAAGAACCTGGTAGTAATGTAACGCGTATAATCAATGTGCTATTTCTTAGCTGGCATTAGCAGCCTCATATTTTGTTCGGGGTTCTTGTGTTCGAAGTCTTGTGTTTGGGATACAAACACCTGGCTACAAGGCAACAATCGTTTCATTTCTAATAATCTAGTTGCACATTTGTTATACATCAGCTGTATTAATTAGGTTATACAGTTTCATGTTTCTATCTTTATCTACATACATTCTGAATTCCTTCGTAAATGCTTATCTACCTAAATAAATACGTAATTTGCGTCCTTCTTGTCTATATGTTTAACTATACAACTGCCGACCTAGGAATCTATATCTGTGTGTCTGCCTATGTATCTGTTCAACTTTCCATTCGTCCGTCTGCGTATACCTGATTCCCTCTTATTTGCAATTTGCATTTATATATATGATTTGTCTTTGTATTTTTCACTGTTCTGCCATCTATTTGCAGGCGACTGCACAACCTTTACAAACGTCGAAATCATAATCTGCTGGAGTTGTCGTTGTTATTCATAGTAAATGTGGAACTAACAGTTGACACCCACACACATGTGTATACTGTTACCACAAGACCGGTACTCGAACCTCACATTAGCAAAGAGATATTCTGTAATGCAAACATGTCACTTTTGGCACATTCTGGATGTAAACATGTCATTTTTGACACATTCTTCATGTAGACATGTAACTATTAACACATTCTGGGATGTATACATGTCACTTTTGACACATTATGGATATCAATATGTCACTATTAACACATTCTGGGATGTAAACATGTCACTATTAACACATTCTTGGATGTAAACATGTCAATTTTGACACATTCTGGAATGTAAACATGTCATTATTGACTCCTTGGATGTAAACATGTCACTATTGACACATTCTGGATGTAAACATGTCATTATTGACACTAACGCATTCTGGATGTAAACGTGTCAATATTGACACATTGTAAACATAGTGACATAACGTGGAGGGTACAATTATTATCCCGGCGAGAGGAAATACAACATTAAGACTAAATGTCATGGCAGTGCAGCCAAGGCCCTAAGTCTTGGTTGGCGAAGCTCCGACAGGCGGAAAACTAGAACATTGCTGTGCTGATCCCGCAAATTCTGCAACTTATCTGGTTCCAGATGTATTGCTGTTATCTTTCCTCTTAAGTAAACTAGGCAGACGCATGTTGTGTGGGCAACACATGATCTATACAATTCAGCCCAGGTTTTGTGCTAAGGGGAGGTTATTATGCTTTCTGTTGAAGCACAATGTGACAACATATGTTGTTAAGATGGCAGGGTGCCAGTATAATGATCTGCCATGAGTAAATTACGTTATCGTGAAACCTTACATATTATGCGTCTGCAGTCAATTAAAGTAGATCTTGTAGAAAGATTTCTTCTATTTTGACCTGCAGTGGACATAATGTATATAATATTTTCTATCTCGTCCATAACATTATCTTTCGCTCCCACAATCTTCAAATCTGAAAGTCGTAGTCAGTATATTTGTAATTCGGTGATCTGCCATACTGTTCTTCAGAACGAGAAGGAGCTATGATTCGATTCCATGAAGACCGTTAGGCCATTAATTCTTTTCAACCCATCAATTCTTTAAACACTCGATGGAACCTATCCATATTACCTGTTCGGTTCTTGCGTCTAACTTGCTTAACGGTACTGGTTTCAATACAATGATGTATATTGAACAATAAGGGATGGCTTATTTGGGACTGAAACTGAGATTTGTTTGCGATAACATTCAAGAATACGTTTTTACTTGGTCACACACACACAAAAATAAATATAAGCCATCATCATTGTGTTTCTCACGACATTAACGCTTGTAACATTGTTATAACTATTGTCCTAGATTCACAAACCTTAGAAAATTGGTGAAACATAGTTTTTTCACCAGCTTAACGGCGAATAATATATATTCATAAACTCTTAGGTCCGACAAGACGTCTTGAGCAATGTCAAAACACTAGACTCCGATTCCAAAGACAACATTGAGCAGGTGTCGCATGTTCTTAGTGTTTCTGTTGAACGGAAAGACGAGATTGGACCCAGTGGCCTGGTAATGACAGACTATTGTTTTGGGCGTCTTAACACATTTACTATCTAGTTAAAGACATCACGTGACATAATCAATGTATTTTTTTAACCATTGAGTCAGAGAGAGAGAGAGAGAGAAAGAGAGAGAGAGAGAGAGAGAGAGAGAGAGAGAGAGAGAGAGAGAGAGAGAGAGAGAGAGAGAGAGTATAAGAGGTAAAGTCATTAAGTAATATATATTTTACGAATAATATTTTCACATTAGTGTGAACCAGAAATGTTGTGTTATTTCTCAACATAGTTCCCCTTGCCTGGCAAAAGACTTGGTCCACCAGTCCACTAGCTTCTTGCTGCCAGTGTGGACAGTTTTTGGATGTGGCCTAATATCAATGCCTGCACCGTCTCCATTAACTCATAGTCATCTGCAAACTTCTAACCACGCAAATGTTTTTTGAAGAGCTCAAACAAGTGAAAGTATGTTGGCACCAAGTTGAGACTGTATGCTGAAGGTTTCAAGACCTCAAATTGCATAGTACGTAGCGTATCCACTGTGTTCAGAACAGTGTATCAAGCACTAGTTACAGTTTCTCACATTCCCGGAAATGCACAAATATAGGACCCTTGATACCCCAATAAATGATAATCATGACTTTCTCAGCGGATTCCTGCGCCTTGAATGATTTTCTTAACCATAGATCACGGGTGTTTCCACTGCATCGACTGCCTCTGGTTCTAAATGATGCACCCGAGTCTCGTCTCCTGTCACACTGTGGGGAAAAGCATCTCTTTCTCGAGCATGACGGTCCAAATGCCACGTGAAAAATCGTCCGCCGTGTACGCTGTTATCATCATAAATCTGTCTTGGAATCCATTTGCTTTGCATTTTCCTGTAACCGGGAAAATCATGGACAATTTTATACCCAACACCGTGGCTGATGTTGAAATCCACGGCTATTTCATGAATAGTGAGTCTCCCTCCTGTTGCCACAGACTAGCTTGTCGATCTGCCATTACACTCTGCCAGTGCCATACTTGAAGGTCTCCTACAACGCGGTAAACATGATAAAATAACACAAGGTATTGCAGCTTGACAGAACAGAGTTACGAAAAATACAGGGCGTTTGGCGACTAGCCTTCATCATCTTACATACACAAAACACAACATTTAATCACGGAGAAGACCCTCCAGGGACTACATTAAGGCATACGAACGCGTGCAGTTACTTACATTGCTCGTAAATTTGAAGTTGAGCAGCATATTATGGACTTTATGACTTTATGTCCAAAGTGTTCGGGTGTGCTAGAAAATGAGCAGGGTGACAGACTTGCTGTTGCCTCTCCTTTGAATGTTGAATTAATTTAAAACAAAACCGAGTGTTGAAGGATGTCTGGAATCGAGTGGAGACGCAGTAAAACGAAGCATGCACATCAGGAAAAGCTTATTTAGAGTGCGTGTTCGAGTCTGGACGACACTTACCGCTTAGAGGAAAACGTAGGCTGACGCTCAGTCAGACTGCACTTCTGCCATCAGAATGGGAACTCGTTAATGTCTTATGAAGAGGGAACATAGCACGTTTCGGAATGATTCTAGTGCAGTGATGTAGAGTGTTGATTTAAGGTTCATCATCCAGTACCTTGCCGGCTGGCTAGGGCGATCATACCTCTCTACAAATTGCCATTTCCCACGGCATGAATCAATTCCTGTGGTGGCTCTCGCTCGTGCCCTGATACAAGACTGTCGAAAATCTTCTCACGATGTCTTCCTCTATCTCTCTTTTCACAAATCTTTCCTGTTGTCACAACATGTTCTAGATTTTGTCTTCTCATAACGTGGAAAACGATTACTGCCTCATTTTGATGTTTGTGAAAAATTGTCTTTGCGACTTAGCTTCCCTTATAACGTCCTGGTTTCTCTTTGTGGCTGTTAATTTTCATTTTCATGCATATTTGCGGACGTTACAAGAAGTTAAGTAGGTTACGCTATAAATATTTTTGTTTCCATTATCGGACTCCATCAAAGTCTTGTTGTCGATGACACTGAAAATTTTCATCAATCCTTCAATGAACAGTTGAGATCAGGACATTATTGACGTCAGTTTTAAGAATAAACTAACGTGTTGTTTAATTAACTGTCTTTTAATGTTTTATAGCTGTGAAGGACATGCAACTAAATTTTTAAATATTACTATTTATAACTTACTTCAGCAGATTTCTGTAATACCTATTCGTTAATTCATTTGATATTTTCCAGATTTTTATATTTCTTCCCAGGGCGACGGTCTTGACACGGCTGCACGGCTGGCGAAATACTTAGGAAAAGTTAGTAATGATAATTTTGACCTGGTCAAAAATGTTGCACAGTGAGTTTCATTTCTCAGTGCGTATATCTTATATATAAAAGGCAATGTGTGTGGATATGTATGTCCTTTATGCGTTCGCGAACGGCCCATCCGATTGAGATGAAATTTTCTAAACGCCTTCCTCTCATTCCAGCGCTGCCAACTGTCATATTTTTGTTTCTTCTTCCTCCTCCTCCCTCCTCCCCTCCCTAAATACGTACGTAAATATATGATGATGATGATGAAAGAATCCCCGAACCAAAACGCTAGGACAAGCGAAGAAAATGACGTGACTACACAGAATCGTCACACGGCAATCATCATCATCATCAAGTGCCGTGCCGGCTGGCGTAGGCGTTCATGGTTCTCCATAGATCTCAGTCTTTGGTTTTCTGGATCAACTCTGCTGCTGATATATATGCCTCCATGCCACGGCAATATCAATAACAATATCTTTTTATGTGTAAGGAAGTTATCTACAGTCGTGTAGAAGGGAAGAACAATCAATGGAAGGACCGAAATCACAGAACCTAGACGAGTATGAATTCGGAATGGCGAAATCCCTCCTCCTCTCTTCTCCTCCCCCTCATCCTCCTCCCTCCTCCCTCTCCCTCCTCCTTCTCCCTCTTCCTCTCCCTTCCTCCTCCATCCTCCTCCCTCCTACTCCTTCCTCCTTCTCCCTCGGCCTCCTCCCTCCTCCTCCTCCCTTCCTCCTCCTCCTCCCTCCTCCTTCTCCCTCCTCCTTCTACCTCTTCCTTCCTCCTCCTTCTCCCTCCACCTCCTCCCTCCTCCTCCTCCTCTGTCCTCCTCCTCCCTCCTCCTCCCTCCTCCTCCTCCTTCTTCTCTTTCCCCCCTCTTCCTCCTAATCCCTCCTCCTCCCTCCTATTCCTCCCTACTCCTCCTCCTCCCTCCTCCTACTCTGTCTGCCTATCTCTTCCTCCCTCCTCCTCCTCCTCCCTCCTCCTCCCTCCTCCACCCTCTTCCTCCTCCTTCTTCCTACTCCTCCTTTTTCTTCTTCTTCCGCTGCTGCTGCCGCCGCTCCATTTACCCAAGTTAATTGTTGGGGGAATATGTAAATATCTTTCAAATGCTCTTTCTAATGCTTTGTGTCCGTTTATCTAAGGTTGTTCTAACCGCAACCAATAAATGATTAGACAGACAGACAGACAGACAGACAGACAGACAGACAGACAGACAGACAGACAGAGAGGGAGGGAGGGACAGACAGATAGACAGACAGATATATAGTCGGGAACGGGAACGGGAGCTTATATGACTACTTATATGAATTAAATGAGATGCTCCACACCAGGAGCCAGGCGATGCCGGGCAGGGTCAGACAGACAGACAGACAGAGAGACAGACAGACAGACAGACAGACGGACAGACAGACAGACAGACAGTCGGTAACGGCAACGGGAGCTTATATGACTACTTATATGAATTAAATGAGATGCTCCCCACCAGGGACTGGGCGAAGCCGGGCCGGGTCAGCTAGTATATATATATATAAACAACCGACACACACACACACACACACACACACACACATATATATATATATATATATATATATATATATATATATATATATGTGTGTGTGTGTGTGTGTGTGTGTGTGTGTGTGTGTGTGTGTGTCGGTTGTTTATTACAAGAGCTATATAAAACAAGAACATGTTAAATTAGTTTTCCGTGTATCTAGACAAATGCTCCGTAACCAAGAGGTTACGGACGCAGTTCGTAGTCCCACATACCGGCGTTCGAAACACAGCTGCAGACAATTTTGCAGCAAATCGTCTTGCGTTGGTTTTTTACAATATGGTATGGTCATTCAGAAAGCAATGGCAAACTACTGAACGTAAACTTGCCAAGAGATCACAACAGCAAGATATGCTGGTGTTGACTTCGACGTCCTGTTAAGGATATGGAACTAACTTTTTTGCATCTAGACATGTTTTCTGCATTATATTTTCAATATAGAGTTTATATGCATTGCTTGTCTACAGTTTCCCCACAAGACATTTTATGTGTGGTGTTTAGGTTGGTTTCTTCTTTCATCATCATGTGCAATGCCGATATGCGTAGGCGGTCATGTTTCCCCAGCTCACGCGATCACCAGAGTCGTAGAACAACTCAGAGTTCTTGTCTCGACCATACCACGTGGTCAGGCCATCCAGGTATTTACTTCTCTGCCTTCCGCTTGTTCTCTCCCATTTAATCTTGCCAGTTGTCACCAAATTCTAAAGTTTATTTCTTCTCATAACGTGCTCAAAAAACTGTGACTGTCTGTGTCTAATTTCTCTAATCAGTTTACAGTTTTCATTTGTGTGTGTGTGTGTGTGTGTAGGACTTGGTCATTGGTTTTTCTGCCTGTCCATGGTATTCTTTGCAATTTCCTCAGAACCACAATTCCACAACCATCAAATGTTTTTGCAGCTTATCTGCTCATTCCCCACGCTTCACATCGATTAAAAAATGTACAGGTTCTATGGAGCACCTCAACACTCTTTTTCTCGTTGCAAATGACATCATTGTATTATCAGTATGTTTTCAGTCTTGCAAAAGGCTGCCTTCGCCATGGCGACTCTTGTTCTAATCTCTTCAAGGCATCATCGGTCAGATGTTATAACTGTTCCGAGATAATTGTACCGATACACTTGTTACTTGTATATTACCATTATGGTATTTCCTTCTTCCTATTGACAACCATAATCTGTGTCTTTCTTCTTTGCACTATATGTCACATAAAGAGATTATGGTTATCTTTTACTCCACATCATCTCATTCTACTCTGAATGTAACATTGAATGTGTTATGCTGATATGTGCGTCCGGTCATATTTTCCCATCTCAAACATTCACAAGAATATTGAATCAGGTCTATGTTCGTGTACCGGTTATGGCACGTGGCCAAGCTGCATTAGTATTTATATCTTTACCCTTTGCTCTTTTCCTGTAAATTTTGTCCAATGTCCCGATATTTTCGCATCTGTATAAACTGCGGATTTGCTGTCAATGTATTTATTCTCACGATAACCATTAAACAACATCTCATCTCTTGACAGCAGCATCGGCTCACATTGACAACAGCTGTTTAGTCGGCGTCATCAAGCCAATATTAAAATGGTCACCATGAGTATAAATGATTACGTCAGCTCATTTCGAAAGCCTCATTTCATGCTCAGTTCACTAGGCACAGTTATCTCATTTAAGGTCACAGGTGAAAGCACTAAGCAAACTTCTAGACGTGACATCAAGTATTGGGGAGAACATCAGTCCTACCAACGACACAAACAGCACGGAAGTACAGGACATGATAAAAGAGGTATAATTATCATACCTGCTGCGGGTGTTTGTGTGTGTAAATAGAAGACTGTGACGCTTCTGATTATGTTTGTTTCATTATAATACATTTATGGTTCTTTGCTAGTTTCCTTTTTCTACGGAATGTTTTAATTTTTAAGATAAGAGTATGACATGGAATTTGCCACGACGCCTAGTCCATTTCACTTTCGTAAACTATATGTTTTAATTTGTTTCACCATTTGTGAAGTCATTTACGACAGGATCACATTGAGTATTGCAGATTCAACTGGGGGTTGTAGTCTTAGGCTTGTTCATGTTTTACAACATCATTTTCCACCGTAGACTACTCAGGAGTGTCAACGTATTCCTGAAAGAAAGCTCACCTGGATTATACACATGTCATAACTGGACACTTCACATTCATTAGACGCCTCATTGAGAAATGGTATAATGGATAATGTCCCGAAAGAAGGGAGTTTAGACTGGTAGAGAAGCAGAAGAATACCTGGAGAGAACATGAGTAAACATCATGCCACAGCGAATCTTGTTGCAACTGATTGGAAACACGTGACAGACAGCCATACGACATGGATTATAAGGATACGACTTGTTGAGACATTTGTATTTGAATCATATTCTGTCAATCCCTTTTATTGTATGCCTATCTGTATTCAGATGCAGGTCATATGTTTTTGACATTATTAACTTTGGGCTTTGCTCTGTGTTTTTCTGGGGAAACCTTTCTTAACGTTGACTTTCCTGCCATGGTATGCATTTTATACAAACCGTATTAATATAACAATACTTTTTGGAGTGTTTAAATGACGCTGCTGATATACGCTTTTCATCCCAATGACCACTTTGTCATCATCATTATCATCATATTCATCACGTATCATGCCGTTAAACATGGGTAATTATGGGTCACCATCTAGGAAGATCAATAGAGTGTCGGATGTTGGCTGTGTTCCTGTCCCGATTATTTCACGGTGTTAAGCCATTAACGAATTGATCTTATTGTATTCTCCTTGCTCTCTTCCCATCACAGTTGCTATTTGTCATTCAGTTTTCAAGTTAATTTCTCCTCATGATCTCTCTCTCTCTCTCCCCCCCCCCCCCGAACATTTAATTGTCAATACCATTCTATTCTCTCGAATTTTCATGTTTTGCGTGCATTCAAAATTAGAGATGCTATATATCACGCCAAGAAACAGTTGTCATTGCAACTTACAGCTTTTTATTGGTGAGTAGTTTTTCCCTCTTGTAAAATGGTACCTTTGCAATTTCGACTCTTATTCTCATGTTTAAGTATTGTCCTATACACGTGAATGTTTGTGTGGCATTTCTTTCCTCTTGAAGATGTCCATATTTATTTGTCCTTACAATTGAACTCTAACTCTACTTGCTCACCGTGCAAAATAGTCGCATCCATGAAATGATGCAGGTTTTGTTCATTGTTTGCTATCAACACCATAGCATTTGCATTTCTGATATGTTTTGTTATTTACTGTCCTCCGTAGCCAAGAGTTAGACAAAGAAATACATACCTGGATAGCCTGGCCACATGGTATAATCGGGGCAAGAACAATAGACCATATCCAAGACTCAGGTGATCGCGTGAGGTAACAAACAAACTTATCGTCACGGCACCTGATGATGATGGTGAACACACACTACGAACAAATAGACTATGTGCACATATGCATGTCTGGAATAAACCAGAGAATAGGATTCATGTCCTTACTTAGTGTTGCATCAGAATCATTTGTAAAATAAGAATTAAAACGGCATAGTCAATGTATGTTTCAAATGCTCAACCAGAGAATAAAAAATGTTCTGCATATCTCTCACGATGTTCTTAATGATAATCGAGTGAGATGGTCGTTGTCTAGGTTACAATGCTCCTTGTATGTCACTATGGAGTGTAAGTTGAGCTAGCCACATGTCTCACAATATAACTCACCCCCGCAGTACACAGTAAGTTCTTTTTGGCAACTGTATGCGACCACGCTTGTGGTGATGACACGTAATCGTTCGTTGTAAAATTGTTTGCTCATGACAGTGTAATGATAACAAAGGATTTCAACCAAGACGAACACAAAGTCTAGTTTCATTACCAACACAACTTGGTATCATTTGCGACCCACATTCACAGTCCCATGAGTCATCTTGTAACCTGTGGAAATTGTTATCCGTTCACATTCATTGTGTATCAGTTTTCAACACCATATTCACAGTCAGTGGAAAACAACCTCTGCACTCTGGCTGTGGTAGGGGTACTGTTACTACCCTCGTCTGTCACCTCTCCGGCGAACACGCAACTATCGAATTCTGTGTATTCTACAAATCCATGTGAATCTCCCTGTGGGATGTGGATTTTAATTCCTGAGAATAATTCGTTAAAATGTCTAGGGGGTATTATTGATTCTCTGGTCACTGGTAAGAATGCAGGGTGATCAGGGATATTTACCACAAATCCCAGGAAGAAAGAGCTCAATCCTTGAAACAATGGCATCTGTGTGTAGGTTTCCCTTCCCACTTCATCACCCTTTACATTATCTATGGTGCTAGAAGGATATTGATTGCTCACAACTTGAGTCTCTGTGGCGAAGTGGTCAAGCCGTTTGACATTTGACTCGTGAGCCGAAGGTTGTGGGTTCGATTCCGGGCCGCGTCCTTCGGTTTACGAGTTAAATGTTTCGGAGACTCCCATGGGTCGTCGCTAAAAGCTACGGAGTTCGTGCTTTGTGCGACGCTTTCCGTGCTGCGGAAAGAGACCGAGCCATATGGGATAAAACCCCGGTGCAATGAAGTCGACCCTGTCGACTTTTAAGCGACTTTTTTTTTAACATATAAACAACCACTTGTTGGACACCACATTTACTTGATGTACACAACACTTTTGGACAAACAGTTCAGGTATTAACTCAAGATCTGCAGTTACATATATATAGGTGTAATAAACACTATGCATTTTCAGACAGGCATGGGAATGATGTGCAGTATTACAACATAGTACCCAGTGACCCCCCAAAAACAACAACAATGTTATCACAAACAACATAACAACCACAAATTGGTTCTGCTAACTTGACTCATTGTACCTAGATAAAATCACATTGGTCTAGGTGCAGAAACCCAACATATATATTTGTTTCTGACACCATGTACAATTATCATATTTAAAAATAATGAGTTGATGTCAAAATACTATTTACCTTAACCATCATTGGTTATACCTCAATAACACTCTTTATATGTCATAGAAGAAAAAAAAACACACATGAAAACAGTTGATACTAATAATTAAATTAATTAATTATAGTGTTCATTTAGGCATTGCGGATGGGTATTCTTCTCCAGTGCAAAGCAGTTAATGTCCATATTTATCCGTGACAGCAATAAATACTCACAGTCATGTTTAATGTCCACTGAAGTTTGTTGCGGAACAACTTATAATCCTTATTATGAAATAAATTCACCACATATCTCCTCCGTGGAGCTGAATTCAAGAATATTCTTTGCGAACGGCTCGGTGTCAGTGTGAAATTGAGGCCTGGGTTGGTCATACCTTCAGGAGATGCATCTTTGGTCTTGGACTAAGGTTCTTCCCTATATCACCATATCTGATGAAAAGGATGCCTACCTTTCAGCGTCTCGGCTTATAATATCCGAATCTCAATTTTGTTCCCACAGATTTTTCACCCACCTAGTCATCAGTCTATAACCTATTCCACCGTTATTGGCATTTAGGCTGACATGGGACCAGCACAGAGTTCTGATTCATTATTTACTTTCAGTGTAGACATACAATTCTGCTTGTTATTCATTTGGTTCATCTGGAATTAATTCCAGGATTCTGCTGCAGGCATGGAACTGAAGAATATTGACTCCACCACATATCCAGGGTTGCAAGCCATCAGGTGATTCCTGTGGTTGCAGGCGTAGAGGCATTTACTACGCTAGCTGCTTTCATATGGTCTTTTTTTTGTGTGTTCAGGTTTGGGAACCTTGAGGTAATCTGGTGTAGGTATGGTTTTCAGTTGGCACCTTGGTTGTATTGGTTCAATGTCTTCTTCCCATTTGTTTGAGTTGGTGTTCATAGCTGGAACTTGGTGTTGCATGGCTGGAACCTTATGTTTGACTTTTGCAGCTGTGAGATGTTCTTTCGAAGACTTATCCATTGTGGATATTAACTTGGTAATCCAACCAACAGTTGAAGATTACTCACTGTTGTTAGTTTTAATAACTTGTAGAAGGATTGTCCCATAGTTTCACTGATTTTGTTGAATGATGAGGCCATAGATGATACTTCTCAAACGTATAACTGACGAGTCACTGTTGTCAGTTACTTTGTTGATCTTCATCTTTGTAGATTATTAGATCTTGAAGTCCATCCTGGATCTTCCTACTAACCTAGGACTTAATCACTCACCCAATCAGTTGTCTTCTAATTTATCTGTTGCTCGCTATGGAGCTATTGAGCGCCGCAGTAAACATGGAGGTATTGCTAGATCCAGACTATGGTTTGGACATTCACTTTATGGCTGTTGACCCAGGATCCAGTGTTAGTGATATAGTCCCCCCAAATTCAACCACCACCTGCTTCTCTTCTACAGAAAAGGGATGACAAAGAATACAACACTAGCATTAACCTACTGTGTTATGATAAAAGGTTTACAACACAATTACAAACACAAATACAAAACAACAAGGGGAGAAGGGGAATGGAGTGGGTGTCCATGTTCCACTGTCCCTCATTGCTGAGTAGAGCCATTCTGACCCTTCCTAGTGAGTAAGGTATTTTCTCACTTATATTTTGTTCTGTTGTTACTGGGACTATTGGATGGGTGAAGTCTTTCTGTCCATCCAACATGTTGATATTGTCTCTCTCATTACATGAAGAGAATAGCCTATACAGAATCCCTGTGGTTTCTAATGCCGCGTCTTCATTTCGGCACTATAATCATCACTAGGTCAAGACTATTCACCATTGGCTTCTTAAATACTGACATACATATGTATTCTTACATCAACATCCTCTAATCCCAAGGTGCAACATTAAAATGTATATTCCCACAGTAAAAAGTAACAATCAGAACAAAGAAAATTCTCATACCAAAAAAAAACATACATGTACATTTCTCTGATATTAAGTACATGATAATCATTGTCGTGTTCTCCTTTAAAGTGTCGTCCCTGGAGTGAGGAGATTCGACACCCACATTATAATATTTTTTTTTCCTTAATATTCTGGAGAATCCACCAGCTTCCGTCCAACACACTCCATCAGCCTATGGACACCTTTTCCTATCACTCTCTCACTGTCGTACTATGCCCCCTTCTCATACTTCCCCAACGCAACATACTCAACAACTCTTGCTTCTAAAAATTAATAAAGATTAATTTATTAAAAGAAAAGTGTAACGTATATGAGACGTGTATGTGAAGAAAATGTGTGACGTGTTCTATAAAGTGTGTAGAATCGGACTCTCAGACAACAACCCAGTCAGCTGATCCCAGCAAGGATAGACCACAGCACGTTACGTCAGAACATGTACTTCTCACCCGTTGCCGAAACCATCTTGCTGGATACTGCTTTGCCTCTGTAGACCTCTGGTAATCCAATTTCATGAACATCCGAAATAGACACCGGTGGTATTAACAGTTAATCATGGACCGGTTGCACTCTACACAATGTCCGTTCCTATCGTTCATAAAAAAATGCACAAATCCTTTGTAGTGTGTACACAGATTAATGTTAATTGTTACTGTACTGGATCCTCCCTCGTGTCTATCTAGCCTCAAGTATCAAGCATTGTGTTCTATTACACGAGATTATATCACACTATGTAATTATTAGACTTAATGTTTTCAGTTCGTTACTACTGTCTGATGCTGTGTGGTGCATCAGTACGCATCACTCTCTTTGGTGAATCAACTTCCTTCTAGCTTTAGTTACGTTCTGTATGCAACTTTATTGATTGTTGAACTGGTGTTCTTCCGAATGGAATTGGATTCTTTCCCAAAAACTTGTTGAGTTTCCTTGGATCTGGTAGGGAACCTAGGATAGAAACAACACATCTGGTGATAGTACTAGTCACTGATCCTTTCGGCTGAGTGTAAGCCTATCACCTTGCTTAATGATCTTTAGCTAACTAGACTTAGTCATAGAGCAGATTAGCTACCCACCTAGAGCCGAATCAGGCTATGACAAAGAAAAAATCAGCAAACAGAATGCGGAACCCCGCCCACCAGGGACACCTACGGGAAGATCCCAATTATCCCTCATTACTCAATTCTCAACTAGTAAAGCTTATCAGCACTTCACTAATCTATTCTAGCTAACAGAGCCACGTATCACTTCACTACTCTAGCTAGTTTCCACTAACAGTGCTAATCATCACACTATAGTTTAACAAGGCCACAGTCTATATTAATTATAACGAATATATATATATATAATAGGTTATACCTTAAATGGCACTACTGCAGTCCTATCAATCATATCTACATCTGCCATTATAGGCACGTGCAAAATTAAGTCACTAATTAACACACGGTAGATATTATTTCCACTAAGCACTGCAGTGCCCTGGCACTCTGACTAGAGCATTTTTCAAGTCCACCCTAGTTGATCCGAACTCGGGTTTATATGGCAAACTCCTAAAGTTGGCCACGTGACGTTATCCTTTATGCCCCCACACAGGTGGCACAGTGGCAGATCATCCCTTGTCAGGAAACTATTTTCCTGGCTTAAGTCCTGTCAAAGTTGTCAGTAATAGTTTAGATTCTCAAAACAAGCCAGCGAGTTTCTGTCGAGTTACAACAAAGAGTTGCAAATAACCCCGTCAATCCTCTCGATGTGCCGGAAACCAAGAATTGACAGATGCACTGTTTTCTCCCTAGTCGGGCACTTCCGACCTGTTGATAAACTGTCAATCTTCTGTTCCGTGGTGACAATCCCAGCAGCCATTTCCGTCTGATGTCCGGCAGTATAGATGACAAACGGAACCATTCCATATCCTAAGCCGACAATCATATGTGATTCTAACTGTTAATGAACTGCCAACTCGATGTATCCATTCCTTCTCACTCACCACCAAATGTGTTTATGGGCTGACACGATGTAACCTGTGCAGCTGTGTTTACTCTGTTAGTACGACTTTTGTGGCCTAGAAAATATACGCCACGCAAACGTCGGTATTATTAGCTGGTTAACTCATGGCGCTCGTGACATAGGCCCCCTCTTAAGAGAGTAGTCCATCTCACTCTTCTCCACCATGAGTTAAATCCAGATGATTCATTCCTCTTCTTCAGGAGCTGGGTGTCTTGACAAGAAGTCCGCTCCAACATTTTCCTTCCCAGGAATGTACTCTACTGTGAAATTATACGGTTGAAGTAACAACGACCACCGCATCAAACGTGCGTTGAGCTTCTGAGAAGTAGCCAGGAACATCAGGGGCTGATGATCCGACTGAACCCGAAACTTAACTCCATACAAATATGGCTGAAATTTTTGCACTGCCCATACGAGGGACAAGCACTCTCTCTCGACGGTTGAATAATTCCTCTCCGCCTGTAGAAGTTTCTTACTTGCGTATGCCACAGGTTTCAAAACCGAAGCATCGTCTTTTCCTTCCTGTAACAAAGCGGCTCCAATTCCAATCGCACTCGCATCCGTTCTCAACACAAATGGTTTGGAAAGGTCAGGGAGCTGTAATACAGGTTTGCTGACCAAGGCCTCCTTTAACTGACTTTAGGCATTCTCACATTCTGGTGTCCAAATGATTTGATCCGGTAATCCCTTTTTCAAGGTTTCCGTCAACGGAGCTCCCAGTTCAGTGAAATGTGGGATAAATTTATGGTAGAACCCACACAACGAGAGAAAAGATCGCACATCCTTCTTCGTTTTTGGCCTTGGTGCATTTCTGATTTTCTCCAGGTTCTTCTCTTCTGGGACAATGTGTCCTGGAGTAATAGTGTGACCTAGAAATTCCAGAGTCTGGTAACCAATCATGCACTTGGTTGGACGAGCAGTAAGCCCTGCTTCCTTGAGCCTATTAAACACTCTCTCCAAGGATTGTAAGTGGTCATCCAAGCTGTCACTGGAAATCAGAATATCATCCATGAATGAGATGATGGAGGGATCCTGTAACGGATCTAGTAATATCCTCATCATGCGTGTAAACACACTGGGTGCATTGCTGAGTCCAAAGGGCATGACTTTGAATTCGTAGTGTCCACTGGGTGTACTGAAAGCTAACAGTGGTCGAATCTCCGGTTTGACTGGTATCTGATAGTACCCCCGACTCAGATCCACCTTTGAAAAGTACCGAGCCTTATGGAGCCTAGCGAATAACTGAGTTGGATTCGGCATAGGTTCCACCTGAAACTGTGTATGACTGTTCAGAAGTCGGTAGTCTATACACAACCGGTGTTCTCCACTTGGTTTGCGTAACAAAACTACCCCCGCATTGTATGGGGATGTGGATGGTGCAATCACGTCATCCTCCAGCAATTTTTGTATTTCCTCCTCCAGGGCCTTTTCTTTAGAGAATGGCACTGTGTAAACCTTTTGGCGAACAGGCTCCTGTGTGGTCAAAGTCATCTCGAACTCAACCAACCTCGTTCGTCCTGGTTTATCAGTCAGTATCTCCTTATGAGACTGGAGAACCTGGGTTATCCTTTCCCTCTCCTGGGAGGTCAGATCAGGGTTCACTTGCACATCCCTATAGGTTTCCTGGTGTTCCAAGGGATATTCCCTGCCCTCGCTGGTTCCCACTTCTGTCTCCATTGCAACTGCCATTGCCATGAGGTGAGCTGCCTTGTCTCCGGGTCTCTCTTCGTATTTCCGCAAGAGATTGATATGGAAAATCTTCGACTTTCCCCGGATCCGGATTTGATAGTTGGTTCTGGATATCACCCTTTCCACGGGAAATGGTCCTTGCCAACCCATCTCCAGTTTGTTGTTTCCCGTTGGGAGTAGCAACAAGACTTTATCTCCCACCTCTAGAGATCTTTCTTTAGACCTACGGTTGTAGTAAGCCGCATGTCTTTTCCTGGCCTTTTTCAAGTTTTGATTTGCCAGAGTCCATCCCTGTGGAGTTTTTCTTTCAGTTCCTCCACGTATTTATAGGATGAGATCACTTCTTCTGACGTCCCCTCTTCAGTCCAACTCCTCAACATGGCTTCCAACGGTCCTTTGATTGGACGACCAAACAGCAACGTAGCGGGTGGTAGTCCTGTTGAGCCATGAGGAACTTCCCGATAGGCAAAGAGTGCTGCTGGGATATATTCATCCCACCTATCAGGTTTTTCCTGCGCTAATTTCCTGAGCATTGTCATCAACGTGCCGTTGAAACGCTCTACTTGTCCATTGGCTTGAGGGTGGTAAGGGCTGGTATGTATGTGGTTAGAGTGAAACACCCTAAATACCTCCTCCATGAGTTTTCCACAAAACTGAGATCCATTGTCCGTCAGAATTTGATCCGGAAAGCCTAATCTGGTAAAGGCCTCCATCAGTGCGTCCGCCACTCTTTTCGAGTCAATCGTGGTCAACGGTATGGCTTCACCCCACATTGTACAGCAATCCACCATTGTGAGTATATACATGTTCCTCTTCCTAGTCCGGGGAAGTGGACCCACGATAGCGATGGCTACCCTCTCGAAAGGAGAGTTCATGATGGGCATCTCACCCAACATCACCGGTGCTGTCCAGTGTTTCGGTGCCACCCTCTGGCACTCAGGGCATGACTTCACATGCCGACGCACATCATCTGTCATTCCCGGCCAATAGTAGTGGCAGGAAATCCGCTGCATGGTGGCGGCAATACCCATGTGTCCACTAAAGGAGATGGTATGCCCCATATGAAGAATCTGGGACCGGTGAGCTTTCGGGACGACCAACTGACCGTATAGGTTGTCTCCCCTTCCTGCTCTCCTGTAGAGTATCCTATTCTTCATGTAGTACTGCCCCCGTCCTGGTGGATCAGCACTTTTCTGCAGCTTTCTGTAGCAAGGACGTAAAGTATCATCCTCACTCTGGGCAGTTCGTAGCTCCCCCGGCATTGGGTTAGTCACAATTGCATCTGCCTCTTCCGTTTTTGTCTGAGAGCGAGTCTGCATTGCTCCCATATGAATTGGCTCCCTGGGCATTCCCAGAAAGACATACCGGCAACCTAGGATGACTGGAAAAATGGGATCGGTCAATACAGCGGCCTTGATGGTGCCGGTGACGTACCTTGACCGAATCTCCACATTAGCAATGGGCAACTTCATGGTTACAGCACTCTTCTGTGCAGGCTGTATATCCAAGGTCTCACCTGTGAATTGTTCTGGATGTACCAGATCCGCAGAAATCACGGCCTCCCCGTCCAGTCCTGTGTCGTATAAACACTCCACTTGACGACCGTTAACCTCTACCAATTCCACTACAGGTGGTTTTTCCTGGTCTGGAGTCTCTTCCTCGGCCTCGACCTGTTCGGTGGGCTCCACCTTAGGTTTCCCGGGGCACACGACGAATTGAGTGTCCCCTGACTTTCCCCTGCAGTCAATATCATTGTGCGTGTTTGACTTGCATTGGTTGCACCATTTCCCTGTCCTAGATTTTCTATTGTCGGACTTGAGTGAGCTCTCCTGGTGGCGAGCTTCCTTGTTGACCTTGGCATTTTCCGTGACAACCTCCTTGGAAGTCACTTGACATGCTGCGAAGTGAGGGTTCTTAGCCTTCGATTTGCAGTCCCTCGTATTGTGAGAGGGTGACTTACAAATTGAACACCACTTCTCCGACCACGGTCGTTTAGGTGTAGAGCTTGAAGTGCTCTTGCTTCCCTCCTTCTTCTTCTCTGAACTATCCTCTGATTTTTGCACATAAGGTTCCCACTTTTTGGTTCCTGAGTTTTTGGTTTTCTTCTTGTCATGTTTCTCTTGACTTTTGGAGTTGGTTGAAAGGTTTTCCCCTGCCTCCCCATGTACCTCGACGAACCGTTCTGCTAATTTAGTCACGAGGTCAATACGTTCCGCTCCTTGTTCTCCCAGGAACGTCCTGAGAGGTTTAGACATTTGCTTCTTCAGCTGGTCGACCACCATGAGCTCTTCCAGACTCTCGTAGTCATGTGCGAACCCAGCCAAATCCATCCACTTATGGAGATAAGATTTAAGACGCAAACTGTAGGCGGCAAACAACTCCCCCGGTTCTCGTTTCGCTGCTCCAAATTTTTTCCGGTAGGTATGTGACGTAACCTCGAATCGTTTCAGCAGAGCCGTCTTTAATTCGTCATAATTGTTCTCATGTCCTGGTGGCAGGCGAGTATAAACCTCGTATCCCGTCCCGCGTAATCCCTGGGATAGCTTAAGATTCCATTTGTTACGCTCCAGACCCATAGCAACTGACATAGCCTCGAAGCGTTGAAGGTATTGATCAATCTTCTCTTTGTCCTCCTCGTAGACCGCTAAAGGAAACTTCATAGCATGGTACCCATGTCCACCTACTGGTGTTGATCCTGGGATGGAGGAACCTCCAACTGCTCCCTCAGTTTCTCCATTAGATTGACTCTTCAACTCGAGTTCCCTCATCCGGTACTCGTGCTCCCTTTTCTGTGCTTCCTGTTCAGCTTCTAATTTCCTAGCTGCTTGCTCAGCTTCAAATTTCCTAGCTGCTTGCTCAGCTTCCAATTTCCTTGCTGCTTGCTCAGCTCCATCCTTCTCAATTCCAGCTCGGCCTTTCGATCATCCCTTTCTGCTTGACGATACTCTCTCTCCACTTCCTGTATGTAATCCGTTAGAGCAGAACCCGCCAATCCCATTTCTTCCCCCTTTGCCTTTAATTCTAACGTGGTTAGTTTAGGGGTGGCCATTATACAGAGATGTAAGCTAGCAGGTCGAGTACAATATAACTGCAAATTACTATACAGATATATGAACAAGTACTATAAATCTAGATATTACTACACACAGCACATTCACTCAGTGACAAGAGTAGAATCAGGACCACAGACCTATGCAGACGTGTGAAGTGTGAACAGGTAAGATATTAATTAGTCCTAACCCCTATCCACATTCACTCTAGCTGGATTCTCCAAAATGATATCTCCCTCTTATAACTAAGGATCCCGTGTCCAAAGACCCCGTTGTCAGAAGATCCCACTGTCAAAGGTTCCTGTTTGCAGGAGATCTCGCTGTCAAAGGATTCCGTTTACGGGAGATCCCGCTGTCCAAAGATCCCGTTTACGATAGATCCCGCTGTCCAAAGATCCCGGACGAGCCCCCAATAATGTCGTGTCCTCCTTTAAAGTGTCGTCCCTGGAGTGAGGAGATTCGACACCCACATTATAATATTTTTTTTTCTTAATATTCTGGAGAATCCACCAGCTTCCGTCCAACACACTCCATCAGCCTATGGACACCTTTTCCTATCACTCTCTCACTGTCGTACTATGCCCCCTTCTCATACTTCCCCAACGCAACATACTCAACAACTCTTGCTTCTAAAAATTAATAAAGATTAATTTATTAAAAGAAAAGTGTAACGTATATGAGACGTGTATGTGAAGAAAATGTGTGACGTGTTCTATAAAGTGTGTAGAATCGGACTCTCAGACAACAACCCAGTCAGCTGATCCCAGCAAGGATAGACCACAGCACGTTACGTCAGAACATGTACTTCTCACCCGTTGCCGAAACCATCTTGCCGGATACTGCTTTGCCTCTGTAGACCTCTGGTAATCCAATTTCATGAACATCCGAAATAGACACCGGTGGTATTAACAGTTAATCATGGACCGGTTGCACTCTACACAATGTCCGTTCCTATCGTTCATTAAAAAATGCACAAGTCCTTTGTAGTGTGTACACAGATTAATGTTAATTGTTACTGTACTGGATCCTCCCTCGTGTCTATCTAGCCTCAAGTATCAAGTATTGTGTTCTATTACACGAGATTATATCACACTATGTAATTATTAGACTTAATGTTTTCAGTTCGTTACTACTGTCTGATGCTGTGTGGTGCATCAGTACGCATCACTCTCTTTGGTGAATCAACTTCCTTCTAGCTTTAGTTACGTTCTGTATGCAACTTTATTGATTGTTGAACTGGTGTTCTTCCGAATGGGATTGGATTCTTTCCCAAAAACTTGTTGAGTTTCCTTGGATCTGGTAGGGAACCTAGGATAGAAACAACACATCTGGTGATAGTACTAGTCACTGATCCTTTCGGCTGAGTGTAAGCCTATCACCTTGCTTAATGATCTTTAGCTAACTAGACTTAGTCATAGAGCAGATTAGCTACCCACCTAGAGCCGAATCAGGCTATGACAAAGAAAAAATCAGCAAACAGAATGCGGAACCCCGCCCACCAGGGACACCTACGGGAAGATCCCAATTATCCCTCATTACTCAATTCTCAACTAGTAAAGCTTATCAGCACTTCACTAATCTATTCTAGCTAACAGAGCCACGTATCACTTCACTACTCTAGCTAGTTTCCACTAACAGTGCTAATCATCACACTATAGTTTAACAAGGCCACAGTCTATATTAATTATAACGAATATATATATATATAATAGGTTATACCTTAAATGGCACTACTGCAGTCCTATCAATCATATCTACATCTGCCATTATAGGCACGTGCAAAATTAAGTCACTAATTAACACACGGTAGATATTGTTTCCACTAAGCACTGCAGTGCCCTGGCACTCTGACTAGAGCATTTTTCAAGTCCACCCTAGTTGATCCGAACTCGGGTTTATATGGCAAACTCCTAAAGTTGGCCACGTGACGTTATCCTTTATGCCCCCACACAGGTGGCACAGTGGCAGATCATCCCTTGTCAGGAAACTATTTTCCTGGCTTAAGTCCTGTCAAAGTTGTCAGTAATAGTTTAGATTCTCAAAACAAGCCAGCGAGTTTCTGTCGAGTTACAACAAAGAGTTGCAAATAACCCCGTCAATCCTCTCGATGTGCCGGAAACCAAGAATTGACAGATGCACTGTTTTCTCCCTAGTCGGGCACTTCCGACCTGTTGATAAACTGTCAATCTTCTGTTCCGTGGTGACAATCCCAGCAGCCATTTCCGTCTGATGTCCGGCAGTATAGATGACAAACGGAACCATTCCATATCCTAAGCCGACAATCATATGTGATTCTAACTGTTAATGAACTGCCAACTCGATGTATCCATTCCTTCTCACTCACCACCAAATGTGTTTATGGGCTGACACGATGTAACCTGTGCAGCTGTGTTTACTCTGTTAGTACGACTTTTGTGGCCTAGAAAATATACGCCACGCAAACGTCGGTATTATTAGCTGGTTAACTCATGGCGCTCGTGACAATCATACATAATAATCATAATGATGATGCAGGGAGCCTAGGTTTTTGAATTATCTTCATGAACTAAAACATCCATTGTTTTCCCCCACTGCGTACAGCACATGAGGATAGTAATCGCTGTGATATGTTTTGCCAATGACTGCTATTATTCGGAGGGTATTTATAAGAATAACTTATGCCGCATGGACCAGTCTTCTGAATATTGCAAGCAATTTATTCACATCAATCTTCGCTTCTGTTTCTACTACGGTGAGGCGATGCGGAGTGAATCCTATCCGAACATGCATTTACATCACGCGTTTACTTTAATTCTTCATGAATTTATATTCAAACATGGCCTGTCCCTAACACTATTTTATGAAATGATTATATGTTCACCCTCATATGGAGTGGTTACTAATCTGTTAACAAAAGGATAGTACTAAAATTTAACACTATAGTTTCAAGTTACAGATTATGATGTGGCGAAGCATTTTATCCCCTGACTAAGAGTCAGGAATACGCGTAATCATTTGTATGTCCCCGCATGGATAAAACACCTTTCTATAGTACATAGATTATTTGCAGATTTCTAAGCATAAATAGTGAGATATTGTTCACAGTACCTAGAAGTTTTAACATAGGAATATGAAATTGACAGACACTAGTTCTTTACTATGAAGCATGAATCAGGGGTCTGCTCCTACATTGAGAAAATCTCTAGAATGTGTTTCAGACATGAGAGTTGATACTTTATAGTACACATAATATTCATAGATTATAGCACTACTAGTGAGATATAAGTTCATAATGCCTATACAAGATATTAACATATAGATTTGAAATTGTAAGACATAGGAAAAATTACAGCGTGGCGCCCACATGTGTTTCCTTAGTAAACATCATCCAGCCTGGCTTAAGAGAATTGTAACTAATTCTTAATTAAACATACTGGTTTATGTAATACATAAATATATCTTAATAATGTAGATAACATACCAATAGCTTGAATAGAATCATGTTTTTAAGGCAAACTACCTTCTCCCCGAAGGGAAAGGTCGACTTTCTTGTGTGTTCTCTTGACTAGAAATGGCCGCTTCAGTCTTTGTTTTCCCCCTCGCCAGGATTGGCCAGATAAGGGAGAGAAAACAAGCCAAAATAAATTTAGCTGTGCCACGGTCAGTCTATCGCTGTTTTATTTTCTCCTACATTAAGTAAGTTACTTAAACAGTAATTGTAAGGGTTTGTTTATTTTTAAGGGAGTCCATAAATAGGAAAGGGTAAGGACGTTTTATTATACCACACTCCCCTTACCGAGAGTTTTCCAAACATGTACTTCCCCAGTAACTGGTAAGTGGTGCACCGCCCGTCCTTTTAACTGCGTCGAAAAATCTTGACCTGTCGACCTGCGACGACACCTTGCGTTGCCCTCAGCACACACACAAACTGTCACTATCTTTGATTTTCAATCCTGTCCTGTCATACACACACGCCTAGGACTGACCGTTCCTGTCGTAAACAACTTTTTGTCCAAGCGACTTTTCACCTGTGCTGACCTCTTCTTGACCTGTCTGCGTTAAATCTCTGACGCACCCGCTGAATCTGGCTTCAGTAACACTGTCTGGTATCAAATTTACCTGTAGTGACCTTCACGTAAACTGTCTGTTTTTCGTGGACAACCCTGTGTCCCGTAATCGCCTGTTTTCTGGGCGATTTCTGCTCGCGTACTTGCTGCGCGCTGGCTGTTTTTGATGTACTGTGGTGGCCTTTCGTGTACTTGTTTAATTGTGTTGTCGTCTCGGACTTCCAGCGACAAGGCCTTCATAAATGCTTATATTACAATGGGTTTGTTGACCGGACATAGCCTCCCAGATAATAACTCCTCTCTAAGCGACGATCCCCCAGATATCTCACGATGTTCTTATTGATAATCTAGTGAGATGGTCGTTGTCTAGGTTACAATGCTCCTTGTATGTCACTATGGAGTGTAAGTTGAGCTAGCCACCTGTCTCACAATATAACTCACCCCTGCAGTACACATCCGCCAGTCAGTGAACAAGATTGAGTTGGCGCACATAATCTTTTAATGCAGAAGAAACATGGACACACGTAACATATTTCCATATCCAGAAAACAATATAATCCACAGAATATATATATATCCTCCTCACAACTTAACACGCACACATCACTACATTCTCAAGGCCTTCTTAATCTCAAATTTACAAGACAGTTATTCAGCTATTATCCACGGCCGGACCTCACACAATACAACCCACACACTGGGTCTAGGCCTCCACTAACTATCCAACCCACTCTAGGTTTAGGCCTCCATTCAAAACTGCGAAAACAACACAGGACGGAGATCTCTAACTAACTCCGCTCCTCTCCTTAGACCACGGACCAGCTCGGAGTCCAAACATCAACTGTCTCAAAACGATCCGACCCTCAGTCGGTCTCCGCTTCAACTCTAATTCAAGTTTCCTGACTTCACACAAAACTAAACTGTCTCTCACCCCATCTACCCTGGGGGTCTGCAACCACTCTCACCATTATTTCTCAGGGTTGGTTGTTTTTCTCATAGCCCCGCTACAAGGTCACTCACCTCAATGTCAATGACCCAGGCATATGTCAATATCCTTTACAGAACATCGCTGTCAACATCAGCATCTTTCAGCTGATTGTTGATTTATTGGCAAGATTACACTCAGTAGTTTGCCATTGCTTTCTGAGCGACCGGCTCCATACCCTCATAAGTCACTAGCGCGACTCAAACCGCTTCCAATTCTCGTGCGCTCACGTCAACCACGAGAGTTTTCGGGGTTACGGAGAAAGCTGCTAACTCCTCGGCCAGGGAGACCGGCACCAGAGAATAAACTACTAAAATATGGCTACACTTTCATCTTTGGAGATAGTCAGGTGAATTGACACCGATTTTAGTATAGCCACAAATAGAAGTCTTATAAGTCAACCACATGTTCAGTTGGCAACTTAAATGACACTACTTTCTTCCTTTCATCTCGATTGTTTTCACAGATTATTTTTGATATCAATGCCATTATAATATGTGTTGTTGAGAGTGAAGTAAACAAACAACAGAGGTTGTAAACATCTAAACACAGCAAGACCTTGAAGTCAAACTGCGTGTATTCCTGAGGAAACCAAGTGGCCATTGTTGGAACTGTTTCATCAACTAGGCGTGTTATTATTTCAGCCAGAAATAAATCATTCATGTGCTTCATATATAACATTACAGTCTGCAGACAGCGAGTTGCAGAAACATATGATATGCATAATAATTCGCACCTGATGCTTGGGACTGTCTAAATGTAAATTCACAAAGGAACTACATTTCTTTGAATTCACAGAATATTGAGCAGAGTTTCGTGGCTACAAAGTCAGTTAACAAAATCGCTGATGTGCTTCTCAATTCACTTGGCGGGGTCAACGAGAGCGTAGAGGTGAATGTAGAATAGTAGTTGTTTATACCATATACAGATACATCTGTGGTTATTGACTGTGTACTTCTTTCTTTTCTTCGTTCATCTTTCGGGGGCGAGTGTGTCACGAATAGTTATGACCTTAAAGGTCAACTATACGATTTCGGCATGGATTTGTGTCAGGTATGCTGTTCTTACAAGGCAACAGACTGTATCTATCAATGGGTAGGTTGTGTGTCTGAACAAGGACCAACGCTACGCTGGGATCTATCCCTGCTATCAGGAGGACCAGCCCTAGGCTGGGATCGAACCCTTTACGTTCTGATCCTCACCTAACCCTTTAGTCACGTGTCTTTCCTCTTACCCCCCCCCCCCTACAATCTTTTTTATCTACACTATATAATTCTTCAAAAACATATGCATCTATCTGTACCTTTTGTAAGAAAAGAGTTAATGTAAATAAACAACGTTTCAACATCGTCAACAGAAGTGGTGACCTCACGGCTGGCAACGGCTACAACAAGATGCTCGAGACATTCACTCATGTGTTCATGAGAGGTAGAGGTCAAGGTAGTCCCGTAGCGGATACTGCTGTTAGGGCGTGATGCGTTAGCATATTGCAAGCCACGGACACGCACTAGGGTGGACATTTACCATCCTTATCACCTCTCTTCCCAGACAATTCCATGGACAATTCTGAAAATTTCCAGGTACCCATTTTTATTAGGCTGAGTGGTCCTGATAGAAAAAAAATAATCGTCATACATCTGCTAGTATGTAAGCCAGACTACCATCTTGACATGCAAGCGCACTAACTACTAGGTCACGTTGCATAGTGTGTGGGATACCGCTGCTAGATACTAATTGTATAATAATTTATCCTTGCGGGACTTCAGAGCACCACTCCCATTTGATTATCCAGCTCTCATGCAGCAGAACATTGCAAGGCAAGTAAATTTAAATTTAATATTGCAGAATATCCGTTGGGTCTATTTACCAGAACATTCTGGTATCGTGGGGAAAGAGTGAGAAATTAGATTAGCTGGGTCTGCATCTCTGAGTGGGGTATTGGTGCAGATAGGGCAGCTGTGGTGAAATCCATTTTGGGATCATGTGAATAGTGTAGGGGGAAAATCATTACGATCGTGAGAGAATAATGTGACAGCGACTGAATAGAGGGTCAGGTCAACACTCAGTACACCGATGAAACGTCAAACACATAATCATACTGCTGATTATACGATTAGTACTAGGACTCTTTCCGGTCTCCCTGGTCTAGGGCTACACGACTTTCTCCGTAATCCCGTATACTCTCGTAAGTAACGTGACGTGCGCGAGAATTGGTAGCGGTTCTCTCCGCGTCGGTAACTTAGGGGTATGTGAACCTGTCGTTCAGAAAGCAATGGCAAACTATTGAGCGTAATCTTGCCAAGAAATCAACAATCAGCTGAAAGATGCAGATGTTGACAACGATGTCCTGTGAAAGGATATGCGAACAAAAAAAAAATAATCTAGGACACTTCGCTGGCTGTCCATGTTGGATACAGAGCGCTTATGGGTTATGCTGTGATGTTTGTTCTTATCGACCCGGCAGGATTAATAGACATACGAGTCATCAAATCCGCAAGAGCTAAAGTGGCCTATGTGGACATGTTAGAGCCAACTGTTTGGTGTGACACCGGGGTTAATGCTTTTAGCGATTGCAGTTTTTCTGTTTATATGAAACGAAACATTACAACATTAGCTTTGATAGCATTCATTTATTAAATTAAATGTTTTGCATATCCTTTGCAGGACATCGCTGTCAACATCCGCATCTTTAAGCTGTATGTTGATTTCTTGGCAAGATTACGCTCAGTAGTTTGCCATTGTTTTCTGAGCGGCCGGCTCACATACCCCGTAAGTTACCGACCCGATTCGAACCACTGCTGATTCTCACCGTCGTCACGTTACTTGCGAGAGTATACGAGATTACGGAGAAAAGTCGCTAGCCTCTAAGCCAGGAAGCCGTCCATTCATTTATAGCGCAGTCAAATAGATGGCATGTTCTTGCTATGTCTAATTTTAACATGAATTATAACTGTGAAGAAAATATATTATTTGGCACGTAACGCAACGGAAAACATGTTTCTAGACGCTGGCCATCCTGGGTATATGCTAGTTGGCACAAGCATATTTAACAAATTATGATAGTATTGGTTAAAAAAAGTCGCTTAAAAGTCGACAGGGTCGACTTCATTGCACCGGGTTTTATCCCATATGGCTCGGTCTCTTTCCGTAGCACGGAAAGCGTCGCACAAAGCACGAACTCCGTAGCTTTTAGCGACGACCCATAGGAGTCTCCGAAACATTTAACTCGTAAACCGAAGGGCGCGGCCCGGAATCGAACCCACAACCTTCGGAACACGAGTCAAACGGCTTGACCACTTCGCCACAGAGACTCCCTTAATCGTCGCCTTAATGTCCTGCCATCATTATTCATCTCTTCTGTAATTCTTTTCTCCGTGAGTTTCCCGGTATTTCGTTTGTCTTTTAGGTTCCAGATAAGAAGTGTGTCTAGTTATGCATCTTAACAATATAATAATATAATAATGTAAACTAAAACAAACGTATCTTTCAGATGATAACTGAGTTCATGAACATGTATCTTGCTTGGAACACTATCAACAAAGAGTCAGTCTTTGATGCAGAGTCGGACGACGCCAGGTTCAGTCTGCCGGCTTTGGATTCTGGTGTTGCAGAGAATGAGATCGTGGAGAGTGAAGTAAGGCACCTTCTACCAATTAGCCCAATACCTGCTTGCCTGTCTGTCCATATGCATGTCTGCTTCTTCTGCCTGGTTTTGGATATATACACTGGGTGAATGTATAATTGCATTGTACTTCCGTGCTTCTCTCGATCGTCAGCCGACTTTTTTCATATGCTAATACATATCTTAGTTAGTCAGTTAGTTAGTTAGTCGACAGATCATCCTCATTGCACATCGAACCATTCAGTCCATAAGTGCTCGGATCCCCTCCTCAGCAAATCCCGCAGCGTGTAGTGGCTAACGACGCCAGTTCTGTTTTGGTTTATCAATCTTCTTTGGCTTCCTGCGTAGTGTTCTTGTTTGGCCACCCCTCTTTTAATTTGCTGTTCTCGCAGTCTGGCCATTGTTGTAGATTCACAGTCATCACTTGGTTCTCGCAAAAGTCTTACTTCTCGTAGAGCATTCAGAATGTCAGCCTGGTCCATGGCGCGTCCGCCCTCCACAGTAGCCTCACCTGCGAGCTTGTCAGCCCGCTCATTTCCTTGTACTCCCGCATGCCCTGGCACGAAGATGAAACTAATCTTTGCCAGCCGAGACCGCTTCAGAGGCAGCAACCATTCTCTTCGGATCGACCCCTCCTCTATCCTCTTGATCATGTTCATTAAGTCGCTAAGGAAACAAGCCCTAGTGAATGTCTGTGTCTCGAGCCATGTTATTGCTTTACTTACTGCCATGACTTCTATAGTCAGGCTACTTGTGGTTTCAGTGAAAGCACCAGAGTCCTCCTTCAGAATTCTCCCTCCGGCCCGAGCTGTAAAGGCCCATGAGCTTCTCACATGTCGGACGACCGACCCATCTGTGTAGATGACCGCGTCACCGTCTAGCGAATTCTCGAAAATCAACGCTTGTACTTCAGCCTCAACAGCAGCCGGATTTTCTTGTCTGCATTTTCTGTCTAGTTGGATCCAAACAGGAATGGACGTACAGAAATCTGTTGGCTCTTGTACCTACTCCTCGCCAGGTTCTAAGTCCTCAAGTGAACACACCTGTTGAAGAATGTCTTCGGCTTGACCCATCCACGACCGTCCTCTTTTTAACCTGCATGCTGTATCTCTTGTACATCCAAGAATAATGCGCATAGCTTCATTCTGTATGCTTTCCATCCTTTCTATCTGCTTATGGCTGAGAGTGAGGATTGCCATTGCATACTCAAAAACAGACATGACCAGCCCCTCGTACAGAAGACATAGATGGCTCTGCTCACAGTTTGCTGTCGCCATCACCCGCATCGCAGCCACACCCCTCTTGGCCTTTGTTATCCACCTGGTCTATGTGCACATTATAAGCAAGGCTTCGATCAAACAGTATCCCTAGGTAACTCATTACCTGCTTTCTTTCCACCGTCTCTGAACACAGCATTACAGTTGGTGTTGGAGTGTTGACAATATGATTATTCAACGAGAACCAAGTCACTGATGCCTTTGTTTGGTTGACCATTGCCCCAGCTTCATCATATCAAGAACTTATGCGATTGAGTTCGGTTTGTAGTTCCACAGCAACCTGCTCTCTATCCTTACCCTGACGATACACTAAAACATCATCGGCATACGAAAATGTCCTGCCAGGTCCAGTGATCTGCTCACTGGTGATTCTCACTGTGTAGGCGTTGAACAGTACTGGAGATAATGGTGATCCCTGTGGTAGGCCAGGATATATTGTTGTTGGTTCCGAAGTCCAACAGCCACATCTAAAAACTACTTTCCGTTGGAAGAGGGCTGCAGCGATCCAACTAAGGAGGAATGGACTTACTTTTAGTTCAAGAAGCTGAAACATTAAAAAATCCAATGGTACTCTGTTGTATGCGTCCTCAAGATCAATCGCTGCAGCAAAGGTTTCAATGCCTGAGTGGAAACCTTCATAGACATCATGGGCAAAGACTGATGCATTGGTCCAGGTTTCTCTTTTTGGACGGTACCCACCCAGGGTAGGTGGGAAAACACCTTGCCTCTCTAGCTGGCTTGATATCTTCCTGGCAATTACCTTCTCCAGCAGCTTTCTTATTGTATTCTGCATGGTTATAATTCGATATCCCTGAATTTTTTTGTGGTCTTTGTCAGGCTTCGGCAAGGGAATCAGATAACTGTGTAACCATTCCTCCTTGATGCTAGCACTCCCTATACTGTTGTTGTACATGTCTGCTAGTTACTCTAGCTCATTGTCGGTACACTTATTGATGTCGTCGTATCTTATGCCATCAGGACCTGGAGCGCTGTTTTTTGATCGTCGAAGTACAGCCTTGATTTCTTTCACTGTCACTGTGTCTTCATCCGAAGTGTTCTGGGCCTTGCATCTGTCTGAGGTGACCTCCTTGGCCAGATTTCGGCCTCCCATGTGTCGCGTGTGTAAAGAATTAATGTCGTATTAGTTATTTGTTCTTCTTTACCACTTTAGTGTCGTCCCTGGAGTGAAGGGAATCAACATCCACATTATTTTTTTATCCAATATCTCTATCCTGGAGATATCCAGCAGACTCCGTCCACACACTCCTTCAATCTGAAGACACCTTCCACTCACTCTTACACACCCCTGGATTATGCCCCCTCTCATTCTTCCCCAACATAACATACTTGACAACTCTAGCTTCAAGAATTCAAGAAATAAAAAAAAACTAAAAATTTATTAAAGCAAAGAGTATATGTAGGAGAAGTGTGTGTGTGTGTGTGTGTGTGTGTGTGTGTGTGTGTGTGTGTGTGTGTGTGTGTGTGTGTGTGTGTGTGTGTGTAAGGTGTAGAATGTGTGTCGAATATTCTAATGGTAGACCAGTGATTTAGAAGCAAAGTCTGTAACATCATAGTGCTTAGCACACAACAGCACCGTTTATTCCAGACAGTGAACCTCACCCAGAAGATGACAACTTTCTCCAATCACTCGAACAAACAGGATGCTGGTAATCCGATAGACTCTGTTGATCTTGGTCTTCACTCTACCACGCGGTGAAGTTACTCTGTTTCATAATGCTTGTTGAACTGATAATCTTCCAATTAACTGAAATGTCAATTGGGGAAAATCTAATGTTCATAAGTCTCTGATTATAACATTTTCCCCTCTTTTAGAACACAACCTATTAATGTTTGTTAGGTATATATATATATATATATATATATATATATATATATATATATATATATATATATATATATATATATATATATATATATATGTCCTTGGTATGCGAGTTATTAATCTTCGGTGATGAAGCTTATCATTCATTAAACACAACACTTATGTTCATTAAATCCTGCTCAGCAGAAGCCAGATTTCTGCGGAACAACTAGGTTCTGAGCCCCGTGTAAAAACCTCTCAGCAACCTCTGTCTTCTTTCCATGAGCCATCATTGTATAAAACTTTGAACTGCTTCTTCGTAATAAATCATCTCACACTCACGTGGAACACTCAAGGGGAACTGTAAATGGAACCTGTAGAGTAGATAATATCATAGTGAGGGCAACTCAATCCTGACCGTTATTAGGTGATTGTAGGCCAATAGCAGCACTCAGATCTATAACAGAGATCCGATATCTGTCATACGGCCAAATCGCGCATGACAATGGTCTTATACATGGCAACACCAGTAAAGAATAAAGGAACGGGTAGAAACCCAGCAGATGCCCTACTGGAAGATCCTACCATTTCACATTCCCCTCCTCCCTCTCAACCATCCTTAATCTCTCTAATTATTATTCCACTACATTGCCCTCAACTCCCCGAGTAAAATGATATATCACACAAGCTAGTTGAAGCCACACAATAGGATACCAGTGCCGACGCTCCTATGATATTTTCTAGCACCGCACTAATAGAACATTCTATCACTAATCATAATACATTAGATCATTGCACCTATAATACATTAGATCACCGCACAGCACTGTACTCCATTCCTAATCATACTCTTAAATTATATATTATTAATAGCCTACCATATGCCTATTTTGGTTGCCACTCGAGAAACTATGCAATCAGATTGGATCTATGTCCGCGGAAAACTATCACCACTTAGACATTATAGTTTCACTCATGTAACACAACTCGGAATAATGCCCCGATCCTAACACTTCAGAATGTTTTTCTCGACTCCCTCAACTTGATTACCGCACTGGGGTTTATATGGGTGCTTGAGTGACGTCACCAAAAAGTCCAGACGCCAATCAGTCCAGAATCTGGCTTTGTCCCCCTGTTTCTAGACTAACCAGAGTCAATTCACTGTCAAGTTCACTTTCATCTGGGAAATTCTTTGTCTCATACAACAAAGATCCTGGCTGTCTGTGAGCCAGAGACTTTCCCCCCATATGACAGAATCCTTCCGACCTCTGGCAGACATTCTGTCCATCACTTTCAACGGCCGATTCCCGCCCTGCAGACAGATGACGCCAGTGCACGTCTCTCGAACAACAACCTGTCAACAAACTGTCGACCATGTGTAGACATCCCGACGGGACTCACTTTGATCTCATACAAAAAAGCCGACCAGGTGCAGACAGTTTTAACGACGTATTTTCTCAGTCGGTTCAACATCACAGGGTCTATTGTGTTTGCAGACCAATGTCGGGCTTGGTTGTCATCGATCGAACTAACAAGTTTATTTAACTCGCGACACCATGTCTGTCTGGTTGCTATGCTCAAGATGGCGTTCAAAGAGGGCTTTGCCCTTGTCCTCGTCAATCCTCTGCCAGATGAGGTCAGCACCTTGGAAGTCAGAAATGCTCTTATTCTTGACTGCACCACTCATGCTTTTATGTAGTCGCCAGAACAATTTCAGTGACTTGTCTGTGCTTACTCTTTGACACACCTCTGCCCATTTTTTGCTTTTAACCACCTTGACCAGTTTCTTGAAATAGCTTACTTTTGTGTGCATCTCTCTTTCTAAGTGCATGCAGGGACTAGGATGACCAGCTCTGTTCTTCTTGGCATTTTGCCATCTCCTTACAGCACTACGCTTATTCACCCAAGCCTTCTCCACCTCGAAATTCCACCATGGTGCCTGCTCGCAGCTTTTTTTCCTGCCCTGAAACTTTCTGCGCTTGTCACGTCTTATTTTCAAATAGCATATCTTGTTTTCTATTAGTGTTAACAGTGTTCGCAACATGTTTCATTTCTTCGTTTCACATGATATGGCCAAGAAAGCTGAGGCGAAATTCTTATGTTTGTTATAAGCTGTCTTTGTTGTTTACCCTCGTTTAAACCATTTAGATTATTCAATCAGGCAGCTAAATTGTGTCATTAAAATTATGTAATGCGTCAAGATAGCTGTGTCGAGTTATTTTCTTGCTTCTTGTCCTGGTCCTCTGTGATGTCCTGTCTATTAAAGTTGACAATTCTACGATCTCACTCATGCACATAGTTGAGTTATGGGCTAAGAACCGACATCACTGCACTCAGGACATTCCCATACTCGCTCCGTTCTCTCGTTCAACAGCCGGTGAAGAGTCAAACTACTAATCGTTCCAACCGCCACGTGATTGAAAGTTCTTTTGGTCTTTCCTCTTAGTTTTAAGATTCGTCAAGAACTACTGTCAATCCCCTACTATATCATTCTCTCCACATGCGGGTTCTTGGTCTGTTCCATCGCTTTCCGTTTTCCTCCTACACCTTCTGGCCCCAGTCCTCTTCTTTCTTTTCCTTCCCCATCTACCCCATCTCTTCTGCATCTTTTCATTTTCTGCCCACTGGCTGTTGTAAAAGATATCGAGCCCTGAGAACGCAATCCGTTGCTCCGGCGATAATTCTTTTTAATATCCATACTTCTACATGCACAGAGTGTCTTAAGCCAAGCGATAAATCAGTAACACAACACAGGGTTGACTCAACTACTCATTATTACTACTCATGTACTCTCTCACTGCATGACTGTATTCCTATGGTAAGGGAATCTGTTCTCTCTACAACCTAATTCGTTGTCAGAGATGTAGATGCATTCCTCATCCAAACAAAATTGAGTAGACCAATCTTGTTATAAAGTTTTCCGTGACCACGCTCAGTCGTCTGTGCTTAATGTTTCTTCCTATCCGTATTGTCCTGTAAGTCCGTATTTCACGTAATGTGGAATAACACTGTAGTGCACCCTGTGACTTAATGAGTCTTTGTGTTTATCTTCCAATTTATCAAATTGTAATTTCGATTTTTCTTTAAACATTCTGTCCCATGGTAAACTGGTCAATACAGGCATGTAACATCTACATCACAAAGACAGACAAGTAACAACTACATCACACAGACGTGTAAGAAACAACTACATAACACAGCCATGAACAGACACTGGGGTTCATACATTCGCAGCGCTAAAGAAAAATGCTTTGGCATTTTTGTTTGTTTTCCAGATCGCTTCGAACTCAAGCGTAGTCCATATGCGTGCCATTACTTCTAGTGCACTGGACTTACTTTTGTAGGTGGATTATATTTTCCTATTACCAGTGTCCCTCGCTATCAGGCCAACCCATTCCCACTTCAGAGGTTCTTGTAATTTACGTCCCCAAGTCAAGCGAGAAGTCAACATTTTAGTCCAACTGAAGGGTGTAGGGGTTGAAGCTGCTACCCCGGCATCAGCACAGCGGATGTTTATAAATGAGCACTCGTATCTATCCCACAATGCTGAGTTGCTTTGAAATGAGAACAGTGTTGCAGCACAGTCAGATAACTTCATCTTCAATATGTCAAATGACTAACCTGATGGCGACTGGTACCGGGGTGATTTATTGTTACATTTTGGTTGCTAAACATAACCCACTGTTCAATATTATTCAGTATTAGATCCAATGCACTATATATGTTGTGTACAGTACCATGTTTACACTAAAGTTGCCAATGCTGGAAAATTAGTAAAATGCAGAGTAATCAATTGAAGCCACATACATGTGGTTTCGTATAATATTGATAAACATATCCTCGACAGGAACTATGAACAGTTTTAATATTTTGAAATAAGCTATGGCAAAGCAGGCAAGGTTTTTAAGAATATTAGAAAGAGGTAGCCTATATATTTTTATGGCCACAATATGCACAGAGGAAAATTGCAACTTATTGCAGCGACTGAAACGATTTATATAAAGTGAAATAAAGGTAGACAAGGAGAACTGATTCTTGAGGGTTTTTCATCATGCCACGAGCAACTGGCAAGATCGAAGGGAACAGACAAAGGGGAAGACCGAGAAGAAATACCTGGATGGCTTGGCCACATGGCATGGTCGAGACAGGAATACAGAGCTGATCCACGACACTGGTGATAGAGTGAAAAGGCGAGTCATGACCGCCCACGCTTTCCGGCATGGTACATGATTGATTGATTGATGAGTAATATCCCAAAACAAGAATTAATACATATGTTCGAGATCGCTAATATTCGGCAAGCTACCTGATGATAGTGGCGGTAGTATTACTGATTTATCTTACTTGTTAATCTGTTTACATTGTTATTAGACCCACCTTCGTTTCCTTGGTGGGCCTGCAGTCAGTAAGCTGGTATAGCTTTTTTTTTTTTTTCGGTTAGTCCTGCCGGCGTAGCTTGAAAGCTCGTCGGTAGGCGTCCAGCTCATGGTCCGGGCTCGTACAAGGCCCTCACCTGTGGGACATGGCTGAACGTCTCTAAGCTGTGTCCCTTGGGTGTCAGGGTCTGGCCATAACTCGCCACCGGCTCGTGGTGGTGAGGTCTCGGTGGATTGACGCTGAGCCGCCAGCGTCTGCAGCCTACCTTGTGCCAGACGTATTGGTTACCCATTCCTCTGGAATACACAAGACTAGGCCGAGGGAGGGGTCATGTCGTTTGGGCATCACATGATCTCTGAAGCTCTGCCCAGACATTGTGATGGAATGTTGGCCATATTCCACTCACATACTTTAGTCTGTCAAGACTGCAAGGTGTCTACTACGTTTCCTGTATGATAAATAGGATATGTGTCTAAATGTGTATTATCGAAGCATTGATAAACAATTGGATATATCTATCAATGATGGTTATCGAAGCAATGTTGGTAGATATTGTTATGAGAAATAAAGGGGACATATAAGCGCAATAATACGTGGTACTCAATTTTAAGTAATGTTTAATATATAGCTGACTGCTCTAACTTCCCCATCACATCAACCGAGCTTGTTAAACCCAGTTGTGAACATTCACATTTCAATAAGTATTTATTATTGTCTTTTTTCTTAACAGTTTGAAATATTCAAAAAGAACCCATTTGGATGGACTTCAGGCAGAGTTCACGGAGATTTCCCAGTTGTGAAAGTTAACCTCGTCAGACAACAGAAGAAACACATAATCAAAGCCAGCACAGAGAGGGACACATTTCGCTTCAGCAAGCCCGCAGATGTCTTCCTCAAGTACAACAGCACATGTATGCATTTATGTTTATAGTAATGTTCTTTTCACAACCACATTTATAACATCTGTGTCCCTAGAGATAGTGAGCTTTAATTAATGGTAATTATTTTGAATAACGAAGACACAAACAATAGATTGCAAGATGTAATGCCTGGTATATTTCGCTGCATCCCTGGCAAGTACATACTGCATGCAGACTTCACACGACATAAAGTAAAATAATTAGATATATCATTCAAGCTGAAATATACCTATTTTCTCACAGTAATGCCAATTGTCTACCAGGGTAATACAATGGTAATTATAACTGGTAGTATGAATTAGTTTTCACTTATATCTCGGACGTACAACCAATATATCTACGATTTTAATTGTTACCGTTTTCTTTAATTTTATACGCTGTACATATTTGGTTTGTAATTTACAACGTATGTTATTTGGTATATAATGTTTTTTTTTGCTTGAGCTTAATTTGTCCTTGATTCACATTCACACCCCCGGAATTCACGATTTGTTGTCCTTATTTATTTTCAAATTTTAATACAATTGTATGCCTCGAGAGTTTGTCCGTTTCTATATAATAATAGTATAACAGTTTCTATATAATAATAGTAGAACAAAATTTTAAGACGCATCTTTGGACCCATTAGGGATACACAAAGTGGAGAGTGGAAAGAAGAAGTAACAAAGACATTTATGATCTGTTTAAGTCCCCGCTAATCACTGGTATCATGAAGGCTAATAGACTACAATGGCTGGGGCATATAGAAAGAATGGAAGATAATAGGGAAACAAAACTCGCTTACACTCAATAAATAAATGACCGTAGACCCCGAGGTAGACCAAGAAGGCGGTGGAGAGATAATACATGTAAAGACCTACAAGCACTTGGAATCAACGACTGGCAAGAGAAGGTCCACCAGAGAGACGAATTGAGACGGATTGTATTTGCAGCAAAGAACCTCCATGGCTCGGAACGCTGAAGAAGAAGAAGAAGAATAACAGATTGTAGATTTAGCACACACAGAGCGTGAGAGACGTAAGGTGGTGCATGATGGTGGAAATGGCCATGTTTTCACATGCAGCCACTGTGGACGAACATTTACAGGGCGAATTGGCCTTATCAGCCACATTCGCCACCGTCATGGGTTGTAGTTAGCCTTTTTGAAGCACAGTGTACGAAACTATCGTCTGTCAAGACGAAAAGGTGCCAATGAGTATAACAGACAGCATCTGTAGTGCTTCGTGTGATATATATATATATATATATATATATATATATATATATATATATATATATATATATATATATATATATATATATATATATATATATATACTTTCTCAAGCGGCAAAAACTGCATTTCAGAAAATGAAGAGTATCTTATGCAACAAGTCACTATCACTGAATGTAAGAAAGAGAGTGTTGGAATGATATTTAGAACCAGTTTTGCTGTATGGCAGTGAGTCTTGGAATGTAAATGAACAAATTAAGAAGAAATTAGAAGCAACAGAGATGTGGTTCCTGAGACGGATGTTGCGAATTGCTTGGACTGATAGAGTAACTAACAACAACTGCCTGAAACAGGATAATGAAATCGGAATATTATATACAACAACAAGAAAGGGACAAACAGCATTCTTCCGTAATGTAATTAGAAGAGAGGCATTAGAGAACGCCGTGACAGCTGGAAAGATCAAGGGAAAGAGAGGCAGAGGCAGACCAAGAGAAATGATACTCGGGGGATTGAGACGGTGGCATGGAGGAATATCATCAGCAGAGTTGATAAAGAACACCAACGACCTAGATCTGTGGAGAGCCATGAACGCCTACGCCAGGTGGCAGGGCACTTGATGATGATGATGATGATGATGATGCTGCTGCTGCTGCTGCTGATGATGATGATGATGATGATGATGATGATGCCTTCTCAGGAAGCTGTAGAAAGAGCGGGAGTAAAGAAACATAGTTTCCTGAGTATGTCAACAGATACTAATTTAGATATAGTGTAAGGCTCGCATTTGTTGTGACGGAAATGCTGCCTTTATTCATTTACCCAATTGGGCAGTGTGTTTTGGCCATGCATCTTTATTGGTCGGGTATGGCGAAGGGGTTACGGGCGCAGCTCGTATACCAGCGTTTGAAACACAGCAGTGTCGGTTTATTGTGAAATGGTATTGGTGCCGGCCGTTCAGAAATTAATGAAAAACTAATGAACGTAAACTTGCCCAGAAATCACGAACAGACAAAATAAAAATGCTGGGGGTGACTGTTACGTCCTGTAAAGAACATACAACTAAAACAAAATAGATCGTGCCTGGGACTACTGGGAACTGAATCCCTGACCTGTGTGTGTGTGTGTGTGTTTGTATGTGTGTGTATGTGTTTGTGTATGTGTTTGTGTATGTGTGTGTGAGTGTGTTTGTGTAAGTGTGTGTGTGTGTGTTTGTGTGTGAGTGTGTTTGTGTGTGTGTTTGTGTGTGTATGTATGTATGTGTGAGTGTGTTTGTGGGTGTGGGTGGGTGGGTGGGTTGATGGGTAGGTGGAATGTGGAAGGTGGGTGTGGGTGGGTGTGTGTGTGTGTGTGAGTGTGTGTGTGTGTGTGTGTGTGTGTGTGATGACAACCGATCATGAACGATAAGAATGAACATAACACAAAGCAAAAAATAAAAAAATACCGCCATGCTAAAGAAATGAAGTAATTGAAAATGTATTGTGAAAGTAAATTAAGAACACCGTAATTCTAAGCAATGCATCCTTTTTCCACGAAATACATTAATTCATGTAACGATAGTGTATGTCTGCGCGTGGTGGGCAGTGAATAAAAACAGAATACACAGATATTAGAGACCAATGGTACATGTCCATTGAAGGACTATGAGATCCACAGGCTAATAGCGTAGTCACTACGTTATAAAACAACATGTACTTGATAATATTGTAGTCATCATTACCTTGTAGTAAGTTTCTAGCCCAATCTGCCGGAAAGACTCTTCCTCCTTGGACTTTAATGCCAGCGTTTTACTTTGTCTTGATCCATCATACTGTAAGCAATTTACTGTAATATTTGAGTTTCACAGCCTCTAGTTTTCTTCTTTAGTGATCGTGAGATATGTCCCATGACTCGCTTCCGTATATCACAATGTCATTGAATCACATCAATATATTATCACATATATTATTCACAACCGTGTGTTACATTTCCTATCATTCACGTCCGTTTATTACAATTTCTATGATTCACATCCGTAGATTACTATTTCTATGATTCACATCCGTACATGACCATGTCCATGATTCTCATCCATATATTGCCATGTCTATGATTCACATCCGTATATTGCCATGTCTATGATTCGCATCCTTCTATTACCAGTCTATGATTTACATCTTTAAATTACCATGTCCACGATTCACATCCGTATATTATCATGTCCATGATTCACATCCGTATATTACCATATCTGTGATTCACATCTGTAAATTGCCATATCCATAATTAACATCTGTATATTACTCCGCCTATGAATAACATCCGCATATTACCATGTCCATGACTCATATCCGTATATTGTCATGTCTATGATTCACATCTGTATATTACCATATCTATGATTCACATCTGTATATTACCATATCTATGATTCACATCTGTATATTACCATATCTATGATTCATATCCGTATATTACCATATCTATGATCCACATCTGTATATTACCATATCTATGATTAACATCTGTATATTACCATATATATGATTAACATCTGTATATTACCATATCTATGATTCATATCCGTATATTACCATATCTATGATCCACATCTGTATATTACCATATCTATGATTAACATCTGTATATTACCATATCTATGATTAACATCTGTATATTACCATATCTATGATTAACATCTGTATATTACCATATCTATGATTAACATCTGTATATTACCATATCTATGATTAACATCTGTATATTACCATATCTATGATTAACATCTGTATATTACCATATCTATGATTAACATCTGTATATTACCATATCTATGATTAACATCTGTATATTACCATATCTATGATCCACATCTGTATATTACCATATCTATGATTAACATCTGTATATTACCATATCTATGATTAACATCTGTATATTACCATATCTATGATTCACATCTGTATATTACCATATATATGATTCATATCCGTATATTACCATATCTATGATTCACATCTGTATATTACCATATTTATGATTCATATCCGTATATTACCATATCTATGATTAACATCTGTATATTACCATATCTATGATTAACATCTGTATATTACCATATCTATGATTCACATCTGTATATTACCATATCTATGATTCATATCCGTATATTACCATATCTATGATTAACATCTGTATATTACCATATCTATGATTAACATCTGTATATTACCATATCTATGATTCACATCTGTATATTACCATATCTATGATTCATATCCGTATATTACCATATCTATGATTCATATCCGTATATTACCATATCTATGATCCACATCTGTATATTACCATATCTATGATTCACATCTGTATATTACCATATTTATGATTCACATCTGTATATTACCATATCTATGATTGATATCCGTATATTACCATATTTATGATTCATATCCGTATATTACCATATCTATGATTCATATCCGTATATTACCATATCTATGATTCATATCCGTATATTACCATATCTATGATTCATATCCGTATATTACCATATCTATGATCCACATCTGTATATTACCATATCTATGATTCACATCTGTATATTACCATATTTATGATTCACATCTGTATATTACCATATCTATGATTGATATCCGTATATTACCATATTTATGATTCATATCCGTATATTACCATATTTATGATTCATATCCGTATATTACCATATCTATGATCCACATCTGTATATTACCATATCTATGATTCACATCTGTATATTACCATATTTATGATTCACATCTGTATATTACCATATCTATGATTGATATCCGTATATTACATATTTATGATTCACATCTGTATATTACCATATCTATGATTGATATCCGTATATTACATATTTATGATTCACATCTGTATATTACATATTTATGATTCACATCTGTATATTACATATTTATGATTCACATCTGTATATTACATATTTATGATTCACATCTGTATATTACCATATCTATGATTGATATCCGTATATTACATATTTATGATTCACATCTGTATATTACATATTTATGATTCACATCTGTATATTACATATTTATGATTCACATCTGTATATTACATATTTATGATTCACATCTGTATATTACCATATCTATGATTGATATCCGTATATTACATATTTATGATTCACATCTGTATATTACCATATCTATGATTCAAATATGTATATTACCATATATAAGATTCACATCTATATATTAATATATCTATGATTCACATCTGTATATTACCATATCTATGATTCACATCCTTATATTACCATATCCCTCAATCACATCTGTATATTACCACATCTATGATTCACATCAGTATGTTACCATGTCAATGATTCACATCTGTATATTAATCACGTTTAGTTTTTTTTTTTTTTTTGTAATTACGAATGGGTTGAGGAGCGGCTGGCCGAGTGGCTAGAACGCCGGACTCCTTCGGGAGACCCGGATTCGATCCCTCGGTAAGGTGTGGAATTTTTTCTGTCGGGGGAAAAAAGAAAATCCTAACCTGCACAGTTCGCGGTGACTGCACCTAGCCAGGCGGCCTTAATTCCTCAGGCTCAAAGACCCCTCTGCCATACACCGCAAGGTACTATATTGGCAGTAAATAACAGTGGTAGTTACGAATGGGTTCATAACGATGTTAAACCTTTGCATTGTTAGGGAGGCTCCTTCTTATTTCGTCCAATAAAATATTAAGAACTGGGAATATTGGGTATGCTGCGTTCACAGGGCAACAAGACACACAATTAGAAACATATGATTGCAACGTTAAAGTACCATGGAAGAGAAACAATAAATGCACTGAGCCCATAAGCGGACACTCTCGTTGTTTATACTTCACCTCGACACCGCAAGGTACAAGAGGAACATGTTGAGATGAGATGAGATGAGATGAGAGATTTTCTTCAGTCTTCATGCATAGTTGTAATTCATTCTTTGTATCTTCAAATATATTTCAGCTTTAGACGCGGAAAACTACTATCCGATTTTAATAAAGGTTGTGAAACAGCAGAGAGGTGTCTTCGTTATCCGATCGTCCAGCTGTGTCCGCATCACCGTCAGAGTGTCCACAAAACAAACGACAGTCCTGAAAATTAGAAGTCCAGATGGCCTGAAGATAATTGTCAAAACCAAGTACACAAATACGATCAGTTTCTTCGACGGTGTAAGTCATGTGCTTCTCCGGCTAGATAACATCAGTTATTTTGATATTGGGAACTTAGGTGGCGTAGTTACCAGACGCTGTCCTGCCGGCCTAACGGTTATAAGTTCGTAAGTTCGAGGCGAGCATTATTATATTGACAACATCATCCCTTAAGTGCCGATTGATCTATACAATCTATACCATAATAGGGCTAGCAGAATATGCCCGTACGCAATAAGGTGGGTACACAGGTTGTTTACTGATTTACTTTGATCTTGCCAGTTGTGATATTCAATTACCACGAGTATGAATGGGTGGCGATGCGATCACATTGAGCTGCTTCTGTTTTGAGACCAATATCAGTTGAAGGACACCGCTGTCATGATACTAGCTAGTCGGTGGGGAACTGACAGTATCTTAGTGCAAGTGTCTCGTAAGGATTAGACTGCCATATGCACACAGAAAACAGTTAAATTACTCTGCTTAATGGGGTAACTAAAGCTTTCAATTATTATGTTGTCTAGTGGGTCCTCTAGGCTCTCCTCCTTTCTTCAACTTCTATGAGCGCCATACAATACTTGTGCATTTATTTATGAACTGTCTTAGTGGCCTGGAGGGATTCCCGAGTTAATATTAATGAGAAAGGATTGCAGGAGGGGAGAGGCGTGGCTTGAGAGTAGACGTGCGACGTATTTCTTAGTTGACTGTTCGTTGCCCTTTTGAAAAGATCTTCAACTTTTTGGCCTTAGCTGAATGAATTTGATTTGTGAATACATTATAGAAATTGCACGTCTGTCTAAATAACACATCAACTGTTTCACCTTGTCTACGAGTTACATCTTCTCAGCCACATCTGCTTTGATGTCCTGCTCTCTTTAGAACGTTTCCTTCTGTGATGAAATCATGAATAATTAGCACTGATGTAGCCCCAATTTTGTCCAAAACGTGTTTAACGTCTTTATTTCGTAAAATAGCATAGATAAGGAGGTCGATGGCATATGATAATTCGTCCGCAAGGATATGTGGTTTCTTCTCAACACTGAAATATTTATTTCCAGCGTTTGATTAACACCGTGGGACAGATAGGAAAAAAACATTGAAGATTTCTTGAAAGAAGTTAACTCTTTTCTTTGGATATGTTATAAGAAGAGGAAAGCTGGAGTATGTCATTACAATGCCAATATTGAAGGGGAGGAGGCGTAGATGGCCCAAGAGAGAATACATTGGACAGTTTGACATCATAGCATGGAATAACATCAGTATCAGAAATAAATGGAAGAACAAGAAACAGGGGAAAATGAACATACATGATAACCAAAGCCACACGGCATGGCCTACAAGAAGGAAATGTTTTGATGACGGTCGGTCAGTGGCCAGCAACTTCTAGCAGGTATGATATTATATTTAGTACTCTTATTTTTGTAGTCGTATTATGTGACTATGGGTGGCGGGGTTGGGGTATTCCCTATCAAAGGAGAGGTAAGGTACCTCCTTCCCTCCGCAAGCCTACGCGACACAGGCACTATACACATATTATACACAGCTCGGAATTCTGAGGTAAGTAGGAACATTTTTCGAGCTTTTATTTTCTCTTCATTGCTATCATTTTTTCATCAATTTATTCTTCTCATCCTGTCGTCACGTCTTAATTTAGTCACAGGAGATCTCCATGACTATATGTTGTGTTTTGTGGATGTGTTTGTTTGATGATGAAGGCTAATCGCCGAAACGTCCTGTATGTGTCGTAATTTTGTTATGTATAGCTGCACTACTTTGTGTCATTTTATATTGTTTACATTTTCACAGCTTTACTCTTCGATGGCTGCTGAGGATGGGGACGGGGCGTTTATGGGAATGTCCCGAATGCTGCGATGTCGGTTGCTAAATCAATCAATCAATCAATCACAGCTTTACCGCAGCTCCACCACAGTTTATTGATTGCGCAGGAAGCCTTTTGCAAGATGACAAACATACTGACCAATAAAAGGATATCAATTGAAAAGATAAAAAGAGTGTTGAAGTGCTAAATAGAACCTGTACTTGTGTATGGAAGTGAAGCATGGACAATGAGCAGTCAAGCTGAAAAACATCTTATGACTGTGGAAATGTGGTTTTTGAGGAAGATGTAAAGAATACCATGGGCAGACAGAACGAGCAAGTCCAACGAACAAGTCCTTCAAGAAGCAAATGAAGATCTTAAACTGATTATAGTCATTACACGTAGACAGTGAACATTTTTTGGGCATGTCATGAGAAGAAATGACTTGGAGAACTTGGTGGCAAATGGCAAGATCGAAGGGAAGAGACCAAGGGGAAGACCGAGAAGTAAATACCTGGATGGCTTGGCCACGTGGCATGGTCGAGACAGGAACACGGAGCTGATCCACGACTCTGGTGATCGAGTGAGATGGCAAAACATGACCGCCCACGCTAATCGTCATGGCACACGATGGATGGAATATATGACTAATTACTGAACGTAAATTTGCCAAGAGATCACACAAGCAAATAAATAAATACAATGCTGGTGTTGACTGGAACGTCTTGTAAAGGATATTCAACTAACTTTTTAATGTATGACTCCGATAACAACGAGTGATAAAACTCTAGATCGATTTGCATAATGCCTGCTTCCAAACTAGCTGTTCTTAAAACGAAACCTCACCATTGTGTGAGTCGAGTATAGTGACAGAGTATAAACAAAAAATGTTTGCATTTAAATTTTCACAAGATTTGAAAAACACGATTTATTTGTCTTGATCTGTACAGCTGTATGATGAAGAAATGTTGGAAATGCCTCTGTATGTACCCACCTCTGCGAACACATCAAGGGGCGTTCTGTTCCGAAATAAGAATCTACTGTTTTTGCCTCAGCTAACCAAAGTCAGTAACATATATATAAAACAGCATTTAGCAAAGTACATGTACTGAAGTTTTGCATGAAGTCCATGTGTGGATGGGGAAACGTAGCTGTAAATTGTGTTGTCTCTGTGATGTAGTATTACCTAGACTGCAGACATAACAATGACATACATTCTATGCTGACGTGTTGTCTTTTACGCAGACATCATCGTGCGAGATCGTATTTAATCTAAAGGTTTACGATATATTTACAAGATGAGTGACGCATAGAAAGTCTGCGTTACTGCTATTATAATGACACATGGACGCAACGGTAGTCCAAAGGCAGATATTGGTTTTCGGTTATGACATGTCAGAACTCATAATCTAGGCCACGACATAATGAAGACGGTAAGCCACTTGCCGCCTTAGTGGTTTTTGCTTGACAGGTTATTTTCCGAAAATTATGAAAATAATCTGCTACCCGATGCTACCCGAAAACTTATTCTGCCACTTCTGCACTCGAACAACTGTCTTGGAAAGCAAGAGCACTAACCATTATACCATCGCGGCTCCTTAAATGTGACTAGAGAGTTCTGCAAAGGTGGACACGACATCGTACCTCACTTTCCGCACTTCCATGTTCGTGTTTTCTTTAATTTGACATGACATTCGTATTAATATTGTTTAAAATGTGATATTTCTATTAACAGATTCGAAATCTTCTGTTTAATGTTTTGTTCGATTGTACACATGTATGTTGTTTGGGAAGGCGTTTTATCACATATTATATTTTCCGTAACCCATACACGTTATGGTCACATATTAAAATTATTGGCTAACTACACACAGCCGGCTTCCTGGCCTAAGGGTTAACGTCTTTCTCCGTAATCCCGTATATTCTCGTGAGTAACCTAACCTGCGCGAGAATCGGTAGCGGTTCTCGCCGCGTTGGTAACTTACGGGATATGTAAGCCGGTCGCCCAGAAAGCAATGGCAAACTACTGAGCGTAATCTTGCCTAGCACATCAACAGCAGTAGAAAAATGCTGGTGTTTACTGTACGTCCTGTAAGGGATATGCAACATAAGAAAGAAAGAAAAAACTACACGCGGAGCCAAGAACTATAGACAGATGAATAATATGGAGAGGGCATGGGGTCAGCTACAGAAGATTTGTTGAGGGTACATGTTCCAGTAGGTGATAGCTGGCAGGAGAAACATATTTTTTTTTTTTTATCCTTTACGGGACATCGCTGTCAACATCAGCATCTTTCAGCTGTATGTTGATTTCTTGTCAAGATTACGCTCAGTAGTTTGCCATTGCTTTCTGAGCGGCCGGCTCAGTTATCCCGCAAGTCACCAGCGGGGGTCGAACCGCTTCCAGCTCTCGCCCTGCTAAGAGACTCTGCGTGATAAACGGGATTACGGAGAAAGTGTTGTAACCCCTCGGCCAGAGAGACCGGCTGGAGAAACATATACGGACCTAAAATAGATGGGAGAAACATTATGTACACGTTTATAACAATCAGTTTGTTGCCTTCTGAGAGAGGATCGACTTCATTGTTCAGGGTTTATCTCTTATGGTTTGATATGTTCCCAAAGGGCGGCCTGACGATAGCGTCGCGCAGAGCTTGAACTCCGTAGCTATAGAAATGGTCCCCCGGAGTCTCCAAGAAAACCCCTCATGAAAAAAATGTGGGAGATCGGAATCAAAACCACAACCTTTCGGATCGCATGGCAGGCGACTTTCCCACTTTGCCGCTGACACCCGGTTCGAAGACATTGCATATAGTCGTTACATTGATTTAAGAAACTCAGTGTTAACAGTCAGATCGTACTCAAGTCAGAACTCCATGTTAATATGGTTGTCGCTCTACATGGCAATGTGTGACATTCACATGCAGGCTGGTATCAGACACCCTTATATCGTTTCAGATGTTAGCTTGGAAAACACGATACCATGTTACTATTGTTATGGTAAAGAGCTTAACGAACCCATTTTGACCTGGCAATTCACGCGCGTTTGTTGATTGCGTCACACATGATCTGCTTGTCTTTCATTGATTAGCCACAAACAGTTAAAGTTATTACTGTTTGGAGCTGAAATGCATAGGTTAATATTCTGGAATGATAATAATTTAACGATGTAGAGTGGACGCCATCCCGTCTAACGTTCCACAGACTGTCACGTCTCTGAGACGATATAAAATTAAAGTACAGTCCTTAGTGTGAAGGGAAGAAGAACTACACAACACATCACCTGTACAGATTGTACTTAGGTGCCTACCGTGTGGGGAATAACGGACTAACTTATGAAAGTAGAATAATGATCAGTAAGATTGTGTACATAAAACAGAACACGTGCACAAGAATAACGATTGTTACAATGATATAGTACTACAAAACAGATATGTAAAATCGCATGACTGTATTTACTCTAAAAGTGTAATCCAGGACATCTATGATATTGTTATTATACTTCATAATCCCCACCAAGAATGCCTCTTTTACTGCATTAGTTAGTCGACAGATCATCCTCATTGCACATCGAACCATTCAGTCCATAAGTGCTCGGATCCCCTCCTCAGCAAATCCCGCAGCGTGTAGCGGCTAACAACACCAGTTCTGTGTTGGTTTATCAGTCTTCTTTGGCTTCCTGCGTAGTGTTCATGTTTGGACACCCCTCTTTTAATTTGCAGTTTTCGCAGTCTGGCCATGCTTTTAGATTCACAGTCATCACTTGGTTCTCGCAAATGTCTTACTTCTCGTAGAGCATTCAGAATGTCAGCCTGGTACATGGCGCGTCCGCCCTCCACAATAGCGTTACCTGCGAGCTTGTCAGCCGGCTCATTCCCTTGTACTCCCGCATGCCCTGGCACGAAGATGAAACTAATCTTTGCCAGCCGAGACCGCTCCAGAGACAGCAACCAGTCTCGTCGGATCCCCCACATCTCTATCCTCTTGAGCATGTTCATTGAGTCGCTAAGGAAACATGCCCTAGTGAATGTCTGTGTCTCGAGCCATGTTATTGCTTTACTTACTGCCATGACTTCCATGGTCAGGCTATTTATGGTCTCAGCAAAAGCACCAGAGTCCTCCTTCACAATTCTCCCTCCGGCCTGAGCCTAAAGGCCCATGAGTTTCTCACATGTCGGACGACCGACCCATCTGTGTAAATGATAGCATCACCGTCTAGGGAATTCTCGAGAATCAACGCTTGTACTTCCTCCCCCACAGCTGCCGGGTTTTCTTGTCTGCATTTTCTGTCTAGTTGGATGCAAACTGAAAAGGATGTGAAGAAATCTGTTGGCACTTGTACCCACTCCTCGCTAGGTTCTAAGTCCTCAAGTGAACAGACCTGTTGAAGAATGTCTTCGGCTTGACCCATCCTCGACCGTCCTCTTTTTAACCTGCTGCCCTTTACCTTCATAAATTCACTATGCAGTGGATGTTATGTGTTTGCGTTAACTCTGAGGTAGGCGCGAGCTCTGCAGACTTGTATTCTGTCTTAAATGGTTGGAAAATCAAGAAGGTAGCGCATCGCCCTGTATGCTGTATCTCTTGTACATCCAAGATTAATGCGCATAGCTTCATTCTGTAAGCTTTCCATCCTTTCTATCTAGTTACGGCTGAGAGTCAGTATTGCCATCGCATACTAAAAAACAGACATGACCAGCCCTTCGTCTAGAAGACATAGATAGCGCTGCTCACAGTTTGCTGCCGCCATCACCCGCATCGCAGCCAACCCCCGCTTGGCCTTTGCTATCACCTAGTCTATGTGCTCATTATAAGCAAGGCATCGATCAAACCGTATCCCCAGGTAATTCATTGCCTGCGTTCTTTCTACCGTCTCTGAACACAGATTTACAGTTGGTGTTGGAGTGTTGACAATATGATTATTCAACGAGAACCAAGTCACTGTTGCCTTTGTTGGGTTGACCATTGCCCCAGCCTCAACACACCAAGTACTTATGCGATTGAGTTCGGTTTGTAGTTCCATAGCAACCTGATCTCTATCCTTACCCTGGCGATACACTAAAACATCGTCGGCATATGACAATGTCCTGCCAGGTCCAGTGATCTGCTCACTGGTGATTCTCACAGTGTAGACGTTGAACAGTACCGGAGATAATGGTGATCCCTGTGGTAGGCCAGGATATATTGTTGTTGGTTCTGACGTCCAACTGCCACATCTAAAAACTGCTTTCCTTTGGAAGAGGGCTGCAGCGATCCAACTAAGGAGGAATGGACTTATTTTGAGTTCAAGAAGCTGAAGCATTAAAAAATCCAATGGTACTCTGTTGTACGCGTCCTCAAGATCAATCGCTGCAGCAAAGGTTTCAATGCCTGAGTGGAAACCTTCATAGTCATCATGGGCAAAAACTGCTGGTTTCTCTTTTTGGACGGTACCCACCCAAGGTAGGTGGGGAAACATCTTGCCTCTCTAGCTGGTTTGATATTTTCCTGGCAATTAACTTCTCCAGCAGCTTGCCTATTGTATTCTGCATGGTTATAACTCGATATCCCTGAATTTTGTGTGATTTTTGCCAGGCTTCGGCAAGGGAATCAGATAGCTGTGTAACCACTCTTCCTTGATGCTAGTACTCCCTATACTGTTGTTGTACATGTCTGCTAGTTCCTCTAGCTCGTTGTCGGTACACCTATTGATGTCGTTGTATCTTATGCCGTCTGGCCCTGGAGCGCTGTTGTTTGATCTTCGAAGCACAGCCTAGATTTCTTTAACAGTCACTGCGTCATCATCCGAAATGTTCAGAGCCTTGCACCTGTCTGACGTGACCTCCTTGGCAAGATTTCGGCCTCTCATGTCTGTCTGGTTGCTCTGCTCAAGATAGCGTTCAAAGGGGGCTTTGCCCTTGTCCTCGTCGGTCCTCTGCCAGATGAGGTCAGCACCTTGGAAGTCGGAAATGCTCTTATTCTTGACTACCCCGCTCATGCTTTTATGTAGTCGCCAGAACAATTTCAGTGACTTGTCTGTGCTTACTCTTTGACACACATCTGCCCATTTTTCACTTTTAACCACCTTGAACAGTTTTTTGAAATAGCTTACTTTTGTGTGCATCTCTCTTTCTAAGTGCATGCAGCGACTGGGATGGCCAGCTCTGTTCTTCTTGGCATTTTTCCATCTCCTTACAGTACCACGTTTATCCAACCACGCCTTCTCCACCTCAAGATTCCACCACGGTGGCTGCTCCCAGCTTGTTTTCCTTCCCTTGTGTGTTGGAGGAAATGTTCGATGATCTGCCTTTTACTGCATTGATTCACTTAAAGAAAATTACAAAACATGCTGTGTTATCTCTGCTGATATAATTTCTTCCCACAGAAATGACATCTTGCATTACAGACAACAACACATTTCAAACTCTCACATGATATAGAATGCTACAGAGAATCTCACCCGGCAGTCTTCGGTCTGAGTGGGTAGAAATCACTCGGAAGTCGCGCTTCACATCACTGACTTGGAGGTACTTCCAGGGGCATGCGGAGGTAAAGGGCTCTTATCGCATGGAGCAGCTAGACAATACTGCATCCATACAAACGGGATTGCACACGGACAAAGCTGATATAATCAATGCTCTATGGTGTCGGCGGTCGGATATACGTGAGACATGGACTATTGCCCGTCTACACGACCTGGCAATGAAGACTGGACAAAGCACGTCAGTGGGGTCTTCGTAGGCAAGGGAGAAGATATTACCAACTTGTCAACGCAACATTGAACGGACATACTTTGGAATGACTGTTGTATCGGAGGACTGAGCATTAAGACGAATGTCTACTGCGCGGTGATGTCGGTTGCAATAACACAGCAAAACACAACATAGTCAGCTGTATCTTGTCCTCAGATTACTACTATTCGTTTGACACTCGCAGATTTCACACAATAATATCTTTAGTTTACAGAAAAATATCAAGCACGTTTGTGACACTTCTCAATCGATTAATTACAGCAACAAATAAAGAGAAACCATCCCTACTACAGAATTAGAATCAGCCTGAAACTAAATCAGAGGTTGGACCCGAGATTACTTCAGCGTGTGGAGATCAACAACACAACCACAAGGGAAGATGCGGAAGCAGGCGAGTATTACAATGTGACCATCCAGGCTACACCACATGATATGGCCTGCTTGCACTTCGATGAGGAGAAGAAAGATTATCTGTCAGATGAATGCAGGGTAAGGATACAAGTAACTATATACAGCTATGACTGCTTTTAGAAATAGAAACTGGAAAATTTAAGTTAAATTAGATACATTATTTGCATTTACAAAATAATTCCCAGAAACTTATAGGTGTTGTTTTAAAGGGAAAATGGTGACAAATACCCTGTCCAGCCTAAACGAGTAATGTAAATGTTTTGAAAAAGGCGAAGACACAAAAACTAATAATAAACATCAGAAAGAAGTTGTAATCTTATTTGGCCATTTTATGAGAAGACAAAAACTAGACCACATTGTGACAGCTGGACAGATTTTTGGAAAGTGAAATAAAGAAGAACAACCAGAGTCAGAGCACGAATTCATAAATCCTATTGGAGATCATAGTCCTATCACATCATTTCCTATCGTGATATACTAATCAATATTAATCCCAGCACACCACATTCCAATGTTTGCAATGATCATTATATGAGTATTTGCGTTTTAATATATTGTAAATAGATTGGAGTATCATTCTAGTATTTGTTTATCTCAAAAGTCAAGGTGTGTATATTATAGTCACGATTAATGTTGATTATTGTCTAAAGATTATATTAAAACTGTCATAATAATGAGACATGCCAATTTGCTGCTCTCATAAGATATTAATTGTTGACGACGATAACACATACAAATCAACACGTACATACTTATTTAAATGGACTGACTATGCACCGCAAAATGGAAAATGCACTTGAGCCGGGAAAGACATTCACTTGATCTAACAAGCTGTAAATTAGTTGCTTATCCGTTACAGGACATCGCAGACAACCCAATCATTTTTGGCATGTTTACGTTCAGTAATTTGCCATTGTTTTCTAAACGACCATCACTCCTACGATGTTGTAACAACCAACGCAAGGAGATCTGCTGCCAAATCGCCCGCAGTTGTGTTTCGAATGCGGTATACGGGTTTACGAACTACGTCCGTAACGACTTCGCCAGAGGGTCATAAATTGTTTGAATTGCAGAGGTCATAAACCACCATATTGGATGTGACATTCAATGGGAATTCACTCTAAATGATTATTAATATTCAAATACAGAGGTTCAGTAGTCTGTTTACTTGTGTCTGCCCCAATATAAAATTCCATATCTCAGTAACTAACTGAGGGAAAATGATTAGAGTTAGCGTATCGTATCATTATGTCCACCCAACAAAAACTTTTCTTTTGTTCTGGAGATCTGGAGATTGTACAGTAGATTTCAAAGTTTGTTTATATGCGGTATATAATTTACGGGCCAGAGATTAAGTGCACATTATTAAATGCTTTACGTCTTCACACGGAAACATTTGCGTTGAATAGTTAATTTTTCTCGTGGGACATGGGATTGGCCTTATGATAAGAGCCTCGCGTAGTGGAACGGGGCATTACTGTAAATAAAGTTAGCTAGAAATCTCTACTTTTTCACCAAAACATCAAAGAAATTTCGCCGCTTTCCATGACTTAAGTTGATTATGGACCTATCAAAGACATATCCCTTGGGTGGGGGAAGACGGCAGGAAAAATTTCATAACGATGCAAAAGACAGTTTTCAAAATAATTGATCGTGAATGAAGGCATTCATTTCTGGACAGACTATAGAAAAACTGGAAATGAGAAGAAAGTTGATGAAACAAATATTAAGGAGGCAAGTGAATATTTCGGCCACGTTAAAAAACATAACATTCTTATAAAAACATACTGAAGGTGACATAAGCCTGGGTCATTGACATTGAGGTGAGTGACCGGGCATGAGGAAGAATGGAGATGAGAGTGGGAGACAGTAAAGTGACTGACCTGGCTATGAGAAAACAGCCAGTCCTGAGAAATAAAATAGTGAGGGTAGAGGAAAAACCCCTAGGGCGGATGGGTCGAAAGACAGTTGTGTGTTGTGGGAAGTCAGGAGACTGGAAAGTCAGTGAGAGAAGAGACCGACTGCGGGTCAGGTCGTTTGAGAGAGTTGAGTTTGAGATACCGAAGGAGTCGGTAGTCCACGGACAACGGTGTTGTGTGTTTCTCCGGGTTGTGAAGACAGGTCTGAACCATAGTGGGTTCTATAGGGAGTGAGGGCCTAAACCCAGAGTGGGTTGCATAGTTGAGCAGTGGCTCCGACCCAATGTGTGGGTTGTATTGTAGGAGATCCAGTCGTTGGACTAAATGTCTTGTGAATTCGATATGAAGCAGGCTTGAGAAGGCATTGATGTGTGCTGGTTAAATTGTGAGGATGATATTTATATTCTATGGATTACATTATTTCTGGATGTATAAACATGTTCCGTCTGTCCGTCTTATTTCTGGAATAAATGATTATGTGCGCCAACTCAATCTTGTTTCATGACTGGTGAAGGTGCACTTCTGGGGTGAGTTGGACAGTTAGATATCTCAAGTGACACACCATGAACATCGTTACCTAGACAACGACCATCACACGACAATATCAAGCAAAGATCATCAAGAACATTGATATTATCATCAAGAACGACGTGTGACAATCTGGGAGCTCGTCGCTTAGTAAGGCGTATCTGGAAGGCTACGTACTGTCAAGAGCATTACAGACATTGGTGTCATTCTGAGATATTTGTGGGCTCTTCGCTGAGAGAGGGTGGACAGCGGAGTGTGTCCACCGTATAAACACTGAGTTTTTCTCCGTGCGGGAACTGGCTACAGACAGTTCACGTCAAGTCCACTACAGGTGAATTGGAACCAACCATATCGCTGAAGCGAGTGGGGGTGTCAGAGAATTAACGCAGCTCAAAAGTCTGCACGGCGAGACGGGCTGGACATTATCGCTGTCGGTGATAAAGACACGCCATACAGACTAACCGGGAGAGTCCATTACGGTGACAGGTAAATTTGATACCAGGCAGTAGTGCTGAAACTAGCAGACGCGGCAATGAAAGACCAGTGTTGAATCCAGAGTGGCGAGGGCAGCGTGTGTGTGTGTGTGTGTGTGTGTGTGTGTGTGTGTGTGTGTGTGTGTGCTGAGGCAACGCACTTTGTTGGTCGCCGGTCGACAAGTGAACACAACGGGGGAGGACGGTGGAAATTGTGAGTTTCCACGGACAAATCGGGTCAGCGCTGTTTACGAGGACAGGTGACCGAAGGGGGTAGGAACAGTGCCCCACCACAGCCGGATTGGGGCTGAGAAGGTTGTGTAGACACTGTGTTTACTAAGGATTATTTTCCACTGAAAGTGATAAAGAGAAAGAAGGTTGACCTTAGGAGGCAAGGCTGTTTAACAGAAGCAGTTACTGAGAAAATTTCCACGGAGTTAAAAGAGCAGCCGTGTCGGGGCTGAGAGGTTGGGTGGAAAGTGTTTTTTGTATGACGGAAAAGTGTCCGGTCATTTTACAGACAGTCAGTGTGGATTATTGTGACAAAGAAGACCGAGGTACTGACTTGAGGTGTCCGGCAAGGTCAAGGTTGGGGACAGTGGAAAGTTACTGGGATTTTCCACAGGAGATCTGAACAAAACAAGGTTATTTTGAAAGAAAACCAGACTTGATGTTTCGTCTTTGTTCAAGCCTTTGTCATCATTATTCTGTTATGAGCAAACAATTTTAACGTGTCATCACCGCACACAAAGGGTGCATACAGTTGCCAAAAAGAACGGACGGTACAGGGTTATAGCACTGGGCATTTGGGGCCAATTTTTCCTTTGAACTTTGTCTTTCATCGGAAATCCAGAACATTTTGGGATAATTACCATCATCTTCAATTCGTACGACAATCGAAAGAACACTTTGGATAATTATTATTACCGTCAACGTTTCGGACAGTTGGAACTCGTAATCACAACGCGAAATGAAGTAACCACTGAAGTCGCTTTGAAATCTAGCGTCGTAAACATTTCGGAGAATTTAACACAGACATTTCCAGCATATTGTTAAAAACTATTAACAGCAAAATAAGAACTTTTGGCGACGGATTAATAGGCACATATTTGTCGGCCAACCAGTTACACATTATTTTTTTTGCTCCCATCGTCATATTTATTGTTGTCGGGTGTTACGCAATTATTTGTGTGTGGTCCAGTGTTAGTCAAGAGTAGGTGATTTTTGTGTTGTTTCTCGAAGGCCGGGAGACAGGGCGAAAAGTTACTTTCCGAGGTGCACCATATATAATATCTGGGAAGAAAATCGAAAGGTCGGTTTATTTGGTTCTGCAGGGACGGTCCTGAATTATATAACGTGCCAGTTTGTGTTTGACGTCAGATTTCTGTATAATTTTATGCTATATTTTTTTTCTTTTCGTTATATTTACATATGATATTTGGTGTGGTCGGATATATGGTATTATTGTAATCTTTCGTCTTTTCTACTGTCTAGTGGTCTTTGTCAGTTTATATTTATATATTACGCGCACTGTGGGTGTCCCTACACAAGCTTGTGGTTGTTACTGTGGTTTATTTCTGTGTGATCACCGTCTTCGTGTACTTGGCTTGTGAGTCTAACGTTTTTATAGAAAACACTTAGTGTTATCATCCATTTGTTTGTATATGTATTTATATGTATGTTTAACAATATTTCCAGAAATGTTATACAACTATGTGTTATAGATATAAGGGAGTATAGGTGATACTTCCCCCCTCACTACCTAGTGCTTATAGAGTGACTGGGTGAGTACAGAGTGATATTTTAGCACTACGAAGTTACGTGCACAAGGAGTGGTAGTGTACGTATTGAAGGCACACAAAGGACTAGTAGCAGAGTCTTTACATTTATAGTTGGCTGACAGACAGCAACGTGTCCGCAAGTACAAGATGCCTACTTTAATGGACTATATTGAAGCAGGTGAACGAATAGGCATGAAAGGTAAAGAGTTACAGGAGTATGCCAAAGCAAAAGAACAAAAACAGACGGAAAGAGAGGAGAGGCATAATGAACGTGAGGCAAAGCGTCTACAAGAAGAGAAAGAGACGCAAGTAAAGTTAGCTGAAATGGAAAACAACCGTCTACAGGAAGTAAAGTTAGCTGAAATGGAAAACAAGCGTCTACAGGAAGAGAAAGAGACACAAGTGAAACTACAAATGGAACAACTAGAACTTGAAAAGTTAAAACAAACAAATGCCGTGGAAATTGAGAAAGAGAAGATTAAGATGGAAGCTGAAATTGCTCTCAGAAAACTAGAACTATCTTCGAAAGGTCAAAGTGAGGAAAGCAGAAGACCTTTACAGTCATCACAACGATTGAAATTGCCATACTTTACGGACCGGGATTGTCTTGAGGAATATCTTTCGAGATTCGAATCATCTGTGAAAACTCTAGGGATCCCGGAAGAAGAATTTGGGATGCGACTTGGCGAGTTTCTTACGGGCAAGGCACTAGACACCATGTTCAATTTACCTGTAGAAGGAAGGAACAACTACACTATCTTACGTCAACGTTTGCTGACAAAGTTCCAACTCACTGAGCATGGATATAGGACAAAGTTTAGACAGTTAGTGCCAGAGACAAATCAAGATTTCACAGACTTTGTTAACACTGTAAAGAATACATTTAACAAATGGATGGAGCTCGCAGAAGTAGGGAAAGATTTTAATAAATTAGTAGATTTAATGTTAAGAGACAAGGTAGTATCTGCATGCAATTCTAATTTAGTGGCGTTCTTTGAGGAGCGTAAGCCAAAGGACATAGACACAATGTCTCAGTTAGGGCAAAACTACATGACTGCACATCCTAACGTATCTATTGGAAAACTAATGAGTGAGGAAATAGTCTGTGCAGCGTACACTAAACAGGACCAGAATCCAGTCATCAGACCAAGGGCGAAAAGTGTGGATTCAGCACAGAAAGGTGAGCAGCAAAAACTTCAAGATAATGGTTTCCGAGGAAACAATGTTGGTAGAGTAGGACGGTACCCATATAGAAGAGGGAACTTCCAGAGACGTCCAAATTATGCCGGATGTTGGAATTGTGGGAGCTGGAGACACAAGGCAGCAGAGTGTGATGCACAACCATCAAATGGACCAACGAACAGCAGTAAAAGGGAGATTATCTGTTTCAAATGTGGAAAGAAGGGGCATGTCGGCCATCAATGTAGGATGAGAGAAACAGAGCACTCAAATGCAGCGCAAGTAATTGAGACGCTGAAAAATGAAGATTGTAGTGGGTGCAAACCTCTTTTTGAAAAAGACAGTCAGCCAGTCCTAATATGTGGTCATACAGTGAAAGCAGGATCAGCAGTCCATGAAGGAGGAAGTCTGAAGCTGCATCAGGGATTTGTCAATGATAGACCAGCGTTAACAATTAGGGATTCCGGATGTACGTCTATCGGAGTGAGGAGAAGTTTAATAGATCTCTCGGATTATACAGGGAAAAAGATTAGATGCATAACATTCAACGGCACAGTAGAGTTCTACCCATTAGCCATAATAACAGTAAAAACACCATATATCACTGGAAGAGTGACAGCGTGTGTCTTGGCTTCACCAGTGGCTGATTTGATCATAGGAAATGTTATAGGAGTTAAAGATTGTACAGAAGAGGAAGTAGTTTATTGGGACCAAAAATATAGTGTAAGCAGTAATGAGGTAGTTACCACAAGAGAACCTACATTAGAGAGTATAGCTGAGGTGGAAGAAGCACTTGAAGTAGACACAGGAACTCAGGACAAGGATAGTACAGCTGAGCAGATGAGAATGGATCCCAAATATAGTGCTAGTGGCTCTCAGAGACAAGATACTACTCTGAACAAATGTTCCCAAGGGTGTAGGAGAGTAGAACATAGGCAGTCAAAGAAAGGTAGATGGTGCTTCGAGAGGAAGAACAATGTTCTCACTCGCAGCTTTTCAGATAGTGGAACTGCACGTGGGCAAGGAGCAGTACCTTTAGCACATAGAGACCGATATACTAGAACAGCTCAGGATAGTGCATGTACAGGGCACATAGGCAGAAGGCGTATGCAGCAGAATGCAAGGTGCCAGGTATATGGGCCAAGATTGAATAAAGAGTTCAGACTAAACAGAGACTCAAGTGTAACGGTGCTATATGCAGATAGGAAAGTTGAGTCAGGTCAAAAGAGTGTTCGCGACATTACTGACCCAGGGCTAGGGATAGCAAACAGATGTTGTAATTGTAGAGGTACCATGAGTCATGGGTACATGAAAGGTAGACACAGCATCGACAGGAATCAGAGGTGGGTTAATGCAAGAACAGAACCACCTGATATAGGGTCGGTACACAAATAGTATTGTGGGGTCGTGAAGTAGTAAGAGACCTGTGGGTACATAAGTATAATGCTTTCCTATGATGTATTATTATTATGTGATGTATTAGTTCATGCATTGATACACAAGATAGAAAGATGGTTGTATTTATGTGTGACGAATATAGGAGTGTACTATGAGCATTTGATGTATTATGTAGTGTGGTAGCTAGAGTAAGGTGCAGCCATACTTAGGGCTACCCAGGCAATATGTCTGGGTCACATGTTTAGTAAGTTTTAGTCTCCCAATATTTGAAAACGAAGTTTTCTTTTAAGAGGGGGGTGATGACATAAGCCTGGGTCATTGACATTGAGGTGAGTGACCGGGCATGAGGAAGAATGGAGATGAGAGTGGGAGACAGTAAAGTGACTGACCTGGCTATGAGAAAACAGCCAGTCCTGAGAAATAAAATAGTGAGGGTAGAGGAAAAACCCCTAGGGCGGATGGGTCGAAAGACAGTTGTGTGTTGTGGGAAGTCAGGAGACTGGAAAGTCAGTGAGAGAAGAGACCGACTGCGGGTCAGGTCGTTTGAGAGAGTTGAGTTTGAGATACCGAAGGAGTCGGTAGTCCACGGACAACGGTGTTGTGTGTTTCTCCGGATTGTGAAGACAGGCCTGAACCAGAGTGGGTTCTATAGGGAGTGAGGGCCTAAACCCAGAGTGGGTTGCATAGTTGAGCAGTGGCTCCGACCCAATGTGTGGGTTGTATTGTAGGAGATCCAGTCGTGGATAGTAGTTGGACTAAATGTCTTGTGAATTCGATATGAAGCAGGCTTGAGAAGGCATTGATGTGTGCTGGTTAAATTGTGAGGAGGATATTTATATTCTATGGATTACATTATTTCTGGATGTATAAACATGTTCCGTCTGTCCGTCTTATTTCTGGAATAAATGATTATGTGCGCCAACTCAATCTTGTTTCATGACTGGTGAAGGTGCACTTCTGGGGTGAGTTGGATTAAGAGACAGTTAGATATCTCAAGTGACACACCATGAACATCGTTACCTAGACAACGACCATCACACGACAATATCAAGCAAAGATCATCAAGAACATTGATATTATCATCAAGAACGACGTGTGACAGAAGGGATAGGTTGAAGTCAAGCAATAAAGAGGTAGATAGCGGTAGAAGTAGGAAGATACCATCAATACATGAACGGACAGTAATCCGTCTGAATGTATAATCAAGGCTAGAGACAGACAGTGTTGGAGATCCATTACATCCAACTTTCATTGTGGAGACGGAAACCGATTGATTGACATATATAAATATTAAACAAACCTGCAAGGGAGCAATGACTTGTTCTGACCTTGCATCCCGGTCTCTGTAATGATTGACAGTTATTTTAATCTGTTCTCCTGTATATTCCACTTTTCACATTGGGCAGTGAGGCGCATTTTGTGTGATATTACTGGCACAGGAATGGAGCTTTATGGGACAACCATTTGCCGCGAAGCTGGAACCGCGATTAACTAACTAACAATGTTAATCGAAGCCTGATTTCTGGCTCTGCTAAAACTTAGAAATAAGAAAAGAAAGTAATCGAATGTATGTTTGCCCTGCAGATTTCGATGTACTCGGATCTCGACGAAATGCACTGTCGATGTTTGGTAGCTGCTGCCTACACTGGGAGTGCTCTAGTCCTGCCACGGCTACTTAACCCCTTTGACATCGGACTCTTCTTGGAGGTGTTTAAGAATCCTCTTGTGGTATGCATATTTTTCATCATCACCATCAAGTACTATGTAGATAAGCGAGAGCGGTTACGGGACGCCATCTTAGCCCATCGCTAGAGTCATGGCTCTGGTATGTGTTCTTGTATCGGTTATACCATATGACCTTCCCTTCCTTCTTTGCCTTCCCTTTATTGCATACTCAACAAATAACAGACCATGGATACCCAAACACTTCACGTGTCTTCGGTGTTCATAACGGTGTATATAGTTGACTGGTACGTCAGCGAACTTTACTAAGTTAAGACATTCAACAATCTCGCTTTGAACAGATTGCATCACTATGAGATGACTCCATCTAACTCCTGTTATTGAATTGTTCAAGATTACGTTTAAACAATGGGGGAAAAGTTGTAAAGTTCTGAAGACATCAAATGCATCTGTTCAAACGTTCGTGTCAGTGAAGACCCCAAATATTCATTTTTGGTGAAATTTGTAAAATAATAGTATAGTCCATATGCAGGCACTCTCCTGCAGTTTATACTTCACCTCGACATCGCAAGGTACAAGAGGAACATGATGAGATGAGAAATGAGATGAGAATAGTATAGTGTAGTAATATCTTATTTATAAAATATATACTGTGTGTATATATATATATATATATATATATATATATATATATATATATATATATATATATATATATATATATATATATATATATATACTAGCTGACCCGGCCCGGCTTCGCCCAGTCCTTGGTGGGGAGCATCTCATTTAATTCATATAAGTAGTCATATAAGTTCCCGTTCCCGTTACCGACTGTCTGTCTGTCTGTCTGTCTGTCTGTCTGTCTGTCTGTCTGTCTGTCTGTCTGTCTGTCTGTCTGTCTGTCTGACCCGGCCCGGCATTGCCCAGCTCCTGGTGTGGAGCATCTCATTTAATTCATATAAGTAGTCATATAAGTTCCCGTTCCCGACTGTCTATCTGTCTGTCTATCTGTTTGTCTATCTGTCTGCCTGACCCTGTCCGGTTTCGCCCAGTCCCTGGTGGGGAGCATCTCATTTAATTCATATAAGTAGTCATATAAGTTCCCGTTTCCGTTACCGACTGTCTGTCTGTCTGTCTGTCTGTCTGTCTGTCTGTCTGTCTGTCTGTCTGACCCGGCCCGGCTTCGCCCAGCCCCTGATGGCGAGCATCTCATTTAATTCATATGAGTAGTCATATAAGTTCCCGTTCCCGACTGACTGTCTGTCTGTCTGTCTGTCTGTCTGTCTGGCTGTCTATCTGTCTGTCTGTCTGTCTGTCTGTCTGTCTGTCTAATCATTTATTGGTTGCAGTTAGAACAACCTTAGATAAACGAAGACCAACTTGGTAATATATTAACTTGGGTAAATGGAGCAGCGGCAGCAGCAGCAGAAGAAGAAGAAAAAGGAGGAGTAGGAGCTGGGAGGAGGAAGAGGGAGGAGGAAGGAGGAGGAGGAGAAAGAGAGAAGAGGAGGATGGAGGAGGGAGAGGGAGGAGGGGGAGGAGAAGAGGAAGAGGGTAGGAGGTGGAGGAGGGGAGAGGAGGAGGAGGAGGAGGAGGAATATAACGCATATGCCTGTTGATTTAATAATGGCTGAGGTTGTTCCATGTCTTCTTAGAGTTGGCGACAGTGTAAAGAAATATAAAATCTTCAAACTTGATAGAGATAAGGTAACTATTATTTATTCATTCTTTAAGCAAAAAAAGATGAGTTACAATGTTATGCATTATGTATTATTTTTATGAAAACTTTGAAAATGCCTTACAGATTGTATCATTATTTATTATAACTCATATGCCGGTACATAACTATGGACAAAGAGTTTATAAATCTTTGAAAACGATGCCACAATATGACTATAAGTTATACAGAAAAGTTATGCCCCTTGAAATAACTTTTACAGAGTTAAGTCCCCTGAAATAGATGAAATTATAATGAAAAATGAAATAATTTTGGGTAAGCAGCCGATTTCATACTAAAAAAATATGACAGTGGGCTGCGCTGGAATGAAAGGAAGACGTGTAAAAAATTTCATCTCAATGGGATGGGCCGTTCGCGAGCGCATTAGGGACATATAGACAGACAGACAGACGGACGGAGATCGCCTTTTATATATAAGATATACCCATCCATGTTGGGTTTTCCTCTTGTCCGCTTACTCGTTAGGCCTCCCTCCATATACATCTTTTCCAGACTCTACACGCCCAAAGTATTTCATTTCCCTCACTTTCGTTTGTCTTAATAACCACATTTCTTTGACAATGAATCCCTGTTGAACGGTTCAGTGTGTTCTCTATTTCGCCCATGCAGGAGGAGGAGAGGGAGGAGGAGGGAGGAGGAGGAGAGAGTAGGAGGAGGGAGGAGGCGGAGGGAGAAGGAAGAGGGAGGAGGAAGAGGGAGAAGGAGGAGGGAGAAGGAGGAGAAGGAGGGGGAGGAGGAGGGAAGAGGAGGAGGAGGAGGGAGGAGGAGGAATGTGAAGGGAGGAGGAGGGAGGAGGTAGAGGGAGGAGGAGGAGGAGGGAGGAGGAGGAGGAGGGAGGCGGAGAGAGGAGGAGGGAGGAGGAGGAAGAGGGAGGAGGAGGAATGTGAAGGGAGGAGGGGGGAGGAGGTAGAGGGAGGAGGAGGGAGGAGGAAGGATTAGGAGGAGGAGGGAGGAGTAGGGTGGAGGAGGAGGCGAGGAGGAGGGAGGAGGAAGAGGGAGGAGGAGGGAGAAGGAGGGAGGAGGAGAACGCAGGAGGAGAAGGGAGCAGGAGGAGGATAGGGAGGAGGAGGGAGAGGGAGGAGGAGGGAGGAGGAGGAGAGAGTAGGAGGAGGGAGGAGGCGGAGGGAGAAGGAAGAGGGAGGAGGAAGAGGGAGAAGGAGGAGGGAGAAGGAGGAGAAGGAAGAGGGAGGAGGAAGAGGGAGAAGGAGGAGGGAGAAGGAGGAGAAGGAGGGGGAGGAGGAGGAGGGAAGAGGAGGAGGGGAGGAGGAGGAGGGAGGAGGAGGAATGTGAAGGGAGGAGGAGGGTGGAGGTAGAGGGAAGAGGAGGAGGAGGGAGGCGGGGAGAGGAGGAGGGAGGAGGAGGAAGAGGGAGGAGGAGGAATGTGAAGGGAGGAGGGGGGGAGGAGGTAGAGGGAGGAGGAGGGAGGAGGAGGTAGAGGGAGGAGGAGGGAGGAGGAGGAGGGAGGAGGAGGAGGGAGGAGGCGGAGAGGGAGGAGGAGGAAGGAGGAGGGGGAGGAGGGAAGAGGAGGGAGGAAGAAGGAGGAGGAGGGAGGAGGAGTGATGAGGAGGAGGAGGAGGAGGAGGGAGGAGGAGGAGGGAGGAGGAGGAAGGAGGGAGGAGGAGGAATGTGAAGGGAGGAGGAGGGAGGAGGTAGAATGAGGAGGAGGGAGGAGGAGGAGTGAGGAGGAGGAGAGGGAGGAGGAGGAAGGAGGAGGGGAGGAGGGAGGAGGAGGAGGAGGGAGGAAGAAGGAGGAGGAGGAAGAAGGAGGGATGAGGAGGAGGAGGAAGAGGGAGGAGGAGGAATGTGAAGGGAGGAGGAGGTAGAGGGAGGAGGAGGGAGGAGGAGAAGGGAGGAGGAGGGATGAGGAGGAGGGAGGAGGAGGGATGAGGAGGAGGGAGGAGGAGGAAGAGGGAGGAGGAGGAATATGAAGGGAGGAGGAGGGAGGAGGTTGAGGGAGGAGGAGGAGGGAGGAGGAGGAGGAGTGAGGAGGAGGAGTGAGGAGGAGGAGAGGGAGGAGGAGGAAGGAGGAGGGGGAGGAGGGAGGAGGAGGAGGGAGAAGAAGGAAGGAGGAGGAGGAAGGAGGGAGAGGAAGGAGGGAGAATAAGGAGGGGAGGAAGGAAAGAGAGGTGGAAGGGGAGGAGGAGGGAGGAGGAAAGAGGTAGGGGGAGGAGAAGGTAGAGGGAGGAGGAGGAGGAAGGAAAGGGAGGAGGAAGAGGAGGAGAAGGGAGGAGGAGGGTGGAGGGAGGAGTAGGAGGGAGGAGGTAGGAGGAGGAAGAGGGAAGAGGGAGAAGAAGGGAGAAGGAGGAGGGAGGATGATGAGGGAGAAGGAGGCAGGAGGAGGAGGAGGGAGGCAGGAGGAGGAGGGATGAGGAGGGAGAGGGAGGAGGAGGGAAGATGAGGGAGGAGGGGGGAGGAGGCGGAGGGAGTAGGAGGGAGGAGGATGGAGGAGGAGGGGAGAGGAAGAGGGAGAAGGAAGAGGGAGAAGGAGGAGGGAGAGGGATGAGAGGGAGGAGGAAGAGGAGAAGGGTGGAGGGAGGAGGTAGAGGGAGGAGAAGAGAGGGGGAGAGAGTTCGCCATTCCGAATTCATACTCGTCTAGTTCTTCCCTTCTACACGACTGTAGATAACTTCCTTACACATAAAAAGATGAATTGTTATTGATATTGCCGTGGCATGGAGGAATATCAGCAGCAGAGTTGATCCAAAAAACCAAAGACTGAGATCTACGGAGAGCCATGAACGCCTACGCCAGCCGGCACGGCACTTGATGATGATGATTGCCGTGTGACGATTCTGTGTAGTCACGTCATTTTCTTCCCTTTCCCTAGCGTTTTGGTTCGGGGATTCTTTCATCATCATCATCATATATTTACGTACGTATTTTGGGAGGGGGAGGAGGGAGGAGGAGGAAGAAGAAAAAAAAACTATGACAGTTGACAGCTCTGGAATGAAAGGAAGGCGTGTAGAAAATTTCATCTCAATCGGATGGGCCGTTCGCGAACAAATAAAGGACATACATATTTACATACATACATATATACATACATATTTACATACATACACTTTGTTTTATAAATATAGATATATATATATATATATATATATATATATAGAGAGAGAGAGAGAGAGAGAGAGAGAGAGAGAGAGAGAGAGAGAGAAAGAGAGAGAGAGAGAGAGACAGAGAGAGAGAGAGCAAAATATAAACAATAGTTTACAACAATTGAATTCTCTGTTCATCATAATGAGCCATGCCAGTAAGCGTGTGCGGTCATGTTTCGCAATCTCACACGATCACCACTATTTTCTGTGACCGTCAAGATACTTGTCATTAAAAATTTTAACGTTGAAAAGATGCGAGTGTTAATCAGTATATGTGCGTATAGCAGAATAAACTGTGAACATTAACTACTAAACAGCGACAAATTAGGCTCAGGTGAAAAAATAAGAAGTGTACAGTGAACTTCAGTATACGCACATAAAGCTCGTTTGCATTTAAGAAAAGCTTCTGATGCGCTGATAGGCCAGGTGTATTACTGCGTGACCTGCATACTTGAATGAGCACCTACCTGGCGGGATGATACTTTAACCCGTGAGATGTTGATTTTGCCTATCAAGTGAGGTTTGATCATGCACATACGACTGTCGCAATATACACAATGTGCAAGGATAGTGAGGACATGGACGTTTGTGTACAGTTGAACATGTCTTGAATTACACATCGAGTGGAATATATCGATATGAATCTACTTACCATTCATTCATCATGTTCTATGCCTATAAGCGTGGGCGGTCATGATTCACCCACTCACTCGATCACCAGGGTCGTGGATCAGCCACATGTTCTTGTCTCGACCATACCACGTGCCCAAGCCATCCAGGTACTTACTTCTCTGCCTTCCCTATGTTCTCTTCCTATCGATCTTGTCAATTGTCATAAAGTTCTCCAATTTATTTCTTCTCATAACGTGAACAAAAGATTTTGACTGTCTGCGTCTAATTTCTCTAATCCAGTGGTTCTAAACCTTTTTGGCCCATGCCCCCTGTACCATATGTTCAGAACGTCATCCCCCCCCCCCTTTTCGAATTTCCTCCCTTTAAATCCCCCACCCACCCTTACACAGTATACATAAAAATGGAAGCTAAATTTAATAACACATACTAGAAAAAGTCTAGACATCTACATAAAACGTAATTTGCGGGTCTTCTTACGTTATAAAACGAAATTCATTAGGGCGAGAAGTACAGAACCGTAAAATTTAGAGGGAAAAACAATATCAAGTAACTGGTTCTTGTATTAATGCGATCTTGAAATAATCTTAATTCCCCCCCCCCCCCCCAGAAACCCCAAATTTCCCCCTGAGGGGTCGGGGGTGGATGCCCCACCGGTTGAGAACCACTGCTCTAATCAGTGTACGATTTTCATTTGTTTCTTGTAGGACTTGGTCATTGGTTTTTCTGTCTGTCAATGGTATTCTTTGAATTGTCTTCAGATACCACATTTACCATTACGAAGTTTATATGCAATGTTGGAAATCCCCTTAGCTCTCCAAAACACCGTTCGCGCATAAATCATTTAAGGTTCTAAGTTTCATCTGTATAGTTCAAAAATAACAAATGTATAATAGCAGATGTACACAACTTCCTATTTCCTCTTGCAGGTGTCCATGGTTATTGCAGTGTGGCTGATCTACATTGCTCTGATATCATGGGGTCGCATACAAGATAACGAAGATGAGAAAAGGGTAAATGTATTACTCCTTTACCCGTGATGCATAGACAGATACCATTCTTTGAACAGTGTTGTCTCTGTTGTGAGACTTTAGTAATATGTTGCGCTAGTTCGCTACTTCTTTCTAATCTGCGTCTCTTCGTTGGTTTTCTGACACTTCACAGATAGCGGTGTCTTCTGTCTGATTCTTATGCTATCTTTCTTAATATCTATCACGCTTGGGTAGGGTATACATGCTCAGATTATGTAGGCATACGTCTTTAAGATCTTGGATCTATCGTCTGCCAAGGTTATGGAAGCTTGCTAGGTATTGAGATGGGTATTAAGGTACCCACAATTGTGAAGGAGGTGAGAGAGAGGGGTATAAATGGCGATGAACATATGGCACATAATACTGACCTCTTATTGCTTCTTCCTATAGCTCAGGCCTTCTGTAGTTGGTTACCATGTCTTCCCCCGTTTTCTGTCTTGTGTACTGTCAATCATTTATGACATCAAGAAACAAGAAACACCTGTTGTTTGGATATCATATGTTTAACGCGTAATAGATAATATGAAGTGTACTAAATAATTTAATATTTAATTGAACAAACCCACAGGGAAAACATGCATTCTTGGACATATTGGTTCGTAATATTTACTAAATTTTCAGTAGATTTCCATTGCTTTCCCCTAATACTAGAGACGTAAACGCAAAGCGGTCGGCATCCTAATCGCTCCGAGCCATTTTCGAACAGATTTCGAACACCTGATTGAGTAAGTCGTAGAATTATGCTCACCTTAATATTCTCCAAGCAACAGCGCCGGTTTTGTTATTAAATATAACGTGATATGAATACAGCACATATCAAGAACTGGCAAATTATTCAGCATGAATCTCCCATATCAGGCTCGTCAACTGCGATGGCAAATTATTGTAGTATCACATAGTACGTCGATTTAATACATCCTCTGAAAATATGTGAGGACCCACAGACGTTAGACATAACAGGCATGGTTGCTATTTAGTGAAATAGAATGGGAGAAGGAATTATCGCTTACGCAACAACCATTTCAGTGTTAACTACGTTGTTGATTCTGTTAAAATAAATAGCAAAGCTAGATGAATGGTAGATACTGTCATTGGGGTTAGACAAGTGTCCAGTTGTTGCAGTATGTTCAGTCTTTCTTCTTCTTATACACAGCAGACAAACATTTCGATAAGATCTTTATCTTTTTCTGATAAGTTGTTTTTGTGTCTTAGCTTCTTTCAAAACATTTAGCATACCATGACTTACTGCAGACGATAAAATGCAATTACGCTTGTCCTCTGTAGGTCTTATTTATAGTATACTTTGCACTGTTAATGTAATTAATTGCCTTGAATGTTTGTAATTTTGTAAATTAGCAAAGTCAAGTCAAGGTCTCTTGCCACGCCTTAAGAAGCATGTTTATATGGCACTAGACCCATGTTTTGCTTGTTTATACATTTCGACACTCGGTGAGTGACGTGCTCAGTATCGCCACTCCAGGCAGGTCAGTCTCTAGACACTTACTTCAGTATCGCCACTCCAGGCAGGTCAGTCTCTAGACACTTACTTCAGTATCGCCACTCCAGGCAGGTCAGCCTCTAGGCACTTACTTCAGTATCGCCACTCCAGACAGGTCAGCCTCTAGCCACTACAGTATCGCCACTCCAAGCCGGTCAGCCTCTAGCCACTACACTATCGCCACTCCAGACAGGTCAGCCTCTAGCTACTACAGTATCGCCACTCCAGACAGGTCAGCCTCTAGCCACTACAGTATCGCCACTCCAGACAGGTCAGCCTCTAGCCACTACAGTATCGCCACTCCAAGCCGGTCAGCCTCTAGCCACTACAGTATCGCCACTCCAGACAGGTCAGCCTCTAGCCACTACAGTATCGCCACTCCAGACAGGTCAGCCTCTAGCCACTACAGTATCGCCACTCCAGACAGGTCAGCCTCTAGACACTACAGTATCGCCACTCCAAGCCGGTCAGCCTCTAGCCACTACAGTATCGCCACTCCAAGCCGGTCAGCCTCTAGCCACTACAGTATCGCCACTCCAGACAGGTCAGCCTCTAGCCACTACAGTATCGCCACTCCAGACAGGTCAGCCTCTAGCCACTACAGTATCGCCACTCCAGACAGGTCAGCCTCTAGACACTACAGTATCGCCACTCCAAGCCGGTCAGCCTCTAGCCACTACAGTATCACCACTCCAGACAGGTCAGCCTCTAGCCACTACAGTATCGCCACTCCAAGCCGGTCAGCCTCTAGCCACTACAGTATCGCCACTCCAGACAGGTCAGCCTCTAGCCACTACAGTATCGCCACTCCAGACAGGTCAGCCTCTAGCCACTACAGTATCGCCACTCCAAGCCGGTCAGCCTCTAGCCACTACAATATCGCCACTCCAAGCCGGTCAGCCTCTAGACACTACAGTATCGCCACTCCAGACAGGTCAGCCTCTAGCCACTACAGTATCGCCACTCCAAGCCGGTCAGCCTCTAGCCACTACAGTATCGCCACTCCAGACAGGTCAGCCTCTAGCCACTACAGTATCGCCACTCCAGACAGGTCAGCCTCTAGCCACTACAGTATCGCCACTCCAGACAGGTCAGCCTCTAGCCACTACAGTATCGCCACTCCAGACAGGTCAGCCTCTAGCCACTACAGTATCGCCACTCCAGGCAGGTCAGCCTCTAGGCACTTACTTCAGTATCGCCACTCCAGACAGGTCAGCCTCTAGCCACTACAGTATCGCCACTCCAGACAGGTCAGCCTCTAGACACTACAGTATCGCCACTCCAGACAGGTCAGCCTCTAGCCACTACAGTATCGCCACTCCAGACAGGTCAGCCTCTAGCCACTACAGTATCGCCACTCCAGACAGGTCAGCCTCTAGCCACTACAGTATCGCCACTCCAGACAGGTCAGCCTCTAGCCACTACAGTATCGCCACTCCAGACAGGTCAGCCTCTAAGCACTTAATTCAGTATCGCCACTCCAGACAGGTCAGCCTCTAGGCACTTCAGTATCGCCACTCCAGACAGGTCAGCCTCTAGACACTACAGTATCGCCACTCCAGACAGGTCAGCCTCTAGCCACTACAGTATCGCCACTCCAGACAGGTCAGCCTCTAGCCACTACAGTATCGCCACTCCAGACAGGTCAGCCTCTAGCCACTACAGTATCGCCACTCCAGACAGGTCAGCCTCTAGACACTACAGTATCGCCACTCCAGACAGGTCAGCCTCTAGCCACTACAGTATCGCCACTCCAGACAGGTCAGCCTCTAAGCACTTAATTCAGTATCGCCACTCCAGACAGGTCAGCCTCTAGCCACTACAGTATCGCCACTCCAGACAGGCCAGTCTCTAGCCACTACAGTATCGCCACTCCAGACAGGCCAGTCTCTAGCCACTACAGTATCGCCACTCCAGACAGGTCAGCCTCTAGCCACTACAGTATCGCCACTCCAGACAGGTCAGCCTCTAGCCACTACAGTATCGCCACTCCAAACTGGTCAGCCTCTAGACACTACAGTATCGCCACTCCAGACAGGTCAGCCTCTAGCCACTACAGTATCGCCACTCCAGACAGGTCAGCCTCTAAGCACTTAATTCAGTATCGCCACTCCAGACAGGTCAGCCTCTAGCCACTACAGTATCGCCACTCCAAGCCGGTCAGCCTCTAGACACTACAGTATCGCCACTCCAGACAGGTCAGCCTCTAGCCACTACAGTATCGCCACTCCAGACAGGTCAGCCTCTAAGCACTTAATTCAGTATCGCCACTCCAGACAGGTCAGCCTCTATCCACTACAATATCGCCACTCCAGACAGGCCAGTCTCTAGGCACTTCAGTATCGCCACTCCAGGCAGGTCAGTCTCTAGGCACTTCAGTATCGCCACTCCAGGCAGTTCGGCCTCTAGCCACTACAGTATCGCCACTCCAGGCAGGCCAGTCTCTAGGCACTTCAGTATCGCCACTCCAGGCAGGTCAGTCTCTAGGCACTTCAGTATCGCCACTCCAGACAGGTCAGCCTCTAACCACTACAGTATCGCCACTCCAGGCGTTTAATTTCTGTACTCGCCTTAATTAGCAGCATTAAATGTAATTGAATACTTGGCATAATCTGTGTCTTTGACACTACACACCAGACAAAAATCAGTTCATAATGTCTATTTTATAAATGTTTATATTTGTATAAAACCGAAATACTGTCTTTTGTGAGTGTCATATACAGATTGTAGTTAACTTAGTTGCATATCCTTACAGGACGTAGCAGTCAGCCTCAACATTGTATGACTGTTCGTGATTCCTGGACAAGTTAACGTTCAGTAGTTTGCCATTGCTTTCTGAACAACCGGCACCCATACTATTTCATAGAAAAGCCAACGCAAGGCGGGCTGCTGCCAAATCTCCCTCAGCTGTGTTTAGAACGCGTTATGCGGGATTACGACCTGCGTCCGTAATCCTTCGTCACGGAGAGTAAATTAATCTTGTTGACATTAGCACAACCAAAGACCCCCTAAAGGAAAACAAATATACAAAACCACGCATATTTGTTCTCAGTTATTTGATTTACCTATTGCTTATATGCCGGCTTCGTGGCTTAGAGGTTATGTCTTTTCTCCGTAATCTCGTATACTCTCGTCGGTTAACGTGATGACGGTTCAAATCAGCAGTGGTTCGAATCGCATTGGTGACTTACGGGGTATGTGAGCCGGCCGCTCAGAAAGCAATGGCAAACTACTGAGCGTAATCTTGCCAAGACATCAACATACAGCTGAAAGATGGGTGTTGACAGCTAAGTCCTGTAAAGGATATGCTAAAAAAAAAAAAAAAAAATTGCTTATATAATGTGACGCATGGTTGATGCCGATGTATTACAAATATCTTGTTTATTTTATAGACAGCTGTGACTGTACTGGATGACAACAGAGATGAACATAATTATGTCTACTTGATCTGTGTTGTCACGGGCTGGTCCGCATCATCTGCTACAACCGCAAATGTATTTCTGTGTCTCAAAGGATCATGGCACAATAGCGACAACCACGTGTTACAAGATCCTACTCGTCACCTGTTTCTGGTAAATTGGACCGTCTCTTTATGGCACACCCCCATATCCCCCACCCCCTACCCCACCCCCGCGTTAAAAAAAACAACAACAACCGGTTTAACCTGCACATGAAGATCAGCTTTTATATTCTTCAGTTACTTTAATAACAGTATATTAATTTAACTATGTCTTGTAGCATACTTTTTCAAAGTGTATACTAATACATATGTTTGTATAGAAAAGATAAATTATCAACATTAAATATCTGGGAGTTGTGAAAAGTACAATTTTTAGAAAATAACTGCAGACTTACAAATAGTAATATTTGTGTGTGCTTTATCCAGAAACTGAAATAGTGACCACATTCTATAACAGTGAAATATGACAGCAGTAAATTCACATTACGTATGTTTTCTGTTTTAAAGGCATCATAATTAGCGTCAATCGTTATTCCACGAAACTGCAAGTCTACAAATTTTAGTTACACGGGTTCCAGCGTTATATTGTCATATTGTCCTATCTACAGCTTCGTTATAATTTATAACCAAAGCAAACCATGCTAGGACATGTCATATTTCTTGATTCTCATCAATAAAAACTTACTTTTAGTCTGTGTTACTACACGTTGACTGCAGTTAGACCGTGTGAATTGCGCATATCAGTTCATATTTTAGATTTTTCCAGCGTTGGGTCATATTCCCGCAGTATTAGACCCAATTATGACTGTTGAGAACATATTATGCCTTATTTATACATTTTATACTATAGGGCTACGGGTTGTGGTAATTACGTCCTTTTTGTAAACTATTCTCTGGTCTAGTAAGAAATATGTGTTTCTGCTACCCATTGTAATCCATGTACAAACAAAGAATGGCGGATGGAGAAGGTATTATATATACCGTGGGGAAGGACGAGTTATCTAACTCAATCTAAGCTTAACTTATCTATAACTATAGCTTGAAGTTAGTCTTAGATGTGTTATTAACGCTTGAAAAAATAGAGTGAAATGAGGTGACGAATGCATCATCAAAATGCTTTGTTTAATGGCAGTATAGTATAGCAGTGTGCGTCACATCAGTATCTGCTAATGTTGCCTACAGAATAACTTACGACACCACATATGTACAGGAGTTCGGAGAGCAACATTTTACTAGGGGTGGCCAGATTATTTTGAAACGTTTTTGAAGTAAAAGTTGTTGGAGAGAAGCGGTGTCAGAAAAAGTGCACTAACACTTGTCCACGTTCTAAGAATAGTGTTACTGGACATTCAGCACACATGTCGTGTCCTCCTTTACAGTGTCGTCCCTGGAGTGAAGAGAGCCGACACCCACATTATAATATTTTTTCCCTCTCAATATTCTGGAGAATCCACCAGCTTCCGTCCAACACACTCCATCAGCCTATGGACACCTTTTCCTATCACTCTCTCACTGTCGTACTATGCCCCCCTTCTCATACTTCCCCAACGCAACATACTCAACAACTCTTGCTTCTAAAAATTAATAAAGAGTAATTTATTAAAATAAAAGTGTAACGTATATGAGACGTGTATGTGAAGAAAATGTGTGACGTGTTCTATAAAGTGTGTAGACTCTGACTCTCAGACAGCAACCCAGTCAGCTGATCCCAGCAAAGATAGACCACAGCACGTTACGTCAGAACATGTACTTCTCACCCGTTGCCGAAACCATCTTGCCGGATACTGCTTTGCCTCTGTAGACCTCTGGTAATCCAATTTCATGAACATCCGAAATAGACACCGGTGGTATTAACAGTTAATCATGGACCGGTTGCACTCTACACAATGTCCGTTCCTAACGTTCCTTAACAAACTGCACAAGTCTTTTGTAGTGTGTACGCAGTTAGTTAGTTAGTTAGTTAGTCGACAGATCATCCTCGTTGCACATCGAACCATTCAGTCCATAAGTGCTAATTTCTAATGTTAATTGTTGCTGTACTAACATTAGGTACTCTTAGCCGGTTCTCGGTTCGTTACTACTGTCTAATGCTGTGTGGTGCATCAGTATGCATCACTCTCTTTGATGAATCAATTTCCTTCTAGCGTAAGTTACGTTCTGTATGCAACTCTAGTGACTCTTGAACTGGTGTTCTTCCTAATGGGATTGGATTCTTTCCCAAAAACTTGTTGAGTTTCCTTGGATCTGGTAGGGAACCTAGGATAGAAACAACACATCTGGTGATAGTACTAGTCACTGATCCTTTCGGCTGAGTGTATGCCTATCACCTTGCTTAATGATCTTTATCTAACTAGAATTAGTCATAGAGCAGATTAGCTACCCACCTAGAGCTGAATCAGGCTATGACAAAGAAAAAATCAGCAAACAGAATGCGGAACCCCGCCCACCAGGGACACCTACGGGAAGATCCCAATTATCCCTCATTACTCAATTCTCAACTAGTAAAGCTTATCAGCACTTCACTAATCTATTCTAGCTAGTTTCCACTAACAGTGCTAATCATCACACTATAGTTTAACAAGACCACAGTCTATATTAATTATAACGAATATATATATATAATAGGTTATACCTTACGGCACTGCAGTTTACACTAAATTACATCTAATGGTAGCCATACAGGCTCGTGTAAACTAAATCAAATATCTCCTTCACACGTTAGATGTTCTAACTGCTGCAGTGACAAGCATGTCTGCCTAGATCCACATTTTCAAGTTTTTTCCCAGTTGGTCCCAACTCGGGTTTTTATGGCAACTCCTAAAGTTGGCCACGTGACGTTATCCTTTATGCCCCCACACAGGTGGCACAGTGGCAGATCATCCCTTGTCAGGAAACTATTTTCCTGGCTTAAGTCCTGTCAAAGTTGTCAGTAATAGTTTAGATTCTCAAAACAAGCCAGCGAGTTTCTGTCGAGTTACAACAAAGAGTTGCAAATAACCCCGTCAATCCTCTCGATGTGCCGGAAACCAAGAATTGACAGATGCACTGTTTTCTCCCTAGTCGGGCACTTCCGACCTGTTGATAAACTGTCAATCTTCTGTTCCGTGGTGACAATCCCAGCAGCCATTTCCCTCTGATGTCCGGCAGTATAGATGACAAACGGAACCATTCCATATCCTAAGCCGACAATCATATGTGATTCTAACTGTTAATGAACTGCCAACTCGATGTATCCATTCCTTCTCACTCACCACCAAATGTGTTTATGGGCTGACACGATGTAACCTGTGCAGCTGTGTTTACTCTGTTAGTAAAAATAGTTGTCGCTGGCAGATCGTCCGCTTAATCCGAAAATCCTCTATAATAATCAACCTGTTAAACACACGGTTTTATTTTGTGACATAGGCCCCCTCTTAAGAGAGTAGTCCATCTCACTCTTCTCCACCGTGAGTTTAATCCAGATGATTCATTATTCTTCTTCAGGAGCTGGGTGTCTTGACAAGAAGTCCGCTCCAACATTTTCCTTCCCAGGAATGTACTCTACTGTGAAATTATACGGTTGAAGTAACAACGACCACCGCATCAAACGGGCGTTGAGCTTCTGAGAAGTAGCCAGGAACATCAGGGGTTGATGATCCGACTGGACTCGAAACTTAACTCCATACAAATATGGCTGAAATTTTTGCACTGCCCATACGAGGGACAAGCACTCTCTCTCGACAGTTGAATAATTCCTCTCCGCCTGTAGAAGTTTCTTACTTGCGTATGCCACAGGTTTCAAAACCGAAGCATCGTCTTTTCCTTCCTGTAACAAAGCTGCCCCAATCCCAATCCCACTCGCATCTGTTCTCAACACAAATTGTTTGGAAAGGTCAGGGAGCTGTAATACAGGTTTGCTGACCAAGGCCTCCTTTAACTGACTATAGGTCTTCTCACATTCTGGTGTCCAAATGATTTGGTCCGGGAATCCCCTTTTCAAGGTTTCCGTCAACGGAGCTCCCAGTTCAGTGAAATGTGGGATAAATTTATGGTAGAACCCACACAACGAGAGAAAAGATCGCACATCCTTCTTCGTTTTAGGTCTTGGTGCATTTCTGATTTTCTCCAGGTTCTTCTCTTCTGGAACAATGTGTCCTGGAGTGATGGTGTGACCTAGAAATTCCAGAGTCTGGTAACCAATCATGCACTTGGTTGGACGAGCAGTAAGCCCTGCTTCCTTGAGCCCATTAAACACTCTCTCCAAGGATTGTAAGTGGTCATCCAGGCTGTCACTGGAAATCAGAATATCATCCATGAATGAGATGATGGACGGATCCTGTAACGGATCTAGTAAAGTCCTCATCATGCGTGTAAACACACTAGGTGCATTGCTGAGTCCAAAGGGCATGACCTTGAATTCGTAGTGTCCACTGGGTGTACTGAAAGCTAACAGTGATCGAATCTCCGGTTTGACTGGTATCTGATAGTACCCCCGACTCAGATCCACCTTTGAAAAGTACCGAGCCTTATGGAGCCTAGCGAATAACTGAGTTGGATTCGGCAAAGGTTCCACCTGAAATTGTGTGTGACTGTTCAGAAGTCGGTAGTCTATACACAACCGGTGTTCTCCACTTGGTTTGCGTAACAAAACTATCCCCGCATTGTATGGGGATGTGGATGGTGCAATCACATCATCCTCCAGCAATTTGTGTATTTCCTCCTCCAGGGCCTTTTCTTTAGAGAATGGCACTGGGTAAACCTTTTGGCGAACAGGCTCCTGTGTGGTCAAAGTCATCTCGAACTCAACCAACCTCGTTCGTCCTGGTTTATCAGTCAGTATCTCCTTATGAGACTTGAGAACCTGGGTTATCCTTTCCCTCTCCTGGGAGGTCAGATCAGGGTTCACTTTCACATCCCTATAGGTTTCCTGGTGTACCAAGGGATATTCCCTGCCCTCGCTGGTTCCCACTTCCGTCTCCACTGCAACTGCCATTGCCATGAGGTGAGCTGCCTTGTCTCCGGGTCTCTCTTCGTATTTCCGCAAGAGATTGATATGGAAAATCTTCGACTTTCCCCGGATCCGGATCTGATAGTTGGTTCTGGATATTACCCTTTCCACGGGAAATGGTCCTTGCCAACCTATCTCCAGTTTGTTGTTTCCCGTTGGGAGTAGCAACAAGACTTTATCTCCCACCTCTAGAGATCTTTCTTTAGACCTACGGTTGTAGTAAGCCGCATGTCTTTTCCTGGCCTTTTTCAAGTTTTGATTTGCCAGAGTCCATCCCTTGTGGAGTTTTTCTTTCAGTTCCTCCACGTATTGATAGGATGAGATCACTTCTTCTGACGTCCCCTCTTCAGTCCAACTCCTCAACATGGCTTCCAACGGTCCTTTGATTGGACGACCAAACAGCAACGTAGCGGGTGGTAGTCCTGTTGAGCCATGAGGAACTTCCCGATAGGCAAAGAGTGCTGCTGGGATATATTCATCCCACCTATCAGGTTTTTCCTGCGCTAGTTTCCTGAGCATTGTCATCAACGTGCCGTTGAAACGCTCTACTTGTCCATTGGCTTGAGGGTGGTAAGGGCTGGTATGTATGTGGTTAGAGTGAAACACCCTAAATACCTCCTCCATGAGTTTTCCACAAAACTGAGATCCATTGTCCGTCAGAATTTGATCCGGAAAGCCTAATCTGGTAAAGGCCTCCATCAGTGCGTCCGCCACTCTTTTCGAGTCAATCGTGGTCAACGGTATGGCTTCACCCCACATTGTACAGCAATCCACCATTGTGAGTATATACATGTTCCTCTTCCTAGTCCTGGGAAGTGGACCCACGATATCGATGGCTACCCTCTCGAAAGGAGAGTTCATGATGGGCATCTCACCCAACACCACCGGTGCTGTCCAGTGTTTCGGTGCCACCCTCTGGCACTCAGGGCATGACTTCACATACCGACGCACATCATCTGTCATTCCCGGCCAATAGTAATGGCAGGAAATTCGCTGCATGGTGGCGGCTATACCCATGTGTCCACTAAAGGAGATGGTATGCCCCATATGAAGAATCTGGGACCGGTGAGCTTTCGGGACGACCAACTGACCGTATAGGTTGTCTCCCCTTCCTGCTCTCCTGTAGAGTATCCTATTCTTCATGTAGTACTGCCCCCGTCCTGGTGGATCAGCACTTTTCTGCAGCTTTCTGTAGCAAGGACGTAAAGTATCATCCTCACTCTGGGCAGTTCGTAGCTCCCCCGGCATTGGGTTAGTCACAATTGCTTCTGCCTCTTCCGTTCTCGTCTGAGAGCGAGTCTGCATTGCTCCCATATGGATTGGCTCCCTGGGCATTCCCAGAAAGACATACCGGCAACCTAGGATGACTGGAAAAATGGGATCGGTCAATACAGCGGCCTTGATGGTGCCGGTGACGTACCTTGACCGAATCTCCACATTAGCAATAGGCAACTTCATGGTTACAGCACTCTTCTGTGCAGGCTGTATATCCAAGGTTTCACCTGTGAATTGTTCTGGATGTACCAGATCCGCAGAAATCACGGCCTCCCCGTCCAGTCCTGTGTCGTATAAACACTCCACTTGACGACCGTTAACCTCTACCAATTCCACTACAGGTGGTTTTTCCTGGTCTGGAGTCTCTTCCTCGGCCTCGACCTGTTCGGTGGGCTCCACCTTAGGTTTCCCTGAGCACACGACGAATTGAGTGTCTCCTGACTCTCCTCTGCAGTCAATAGCATTGTGCGTATTCGACTGGCATTGGTTGCACCATTTCCCTGTCCTAGATGTTCTATTGCCAGACTTGAGTGAGCTCTCCTGGTGGCGAGCTTCCTTGTTGACCTTGGCATTTTCCCTGACAACCTCCTTGGAAGTCACTTGACATGCTGCGAAGTGAGGGTTCTTAGCCTTCGATTTGCAGTCCCTCGTATTGTGAGAGGGTGACTTACAAATTGAACACCACTTCTCCGACCACGGTCGTTTTGGTGTAGAGCTTGAAGTGCTCTTGCTTCCCTCCTTCTTCTTCTCTGAACTATCCTCTGATTTTTGCACATAAGGTTCCCACTTTTTTGTTCATGAGTTTTTGGTTTTCTTCTTGTCATGTTTCTCTTGACTTTTGGAGTTGGTGGAAAGGTTTTCCCCTGCCTCCCCATGTACTTCGACGAACCGTTCTGCTAATTTAGTCACGAGGTCAATACGTTCCGCTCCTTGTTCTCCCAGGAACGTCCTGAGAGGTTTAGACATTTGCTTCTTCAGCTGGTCGACCACCATGAGCTCTTCCAGACTCTCATAGTCATGTGCGAACCCAGCCAAATCCATCCACTTATGGAGATAAGATTTTAGACGCAAACTGTAGGCGGCAAACAACTCCCCCGGTTCTCGTTTCGCTGCTCGAAATTTTTTCCGGTAGGTATGTGACGTAACCTCGAATCGTTTCAGCAGAGCCGTCTTTAACTCGTCATAATTGTTCTCGTGTCCTGGTGGCAGGCGAGTATAAACCTCGTAACCGGTCCCGCGTAATCCCTGGGATAGCTTAAGATTCCATTTGTTACGCTCCAGACCCATAGCAACTGACATAGCCTCGAAGCGTTGAAGATACTGGTCAATCTTCTCTTTGTCCTCCTCGTAGACCGCTAAAGGAAACTTCATGGCCTGGTACCCATGTCCACCTACTGGTGTTGCGCCTGGGATGGAGGAACCTCCAACTGCTCCCTCAGTTTCTCCATTAGATTGACTCTTCAACTCGAGTTCCCTCATCCGGTACTCGTGCTCCCTCTTCTGTGCTTCTTGTTCAGCTTCTAATTTCCTAGCTGCTTGTTCAGCTTCAAATTTCCTAGCTGCTTGCTCAGCTTCCAATTTCTTAGCTGCTTGCTCAGCTTCCAATTTCTTAGCTGCTTGCTCAGCTTCCAATTTCTTAGCTGATTGCTCAGCTTCCAATTCCATCCTTCTCAATTCCAGCTCGGCCTTTCGATCTTCCCTTTCTGCTTGACGATACTCTCTCTCCACTTCCTGTATGTAATCCGTTAGAGCAGAACCTCCCAATCCCATTTCTTCCCCCTTTGCCTTTAATTCTAACGTGGTTAGTTTAGGGGTGGCCATTATACAGAGAGGTAAGCTAGCAGGTCGAGTACAATATAACTGCAAATTACTATACAGATATATGAACAAGTACTATAAATCTAGATATTACTACACACAGCACATTCACTCAGTGACAAGAGTATAATCAGGACCACAGACCTATGCAGACGTGTGAAGTGTGAACAGGTAAGATATTTGTCCTAACCCCTATCCACATTCACTCTAGCTGGATTCTCCAAAACGATATCTCCCTCTTATAACTAAGGATCCCGTGTCAAAAGACCCCGTTGTCAGAAGATCCCACTGTCAAAGGTTCCTGCTTGCAGGAGATCTCGCTGTCCAAGGATTCCGTTTACGGGAGATCCCGCTGTCCAAGGATTCCGTTTACGAGAGATCCCGCTGTCCAAAGATCCCGTTTACGAGAGATCCCGCTGTCCAAAGATCCCGTTATCGAGCCCCCAATAATGTCGTGTCCTCCTTTACAGTGTCGTCCCTGGAGTGAAGAGAGCCGACACCCACATTATAATATTTTTTCCCTCTCAATATTCTGGAGAATCCACCAGCTTCCGTCCAACACACTCCATCAGCCTATGGACACCTTTTCCTATCACTCTCTCACTGTCGTACTATGCCCCCCTTCTCATACTTCCCCAACGCAACATACTCAACAACTCTTGCTTCTAAAAATTAATAAAGAGTAATTTATTAAAATAAAAGTGTAACGTATATGAGACGTGTATGTGAAGAAAATGTGTGACGTGTTCTATAAAGTGTGTAGACTCTGACTCTCAGACAGCAACCCAGTCAGCTGATCCCAGCAAAGATAGACCACAGCACGTTACGTCAGAACATGTACTTCTCACCCGTTGCCGAAACCATCTTGCCGGATACTGCTTTGCCTCTGTAGACCTCTGGTAATCCAATTTCATGAACATCCGAAATAGACACCGGTGGTATTAACAGTTAATCATGGACCGGTTGCACTCTACACAATGTCCGTTCCTAACGTTCCTTAACAAACTGCACAAGTCTTTTGTAGTGTGTACGCAGTTAGTTAGTTAGTTAGTTAGTCGACAGATCATCCTCGTTGCACATCGAACCATTCAGTCCATAAGTGCTAATTTCTAATGTTAATTGTTGCTGTACTAACACTAGGTACTCTTAGCCGGTTCTAGGTTCGTTACTACTGTCTAATGCTGTGTGGTGCATCAGTATGCATCACTCTCTTTGATGAATCAATTTCCTTCTAGCGTAAGTTACGTTCTGTATGCAACTCTAGTGACTCTTGAACTGGTGTTCTTCCTAATGGGATTGGATTCTTTCCCAAAAACTTGTTGAGTTTCCTTGGATCTGGTAGGGAACCTAGGATAGAAACAACACATCTGGTGATAGTACTAGTCACTGATCCTTTCGGCTGAGTGTAAGCCTATCACCTTGCTTAATGATCTTTAGCTAACTAGAATTAGTCATAGAGCAGATTAGCTACCCACCTAGAGCTGAATCAGGCTATGACAAAGAAAAAATCAGCAAACAGAATGCGGAACCCCGCCCACCAGGGACACCTACGGGAAGATCCCAATTATCCCTCATTACTCAATTCTCAACTAGTAAAGCTTATCAGCACTTCACTAATCTATTCTAGCTAGTTTCCACTAACAGTGCTAATCATCACACTATAGTTTAACAAGGCCACAGTCTATATTAATTATAACGAATATATATATAATAGGTTATACCTTACGGCACTGCAGTTTACACTAAATTACATCTAATGGTAGCCATACAGGCTCGTGTAAACTAAATCAAATATCTCCTTCACACGTTAGATGTTCTAACTGCTGCAGTGACAAGCATGTCTGCCTAGATCCACATTTTCAAGTTTTTTCCCAGTTGGTCCCAACTCGGGTTTTTATGGCAACTCCTAAAGTTGGCCACGTGACGTTATCCTTTATGCCCCCACACAGGTGGCACAGTGGCAGATCATCCCTTGTCAGGAAACTATTTTCCTGGCTTAAGTCCTGTCAAAGTTGTCAGTAATAGTTTAGATTCTCAAAACAAGCCAGCGAGTTTCTGTCGAGTTACAACAAAGAGTTGCAAATAACCCCGTCAATCCTCTCGATGTGCCGGAAACCAAGAATTGACAGATGCACTGTTTTCTCCCTAGTCGGGCACTTCCGACCTGTTGATAAACTGTCAATCTTCTGTTCCGTGGTGACAATCCCAGCAGCCATTTCCCTCTGATGTCCGGCAGTATAGATGACAAACGGAACCATTCCATATCCTAAGCCGACAATCATATGTGATTCTAACTGTTAATGAACTGCCAACTCGATGTATCCATTCCTTCTCACTCACCACCAAATGTGTTTATGGGCTGACACGATGTAACCTGTGCAGCTGTGTTTACTCTGTTAGTAAAAATAGTTGTCGCTGGCAGATCGTCCGCTTAATCCGAAAATCCTCTATAATAATCAACCTGTTAAACACACGGTTTTATTTTGTGACAACACAGGAGCATGTTATAAATACTGCTTCGTCAATCAACACAGTCATTTTCAAGTAGGAACAACGTTTTCCAAGGACCTGTGTCAGATAGTGAGGTCGTTTACATATACTATATTGCCAGAACTGAATGAAGTTTTAGTGTTATATACCAATCAGCTCATTCCCAGTGAAACAAACAGTACCATGACATGTTAGGTAAGTTGAGATTTTGCATTGCTGACAACAAAATACAACGTCAGGAGTTGAACGGAGATAGAAATGGGATTTTAAGACAAGACAGGCCTGAAGAAACATTTCTCCTTTCTTGTAAAATGTAGAAGAAGGCTGGCTAACCACTCAACTATTGCTGTGCTTTTTTTAAAAGGAAAAACAAAGGATGCACAGATGCCATGTTTTGCTCTTAGACAACTTATAGAAAAATCAATCGAATTCAATGAAACACTTTACTTAGCCTTTGTCGACCAAGAAAATGCATTTGATAGAGTAGATAGAAACAAGCTGTGGGAAATCCTTAAACAATATGGAGTGAGTACACATCTAACACACTTATGTAGAAATTTATACAACAACAGTGAATGCATAGTGAGAGCAACTGGAGGACACTCAGAACCCTTCACCATAAGATTCGGAGTACGACAAGGTTGTGTGATGTCCCCTCTGTTGTTTATAACATATATAGACAACATATGTAAAGGAACCAGCCAAACAGAGACCGCAAGAATACCGCATGACGAGAACATAGAAGAAGAACAATCTGCAAATCTAACTATTAGAGAACTCCTGTTTGCGGACGACCAAACAAATCAATCAATCAATCATGTGCCATGCCGGAAAGCGTGGGTGGTCATGACTCACCATTTCACTCGATCACCAGAGTCGTGGATCAGCTCATTGTTCCTGTCTCGTCCATGCCATGTGGCCAAGCCATCCAGGTATTTTCCTCTCGGTCTTCTTCTTGGTCTGTTCCCTTCGATCTTGCCAGTTGTCATTAAGTTCTCCAATCCATTTCTTCTCATAACATGTCCAAAAGATTTTGACTGTCTACGTCTAATTTCTCTAATCAATTTACGAGTTTCATTTGTCGCCTGTAGTACTTGGTCATTGATTTTTCTATCTGTCCATGGTATTCTTTGCATTTTCCTCAGAAACCACATTCTGCAGCCATCAGAAGCTTTTCAGCTTGACTGCACATTGTCCAAGTTTCATATCCATGCAAAAGAATGTTTTTCATCTTGCTAAATGCTACTTTCGCCATGACGATTCTTGTTCTAATTTCTTCAAGACATCTCCCATCAGATGTTATGACTATTCCGAGATAATTGTAACGATTCACTTGTTAAAGTATATTCCCGTTTACTTGTATATTACATTGTGGTACTTCTTTCTTCCTAGTGACGACCATAACCTGTGTCTTTTTATTATTTAATTCTAACCCCAGCTGCTCATTGTGTACAACAACCGCATCTACTAATTGTTGCAAATTCTGCGCATTGTCTGCAATCAATACTGTATCATCTGCATATCTAATGTTATTGATGTTTCGTCCTCCAATGATGATTCCATTTATATCTTCTACATTTCGGAAAATATTTTCACTGTACAGGGAAAACAGATCTGGTGACATTACACATCCCTGCCTACCACCTCTCTTAATAGGTTGATATTGTCCCACTTCATTATCAATCCTTATGGCATCTTGTTGTTTCCAATATATGTTTTTTATAAGTCTAATGTCGTCCCCATCAATTTGTAGATCTGCAAGCATATCCACCAGGCACTAATATCAAAATTAGAAGCTGAATTACAAGACCATATGAATAGTCTAAACGAAATAGAACATAACATGAAAATTAGCACAATTAAAACAGAGGTATTGGCTATAACTAAAGAAGAAAAACCAACAACAATTCACCTAAACGAACATCCCTTGAAACAAGGAAAGAGTTTCAAGTACCTAGGAAGTATAATATCATCAAATGACAAATGTCCCGAATGCTGTGATGTCGGTTCCTAAATCAATCAATCAATCAATCAATCAATCAATCAAATGGCAAGTCAGAAGACGAGATCCAAAATAGATGCAAAAAGGCAAACCAACTCATTAGACAAATTGCACCAATACTAAAGAACAAACATGTATCAATAACTATTAATAAAGCACTTTACAACACAATCTTCCTACCAACTCTATGTTATCACTGCCAAACCTGGACAATGACAGAAAAAGAGAAAAGAAAAATCACAACAACAGAAGTGAGATTACTGAGAAGAATACTCAATGTATCAAGAAGAGATAAGATCAGAAATGAAGAAATCAGGACTAAAGTGGGAGTTATAGCTGCACTAGATTTTATTAGAAGGCAGCAAGTCAAATGGTTTGGCCATGTAAGTAGGTTACCAACTAACAGCATACCACAACAAGCAATGATGTACAGACCAGAAGGAAGCAGAGGAAGAGGCCGACCACGTAAACGATGGACGCAGGGAATAGCATAGTCCATGGGAATATCGATATATGAAGCCCATAAGCGGGCACACTCCCGCTGTTTATACTTCACCTCGACACCGCAAGGTACAAGAAGAACATGATAGATGAGATGAGATATGCTATGAACCTTTTGTGGTCTGATGACACGAAGAGAGAAATGGTCTACCTCAACTGCTTTTTGCGGGTTAAAAACATAATCCCCATGTGGATGCGAACACATGACCACCCCGCCATGAGGTTGCGTTGCTCCCGATAGAATCGACAATAATTACTTCGTATGAACATGGCTGAGAGGCCTACACAATGTAATTTCTCGTTGCATTCCCTTAATGGTGCTCACGCTGTGTTATGATTCACCAATGATTTGTTAGTGACTCTCATATGTGTCACCACATTTGTGTCTTGATTGTGTGGTTTTGTAAACTGATGTCTGTTTATTATGTTGATTTCGTTGTTAAACGCCTTATATCCCTGACTTGATTGTGTGTTTTTTTTTTTACCTGATGTCTGTTTATTATGTTGATTTCGTACCGAAACACCTCATATAATTATAAATCTATAAAGGAATATCCATATGATAGATATTAATCTTCCACACATCTAACTCCTCAGTCTGGTGCACAGAACTGGTTTGTGCTAACGACAGAAGGCGACATTGGAGATCTAGTCTCTGTTGTTGTCTGGACTGATTTCTCTGGCGCTTACCCGTCATGGTATGTATACAACAACAGCAGTAGTCTGGTGAAACATACATGTTGTCTGTTGTGGTCTATACTTGGATTGTACACATGTCCGTACAGCTATAGTCGGTCTCGCCAGCTGCAGTATTACAATGAGTAGTGCGCTGGCTTACCTAGACGGTGGTCAGGGTACAATACTCAGCAGCCGCCATCGTCATCGTCATCGTCATCATCATCATCATCATCATCATCATCATCATCATCATCATCATCATCATCATCATCATCATCATCACCATCACCATCATCACCACCACCACCACCACCACCACCATCACCACCACCACCACCACCACCACCACCACCATCCTCATCCTCATCCTCATCCTCATCCTCATCCTCACCCTCACCCTCACCCTCACCCTCGTCGTCGTCGTCGTCGTCATCGTCGTCGTCGTCATCGTCGTCGTCGTCGTCGTCGTCATCTTCCACTTCTGCCGTCAAGCATCGTGGGGAGGAATAATGTGCGCTCCAGCGCCCTATGGGCGGCACTGGATAGTGTCATTCTGTGTGGTTGTACAATGTCTTTGATATCGTCAATCCATTTTCTTCTTGGACGTCTTCTTGGTCTTCTCGGAGATGATCTTTGATGTAAGGCTAGTGATGGTAGTTGATTGTGTTGCATTTGAACGACATCGCCAAACCACTTGATCTTCTGTCTTTCAATAAATGTGGCACAAGGTGTTGATCCCATTGTCTGTCTGATAACAGCATTTTTTTACTCGGTCTCGGATTGTTAAGTTGGCACCTCTCCTCAGGCATCTCATCAATCAGGTGTTGATTTTGCGAAAGTGGGGTTTGGATCAAGTCCAAGTTTGAGATTGGTAGCATAGGGTTGGTGCGAATATGCTGTTTATTATCTGTCGCTTTGCAGACATGGGTATATTTGGATGTTTCAGTAAGGGTGATAGTTGATATGTAAGCGCACTAGGTTTTTGATATCTGATTTCTATTTCTCTGTCCAATCTGCCATCTTCTGTGATCATGCTTCCAAGATATTTGAATTCTTTAACTTGTTTTAGAGTTGTGCTATTTATCTGTATACATAGTGGGCCCGGCGATCTGCTAACTTGCATTACTTCGGTTTGGGCTGTATTTATACTCAAATTGTATCTGCTGCAGGTTGAACTCAGATTATTAATATGATTTTGTAGTCTGCCCTCATCGCTGTAAAACAGGCACTGATCTTCTACAAATAGAAGTTCATTTATTTCCTGTGGATTGTTTCATCTGGAGTAAAGAGTTCTACATTTTCTGAATCTGTTCTGTCAAGGCTTGCTTCTTTGGATATTCTGTCCATGTAGATATTAAATAGCAGGGGAGAGAGCACACATCCCTGCCTCACTCCTGTATTGACTGTGAACACATCTGATATAAATTATTGTGTTCTTACTGCACTTCTGCTCGAGCTGTACACCACTATCATGTTTTCTAGCAATTGTCTACGTTCCCTTCACCAAAAAATACCATAATCAATGGCAACTGAAACTGGTGGTATATATACTGATGAATTACCCAGCGACCCATACTCTAAATCTGCATCATTACAATACATCACGGCATTCATCATTTAGATTCTCCGTTAAAGTTAGTTGCATATCATGTACACGACGTTGCAGTCAAACCCAGCATGTTTCGTTCCTAATGATTTCTTGGCAAGTTTATGTTCAGTAGTTTGCCATTGATTTCTAAACGACCGGCACTCCTATCATTTTATAAAATAACCAGCGCAAGGCGGCCTGCTGCCTAATCGCCTGCAGTTGTGTTTCGAACGCCGGTATACAGGATTACGAACTGCCTCCGTAACCCCTACGCAACTGAACTAGCTGATTCTCCGTACTCCTGAAATTATGCATGGTTTGCTTGTTATTTTTGCCAACTAACGTGTCTTTCTTAAATGTGCACCGCGTATATATTTCTGGTTTGCTTATTATTTACGTCAACTAACGTGTCTTTCTTAAATGTGCACCGCGTATATATTTCTGGTTTGCTTATTATTTACGTCAACTAACGTGTCTTTCTTAAATGTGCACCGCGTATATATTTCTGGTTTGCTTATTATTTACGTCAACTAACGTGTCTTTCTTAAATGTGCACCGCGTATATATTTCTGGTTTGCTTATTATTTACGTCAACTAACGTGTCTTTCTTAAATGTGCACCTCGTATATATTTCTGGTTTGTTGTATATGATTTGCTTGTTATTTATGTCAACTAACGTGTCTTTCTTAAATGTGCACCGCGTATATATTTCTGGTTTGTTGTATATGGTTTGCTTATTATTTATGTCAACTAACGTGTCTTTCTTAAATGTGCACCGCGTATATATTTCTGGTTTGTTGTATATGGTTTGCTTATTATTTATGTCAACTAACGTGTCTTTCTTAAATGTGCACCGCCTATATATTTCTGGTTTGTTGTATATGGTTTGCTTGTTATTTATGTCAACTAACGTGTCTTTCTTAAATGTGCACCGCATATATATTTCTGGTTTGTTGTATCGTACTGTGTCCGCTCAGTGGCGAAGGGATTACTGACGAAGTTCGTAATCCCGTAAACCGCATTCGAAACACAGCCCCGGGCGATTTGGCAACAGATCGTCTTGCGGTGGTTTTTTTACGAAATGGTATGGGAGCCGGTCGTTCAGAAAGCAATGATGAACTACGGAACGTAAACTTGCCAAGAGATCACAAATAGCATTAAAATGCTGGAGTTGACTGCGACGTTATGTAAATGATTTGCAACTAACTAACTGACTGTATCGTACTGTAGTTAACTTTAAAGTTTTCCCCAGACAATTGTAAGCGAAATAAAATGCGCAATTTACAATTACTATTCGCAAACATTTCACGGATATGCAAGATAAAGGCTATTTTGGTGTCATATGATTTTCAAATTCCTGGCGGTTGCATATGTGGTGGTTTGCAGTATTTAATGAAAGTATAATTTAATCTGTATGAATAAACAGTTCTGAGTAATTTACAGAACAGGCGTAATTTGACTACAATAGGTGATCTGCAGTTGAACTTTGAAATAAGAGATGTGTTCTTTACCATTCTGTTCTTCAACCTAAAATATCGCCTTGTTAGTATTATAGGATCCTCAGTGGCCAAGTGGTCACGCCGCCCTGTTCGCACCCCGAAAGTTGTGGGTTCGATTCCGGATCACGTCGTTCTGTTCACGAGTGGTTTTCTTGGAGACTCCTGGGGGTCGGCGTTGGAGCTGCGGAGTGTGAGGTTTAGGTGACGCTTTCGGCAGGCCACCACGCGGAAAGAGTCCGAGCCATATGGGATCAAACCCGGTGCACTGACCTCTATCTTCTTGCCTTTGAAACCCTTACAAACCCTGTGTTCATGTAATGATGTATCGACATCAAATCCCACAGGACAGATATACAGGGTGTATTTTTAATGACCGTGCAGTGTTTGAAAATATTGCCGGTCCAAGTTTTGTATTCACCTTCTGTAAAGTTCATGCCACATAATAGGTAAATAGAAAACTTAGACCGGCAATGTTTTTAAACACTGCACAGTCATTATAAATGTAACCTTATTTACTTTGCCAATGTGCTTTGTTTGCGTGTGCAGGTTTCTCAGCTCTGTGTTTGTGCAGAATATGCAAACTGGCGAGACGTGGATGTGCCCATACAACAGCTGGATCAGTGTGCAACAGGGAGTAGAACAGCTTCACGCTGAAATCCCTGCAATGCAGGTACGCTGGTGCACGGATAAGTAACCTATATTCTAACCGATACTAGAGTACAATGTATTGTTATCATTACACGGATGAGTTACACATATTCTAAATGACACTATAGTACAATGTATCGTTATAATTACACGGATGAGTTACACATATTCTAAACTACACTATAGTACAATGTATCGGTATAATTACACGGATGAGTTACACATATTCTAAATTACACTATAGTACAATGTGTTGTTATAATTACACGGACGAGTTACATATATTCTAACTACACTATAGTACAATGTATCGTTATAATTACACGGATGAGTTACACATATTCGAATCTACACTTGAGTACAAGGTATCGTTATCATTACACGAATAGATGGCATATATTCTAACAGTACAATTAATGTTATTATTACACGAACGAGTTACATGTAGTCTAACCTACTCTATAGCACAATGTATTGTCATAATTTCACGAATGAATTACATATATTCTAACATACACTACAATGACCCGTATTGCTATTATTACACGGATGAGTTACATATATTCTAACTCACAGTATAGTACAAGGCATTGTTATCACTTCTTTGCCTCTTTCCTGTTTGTCCACTACTCCCACAGCTCTTAGTTCACTTACCCAACTTGTTCTCTGGGCCGTTGTTCCCTTCCTTACGCGTAAGAATATCCTCTGAATGTTGTGTAAATACTATTTTTAAGAAAACATGTTTGCATATCCTTTGCAGGACATTGCTGTCAACATCAGCATCTTTCAGCTGATTGTTGATTTCTTGGCAAGATTACGCTCAGTAGTTTGCCATTACTTTCTGAGCGTCCGGCTCACATACCCCTAAGTTACCGACGCGATTCGAACCACTGCTGATTCTCACCGTCGTCACGTTACTTACGAGAGTATACGAGATTACAGAGAAAAGTCGCTAACCTCTAGGCCAGGAAGCCGGCGTAAATACTATTACTTAAAAAATTCATTGTTTTCCATTTTTGAAGCCTATGAGTTAGTACTACATATTTTTATTCCATCATATTTGCTTTTTTTTTTTAAATGTCACATAGAAAGTCTGAAACACAAAGGTCAACTGCCGTAGCAAATCGGGTACTTGCGGGTGCTGTACGGAAGCACCCCTTTCAGCGAGCGCCCACTGACCAAAAAAGACAAGGATTTTCCAAAGCCCATCGCAACCTTGAAATGCACCAACAGGGTCGGCATACACTGAGCCAGATACCTGAGCTGTCCGTATCCAACTGTTCAGAGGCATGATGACATTTTCTGTAACAGCAAAGCAACCATATAGTGAGACGCGACACAGTAGCCAAGCAGAGAGAGAGAGAGAGAGAGAGAGAGAGAGAGAGAGAGAGAGAGAGAGAGAGAGAGAAGAGAAAGAGAGAGAGAGAGAGAGAGAGAGAGAGAGAGAGAGAGAGAGAGAGAGAAGAGAGAGAGACTAATATTGTCCATGGAAAAGATACATCTTTAGATACCACACATGAAGAAGCAGAAGAGATAGTCTTGCAGCAAACATACTAGTCAACAAAACACAACTATTCATACACAAGCAGTAACGATGATGAGAACAAAAGCATGCATGAATTCATTCAATCTTTCAGTAGCGTGTCCTTTGCAGAACCTAACTCCATAACAATCTTCCGGAAAACTTCTCGATCTCAATCAAGATGTACCGCGTCCGATACACCATTCTGGAGATCATCCACCAATCCTGCACCCATCTTATCTTTGGCCTTCCTCTTCCACTCTTCCCAGGCATATACTCCTCCATTATTGTTATGTCCAAACTTTCATGACGTTTTGTCAAAGATCTACACAGGATCTTAGAGAGTTAAGACGGAGCTATACAGAGTACACCAGACAGGAGAGACACGGGCACTATATTTATCTTGACAACCAGACACATTCGTGTCAACTAAGAGTTCGTTGAGTGCTTATGAGTGAGGGTTTCTCAAGAGTATAGGAAACTCTCCCCTCGACGAGTAACTGGAGAATACCAGTTACTTTAGTTAACTGACCAAGCGTGCTGGGACTCTACGTACGCAAACTCGCCAGCGTACGAAGGACTGAATGTCCGTGGTTGAACGCGCAACTAGAAGCGTGGCTCAGACTGGGACAAGGACGGATAGAGAGCAGACGTGTTTGCTAGGAACCTTATATAGTTTATCGACAATAGTGTTATCTAGGCTTTAGATTCCAATTAGTAAATAGTATCATTATTTTCACCTCTTCAATGCATCTGTGAAACTTACCATGTTGTTGATTATCAATGAAGTATTCCGCTCGCAGAGCTTGTTTGTAATCAGCTCTAAATAAAAATGTATCCGTTTGCAAACCACACGAGTTATTGGTTCGTGTCGTGCAAAAGTAGGGAGTCCTGAATTACCTGTCGCAAGTAAGTTGCTGACACGTTTCAAGTGATCAAAGTATTTCAAATGTCTTTGTTTTATCGTCTTTAACAGCCAACACTCTTCAATATTTAGCTCTTGAAGTAGGGATGCATTTGTTATTTTCTTTACCCAAGATATTCTTAGAACCTGTTTATAACATTTGTATTCATAGGCATGTATGCGCTGTTCAGCTTGTTTAGTAGTGTCCAGGTCTCACAGGCGTATGTTGCAATGAAAAAGATGCATGCTCTTAAAAATCTAATTTGTGTAGTTCTATCTGTCCCACTCCATAATGTATTCAGTTGTTTTAGTCTTTGAAGAGCAATCCATAGTCGTCTTTTAATTTCTTTCATTGTGTCACCATTGTTGGTAATCAATGACCCAAGATATTCAAAATAATCCACCACCTCCAATCTTTCCTCATTAACATATATTTCTTTCTCCATAGTAATTTTATATGTATGCACTATCTTTTTTATATTTGCTATGTTAAAATAAAAGTTGTGATTTTCACTATTTCTTAGCAAGTGGATAGCAATAATGTATCATCAGCATATCGAATCTCTGGTATTTCATGACCACCGATAATTAGGACATCATATTGCTCCCTGGTTATATCATCTCTGACATTTCTGATTATATTTTTAGCGTACATGTTAAATAAATAAGGTGACAGCACACTGCCCTGACGGACTCCTTGCTTGATGTCAAACCAATCTGATGTCTCGCCATCTATTCTAACCGCTGCTTGTTCTTCTAGATAGAGCATTATTATGAGTTGTATTACATGTGATGGAAAGCCCATATTACTCATGATTTCGCAAAGTGTCTGATGTTGTAAACAGTCAAATGCCTTTGAATAATAATAAAAAAAAAAAACATGAGAAAAGGTTCAAATTAAATTCTCTACACATCTCTATTAATAAACGCATGTTGAGATTGTGATCTCTTGTTCCTCTTCCTTGTATAAATCCAGCTTGAACCACGTTAATCTCTTCTTCCATTTTCTTACGAAGTCTTCCAATTATGATTTTTAGTAGAATGCTAGAATAGATTAAAGAAATCTAGCACAACATCCCGCCTAAGTGGCTCGGATTGCAACAGTTAACAAAGTTATGGAGAAATTGCTAAACACCATCAAAGAAGAACTAGAATGATTCACGAACGACACGGCGAAAGCCAATAATTCATTACCAGACGCCAGCAAGAGCAAAACCACATCGAATGCCGCGGAAAACACAAATCTGATGCAATACGAAAAGCAGAAGAAAGTATGTAGCGGGCGTATTAATTATTTAAACACGTGGAAGAATTACAATACCAAACGATCAAGGATCCCAACAAAGTAAAAGAAGTTTGTGAAAATTTAAAGAAGCCAGGAGTGCATCTTTCACAGGAATATACCCATAAAGCAGAAGAGTCACGTGATACAGCGTAACGACGACGGTGAGGTCATATAAGCATACATTTTATAGAACCTTTATAGAACAAGCATCTGAACATCTTAAAAGACCTGACAAGAACCATCACCGATGAAAGGAAAAAAGGGGAAACAACCAACTACAAGTATAACCGCCTAAACCATACCTCAATGTGTAGTCAAATATAACCGCATCTTCCAAACCCCAAGCTTTCGAGAAAGGCATTAGATCTGCAGACCTGAAGTAACACAGATTTATCTACAACGGTTAACAAAAGACATATTCAAACAATTTCGAAACCCGATTTATAACCGAGGCTCAAGCAGGTTCAAATAGGTATAATTTTTGTTGGAAGGAAAGGACGGGTATCCCATGTAATGATGTATCAGTTGGTGCTCTCTACTAAGTTGGACTATTTCCCCCCTCCTGTCTCTAAATGCGAAAACGTGATTTGTGTGTGGTTTTAAGTTAGTATTATGACCGATTTTCCCAAAAAACAGAGGAGGAGATGGAGTGGCAAACACGCCACTGATACATGAATATTATTTTAAAAAACTGAAGAGCTTTTTTTCATATATGAAACATCACTCTCTTGGTATCTAATCGAAAGTGGTTTGTCATTGCTTTCCTTCTAATCAGTAACAAAACTAATCGATGACCCTAGTCGTTGTCCCTAAAAAAGAGATCCCCTGCCTCATCAGCATCACCCAGTGTCTTGCTGGCTGGCGTAGGCGACCATGCCTTCTCCACATGATTTCCGATGTCATGGATCAATTCGTGTGCTGATTCCCTTTCGTGCAATGACACACGAATGTCAAGAATCTTCTCACACCGTCGTACTCTATCTCTCTTTCCACAAAGATTTCCTGTTCTCACAATTTCCTCTGCCTAGCATCGTGAAATGTTCATATATAGATGGCACTGCAATCTCCCACGCAGTGTTAACCCACTATTTTGTCCAGCATGCGCTTACTCAATATATTCAAAGTGAAACCCTGTATCAATAGAGTGTTGCAGCATGCACAGAGACAGTCTCAATTAATGTTGCTGGTAGATGAATGGTATAAGTGTGCATCATTGACAGCGTTTACAGTCTTTGGTTCATTCCCTCGTCTTATTTTTTTTTTTATTTATTACAGGAGAAAACATATTCTTCAAACTTGACCGCACAGATTGTGACCAAAGGTCAAAACGACATTCGTAATGAGCATCTGTGGTTTGGAATTATAGCAAAGACACCGTACAACAAGTTTACACGGGTAAAATTAAATTTACGCAAATTCAAAGTTTTATTTTTTAGAGGTTGCGAAATTGCCCATAAGTCACATCGATGTGTTACCACAGGAAAAATGCACGTTATCAAAATTTATATTTTATCTTTTTTTTGCTAGTATTGTGCATTTGGTGTTTAATACTGTTTAATCTCTGCAGTGATATGGCCAGTCCGCGTCTCATCAGTTTGACCAGTTCCAATGTTGTTGATTATGTAGCCACGGTATTCAAAGTGTGTGACATTTTCAATGTCTTCTTTGTTAATTGTGATCGGTTGTTGGAATGTGGTTTTGTCTGTGGACGTTGTTTCTGTTTCGCTTTAGTTTAGAAACATGATTTGTGATTTAACAATGTCTCTGCCAAGACAGGGTCAGCTCGTCTAATCCTTTGGCACGATTCGACTGAAGAACTTTTTCATCTGAATATCTTCGATCTGGAATTTGATTTTCACCAATTACAAGTAGATTAACACTATCTCTTACGTCGTCGTGTCTGACACTTTCATGTTCTGCATATATATGGTGAAAAGGTATGGAGATAGATTGCAGCGCTGTTTTATTCCCTTTTGCACTTCAAACCAGTCTAATGTTTCACCAGGTATTCTGACAGCTGCTTGTTGATCATGATATAATGACTGAATTAGATGGATTAGATGTGCTGGAAACTCCACATAACTCATGACGTTCCACAGTTTTTAATGTTGAACATAGTCGAAAGCCTTACTATAATCTAAGATGCAAGTATAAAGATATACAATGCATTCCTCAAAGATTGTTCTCATGTTAAAGATGTGGTCCCTGGTGCCTCTGCCCTGTCTGTCTTTTCCACACCGTAGTGTGTTTCCCGCTTTCTACCACGAGGAGGTTCGTTTGAGATTCTCCCTCCATCCATTTTGGTAGTACGATGGTATTGCTGAAACTCTCAAGTACTTATAGACTATACATGTTGACCAGATGAGGATAATACATATTTATAGGTCGTTCATTTGAAACCTGTTCCAATGGCTTTATTACAAAAGCATGAAAGAAACATTAACAGGTGTGGTAGAATTAAACAAAGCATTCATTTTGAATGAATTACGCACCATGGGTTGGTCAGGAGAAGTCGCCGTAGGCATTCAGGTAAGCATCCTATTGCTTAGGTAGGCGGCGAATGGCGTCCGCAATAAAGGATTGTGGTTGCTCACTGAACCAAGCGTTTACTGCGTTCATTACTTCTGCATCTATGTGAAATCGTTGCCCCTTGAGAGCTTTTGTTAGAGGTCCGAACAAAAGAAAAGCACATGGTGACAAATCAGGACTGTAGGCTGGATGTTGCAGACTTTCCCACTTCTTCCACGCTAATGCTTCCTGCACAACCTTTGCAACATGCGGACTAGCATTATTGTGCAACAAAATCACACCGCGAGAAAGCCTGCCGGGTCGTTTATTCTTGATGGCTTTTTCCAGCTTGCCTAGTGTTTCCAAGTAGTGGGTTGAGTTGATGTTGACACCAGGTTCTTTAAAGTCGGCCAACAATAGCCCTCCATGGTCAAAAAACGCGCTAAGCATAACCTAACCAGCGGAAACATGTAACTTGAGTTTTTTGGCTTTTGGAGATCCAGCATGCTTCCATTGTATGCTCTCTCTTTTGCTGCTCGGCTCAAAGTGGTGACACCATGATTCATCGCCTGCCACTATGCGGAAGAGGAATGCATCAGCCCCCACTTTGTAACGCAGCAAGTGGTTCAAACACCTTCCCATGCGTCCTCTTTTTTGTGGTCGGTCAACATCCGTGGTACCCACCGTGACCACACCTTCCGATATTGCAGTTTCTTACGAACGACCTTTTGAATTGTCCCAATTGACACATCAAATTCTTTCGCTAGGAAACGTATACTTCGACAACGGTTCATCTTGTCTGCTGCATCAATTGTGGCGATGGTGTTTTCCTGTTGCAAAAATATGTGCTTGTCCCGGCCTTCGAAGATCTGTCGCGAACTAACGTCCTTTCCGAAACATTCGTGCCCAATCTGTCGCTGTTGTCTTCGACACACACACTTGTTACCGTACGCAGCCTGCATTCTTCGATGAATGTCCACTGGTCGACATCCTTCAAATGAAAGAAACTGAATCACCTCTCTTTGAGCTTCTTTGGACGGATTTTGGATCAACCCGGCAATTTTCTCAACGGTCAGAAAGAGAACCTATACATCATGGGACGATAAGCATGTGCTCTTTTATTCATGGTCAGTACTTATAACATGACTATTACATGATCATGTTCATTGTACGCATTTACGCCCGGTGCGGCACGAACGGATTTCAAATGAACGCCCCTAATATATATATATATATATATATATATATATATATATATATATATATATATATATATATATATATATATATATATATATATATATATATATATACACTAGCAGACCCTGCCCGGCTTCGCCCAATCCCTAGTGGGGAGCATCTCATTTAATTCATATAAGTAGTCATATAAGCTCCCGTTCCCGTTACCGACTGTCTGACTGTCTGTCTGTCTGTCTGTCTGTCTATCTGTCTGTCTATCTGTCTGTCTGTCAGACCCTGCCGCGCATCGCCTAGCTCCTGGTGTGGAGCATCTCATTTAATTCATATAAGTAGTCATATAAGCTCCCGTTCCCTTTCCCGACTATCTGTCTGTCTGTCTGTCTGTCTGTCTGTCTGTCTGTCTGTCTGTCTGTCTGTCTGTCTGTCTGTCTGTCTGTCTGTCTGTCTGACCCGGCCCGGCTTCCCCCAGCCTCTGATGGGGAGCATCTCATTTAATTCATATAAGTTCCCGTTCCCCGACTATCTGTCTGTCTGTCTGTCTGTCTGTCTGTCTGTCTGTCTGTCTGTCTGTCTGTCTGTCTGTCTGTCTGTCTGTCTGTCCCTCCCTCTCTGTCTGTTTGTCTGTCTGCCTGTCTGTCTAATCATTTATTGGTTGCGGTTAGAACAACCTTAGATAAACGAAGACCAACTTACAAAAAGCATTAGAAAGAGCACTTGAAAGATCTTTACATA